>CM053029.1:466117623-466717623 GCA_028564925.1 Lithobates sylvaticus | reverse complement strand
TGAGGCCGGGCCTAGGGCACGCCGACACGAATTAGTGCGAGGAAGTGACTGCATTCATGCCGGGCGTGGTAAGGTGACAGAAATGAGATACCATGACAGGGGCAAGAATCAGGAATGTACGCAAACCAGTGATGCGATTCCGCCCTTGGCGCATGTATTGAAATGAGGCCGGGCCTAGGGCACGCCGACACGAATTAGTGCGGGGAAGTGACTGCATTCATGCCGGACGTGGTAAGGTGACAGAAATGATATACCATGACAGGGGCAAGAATCAGGAATGTACGCAACCAGTGATGCGATTCCGCCCTTGGCGCATGTATTGAAATGAGGCCGGCCTGGGGCACGCCGACCCGAATCAGTGCAGGGAAGTGACTGCATACAAGCCGGGCGTGGTAAGGTGACAGAAATGATATACCATGACAGGGGCAAGAATCAAGAATGTACGCAACCAGTGATGTGATTCCGCCCTTGGCGCATGTATCGAAATGAGGCCGGGTAGTCGTGCATCTGGATCGCCCCGATCGGAGCATGCATGGATGCGACCGGACCAGGATGGAAGCGATGGCATGAACACCCTGTTTTAACTGATGCGAAATGATTTAGCATGACCGAATGGCCTGATACGTTGGCCACGTTTGAAATGATGAAATGATTGTCATGCTAACACGTGAAATGTTTCGACACGGTCGAAGTGATTCGTACAATTAGTATGCCAACAGTGCTTCGGAATGTAAATAGCGATTCGGCACGCTCGCTGGCGCCACCGATTCGAATAATGGCAGGACATGAACGATACGTGTGAGTGCGAACGGCACCCGTGCATGAGTCACGTTTGAACGATTCGAAGACTGCGTAGCACGACCGCGAAAGGGGAACCCTTGAGTGCCGGATGCGGCATCGGTCGGAATGTAGTGGTGGGCGGCCCTGAATGTGCGTGCCGCTAGATGGCTCCCGATCGTGTACAACCAAAAACGTGCGAGTAAGTGTTTAGTTTTCGAGACAAGCAGCGCGTGGTTCGTGAGCTACGCAGACCACAGTTTAGTGACATGATAAGCAGTGCATGAGAACGTAAAACATGGGAGCCGAAGCCCTACCTGCGACAGCCGAAACAGACTCTTTGTACGAAACTGCGACTCGGCGACACGAGTGCGACACGAAGGGACAACACGACTTACGAACACGGACGCGGGACTGCAACAAGAGGAGACGGACAGACGAAAACGGAGCTCACGAACCGGCACCAACAGCGCTTGTCTCGAACGAGTCGGTCCTAGATGTCTGACGTATCAGATATCACGCACAGGAAACCGACAAAGACCGGCGGCCTTTGGGCTGCTTAAATACCCTCCGGGCTCCTCCCATAACTTCAGGCCGGTACCCGGCCTTCCAATATGTCCCATATGGACGATTCCTTAAATTTTGAACCTAGCCTTTCTGCCCCCTTAAAAAGATTTACAGAAAATATAAAATTTTAAAATTCCCATGAACTTGGTTCAGCATCCAAAGTGTACACACGTAAGAATAAAATAACTCTTTGAATAAATTAATTCCATTCACGGGATATGTCATGTTTCAATATTATGTCTAGGGAGAGTTCACAAGCTATAAACCTGTACTGTGTCTGCCATGCAAGAACAGTTCTCGAACAGCGCAAGAAATGCGTTGTCATGAGATTTGGGATCTCGGTTAACAGCTACATACCATGCACCCAGACATGCATGCATTGTTTTCACAATGGTTACCAATGGCTACATTTACCAGGCAGTTCACTATGGCACCATCCACCTGCTATATCCTAATAAAAGAACATAAAAAAGAAGTTTAAATAATGAAGACCTTAAAAAAATACGGTATTGTCAATGTTTCCTAATATTATTATTTTCTTTTTAAGGATGGAAGTAATATTCGATCCAGACAAACTCACCCCTTGAAAACCTGCAGAGGCAGAAGAAAAAAAAATAATCTCTATTATTTTTGATTACAGAAGCAGGAAGGCTAATATAACTATTGTTATCTATTGCGCACTCTGCATAAAGTAAATTTGTCACTGCATAAAATGTAATTTTTATAGTACAACAAAATTATGGGGCACAAAATAGGGATTCATTTAAAATTGCTAAAAAGGATCATAACCTTGAATGTGTGCTGGCCGAATAATTGCATTAAGAAATACATTCACTCCAGAATCAAAACACAAAACGAGCTGGTATTGATTGTAATCAAGGGTTCTCTACTAGTTTATTGGTTGTCTGGCCTTGAGAGCTCAAGTGCTGCAACATCTATGTTTTACATTACTGTTGCTTCAATAAAGGTATCCATTGCTGTAAACAGTCCTTTTTACTAATCAAATTATTTGTGAAAAACTTGGCAACCTTTTCTTATCCATTTAACAGCACTGGATTTTTTAATGATAGAATGCTATTATGACATCATAATAATGTTATTATGCAGTTACTAAACCTCTTTCACATTCTTATAAGTATAAACATTTTAACACGTTATAACTAGAGGTAGACAAAAACTGTCCTGCAGATTTCCACAGTAAAAAGTTCAGAGAAAGATTCTTTTTAATAAAAGATAACTGTACTTGTAATGAAAATAGCACTCTGACAAAAGACAGCCAATATATTGCCAAAACTAAAATATCGAAAAACAAGTAGCACTAAGCAGCAATACATTTTGCAACTGTTTGGCCTGTACATGGTCAGTGTTGTATTTACATGTTTGGCTCTCCTGTTCTATTCTACTATCATTTAAAAAGACAATGTGGGGAAAAGTCTGTGTCAGACTAGTTGCAGCATATTTAGCCTTTTCTGATTGGACCTAAGCATAGGGCTATAGTTTGCACAGACGCACTACTTCGCCCCGGAATGCGGGGGTACCTTTCATGTGGAGCACGTTTATGAACCAGGTGGAGACTGCTGTCATGTGAAGAATCTAACATTAAGGCAATTCCGGGACTTAGAGATGATCCATCACACTGTGTGCAGCTCTAAACAGTGCTGTGAAAATGTCACTACACACTGTAACTTGGTAGATATTGCATTAGGGGGGACGTGCTGAGCCTGCACCCACCATACCTCTGTTACCTCATTCCCAATAACAGAATGGGGTCCCGCTGTGCACATAGAGCGTATCTCATGGGTGTTCTCATTAAGTACTTTTTTTCAGTACCTCATGACTATGCCAAAGATCTCTGTAACGTGAGTTCAGATCATATTGCTATTGGATACTGACCACTAGGGAGGGAGTCAAAACATCAACCCCCTCACTACCGGAGGACCTTCTACCTTTACCAGATACCACACTTCATGACTGATTGTTTAGTGTCTTGAACTGTGCTTGGTTACTCTTAGCAACTCCTTTTCCTTATCTTGCCAAGTTAACCCTTTGTAGAAGATGAGCTTCACACCCCTTTATGCTTTACAGACCCTGGTTCTTTAGATACACCAGAACCAACATGCACCCATTTGAATAACTTCAGAACAGGCTCAGTATGGTTAAAGTGTTACTAAACCCACAACAGTAAAATCAGTCTGTATTGTCAGTAAAACATGCTTGTTATACTCACTGTGGAACCTAAGGGGTTAATCTTCTGCATTGTGTAAAACGGCTGTTTGATCATGTCTCCTCTGATCCTCACCTTCTCCCAGTGTCCCATCTCATCTCCAGATAGTACAGCCAAGCTGCACATGCTCAGTTTGGTGTGTATTGCTAGAGAATTGAATTTTTTTTGCATGTGATCAGCACTGGGCCAATCAGCTCTGTCTAGACAGAGGGTCAGGGGACCTGTAGTCTTATAGGAGAGTGAAAGCAGTATGAAATCTCCTCTTACAAGCTTTAACCAGACACTGATAGAAATCATAAGACTGCTATATACTGCTGATGAGAAAAGGTATTTAGCAGTTTATATTTACTAAAATGATTGAATTTCCATGTTCTTTGTTCTGTGAGAGACCAGATATAGTGAATGCCAGGTCCTGGGTTTAGTAACATGTTAATGTAACTTTACTGAACAAGTTACAGCATAACATTTTAATATGAACAATGACTTTGGCCCTAAATTAACTACAGTAGTGTGGTTGCCCAGGCATACTTCCATGAGGTTATAGTCCATCTTGGTATTATCAATATCTTGGATGTCTTCTTAAAACCCTGATGCTTTCAGCGGACTACAAAGAGCAGCAGTCCCAGTACTGTAAGCTGTGAGCGGGAACCTAACCAACCAAGGACCAGCGACGCTTGGATCTTAGTTTTCCCCCTTTTTATAGCACAGTTATGCTGGCTGGGCCAAAAAATCTCGGGAACTGAACTTCACAGAGTTAACCCCTTCCCCCAGCCTGAGCGAGACGCTAACTTACTAAAGTCAACATACTGTATATACAAATGACCTGCATACTGGCAACAGGTTAAATTCTAGGAATACAGTATCTAAATCCATTTAATATATTGTAGCTTACCTGGTCCTTAGATATGGTGGGTGCATTTACTTGCTTTTTTTAATAAATGATTCTCCTAATAACATACTTCTTGTCCTTAAGTAACAGTACTTACTCACTGTACTATGGAGAAGCAGGGTTTTACTCTAGGACAGGACTACAGAACACCTACCCCTCTACAACAGGTATTTTTTGCACTTAATAAACAGATATAGCAAAAAAGTTTCAACTGTATAATTAACAGAGTAACAGGGACTCAATAAGAGAAGTTCCTTGTTTGCGGTTACATACACTTTAACCCTTTTATAAGTATATGTAAACCATAAGGTGCCCATAGCCTTTTTTGAGGTGGCTTATGTGGCCATCTTGGCTAGTCCATTCTTAGCCTTTTGGAATGCCACAATGATTGGAAAGATTTTGAAATCTCATCCCATTACTACTGTCCCCCGAGACAAACTAATGCAGCATGCCAGAATGGAAGCCATTTACTCCTTGATCATGCGTTGTCAGAATATGAACACGTTAATGACCTGAACATTTATGTGCAGGTGTAAACCTTGCACAGAAGACCCTGTGAGATGTTCCAATTGTGTTCACAAGTCTGACGATCAACAGTTTTAGACAGACAAATCTGTTAACAGCTTCAGGTTTACTATTAGGGTTGATTTATACCAGGACTCTCGGGCTGTGTTGGACAGTGCTGGCCAATGCAGGCACAACACAGAAACAAGGCAAAAATTCTTTCTTTGAATGAGGCATTGGTGTGTGCTACAATAAAATGACGCAGACATAATTTTATTGCAACGCACCACATGACATTGCACTGGAGTGTGTCACAGAGTTCTGCTTTTTGGAAACTTAAACGATCTGTAATTTGGGACACTTCAAATAAAGTTCAAAGCAAAAAAATAAAAGTTAGGCTCCATGCACACTAATATTTTTTATAAGCTCAAAAAACGCAAAAAAATAACAAAAATGCTGATAATAGCTATTTTGTGCCGGCTTGTAGTAGTGTTTGAGTAGTTTTAAGAGGCTTTTAGGAGCATCTAGGAGTGTTATTAGAGTTTTTACAGTACATAAAGAGAAAAAAAATGCTTTGAAAAAAACTCATAATAGCTTCTAGGTGCATAAAAAACACTAGTGTGCATGGAGCCTAAATAGTGCAATGCACTGTAACAGCGAATTGCACTGTCCCTCACTGCTCATATCAATAGCCATGCATTGAAGTGATAACTAGGCAATCTATGTATATTTCCTTGGTCCATTCAAATTTGTGGCAGCTTTTTCTATGATGCGGAAGAATCCATTTTTTTTTTTATGGATAAATAAAGGATACATCTAAAGCAGAGTTTCTCAACTGGGGTTCCGTGGAGCCCTAGGGTTCCATGAAAAGTTCCCAAAGGCTCCACCATAATCCACTGTTGCAGCAGATTTATATGCGCTCAACAGTGGCTTCATTGCCCTGCTTGCTTGTATTGCTGCGTACCCCCAGGCAGATTAGTATCAGATATTAATCTTTTATTCAATGGCTCCTCCAGGGTAAAAAGGGAAAAGGCTGATCTAAAGTATGCTTAACATTCTTGGACTAATACAAGAACTGTCTTTGAGCCCATACTTTCTGGTGTTGACCTGTTGACCTATTGACAATCGGATTATGTTTAGCAGGGATTGGAAGAATTGCATCCCTGGTGAACATGCCCAATTTATAACAGGCCATAGTCAGTGTGAGAGTAATTTTGGTGTGATCTTGTGAGCCAAATTGTGAACAGCTGTAAACAATACATATTAACACAATGCACAGGCTTGTTATTCATGAACTTCTCCTATACATTGACCTAGAAAATGCTATCATGTCAAAGGTCACAGTGCATCGATCAAAAATCATCTTTGCTACTTGGACCAAGATATGACAACTGCTGGATGTGCAGACCTTATACCATTATCTCAGACATTTCTTTTCTTACAAGCTGGTATTCACAGCCAGAGTCACTGATCTATAAAATGTGTCAATCAATACCCGTCTTAACACAATGCCATTTCCAGCATCAGCTTTTATTCAGACTCACATTCGGCTTGTTTCAGCAAGCCATTTACTGTGCGCTGGGAAACAGCTGGGGCATATTTCTTATGAAGATTTTGCAAGAGAAGGGATGTCTGCCAGATTCATTTTGTCCTGGCCATGAGTAAAGTATTACAGCAGTATTAAGAACATTCATTTAGTAGCAAAGCAAGTCGTAGAATTTTAACTTACAATCAATGCACTCAAATGTCTTTCTTTCCCAGCAGGACTTGGGGTAGAAGATATGTGTGAACAGATAACTGTTAAAGTAAATAGACACAATAAAACAGTCTGAGAGAAAGGTTTTATTAAAACAATAACAGTTTTTTTAATTTTTTTTCTTTACTTTTCCTTATTTATACTTATATTTGTACTATGTTTGTCGTTTGATCAAATCTTCAGTAAATGCATAGTCTTGAATAAAAAGCTTCCAGAGTATGTGTACTTACGGGGACCAAGAGGGTTGCATTATTTGCAGTAAATAATATTTTTTCCTTCACTTTAAATAAAAACTGATCTACATTAATTTAGACTGGGTTCACACCGGAGAACACCGGAGATCGACCAGTAAGCAAAGCTGCCACTCCTCCAGGACCTGGAAGGGTGGCGGCTTTCCTTACTGGTCGATCCCTAGTCGATCACCCTAGCTGCTGGTTGGCACAGGGATATGGAGCCGCAGTGACAGAAGCCCCACCAGGAATATGACAATCAGATGAGCCTTTTTAACGCCTACTTTCTGTGTCAGATAATAAACTGCTGAAATTCTTAGAAATGCCTTTTCTGATCGTCTTCTTTCCTGTCAAAAATAGTGTACAACAATACAGAAAATAAAGTCACACCCTATAGTAAACTTACACTACTGGCTTCATTATCAACCCTTTTGTGACCAGAGATCAGTTAAACTTAGATGCCCAAACAAATCCAGCAGTGTCAACATGGGTCAGTTAACTGAGCTATTTTGATTAGAAATTCAATGAAGATTGGGCTGTTTCACTTGATTCTCTGGTTTACTAATACACCTTATTCTTACACATATGCAAATCAGCCACTGGAAATGAATTAATCTGAATTGAAATCAATTCAATTAATTATTTTATTTAACTAGAATTATAATTATGCTGTTGTGTAAGAAATAAGGAATATGTATCTGTGCACTTTAATATTTGGTCAAAGTATTTCCAGCTTAGCAGTGTGTTGATGTTACTTTATTTTGGAATCAGCAGGATAGGGCAGAAATGTGACATCAGTGTATTTCTTGACTCTATCAATAAAAGTAATGTCATCCTACTTCTGTTGGTGGTAATTGGTAATGATGGTGTCTATGCTGCTCAAAATGTAGAAATCAAAGGAGACTGTTGTAGGAAAGATGATCCACCACAGGGTAGTACAGTAATGATGGGCTGTTAGTGTTTTCAATAGATCTAACACTGGTTATGGTGCTGCTGATTCTCCTAACTGATCATAAAAATGCTCTTTTGCCGTATGGTATTTTCATTTTGACATTTGTTTATTTCATAAGGGGAATGCTTAAACCCCACAAAAGCTCATACAGGTAAAGTTCTAATTTACAGAAGAGGGGCAGCATGAATCATGAGTGGACTTTAAGAAATTCACCAATCTCTACCACTAATCTATATATTGCAGTCAAGCCTCAGTCCCTACATTATTAAACACTCTCAAGGCCATTTTCTCCCCAAATCCCCTTAAATCCCCAGGTGTTTTTTTTTTGTTTGTTTAATTGTTTGTTTCGACGATGTCTTGGTGGTTCAGCGCATTATGTCGTTTTTAGCGGTTGTAGTCTACCCTAATGTGTTATACATCATTTTTTTGAGGACAGGTAGAGCTTTTGTTTTATAGCTTATTTGGATGTAATTGTTTTTTTTTTCTCCTTGGTTTTTATCGGAAATAAATGGAAAAAAAGTAGGGAAAATGCTTTTTATTATATTTTCTAGTAAACTGTTTATGTAATGTATACCTCCATATATTTACCACAACATATAAGCAACAAAGTCAGCTGATTACAATTATATCACATTAGTGTGACTTTGATGTAATAGAGTGGAATGGAAAGCTGAAAGTGAACATATGGCCTTTAGGGCTCCCCTTTTGACGCTACATTGTGATATGTGCAGGGGAGAGAAATGGTTTGCCCAAATTGTTATGATAACATTAAGATAAGATTACGTTCAGCTGATGATGGCACAAATTAGTATGACAGCAATTTTTTTCAACTGCAAATAATTCAAATAATATTGTGTTTACTTGCTTGCTTGTCAATCAGATCATTCTATACCATGGTTGAGACCTGGGGATTCATTGTGAGAGGGAATATTTTTATTAAATTATTAAGGGCACTTTTATAGCACCATCAATTTACACAGTGCTTTACATATATATTGTACATTCACATTCATCAGTCCCTGCCCTCAAGGAGCTTACAATCTAAGGTCCCTAACTCACATTCATACACATACTAGGGCCTATTTAGACAGGGGCCAAGTAACCTACCAGCATGTCTTTGGAGTGTGGGAGGAAACTGGAGTAGCCAGAGGAAACCCATGCAGGCACAGGGAGAACTACACATACACACACACACTATCAAGATCTAGACTCCCTATGCTCAGCCAGAGATGATTACTAAAGCAGAAATCTACTGCTGAAGAGACTGGATTGACACTGCTACAACAGCTCTGCCCAAACCTCCATACTAACAAAAAGTGCATTTTGAAAAGGAACTGGGAAGCTGGGACAAATAGCTACTGAGCATTTCCTTCTACAGTGCACTCCAATGAAGACATCTGTAGAGGTATCAGAATCCCAGGAGTGAATAGTTTCAACTCCTGGGCTCAATGCTGGACCCCAGCAGTTTCTGCGCTAGTGCTAGTGGGAGTCACTGAATCTCTTTTAAAGTGGCACTTGGACAAACCGTTGCTCTCCCTGGACTGTTATAATGGAACATGGGACTTAAGTGGTTAATTGAAGCAATTGCAAGTCAAGTGACAGATCATAACTCTCCCCCTGCAGGGATCAAAAATAGTGTTTATTATGGCCATAAATGCATGGTAACTATACTGCTTAAGTGAAGACATGTTGTGGTTCATGTGAGTTTTGGGGTTAATTTACTAACGGCAAATAGGCTGTTTACTCAGCAAGGGAACTTGCACCATGCAAGGAAATGCTCCCCATAATTTAGTGAATGTGGTGCAATTTCACTTTGCAAAAAATACCCAGTCACATGCAAGGCACATAAAGAAAAAACTGCATTTTTGCTTGCACATGATTGGATAATGGAAGGCAAGCAGAGCTTCATCTAGTTCACTAAGTTATGTAGATAATTCCCTTGCAGAGTGCACCTTCCCTATAGTCTGTTTGCCTTTAGCAAATCAACCGCTTTTATTTATGTGAACCCCTTGAATCCTATGCCCAGGCAGTACAGAAAACCTCACCTTTGCTCAAGTCTTGAGTGCTAATAAATGTAAGTAATTTTGGAGCCTTCTGACCCTTTCTGCTGTTTATGACTGATAATAGGCTGTGGTGTCAGCCACTGCTATTTTTAGAGTAAAGATAAAATAAAATTCCTCTATGCACACACTATTAGCCCTTCCCATAACCAAAACATACTTACACTCAATGCTACATATTCATGAAGGAAAGAGATTCAAAAAATAAAAACATAGGATTATTTGTGGTCTGTAATTTATTTAAGGCTATGAAAAAATAATCATGGGCTGATACATTGCTTATTTTAATACAAAAATCAATCAGTCTCTAACATTAATGTGAAAAATGCTCATGTCGAAAAGACAACAGATTATGATTAATTACTGAAGACATCCATCAAATTATGTGTGAATGCTCAAATGCATTACTTTGTTTCACTCTTTAACAATATAAAATTATACCAGGCATGGGGCATATGTTTGTATTAGACATGCACGTTTGACAGTCATGTATTATACCATTCTAATTCAACTTGTTCAAGATTTTTTAGAAATAAATGTAAACATTTGAAACTAAGAATATTTTTTTTCTTTTTTTTTTTACGCATGACTTAATATTGAAAGCAATCTCAAAATAATGAATCTGTCCAATGAAAGATTAGTCAATTGATAACCTAGCAGCTGTGGAGTGCATGAATATTTTTCAAGTACCATATTCCAGCAGACAGACAACTAGGAAGTAGTAGTTTGAATAACAAAAAGATAAATAAGAATATTAACACTGAAGTGAAAATAACACTGGACAATTTTTTATCATTAATGATTTTCAATTACTGTATTATTATCACAGTAAATGTTGACAGTAGTGATAGAAGCCTTTTCTAAAAAAAAAAAAAAAACTTTACACTGTGTTGAGCATTAAGGCTACTTTCACACTAAGGCGTTTTTCAGCAGCTTTTGGGGCTAAAAATTGCGCCGGTAAAGTGCCTAAAAAACACCTCCCCTGCCTCCCCAGTGTTGAAGTCCGTGTGCTTTCACACTGGAGCAGTGCCCTTGCAGGACCGGAAAAAAAGTCCTGCAAGCAGCATCTTTGTGGCATTGTGGGAGCGGTGAATAAGGCCTTATAGGCTGAAACGCGTCAACTGACTTAATCTGCGTTTGTTCACTGTGGATATTCAATAAAATGAAGAAATTCTAAGAGCAACAACCAGAGTGCGGATAATTTTTTCTACATTACTCTACTCAGCCAGCGACTGTGGATCGAGCACCTGGGAGCTCTGCTATCTATGTGGTGTATGGGTAGTAGCACTGACTTTTCTGTTAATGTTCCTAAACCACCCCTGACATTAAAAACAATGGGCCGCTGTTGCGGAAGTGCCCACAAAGCGTTTCGGCAGAGGCTCTTTGCGGGCGCTTTTAACCCTTTTTCGGCCACTAGCAGGGTTAAAAGCGCCCCACTAGCAGCCGATTTGGCCAGCTGAGGGTAGATGATGCAGGGTATGTGCTAATGAGATCAGCTGATCAACTCCTTCCAGTGTCATGACCTAACGTCTGTCCAGGAAGTAAGACAGAAGTAATCGAGCAGTGTTTTGAAACACCCATAAAGACAGTGATGTAGAATAATTGGAAAGCTGTTTTATTTTTGCAAAATAGGTACATTATTGCTATATTGGTACATAGGGGAGCTGGAATTTAGAAAAAAAAGGTGAACTTATCCTTTAAATAATTATTTAGGTACAAACTCCTCAGCGGTCTTCCTGATAATGGTTTCACTACCTAGTAAATCACTGACCTGGATCCAGCAAGTTTTCAGGGAAGTCTTAAAAATCTGAACTCCTGACCTGTATATGCTTGTCCCAAGCCATTGACAAGACTGCAACATTTTAATTTTGTAACAAGTCACAAGTTGAGAAGGTGCAGCAGAGGACTGAACCCGATTTGTGACAGACATTGATGAACTCAACTAGGAACTGCCCAGGCACCAGGTTTTATACGATTGTGCCATCTTTGAGCCATGCTTACCCTGAATGAAGCCTGAACAGAGACGGCTTCATGCTTGTAAGGGAGTACAATGATCTCTATGCTTGGAAATAAATATCTGTCATTTTAAACCAGCAAATTTGCTGGCCCACAGAATACCAGCAACTTTTTATATTGACTTCTACAGCAACTGAGCATATTATAAAATTCTCACCGGAGTATTCACAGATGTGCACGCCGCATTTATGTTAGTGAAGGTCAGCCTACTGAAAGATACATTTATAGACTTGATATAAAAGGAGCTTTCTCTTGCTAATTATTAATATTTTTTTTTTCCAAAGCAGTGCTCTTACTCAATTAATTTTTTTTCAGTGCTGATAATCAAAAATCCATTTCCCACTCATTCATAGCTTGGTTGGCCTTCAGTACGGTAATAGAGAAAGAGTACAAAGCTCTTAGACTTGCTGCTTAGCAGCACTTTGTCTCAGCTCCCACACTGAATGTAACTGACAACAATTATTGGCCTTGTAAATTCAGCAAAGAGTTGTTACGCTGTTCAACAGGATGTAACAACAGGATGTGGGTGACTGTGACTCACTGTTACCTACTGCATTTCTTGTGCAGCCCACGGATGTGAATACCTGATAAAAAGCATTAGACAGGCATAACATTTAACATTTATCGCTAAGAGAATATATATATGCTTGTGATGTCACACCATGGCACATTTGGTTTTATATTATATTTATACGTTTAACATCATAAACTGGTTCATAATCATCACTATATACATGTTTTAAAATTTCTGAACTCATCAACCTGTTCATTACTTTTGACTCCCTTGGCCTCAATGTAAGATTCCTGGAGTAGTAGAAAATTGTTGAAGCCAATCAAGACTAAGCACTAGCAAACACCTGATTAGGCATTCACTGCTTGGGTCTTTTGATCGCTATGTCTGTTTTAGTTTTATATTGGCAAACAAGATTCTCAAGGCAGCAGCTAACCATAAGACACAAGCAATACAATAGCCTCTTTGTGGGATGCAAGAGATCGATTTATGTAAAAGGAAATAGATTATTGGTTGGGGCTGTGCACTGTAAATGAGAAAATAGTTCTATTCTTCTAAGCTTGAATCAAATGTATAACATTAAAAGTATATAATAGAACTTTTACTCTCTTTGTAAACATTGGAATATCATAAGCTATGGTAAAGTATTCTTTTTTTATTATTTAAAGTCAAAGAAAGTCCCTACACTGTGGTAGAACGTTGTATATTACAAATGTAACAGACTGTAATTAAGGAGCTAACTGCCGCATCCTTTCTTGGCACAGCTATCTCTGTCAGCTGAGTGGTTTCCTGTTATGTCCTTTAAACAGTAAGATAATACTTCCTACTCTACATTAGGGGAGAGCAAAATTGTGTGATAAGTATGTAACTCTGAATTTCAAGTCGTATATAAAAAAGTTATTTAAATGTAGCAAGCCAAGCAGCACATTTGGGCATTACAAGGTACTTCTTACTGGAAATTTTGGCAGTCAACAATACCTATAATAGAACTGGCCTTATCTTTACAGGAACAGAGTAATAGTGTTCATCAACTTAACTACTTAAGGACCGAGCCTCTTTCTGAGATTTGTTGTTTACAAGTAAAAAAAAAAAATTGTGCTAGAAAATTACTTAGAACCCCAAACATTATTATATATATATATATATATATATATATATATATATATATAATGTTTGGGGTTCTAAGTCATTTTCTAGCACAACATTTATATATATATATATTATATATAATATATATATATCTATATATAAATATATATATATATATATATTTTTTTTTTTTTTATAACACCCTAGAGAATAAAATGTCGGTTGTTGCAATACTTTCTGTCACACCGTATTTGCGCAGCGGTCTTACAAGTGCACTTTTTTTGGAAAAAATACACTTTTTTAAATTAAAAAATAAGACAACAGTAAAGTTAGTCCAATTTGTTTTATATTGTGAAACACAATGTTACACTGAGTAAATTGATACCCAACATGTCATGCTTCAAAATTGCGCCCGCTCGTGGAATGGCGACAAACTTTTACCCTTAGAAATCTCCAGAGGCGATGTTTACATTTTTTTTACAGGTTGCATGTTTTAAGTAACAGAGGAGGTCTAGGGCTAAAATTATTGCTCTCGCTCTACCGATCGCAGTGATACCTCACATGTGGGGTTTGAACACCGTTTTCATATGCGGGCGCTACTCACGTATGCGTTCGCTTCTGCACATGAGCTCGGCGGGGCGGGGCACGTTTAAAAAATTTGTATTATTTATCTTACCTTTTATTTTTTATTTTTAAACTGTTCTTTTAAAAAATGTGTCACTTGTATTTATTATTTTATGTAAACATCCCTTGTAATAGAAAAAAAAAGCATTACAGGACCTCTTAAATATGAGATCTGGGGAAAAATATATATTTACACTAAAATGCAATAAAAAAAAAAAAAATAAAAAAATGTTGTCTTTTGAAAAAAAAAAATGCCCCTTTAAGAGCTATGGGTGGAAGTGACCTTTTGATGTCGCTTCCACCTCTCTCATCTCCATACCAAGCCAGGAGAAGGATCCAATCACCTCCGCTGCTACCGACGGCTCCAGAAAGTGACGGAGGGTACCAGAGCGTGACGGGAAGTGGGCCCCTCTCCCACCGCAGATAAAAGTGATCTTGCAGTAAATTTGCCACAGAGACCACTTTTATCTGAAAGCGGACCACCCGCCGAAGAAGAGGATACCGGGTTATGGCAACTAGCTTCTGCCATAACAACAATATTCCTCTTCAAAGTAGCAATGTAAAACTGAGGTGGGCGGTCCGTAAGTGGTTAAAGTAACCCCCACAACGGCTGATGAACTAAACCCTCCTATCCTTTACAGCCAAGGAAGCTGCCATCTTAGCCATCTTAGCCTCTGTTTGATTTTGCAGTTGCCATGTGCTATTCATGGGACCAGCTATGAAACCAGCCATTTGATGGCTTGATAGTTCGGTTGAGAGCTAACATAAGCACACCGGTAACTGTAACATGCCCTTAATCTAACTGTTTTAGGAAACTATTAAAGCGGAACTATACTCACCTGTTCTCCAGAACTGTGATTCCCCCAGAGCCCCCTGACAGCCGCTGTCATCTTCAGCCCAGCGACTTTTAGGTATCAATCCCTGGCCATTTCCATTGGCTGGGCCAGGATGGCATTACTCCCATTCATGGGCGGGAGTTCAATCATCCTGGCATTGCCGAAATTCTACACTGAGCTGCACGTGCGCATTTCAGTGTATAGTGTGGACAGGCAAGTAATGAAACTTTATTGATGAAGAGACATGGTACGTGTCTTCGCCATTAAAAATCCTGCCTGTTTGCAATTTATTTACATTTTTTTGTAGATTAAAGCTCCACTATAAATTTGTGGGTTTGGTTTCTCTTTAATTAGCAGTACTTTACATATGATATTCTTATTTTAAAGTGGCTCTTTGTTGCAGACACCACATGCTGTGTCTGTACTGCAATAGCACGCTTACCTGCCTGCTTACAGTTTTCTATTGAATATACAATGAGCTGCACATGCACATCTCAGGGTGCATTTCTTGCACATTATGACTGTGCTAGAGTGACTGTCTCTTATGCGCATTTGTGGAATGCTGTCCTCCTCCACCGGCCTATAAAAAGGCTGAAAACCTAGCACCCAGTGATCTACCTGCTGTATCTCTGGAAGGTTGAGGTGAGTATATTCTGGAGTGTAGCTCTGCTGTAACACTAATTTAATATAGAGAAATTATCTCTACATTCTTTTACTTGATAGTGGTTCTAGGCTCAGTCCAGCTCCAGTCTCAGGGCTGTACTCTGCTCAACAAAGGCTACTGATTGGCCATTTAGTCAAAACGAGCCAATTAGTTTCACTTCAGATCCTGTCCTGCTAAGCACCAGAAGCAGGGCTTTTTTCAGCGGAAATGCTGGGGAACGCAGTTCTGGCACTTCCAGCACTGAATGTATGTACTGGCAAGGGGGTGCTGGTGTGTGCTGAAGGGTCATTGATGCTGGCTGCTAGGGGATCGATTGTTACTGAAGAAGATCTATTTTTGCATGGTGGTTTATTATTGCTGGGTAGGTCTATTATTGTTGCTGGCGGGGGTCTATTGTTTCTGGGGGAGAGGGCTTATGTTGCTGGGGGGGTCAATTGTTGCTGGAAAAGATCTACTGTTGAGGAGGGGTCTGTTGTTGCTGGCTGTTGGGGGATCTATTGTTTCTGGAGGGCATCTATTTTTGTTCGTAAAATTTGTAAAATTCCTACGCATACTCGGAAACAATTTGACGCATGCTCAGAAACATTGAAATTAATTTTCTCGGCTCGTCGTAGTGTTGTATGTCAACGCGTTCTTGACGGTCGAGAGTTCAGCAAACTTTTATGTGACTGTGTGTATGCAAGCCAAGCTTGAGTGGAATTCCGTCGGAAAAACCATCCAAGATTTTTCCGACAGAAAATCCGTTCGTGTGTACGGGGCATAACTCAACCTTTAACAACACTCATACTGTATTTATTTTTTTGCACCCATGCTGTATTTGTTTTCCTGCAAAAATATGTGCATTTATATATTTTTTCTTAAAGGTGAAATTAGCCTTTAACAAAGCCTTTTACTAGGTTGAAAATATGTTTTCAGCAGCTTGTCTAGTGTTATGTCTGCTTTAGTTCCAATACCTATAGCTGTGTTAAAGGACAAAGCTTTAGGCTTTCCTTCATCTCTACTAAAATTGCTTTGGGGAATATATTTACAGATAGTAGGTTTAAAAGAATGTTCAGTGTATCTGCAAAGCCCAGGAGACACTCTACTAAAAGTTTACCGCAAACAGGTCAGGCACAGTTTGAGTGGTCATTTTAATGCTACAAGTGATCTGTACAAGGTGCAGAATAGTATTAAATATTATAGGTCTGATACTTTTTGGGTATCTGTCAGTCATTAAACAGTTGTGATGATATAGGGGCTGATTCATTAAAACTAGAGAAAATAAAAGGAAATGACCACTCAGAACCTTAAATAAAAGGTGCAACCTAATTGGTTAAGAGCCCCAATTTTTCCTTCTCCAGTTTTAATCAATGAGCTCCATAGTCAAGTCTGCTGAAACCATTTTTTATATATACACACACATATATATATATATATATATATATATATATATATATATATATATATATATATATATATATATATATATATATATATTTATTATTGTTGTTGTTGTGGTATATATATTTATATCTATATAGAAAAATATTAAGTACAAATTCCAGTATACACACCATAGTTTGTAGACGCTATAACTTCCACACAAACCAAGCAATATACATTGGGATCTTTTTTTTTTATCGAAGGCATGTAGCAGAATACATTTTGACCTAAATTTCTAAGTAAATTAAATTTTTTTAAAAATTTGTAAAAAATATTGGGTTGGTTCTTTTTTTTTTAAAAAAATCTTTTTTTCTTTATATAATAAAAATTAAAAACCCAGCGGTGATCAAATACCACCAAAAAAGCTCTATTTCTGTAAAAAAAAAATTACAATAATTTAAATTGGGTACAGCATTGCATGACCATGCATTACCATTTAATGCAGCCATTCTCAACCAGGGTTCAGTGGAACCCTGGGGTTCCTCCAGAGGTTGCTAGGGGTTCCTTGAGCTGTGGCTGATGAACCACCTTTTTGATGGTGCCTAAAGAGTTCAAGGTTCAGCAACACTTATCAAAGCCAGCAGCATGATACAAAATATCTTTTTAGCTGTCTTTAAGGGTGGCATTCTGAGGACCACTTTAAGGGGATCATTCTTCCTATTGACCACCAGTATAAGGAGCATTGTTCCTATTGACCCCTAATGAATTGGTTTTAGTAAGGGTTCCTCGAGACCTGAAAATTATTTTTGGGGTTCCTCTAGGGTTAAAAGGTTGAGAAAGCCTGATTTAATGTATCACAGTGCTAAATATATATATATATATATATATATATATTTTTTTTTACTATATATTGTTTTTTTTTTACTATTATTACTATTATAAAAAAAATAATAAGTAAACAGAAAAAAAAGCACCACACGCATGTAGTGATTCCTCAAAAATAGCAAAATACGTTTTTGTTTTCTCCAATCTTTTATTTTTTTATTATTCAGTGCCTTTTATCTAATTATCATATTAACATATGCATGGGTATCTTTACATTGTTGGTCATTATCTGTAGATTACACACGTATATATGTAGAAGTATTAATGGCTTTTTCTGACAACGAACCTGTCAGACATTTTTATTCCTTTGAAAGGCTAAGTTCACCTTTAGGAAAAAAATTATAAATGCGCATAATGTGCATTTATTATTTTTTCCACAAGAGCCTACAAAGCAGTGTACCCATGCTTATTGGATTTTGAAAGGTGCAGTGTCAGTTTTCTTCACACCCTCTCTCCAGTTTTTTTGCCCGTACCTCTGTATAGGCTTTCAGTTCGAAAACTGGAGGAATATTCAATGGACTAACAGTGCACTGATCACTTGTAGTTTTTGAAAATTAAACTGACTCAATTCCCCCATCCACATGCTCAAACTATGGGATATTTTTTTTTTTTTTTTTTACTAGTAGTGGCGATGATCAGCAACTTATAGCGGGACTGCGATATTGCGGCAGACAAGTTGGACACCTAACTGACACTTTTGACACTTTTGGGGACCGGTGACCTTATTACAGTGATCAGTGCTAAACATATGCACTGACACTGGCTGGGAAGGGGTTATTATCAGGGGTGATCAAAGAGTTAACTGTGTGCCTAGCTAATGTTTCAGTGTAGTAGGGGAGGTGCCTTAACTGGTGGAAGGCATGGATCTGTGTTTCTGTTTTACAGAAACACAGAATCCATGTCTTTTGTACTGACAGAATGACAATCTGCCTTGTTTACATAGGCAGACTGGCATTCTGTCAGTTTAATGAATGATCATCGGGTGCCGGCGGACATTGGGTCTGCGGAATCCGCTGATCAAGTCCCGCTGTGTAAAATCACAGCGGGAGTGAGCCGCCGCCGGCGCGCACTCGGCCCTTAAAACCAGAAGTGCAGAGTCACGCGTATATAGGTGATTATGCCCTGTATCAGTAAATCTGTTATGCGGCAGTTGGGAAGTGGTTAAGCAGCTGATAGGGGCAGTCACATTGCACAGGGACATAGCAGTAGGCAGGAATTAGCCCTAAAGTTTGGAAACTAAGGACCCTAGTAACAGAGAGAGAAAAGTGTTAAGACTTGTTTATACTTCGGTTGGGGGGGGATGGTAAAAACAAGCGGTTGAGCTGCGTTTTTAGCAACCCCTTCAAAATGCTTTCCTTTAAGCTGCTGGGGTGTACACATGGTGCTGCAAGAATTAAATACACTACCACTCGCTGAATACAACCCATTCACGTGAATAGGGCCTTGCTGCAACTGCATTCATGTATTCACTGGGTGGGGAGGAGGAAGCATATCTCCTTCCACTGCCTGTCAAATCCCTCTAAAAAGCAATCCATCCGCGGATCATAAATAAAGCCTAAAAAGCATACAGAGAATGGTTTTCTGGCACAGCCAGGTAATAGCAGGTACCTTGTGCAGAACATTTACTTTTAACTATTGAAAATAACTGCTCTTATGCAGTATATTTCCAATGATATGTAACAGTCCATGATGACATAAAATGTAATGGTGCTTCCCATTTCTGTATTACTGAGCTTGTCTAGGTTATAGCAGTGCTATTATTATGATGCCTAAAGAATGATTTCTTTTCATGGTTCACTTGTTTGTCTTGTAAATGAGCAGCAGTGCTTGAAATCAGGTCACCCTCCTAAAGGGAGAAAAAGCATATACATGCAGGATATTAACTAATCTGGGAAAATCACAACTCAACTTCAGAATAACTAATGTTTATAAAAAGTGTTTAGGGATCATTTCAGTTTTTATGTAATGATTTATGTACGTAGTTTCTCGCTATTGAATAGAGACGATTCTACAGCTTGCTTGATGTCACTGCAGCAACTACTATTTAAAAGAATGAATCTATCACCCTAAAGACCATTTTATTGAACATATGCCAGGAATGAATTGACCAGTGTCCATTCTGTGGACCCCTAAAGCAGGGGTCTCAAACTGGTAGCTCTCCAGCTGTTGCAGAACTACAAGTCCCATCATGCCTCTGCCTGAGGGAGTCATGCGTGTAACTGTCAGCCTTGCAATGCCTCATAGGACTTGTCATTTTGCAACAGCTGGAGGGCCGCCAGTTTGAGACCCCTGCCCTAAAGTCTCTTTCCTATTTAGAAATAGTTTTAGCTGAGCTCTAGGTACAAAAATGTTCATTGAAATATACTTCTCAATGGCTACTGAGAGTATAAATCCACTTTGTCTGCACCAAATGCCCTTGCAAGCCAGATGTTACCTTGTAAAAGTAGCAGTGACATCATCAGTGTGCTGTACATAGCCTGTGCTTAGAACAGAGCTGTGAGAGGAACCTAATCGGCTCCACCCACCACAGGCTGTCTGCAGAAAACTACAGGAGAGGCGGAGACAAGACCAGTCAACCCGCACAAGGAAAGAGAGCAGCAGTGGCTGGTCTTTATTACAGGAAGTACAAAACAGATTACAGCGCACACATTCAAGAATGACATTTCCGGCAAGGTTAGTTATAAACACCTAAACATATTCCAAAAATACGGGGGTTCGGTCACACTATATGGTCCTATAGTGCTAAGCCCAATTACTGTGACAAAGTACCCCGAATGTGTGCGCTGTAATCCGTTTTGTACTGTTTGTTGGTCTTATAGCAGCACCATCTTGAATTTAAACGCATTTTAGGGTGTGCCCCCCAAACATGTTTTTGTTTATTACAGGAAGCTCATGAGCAGAGGCAAAGTTTCACATTGGATTACTGCACATATGTGGAAAAAATACAAAAAGCACACAAAGTTTCAAGGAATAATACTATCATGCTTACCCCTAATGCAGGCTTCTGTGTTCTTCACCCACCTATATCAGCCCCCTTTTCCCATAAGGCAAGCAGGACTACTGGTACTCAGTTGCCCCCAGGACTTATACGCAATACTATAATGCCTGGCCACCATGCCAGGACAGGCGTGGACTGAGCACAGCAGACAGGTACATGCAATTGGCAGACAGTCAGAGTGGTTCAATGACTGTCCAGGTACATGCCAAGCAAGGTTCAGAATACTCAGCGTCTAATTCAAAATCAAAAGGCGGGCAGAGTTTAGAGAGTAGTCAATATTCGATCTGAGGTCGTCAACGAGGGAATCCAATCTAGCAGAGCAGGGCAGACAAACACAAAGCTTGAAGCATGTGTAACAAATGCAATATCATAAGTCTGAGACTGCAGGCTTGGCTGGCTTAAATCAGGTTTAGTCTCCACCCAAAGACTGACCACATCAATCACAGTGTAGGTGGACAGAAAGTGAGAATGTATCATAACCAAAGCTAAGATGCTGGAATGAGACTAGCAGCTGTGAAGGATCAGGAGCGCTACAAGCTCCTGACAAATACACATGACGCTTGTATATAGACAATATTTGCTTGTGCCGAAGTTTAGCTTTAAAACTATTTTGGGAACAATTAGCAATGACCTTTTGGCTGAAGTGCATTTGATTAGCGTATATTTGGTGTACTCTACCCTATTCTTTGCTGTTTGTGTCTTTTACTAGACCAGTTTTGAACACTAAGCATGCTGTGTATATTGTTTTTGTCACGGATGTGTGGTGATCCTGCCAAAGTCAAGCTGTGCTTGACTATTAAAGAAAGGCCAAGTTTGTAAGGGAAAGTAGTTGAAGCTACAGTATGCTGCAGTATAAAGTCCCTATTTGGTAAGAAGGATGTGGATCCGAATCCCTTTGGAAAAAGTTGTGCTGAGAACTACTACTGAGTAGGTGTTTTTGAATCCTAAAGGGATGGAAAACACCAGAATGATTCATATTATAATGAGATCATCACAATTCTCCGGGTCTGTTATGATGTCATGCTTAATTACAGCATAGTGAGCTTTTCTCTACACTGAGAGATATTCAGTATAGAGAACTGTAAATAGAAAAAGTGTTTGCGGTCAAATAAAATAAAGTTAGATTTTCATAACATATACAATTCTTTTAGAAGAAAGTTGCTCTCTAGATGACAATGACAATGCACAGAGTGTGCTGAAATTTGTAATGAGCCTCGCTGGGAGGATGCCTGTCACTCAGGACTATATTTACTATTTAATCAGATAATACATAATTTAGCTAAATCTGTTTCCTAGCAGGAAATATTATTTTCATTCACATTCATCTGTGTTTATTTTTATGCTTTTAAAGTGTCTACAGTAAACTAGACTATTATGCATTCAGAGCCTGAGCTCATTGTAAGAGCTTTTAGTTCTTCTTGGCATCTGTTTTCCAAAAGTTTCCATGTAGGCTTCGTCGATGAAACTGTAGAAATATTCATAAAAATGTAGGTACACCAGAGGAAATTAAAGTGTTGTTTCTGGCCTTATTAAAGTGATATTAAAGTCTTGTTTTTTTTTTTTTCATTAATAATAACAAACATGTTATACTGCTCTGTGTAATGGTTTTTCACAGAGCAGCCCAGATCCTCCTCTGCTCGGGTCCCTCATCAGTGCTCCTGCCCCCTCCCTCCCGTTGAGTGCCCCCATAGCAAGCAGCTTGCTATGGGAGCACTTGAGCTGAGCCGCAGCTCCCTGTGTCCTTTCAGACACAGAGTTGTGGCCCGGCCCCACACCCTTTCTCTCCTCATTGGCTCACTGACTTTGAGTGACAGCATTGGCAGCCAATGACGCCACGCTGCTGTCTCAGCCAATGAGGAGGGGAATCCCGGACAGCCGAGGCTCTCGTGCAACATCGCTGGATCTAGATGGATCTCGGGTAAGTAATCTGGGGGCTACTACACACAGAAGTCTTTTAATCATATTGCATAGAATGCATTAAGATAAAAAAAAAAAAAACATTCTGCCTTTACCGCTTTAACAGTTGCTTTAATTGTATAAACTACTTTACAAAAAGACAGTTTAATGGCCACAATGGACAGTACCCATTCTTTGCTTTCTTACAGTTTGTAAATCATAAGAGTCATTGTAATGTAACTTAGCAGCCAGTCAGTCACATTCCATGATAAGGACAATATGAGTTTCTATATATACCAATTTTAAGCAATAGACACCTGGGATTAGTACTGATATCTTTGGTGCAGGGTTGGCCTTCAGCACACAAAATATTCTGTTGCAGGAGAATTCATGTTAGGGTTACAGTAATGCCCCGTACACACAATAGGATTTTCCAACAACAAATGTTGGATGTGAGCTTGTTGTCCGAAAGTCCGACCCTGTGTATGCTCCATAGAACATTTGTTGTCGGAATTTCTGCCAACAAATCTTTTAGAGCTGGCTCTCAAATTTTCCGACAACAAGACTTGTTGTTGGAAATTCCGAGGGTGTGTACACAATTCTGATGCACAAAAGTCCACACATGCTCGAAATCATGCAGAAGAGCCGCACTGGCTATTGAAACGGCTCGTCAAACATCTTGTACATCACTTGTTCTTGACGTTTGGAATTTCTGACAACATTTGTGTGACCGTGTGTATGCAAGACAAGTTTGAGCCAACATCCTTCGGAAAAAAACTCACAGTTTTGTTGTTGGAAAATCCTATTGTGTGTACATAGCCTTAGGGTTAGGGTAAGGATTACAGAAAGGGTAAAAAGTAGGGTTATTGCAAGGAGGCGGAAGGAGGAGCAGACAGTACTGGTGGGGGACCACCAATGAGGAGGTAAGGGCCCACTCTGTGCAATATTGTTGAACAGAGCAGGTAAGCATTTTAGAAAGTCTTTAATATCACTTTATTGTGAGGATAAGGGGTTAGAGGAAAAGTTAGTGTGGATGTAAAGGTTACAGAGGATGTGTGGGTAAAGGTAAAAGGGAAGGTTGCTGCTAGAGTAAGGTTTACAGAGCTGGTTAGTATTATCGAAAGGTAAAGTGTGATTGTAAGGGTATACGGGAGAATTATTGGTCAGGTAAGTGTAACAGGAAAAGATACTGTGGGGGTTAGTTTTAGCATAAGGGTTACAGGGGGGGTTAGTGTTAGGGCAGGTTTATAGGAAATGTTAATGTGAGGGTAAAAGTAACAGAGCAAGTTACAGCTAGGGTAATGTTTACAGGGAAGGTTAGTAAGGGCTACAGGAAGGGTTAGTGTGTGGGTCAGGGTAACAGTAAGGGTTTCTGCTAGGGCAAGTGTTACATGGAGGATTAACATGAGGGTTATACCCCGTACACACTATTGGAAATTCCGCCAGCAAAAGTCCAATGTGTGCTTTTGGTCATAAATTCCGACCGTGTGTATGCTCCGTCTGACTTTTGCTGGTGGAATTCCTGCCAGCAAAATATTGAGAGCAGGTTCTCAATTTTTCGGTCGGAAAAAGTTCCGATCGGAAATTCCGATCGTCTGTACCAATTCCAACACGCAAAATTCCTACGCATGCTCGGAAACAATTCAACGCATGCTCTGAAGCATTGAACTTCATTTTCTCGGCTCGTCGTAGTGTTGTACGTCACCGCGTTCTTGGCGGTCGAAAGTTCAGAGAACTGTTGTGTCACCGTGTGTATGCAAGCCAAGTTAGAGTCACATGGAGGGTTTAATATGAGAAAACCTGTGATTTCCCACCACTTTCTGCCATGGTGACAGTATTCTCCCAGGCAGATACAGCGAATCTCCCCAACAGGGACATGGACAGCAATAAAAACTTGATAAACTCACTAATCTTCCTGTACTCTATCAACTTTAACATTTCACTGAGTGAGTTACTTATTGCCTGGAGTTGCTTTTGCGGTGAACTGAAATGTGGTTAAAAGAGTTGTGTTTGTCTGCCAGAAATACTGTTATTCTCTTACAACAGTACAGCACATGATCTTTCCTGACATATCTCCTCTAATGAAGAAAACTGCTCAAATAATGCTTACTGCTTAACGAATCAGTGTATTAACAGAGTACATCTGCTTTATATTACATGGAGACAAATTAAAGAGGCTTTTATGATGTTCTGAAATTGCATGTTAAACAAAGTAAGAATTAATACTAAATAAATTACATTCTCTGTGCTCTGATTCTATCCAGCTGCACCCCTGCCTTGATAGCGACATGTAAAAGGAACACAAATTACTTGTTAATTTTCAAGTGACATCTCTAAGCAATCAACAAATCTGTATTAGCACATACATCTCCTGTAGCAAGGTGGCTTTTTCGGGGAAATAATTAGTTACTGCCAAGTGTATTGTAACTATGTAGATGTTACTATGACACTTGTAATTGTAAGCTTTTTTGCGTGATACACTAAAGATAAAAAAAGGCATTTTTTTTTCCACAATGGTAATGAAAAGTGCCAACATTAAATGTTTGAATAACTAATTTAAATAAAAAAATATTCAAGTAAGGATCTCCGAAGCAAGAACCTCTTTCACTGGTTATACTGGTTTACTGTAGTTCTGCTAAACACTGGATATATTTACTGTATGTCCCAAAGAACACAGTATTATTTGAAATAAATAAATATATATATATATATATATATATATATATATATATATATATATAGAGAGAGAGAGAGAGCGAGATAGATCTCTCTCTCTCTCTCTCTCTCTATTTTATATATATATATATATATATATATATATATATATATTATATATATATATATATATATATATATATATATATTTATTATTATCTTTATATATTATATCTATCTATCTATCTATCTATATATATATATATATATATTCACACACACACACTATATTCAAAAGTATTGGGATGCCTGCCTTTACAGGCACATGAACTTTAATGACATCCCAGTCTTAGTCCGTAAGGATCAATATTGGGTTGGCCCACCCTTTGCAGTTATAACAGCTTTAAGGAGAAGGCTGTCCACAAGGTTTAGAAATGAGTCTATGGGAATGTTTGACCATTCTTCCAGAAGCGCATTTGTGAGGGCAGGCACTGATATTGGAAAAGAAGGCCTGGCTCGCTGTCTCCGCTCTAATTTATCCTAAAGGTGTTCTATCGGGTTGAGGTCAGGACTCTGTGCAAATTCCTTCACCCCAAACTCCCAAGTCTTTATGGACCTTGCTTTGTGCAGAAGAGTTGAAGCTGTTATAGCTGCGAAGGGTGGGCCAACTCAATATTGAATCATACAGACTTAGACTGGGATGCCATTAAAGTTCATGTGCGAGTAAATTTGGGCACCCCAATATGTTTGAATATATATATATATATATATATATATATATATATATATATATATATATATAGCCTTTGACAGCTTCCACTATGAGAGGTGAAGCTTGTCCCAAAGCAGCAGTACTCGTGCACTTTGTTCATGTATGATGTGTTTGCATGTCCTATGGCCTGGACAGTGATTCCTGTGGCAAGAATCAGTCGATTCTTGCAACTAGATCACATATTGCTGTGGACAGCTGTGGTTGGTAGGCCTGTACCAAACATTGACAGGTTGACAGGCACTACACCTGTCTGCATGTATCTACACATCCAATCTGTCTGTGTCCAGGGCCAGTCATTTGTTTCTAGTTCTAGAATACATACAGAAAGCTGCAGCTCCACTCAGCCTGCCATTGCTTTGTACAGGCTTCCAGGCTGTCCACAACCAATTGTGATTCCAGACATAAGAATTGCTGATTTGTGATGCAGGAATCTTTGACAATTTTGTTGTCAATTTAGGACGTTGCAAACAGCTGATAGTCCATACTTAGCTATCATCCTTTAACCTGCACCACAAAAATGAAATATGGACAGGTTAATATGTGGAAAGTGTACCAACAAGAATATTCTCGTTGCCAAACACAACCAATCAGCCTCCGGATGTCACTTTTGAAACACAGAGTTGAAAATGAAGCAGGCAAGCAATCTGATTTGTGGCATTGGTCAAAAAGAATATTTCTTGATAGTCCGCTTCAAATGCATAAAGCTCCAGTTTTATAGAAAAATCACACCACCAACAAGCAGTCAGGGCTGATTCACATCTACATAGTTTTAGGTGCATTTTAGGTGAATTTACATTGAACTCTTTATAACGTGCGTCTTAATGAAAGCGCATCAAAGATGTAGCAAGGATTTTTTTTAAAGCATTACACACAGGTGTGAATGGGGCCTTACTGATAGGATAAAACCTTGCCTCAGATTTGGAGAAATTTTGAACCTTCTTTATTCTAGCTGAAACACTGCTTTCAAACAAGCAAAATACAAAGCAATAATAATACTGAATATTAGATTAATTGTTCCAGTGGTTTAAAAAAAAACTCAACTTTGTTTCACATGAATAATTGAATTGAATAATAAGACAAATTGCTTGAGTTCTATGAATGTAACCAATTAGGAACACCTCAACTAAACTGGACGATGACACTGAATAATTTATCAATACACCACAATCAATACTCTGAAGCTGTAGGTATGGATACATTTAGAATCCTTATAAACACATACTCTCATTAGAGGAATGTAAGCTTTTCCTTTGTTCAATTGTTAGAGTTACAGGCTTCTAGAGACAAAAACTAGGGATGCACTGGATAATAAAAGACCTGGTTTGTTACATGAGGAGTTTTGCATAATTTGGGTTTCTGTTGGAATTCATAAGCTTAATATTTTCATCAAATATGAACACTTTTTCTGCAAAAAAGAAAAAAAAATTGCATCTGCCCCCTTCCTTTGATACCTGCCCTAAAACGGCTTATAGTCTTATATCAATTACCTAATCATCTTGTCTAGGAATAAATAGAGCACAGAGAGGATACCACTCCTTATAAGGTTGAACATATACCGGTAGGCATTTTTTTGCTTTCACATGATTGGATGATGGGAGTCAGCAGAGTTTCACCTCATTTACAAAGCTAGGGTAAAACTTAGTTGCAAACAAACAATGTCCTTGTAAAGTAAACATTCTATTCACTTTTAGTAAATTTATTGGATGGAATATTTGCAGATAAATACGACATCACTTAAGAAACTGCTTTATCATAGCAAGGCAAGGATGCTAAGCACCTAGCTACCATGAAAATCTTATATAAACCTTCATTCAGACCAAAACTGATATCACTTGGGGCTCATCAGCAGTGCCTACATCCACTGTATTTGTAAAGTTAAATTGTCTATTGTTATGATAATGTTTTGCAGTGGTTAACGAGCGTTTCGCAAAATGAGCACTATATTTCTAAAAATCCTAACTCGGTTTGCCAGTGTTGTCTCGCAAAACGAGCAGGATTCAGGCCAAAAGCGGGGTGCAATACCGCTTTTGGCCTGAGGTGGGGGGCGCCGGAGCTGAAGAGCGCCAATCGTCGGCGTTCGGAAATGCACGGAAATGCCAGAGGACAGTTCGGCTGACCTCGGCGGGCGAACCTCGGAAAGTCTTGTGAACGGAGTCTTTCCGAGGTTTGCCGAGGTCAGCCGAAGTGTGCTCTGGCCTTTTTGGACGTTTTTGAGGCTCTCCGGCGCCCCCCGTCTCTGGCCGCATGTGGTATTGCATCCCATTGAAGTCAATACGGAACAAATTATTTTAGTTTCCATTGACTTCAATGGGAAAACTCGATTTGATATGCGAGTACTTTGGATTACAAACATACTCCTGGAATGGATTATGCTCGTAATCCGAGGTTCCACTGTATTTCTAAATTGGAGCCCTATTGATAATGCTCACAATTTTTTCCATAAAGCATTCTTTGTATAACTCTTTTGAAAATAGAGCCAATTGGTTTGGCAACTCTATTAGGCTTGTTCTATTGGCATGGCCATAGACAGGCAGACATATCCCCAAGAACAATTAGGAGACTGTTGCCCATTCCTGATTGTGGCAGAACCTGGCACTGATTTTTCTTTTACTCACCTGTTGAGAAAAGTAGTGCACACATGGCCACTAACCATTCAGAAGATTAAAGGGGTTGTAAAGGTTCGTGTTTTTTTTTACCATAATGCATCCTATGCATTAAGGTGAAAAAACACCTGCCAGTGAACGCCCCCCCCCCCCCAGCCCCCCACGTTTTACTTACCTGACTCCTCAAACTTGACCCACAGGGATGCGCTGCCTCTCTGCCCGGGGTTCTTGACTGTTGATTGCATAGATTAATAGCAGCACAGCCATTGGCTCTTGCTGCTGTCAATCAAATCCAATGATGCGACTCTATGGATGCCGAATGCTGGACTCGGGAGCGCGCCTGCAAGGTAACCCCCTCGGGGAATCGCTTGGCAAATAAGCAATGGCAAAGAGCACTGATCTGAGTGTTCTGGCAGGGGGGAGCCTGTCAGAACACAACTGCTCAGTGGGGGAGATCACTGCACTAACTTTGCATAGTTAGTACAGCGGCTCCGACTGGAGCTGACAGTTTTTTTTTCCTTCAACCACTGGGTTGAACAAAAAAAAACGCATAGTGTGTACCTGGCTTTAGCAACAAGCAATATGATCTCTTGGGTAAAAACGATGTTGATACTGTAGGCCCTTGTTATCGCACTCCTAAATGACCAAATACTCGCCCAGGTGATCTTTTGGATGGTCTGATTGGAGCAATATCAGGCCATTTGTGACTAACCTAAAAAAAGAACAATGTGAAATTTGTAGATATTCATAGCATTCAGAATGTGTTTTCAAACGTTGGTGTATATAGGTCCTGTTGAGGGCATTGTATTTTCCCTCATGCATGTGTCTTAGTGTGTTTGAAATTGCAGCAAAGTCCATGTCAGTGTACGCAGTGCAAAGGGTGGTCACTTGAGTTTGCCTAGTATTCCAGTTGTAGAACTTGCATATTGGCTTTTAATTATACCTAGGACCTATGACTAGTTGACTTCACTAATTCTTAAAGTGTTACTAAACCTACAACAAAAAAATCAGTCTGCATATGCAGTAAAGTATGCTTGTTATACTCACTGTGGAACGTAATGAGTTAATCCTCTGTATTGTGTAAAAAAGGCTGTTTGATCATGTAGCTTAAAGAGGAAATTTCACCATTTTGTCATTCCCTCCCTCCTCTCTATTTGACATGTGCTTGAAATGTTTATGTTTTATGACCTGTGAACAGTTTAGCACTTCCTCATTTCTCATCAGTAATGCACAGTCAGCCACCCGCAGCCTGCTGGGACATTCACATCATCCATTCAGGTCGGTAAGTGCTAAAGTATCTTGGGATATCATGGGTATCCAACAATACCGTGGCAGAAGGTACTTCACTCTCACCTAGGTGGGAAGTTAAGGAAGTGAGAGTGTACAAGAGCAATATTAAACTATATACAAGTCACAAAACATTAAAATAATTATAATTGAAAGGAGGGCGTGAATGGCCAAAACTAAAAATGAATGATAAAAGGTCAGCTTTCCTCTCATCTACAATTCACAGAACTAGCTTTGGGTTGTAACATTAGGGCTTTGAGAATACAATGTAAATACTAATTTCTTTCTCCAGGTCTAAGCACAAACCAATAACAGTGCTCAGGCTTTGAGACTGGTCACCCAGGTACTGGTCACCCAATTGTGGGAGGCAGGGGATGTGTAACATATTCCTATAGAACCATAGTACCCAAAAGTATCAAGTATTTTTGAGAGCATAGTAAACCAAGACCAAGCACCGTAATTTGTCTGCTACAATGTATGATGTTTATTTGAATAAACCTGTAGCTAGCAATTACTATCACTTATATTATAGATTTCTGAACTTCAAGTCAGACATTTTATATGTAATGAAGGTCCTGTAGCACTAGGCTTTATGTCATGGCCTGAACTACAGAGCGTTTTGTAGGTAAGTCATAGGTGGAGGGGGGGGGGGGGATTGATGTATTTTCTTTATTATGCTTGGTTTAACCGCTTCCCGACCGGCCACTGCATATATACGTCAGCAGAATGGCACGGGCAGGCAGAATCACGTACCTGTACGTGATCGTGCATGTGCCTGCCCGTGGGTCGCGCGCGCGCCGCTAGCGGCGCGCTCGCGACCCGGTCGGGAGCTCCGTGACCCCGGCCGCGGGACCAGCGGACCCGATCGCCGCTGGTATCCCGCGATCGGGTTACGGAGCGGAAGAACGGGGAGAGGTCTATGTAAACAAACCTCTCCCCGCGCTTCCTACACTGACTGTCAGTGATCGGCGGTTCCCTGTCATCGGGAACGCCGATCAATGACGTCAGACGTACAGCCACGCCCCCCTACAGTAAACACAACACAACACGTCACACTGACTCCTCCCCGCCCCCTTGTGGTTAACCCCCTAACTACAACTGTCATTTACATAGGAATCAGTGCTATTTAAATAGCACTGATTTCTGTATAAATGACAAATGTCCCAAAAATGTGTCAAAAATGTCCGATGTGTCCGCCAAAATGTCGCAGTCACAATAAAAATCGCTGATCGCCGCCATTACTAATAAAAAAAAAAAATATTAATAAAAATGCTATAAAACTATCCCCTATTTTGTAAACGCTATAACTTTTGCGCAAACTAATCAATAATCGCTAATTGCGATTTTTTTTACCAAAAATATGTAGAAGAATACGTATCGGCCTAAACTGAGGAAAAAAAAGTTTTTTTATATATTTTTTGGGGATATTTATTATAGCAAAAAGTAAAAAATATTGCATTTTTTTCAAAATTGTCGCTCTATTTTTGTTTATAGCGCAAAAAATAAAAACCGCAGGGGCGATCAAATACCACCAAAAGAAAGCTCTATTTGTGGGAAAAAAAGGACGCCAATTTTGGAGCCACGTCGCATGACCGCGCAATTGTTAGTTAAAGCGACGCAGTGCCGAATTGCAAAAAGGGGCCTGGTCCTTTGGCTGCCAATTGGTCCGGGGCTGAAGTGGTTAATCTCACTCCATGTTTTCACAACAATTGCATTTATGTGGTCCTTTTAACACTTATGTGTACATTTTTAGGCTTATAGCTTTCGAAAAAGAAAAGCTAGTATATTTTTAATTCCTTGAAGAATTATTTGTTGGGCATCATTCCAAAAAGCGAAGAGAGGAAAACTGTCACATTGATCACTGCTTAGAATAAATGGAAAGCAGAAGAGCAGATAAAGAAATGGAAAGGGAATAAATGTCACTTACAATGGACTTAGATGTTCAGTCAGGGAATTGCTGCACTATGTACTGCTTATTCTTCAGCTAAAGGGTGAGCTGCCTCTATCCTTAACATTTGCTTGCCCTCCTATTGCAGTATGTCTAGATTTTCTATATTTATAGCACAACCCATTGACAATGGTAAAGAAAATTAACATATATTTATGTATCAGACATTTCTATTGTTGATATTTATCACATCAGTAAATAAATAAATTAAAGGGTAACTCCACCTTCATAGGGAAAAAAATAGCAAATAAAAAAAAAAAAATACTATTACATACACATTTGTTACATTAGTCATATTGTAATTGAATTGGATTCACAATTACCTTTCCTTTTTCAATCTGCAGTGATGTAATTAGCTGAAAAATGCAATGCAGTATAGCTACCTGGAAGCATTCTGTACACAGATTGTGTACAGAACGCCCCTCAGAAATGTAACTTCCTGCTTGTGTGATTGGCTTACTGATTTTGCCAGAAGTCTGCACTAAGCTACAAGTCCGATTTTGAGCTTCCCTGGAACAAAAATGCAATCTTTGATGGGATAATTTCCAAGGAGAATCACATCTAAAGGGATGCAGACCCTGCAAGGTTTCTCATTAGAGCCCTGCAGGTGCAGCAGATGATTGATATACCACTCCCATACAGATTCACAGTGCATATGGACACACACCAACAAACAGCTATTTCTTCAGAATAACACAAGGTAGGAATCCGTAATAACGTTTGTTAAAGTCCCTGCAATGTTTTTTTCTCAACAAAAGTGGAGTTACTCTTTAAGTATATACTATCAGCAACAAATAATCTTATAAATTGAGCCATCATTAATTTCTTATATTAGCACCATTACTTAGGAAGGTATAAAAACACGAGCACTGGATTCAAACCCCCTTACTTATTACATAGTTGCCTTTTTTAACCCCTAGGCAGGTGTAAAAGGGACACACGTTCATTTACACCTTTGGACCTTTTCAATGGACCTTTCCAATCAGGTGCACTTGAAAAACTGACAGGGGAACCTCATCGAAATGCCTCCCTGAAAGGGATAACAAAAAAACTTACTAACGTTTCAACAAGAGCAATAAAATGTCAAATGGTTTTGCATAGTTGCAAGTTACATAGTTTAAATATACAATGTAAAGCCAACAAGCACTTTTTTTTCTACAGTAAAAAAAAAAAAAAGGAGAGCAAAGAAAGGTTGAGTCAATTAGGCTTTCTTGGTAATAGCAGTTGGGTTTTCCTTTTAGTGTTTAGAAATCACTTTATCTAGCACAAATGTAGGGAACCTAGGTTATAATTTGATCTCTGTTCGTTACTGTCCAATTAATTGTTTTGGTGTACAGACATCACAATGGTATTAGGTGTATATCATAGTGATGTAAATGTGGTGTGCAATGCATAAAGCTGCATATAAAAATACTAAATTGGCTTGTATCTAATATTAGCATTTAAGGTTTTTTTTTTGCGAAATTGTCAGTTTATTTTTGTTTATAGCGCAATAAAAAAAAAACACACAGAGGTGATCAAATACCACAAAAAGAAAGCTCTATTTGTAGGGAAAAAAGGACATACATTTTATTTGGCTACAGTGTCGCATGACTGTGCAATTGTCAGTTAAAGTAACGCAATCACGAATCGCAAAAAATGGCCTGGTCATGAAAGGGGTAAAACTTTCCGGAGTAGAAGTGGTTAAGTACTTATAGTGGTTCTAAAGGCAGAAGCTTTTATATCTTCAAGTGATTGTAAAGTCTCTTTTAAAAAGAAAAAATAACAAACATGTTATACTTACCTCCTCTGTGCAGTTGGTTTTGCACAGAGGAACCGGATCCTCCTCTTCTCGGGTCCCTCTTTGCTGCTCCTGGCCCTTCCCTCCTATTGAGCGCCCCCACAGTCAGTAACGTTCTATGGGGGCACTGGAGCCGAGTCACAGCTCTATGGGTCCATTCAGACACAGAGCCCCGACCTGGCCCCACCCCCTCTCTCCCCTGGTTGGCTGACTGACTTTGATTGACAGCTGCCGGAGCCAATAGCATCGCCGCTTTGTCTCAGCCAATCAGGAGGAGTGTCCCGGATGGCTTAGACATTGGTGGACATCGCTGGAGAGAGAGACAGGACTCAGGTAAGTAATTAGGGGGTGTTGGGGTGGCTGCTACACACAAAAAGTTTGTTATCTGAATGCATAGAATGCATTAAGATAAAAAATCCTTCTGCCTTTACAACTCCTTTAAGGCATTCTATGCATTAATATAAAAAAAACCTACTGTGTGCAGTAGCCCCCCTAAGCCCCCCAATACTTTCCTGAGCCCCATCTCTATCCAGTGATGTTGCAGAAGAGCCTTGGCTGTCTGAGACTTTCCCTCCTCATTGGCTGAGACAGCAGTGGGTGCCATTGGCTCTCGCTGCTGTCAATCAAAGTCTGTAAGCCAATGAGGAGGGAGCCACGGCTTTGTGTTTGAATGGACACACAGAGCAGGAAGCACTCTCAGCTCCTTTAGTAATTTGATGAAGAACATGGAAACCGAGCTATAGGTATGTAAAATGTAATCACAAGGGTTATATAGTAGAGGTTTGTTCATTGTTGTGAATGGAAAACAATTTTTAATGGAAGGACAGATTTTTGAAAGATAAGCCCAGGTAAATATTCGATCAGTGCAAGATGTTAAGTGACTTCAATGACATATTTAAAAAAAATATTTGTGACATCTACAAAGTGAAGATGACACAGTATGGAAAAGGACTAAGATTTGCACATGGCCTGGAGGCTATGGGCATGGGTAGTTATGAGTGAATCAGTATCTAATTTGTTCAGACACTTTGCACACCAGGAAGGGAGCCTGTACTTCTGTAAGACATTTTTGCAGCTGCTGACTTAAATAAACACTTTGATTTGCCCAATTTCTCTGTCAGTTCTCCATAGTCTTTTATTTTCTCTGAGCTGCTTCTTTTCAAAGGTGCTCAAAGCCAAGTCTGCTAGATTTTATTTTGGTCTAAAGAAACTTCTGCCTTTAACTATAGCTACATTTCTTCAATTTGTAGTTCAACAGGTGCAGACTATAAATAGAATGAGTGATGCCGGGACTTCGTAAATCAACAGATCTCTTACTAATTCACTAGGGGAATAAACTGAATTCACATGCAAAAATAAAGCACACAACCTGTGAGCATAGTTAACGTGTATTGATAATCATACATTCATTTCCACATTGTATTTCAATTATTTCTAGCCTACTCCCAGTGCTCTGAATGATCTTGTAGTTTGTAAAGTTACTTTGTGAAGATCCCCATACATTTACTTTTATTAAGTACTGATGTGTCACAGAAGTCATAGAGCCTGACTCACCTCCAGAGGTGCTGAGAAGAGGAGTGCCAGGAGACGGAGTCAGTATAGAAATCACTGCTTGCATTCAACAAGGTACCATGGGATATGTAGTCCTTAGAAATTGAGGTAAAGAGCAGAGGTGTAGCTCAAAAGCATGCATCCAGGAAGTTGTGGAGACAGATGGCCAGTGGACAGATAGGACTCACAACATAAAAATACATTTTTAAGATTATTTTGGACTGTCAAAAATAACTATTATGTGTATTGTTATTACAATGATGATATTACAAAATGAAAGTGTATGCTGTGACAATAGATTATATAGATTATATCTGGTAAACACATACTGTAATTCAGATGTGATTGTTTAATTAATTTCTTACTTTGGTGTTGTTTTCCAACGATAAATTCTGTTGCGTTCCTGGATGTTTTAAGTGTTTTCAGATCACTACAATATTATAAAGCTATATGCAATTGCATTAGTTATCAGCATTATTGATTAGGAATGAGCTCTAATGTGTTTGGATACTAGCCTAAACCCAGATGAGTGGGATTGACAGGAAGATTGTCAGCGGGAAGTATTGATAGTTTTAAAAGACTCTTGGATGTGCATCTCAGTGAACACAACATACAGCAGGGGTATTGAATTACATTTTCACAGAGGTCCGGTCAGTAAAATTTTCTTCCAACAGAGGTCCAAATATAAGATTGGTACCTGTGGCGCATATTCACATGTGCCAAACTGCATGTTTTTGCAGCACCATGCGGCTTGGTACGGCACGATTTTGGTAAAAAAAGGTCAACAACTTCTTTCCCTCGTGTTTCTTGCGGGTAGTGCAGCCCATTAAATGGGCTGACCTACCCACAAGGTGTTCACCTAATGCACATGCACAGATCTGAACCCATTCTTACATCAGCGTCCTCGGTCCCCAATGCATATCACAGTCCCCTCCCCCTTCACTTCAAGATCCCCTCTTGATGAGTGTCCTCAGGTCCCCCTTTACATCATCCCCTCCACCCCTTTCACAGTAGTGTTCTCACACTCCTTTGACATCAACCCCTTCCTCCCCCCACATTACAGTCCTCAGCCACCCCACATTACTATCCTCATTGCTCTCCACTTCACAGTCCTCATCTCCCCCACTTCACAGTCCCCAGCTCCCCCCACTTCACATTCCTCAGCTCCCTCACTTCACAGTCCTCAGCTCCCCCACTTCACAGTCCTCAGCTCCCCCCTTCACAGTCCTCAGCCCCCCACTTCACAGGTCTCACCCCCCACTTCACAGTCCCCACCCCCCCACTTCACAGTCCTCGGCTCCCCCCACATCACAGTCCTCAGCTTCCCCACTTCACAGTCCTCAGCTCCCCCCCACTTCACAGTCCTCAGCTCCTCCCACTTCACAGTCCTTAGCTCCCCCACTTCACAGTCCTCAGCTCCCCCAACTTTAATGTCATCAGCCCTAAATATCTGTCCAAATTCACACAACTTTTTAGCCTGTCACATTAGTGTCCTCGCCTCTTGTAACTTCTCGCCCTCCCTCACTGTCTTACCTTACACAGAGCGTAGATCAGAGGGAGGTACAGCATGTATTGATGGAGGGCAGGTGCTGTAAGATAGTGATTGGTTGCTAGGACCGCCCTTCATCCTAGCAGCCATCATCTGCTTGCTAACCTCAGGCAGCTCCGTTTTCCATCCACAACCGTCCCACATTCTGCTGTTGGCTCTGTGAGGATTACAGAGCAACAGCAAGGAGAAGAAAAGGTTGCTAAATGGAGGTACCACGGGAGGCCGCATGAGAGAGAGACGCGATCCGCATTTGGCCCCGCGGTCCGCCATTTAGTGATGCCCGAGATACAGGGATATGGGAAATGATTATTGACACTGACACACATACACCTACACAGGTTGAACTGGATGGACTAGTGTCTTTATTCAACCTTACAAACTATGAAAGATAAGATTTCATTACACTTGGCAAACTATCTTCAGCCAGGGCATTCCCTGCCCGCAGCCACACGTATATAAGGGGCATGGATACTTGCAGCTGTAGGGTGGGATATGCTTCGGCCGAAGATCACTGGCACAGTAGAGTGACACCTTGATGGTTATCTCACTCACCTGGGTTCAGACTAGTACGTGAACATGCCCAAGCTCATCCCTATTAGTGAATATACTCAAGTGCCTGTATTAGAAGCTGTACTTACTACAGTGATTTTCAGTTTCCAAAAGGATCTCCAAAAGGTATAGTACATATATACTTACATTGGTCCAAGCTGGCCCAGTGTAGCTATGTACTGTAAACATTGCTGTACTGAAACGTCAGCTTTAAAGGATAGGTTCACCTTTGTGAAAAAAAAAGAATAAATGCACATCTTTTTGCAGGTATTTTTATAATTAGGAGGCTGTAAAGCATTACACCCACGATCAGCGGATCACATTTGCAATCTCAGGCTCTTGCAGACTGTCAGTGTGGATGTCATTCAATGACAGGCAGCATCAATGGACGACTACCTAGAGTGCTCATCAGCACCCTGGCAGTTCATTGAGAAAGACAAGCTGTCAGCCACAGTGGGTGACAGTAGTTGTAGTTCCTCCACTGACAGAACTCTGTGAATAAATGACATGGATGGGTGGGTGGAGCCTGACAAAACGGGTATGGGGAGAAGATCCCTGACCCGCTCTCACAATTGGGACTTGTTGTTGCTGCATCAGTAACATGTTACATGTTACACCCTGAATACGGGTACAACACAGCACACAGCAAAGAACCAGGTGACCTAAGGCTGCTTATTCATTTGGGTATATAAAATTTAGATTAAAAACACAGAAAACACAAAAAAGAACCAGGTGACCTAAGGCTGCTTATTCATTTGGTTATATAAAATTTAGATTAAAAACACAGCAAACACAGCAAAGAACCAGGCTGTCTTTAGCACAGCTGCAGTAATTGCTGTATAGCACTAGCAGTTCAGTAATCAATGTTAATTGTTCACTAAAGTTGTTATTTAATATTGGCTTAAGGTGCCACAATGATTACTTAAAAAGTAAATACCAACGCCAAACATCATATTGCCCCCAGTGTTCAGTTTATGCTGATTTTTTTATTTTATTTTTTTTTTTAATACTGCTTGAAAATGACTGTAATCACATGTTCATTATATTTCTGTATGTATTATTTTGAGATAATCCAGTCCCAATTATTTCTGTTTGAATAGGGTAAAGATTTTTCTAGTCTTCTAATATAAAACAGGTGATAAACTAGAAAACTGTTAAATAAAACGACTCGAGCAAAAATATTTAATCACTGCCTTCCCTGGCAGGGGAATTGTGCTTAAAAAAAAGACTGCTTTGCATTTCCAGCCTTCATGAAAAACAGGACGTAGAAAATAAATGAAAATCATTACTATATACAAACATTTGCATAAGAAAGAACAGAGGAGAAGTATGAATATTAGAAAGGCCTGTTAGCCACTAGTATCAGTTTTAGAGCAAACCTTGTTTTTAAAAACATATTTATTCTTTGTTCTTTAGTATGTAAATGGAGAACAATCTTGTAGTTAGTGGCCGGAAGAAATCTAAAAACTGGACCCTTATACTTTATTTTTTTTTTATAACTAGATTATGTTTTTTTATTTTATATAGACCTTTTCCAACAGTACCATTTATTGGTTTGCCCTGTGACATCTGAAGCTCATTTATAAAGATGCAAAGGAAAGGAAGAGCAGTGGTGCTTCTCGTAGCAACAAAACAGATTCTTGGCTGTCATTTTCCTAGTGAAGGTTGGAAAATTAAAGCAAGAAGACATCTGGTTGCTAGGGCAACACTTCCGCTTTACCTAACTTCCAGTTCTAATACATAATTCCTTTTATTTTTCTCCATACTATTTCCATTAAATGCATATGTTAAATGCTTTTCATCATCCAAAAGTGTGAGCTTTGTTCTTCAGCCAGCTAAATGCAGTTCATATTGTAAATGCCACAAGAATAATGGTGGTCATGTACTGATGCAAATCTATTTTTAATGCTGGTCCTAAGAAAATAGTATGCTTAGCATAATTTGCTTTAAAACTAGCAGTGTGCAATCCTTACACCCAGTAATTAGTGGCACTCTAAGCTCCATTAAGCTAGTTAGTAATATAATTTGTGTGAGCTATCATGTAGAAATATTCTAAAGTTGACCATAGGTAATTGAGAGTGGTCAGACATTAGTCACACACTCTGACCTTACACACTTTTGTAACTGGCAGACACATCCAGCACAGCGATTATTCTTGTAGCCCCCCTGTTCACATTGGGCCGATTTGAAATGCGATTTGACGTGTCAAATCACATGCCAAATCGAAGCCCTTTGCTGGCAACGGCACTGTCCACATTGGTGCGACACCGACTTTGCGGCACCGCACTGATTTCCAAAAGTAGTTCCTGCACTACTTTTGGCAATTTCGGGGGCAATTTCAATAGACATCTGTGCATGAACCTGCACAGATGTCTTTCAAATCGCCCCCAAACTCGCAATCAAATGCGGGTTTTGAAAATTCAAATTCAGCTGAACTTGCACGATTTCAAACTCGCCTCCAATGTGAATGAGGGCTTAATCAAAAAGAATCTGTTATGTCCACTAATGTGTTAAAAAATATAATACTGGTAAAGTGTACTGAAGCATCTGATGGTACCTGTGTTTTTTTTATTTTGCGTATCTGTACCTGGAAAGGCATCTGGACCCTCTGTATAGGCTGTATATAGGGCACTTAAAGTGTTACTAAACCCAGGACACTGCATTTACTATTTCTTGTCTCCCACAGTACACAGAATGTGGAAATGCAATTAATTTAGTAAATATAATCTGCTTAATACCTTTTCTCATTAGCAGTATATCGCAGTCGTGTGACTTCTATTCGTGTCCAGCTGAGCTTTGGTTAAAGCTTGTAGGAGGAGTTGTCATTCTCCTCTGACTGTCCTATGAGGCTGCATGACCCCTGACCCTCTGTATGGACAGTGATGATTGGCCCTGTGCCAATCACATGCACTATCCCCAAACCCCTCCCCCCCCCCCCAAAAAAAAGGCACCAACCTGAGCATGTGCACTGTAGACAAAGGGGAGGATCAGAGAAGACAGGATCAAACAGCCTTTTTACACCATGCAGAGGACTTACCTCTTAGGTTCCACAGTGAATATAACAAACATGCTTTACTGCATACACAGACTGATTTTACTTTTGTTGGTTTAGTAACACTTAAACTTCTGTCCAAATTGAGATTAGGACCCACACTGCAGATTCTGATCTCTACTCCACCACTTAAACTCCATAGTGAATTGTCAGAATGTCAGTGGCCATGACGCCATGACGCCAGGTCTGGTGCTTAGCTAATGTTTATGAGGTGTTCAAATTACACCTGTTTGGTGAAATGATTCAAGGCCCTTTATACAGTTCGGGCCTTAGATCTGCCCCTACCCCAGGCATAATGATTTTCTAATGCCAAATGGAGATAATAATACCAATAACCATACCTGGGTTTTATTGGGAATGTTAGTCAATACACTGTTCGATAAATATGATGGGGGTACTATAGACTGTTAACTAAATAGTTGCATCTTAACTGATGGCTATTAGCAATAGAACACTAAAGGAAAAGATACCGCTTAATACTTCCCATAGACAGTCACCCAATCTAGACATTTTTGACCAGATGAAATAATTATCTGATTTTAATTACGGCGGGCAGATGCCATTGGCTGAATCCCTTTAGGGGGAACAATAAAAAAAAACTTGAAAATTTGCCTCTCTCATTTTAGTTACTTAAGCAGCAAAATCAACATTTACCCATGGTGCTCTCCTTTTTCCCCTTCTCCTCTGACATAAACAGAACCATACAATCAGCATGCTGATCTTACAAGCATGCAGGCCAGCTGATGGTCATGAGCACCTTTAAACTACTGTACCCCATAGAAGGGCCCATATTTATTAAATTTGAATTCATCTTTAATCTGATTAAACTGTAAACTGTTGTATACATTGATGTCACCAGTGTGCGGCAGTCTTTCATTTCTTCACTTGTATGTACTGTATGTTTAATCCTCACTCCTTTTGAGCAATTTCAGATCTGCAGCTCATACAATTTAGAAATGTCCCTAGATCCACGCATATCAGGTTTCATGTCTTTCAGGTCATTTTTTTTTTCCACATTATTCTGTGCCTTTCTCACCTTCTTTCTCCTTTCCATCCTTTGTTAGTACTGCACAGCCCCTCTTTATTTTGCTCATGCCTGGTAGAAAAATACTGAAAGGGAAATGCTAGAAGAAAGTGGGTCACATTTGATCTATGGTTTAAAAAAGGCAGGGAGATGAACTTGGATCATTAGTTTCTGTAGGTGAACAAAACATATCATTTATAAAAAAGAAAAAAAAAAAAAAGAAGAAACAGCCAGCAGAGATAATGCTCTGAAGACTTTGCTGCACGCTGGAAACAGTAATTGGTGTTGTTTCAGCAAGATGGCTACAAAATTAAAAATGCCCATTTGTCAACATGCACTCTGAACATTGAGATTATAATGTGACAGTTTAGCAGCATAACCTTTCTTCAATCTCGTAAGAAATAAAGTACAATGCTTTAGCTGTCTGTGTTGCAAATAAAGCTCAAACATTCTGGTTGTACAGTATTAGTCAATATTACAGTACAATGTATAGAAAATGCGCATGTGAAATCTCATTTATAACCATTGACTATTAAAGATTATTTGCTCATGTACAAGTAGAATTAGCAGCCAGAAACTGCTGGTTTAAACTTAACTGTCTCTCTAGGGTGCCCTTTCCATATTTAACTGTAAGCGAGGTCCAGTAATATACCTTGGTGTGTGATTGCAGCTGATTTATAAGCCAATTATTCTATAGCATGAGCATTAACTACCCATGGGCCTCAATTTTATCGCCATAATTTTGCTTTTAAAGAAAGCCAAGGTATCATACAGTATTTAATGATGTGTACTTAGAGGTAATGGTCTATAGTTGTAATGAATACACTAACCCCTTACAGAGAAGAAAAAAAGGTAAATTTACATTATTCTGGTTTCTGTATATATATATATATATATATATATATATATATATATATATATATATATATATATATATATATATATATATATATATATATATATATATATATACTATTTTTGTATTTACATATATATATATATATATATATATATATATATATACATATATATATATATATATGTATATATATATATAATTTTTTTTATTTACATATATATATATATATATATATATATATATATATATATATATATATATATATATATATATATATATATATATATATATATATATATATATATATATATATATATATAAATATATATATATATATATATATATATATATATATATATATATATATATATATATATATATATATATATATATATATATATATATATATATATATATATATAAATAAATATATATATATATATATATATATATATATATATATATATATATATATATGTATATAGTTATTTAGATAGATATGTAAATGATATATAAATATATATATATATGTATGTATATCTCTATATCTATAGCTATATATAGTTGTTTAGTTAGATATGTAAATTATATTCTATGTTATAAACTGTAAAAACACACAAAAGAGCACTAAGCCTTTTATTATACTTGTGTTGTGCCTCTCATATTTTGCATGTATATTACTGGTGGCACTTTATGCACACAATAATGTTCAGTCTAAAAAATCTGCAATTTATTCCTTAATCCTCTGGCATTTGTTTTTATCTGCTTCGAAGAACAAACATACCAGGCACTAATATTTAGATTTTATTGGCCCCAAATATGCACCACTGTATTAATTCAATACATTATAATATATTAATACATATATACAGTGGATATTACTGGAATTACTTTTTTATATTAAAAATGGAATGTTGAGACATTCCTTGTCACTGAATATTATATACAGTACATTGACCCTGGATTATTTTTGTAACTTTTAAGTGACATATCTTTTACAATAGCAATGCTAAATGTTTTTGTTTCCAGATTGGATTATTTTTTGAGAGGAGTACATTTGTTCAATAAAGGAGGTTGATTGGTAGTTTCCAATTTCTTTTTGGTAATTAAAAGCTATTGCTAAATTCAAGTATACACCGTGCATACTTTTTCTAGCACTGCCAGACAGAGCTCAAGACTGGAATCTCTGCCTAAAACTGTGTAGAATTTGAACCGCATTTTGACAACTTTCTTTGAGGATTAAAGCTGATTTGCACAGCATGATTAATGACATGACAAACTAAACTGTGCTCTGTTTGCATTGCACTGCTTGAGCTATCTTGGGTACTGTCCTATTAAAGGAGGCTGGATGCAAAGCAATGAGAATAGTTAACACTATCCACACATAAGGAATGTGGATCAATCTCAATCACAATGACCATTACAATAATGGAATGATAGCCTATTCCAGCACCTGTGTTAATTACCAATAACTCAGCAGAAGAGCCAGCATCTCCCTGTGCAAATGTGATCTGTTTTCCAGGTGGAAGTCATTTATCACTATTGTGATAACTAAGGACAGACACAAATAGCCCACTATCCTTTTTCAACCGTGTTATTATGCTGAGTTAAAGGATTCACTTTTTATGACGCTAAAATAAACTCCTTAAAAAAAGAACACTATTTACATATAATCTACTTCTCTCTCATATATATATATATATATATATATATATATATATATATATATATATATATATATATATATACATACATTTCCTGCCATTTACATCAATACTAACTGCACAATGCCAATTATTATGTGTTTTTTGCATACACTTTAAAATTTTAGATTCAGAGTCAAATTGACTGCTAAAGGAGAAACGAATATTGACTTTGCTTAGTGAGTATAGTAAATCAAATCAAATAGAAAAAAAAGTTAAAATAAAAGCTTGATTATTGCTTGCATTGGATTGGATGAGTAAAGATAATGTAGTTTTTCCTTATTTTCTAACCTAAATGAGCATTCATTTTGCAAAGTGAATGCCACTACTATGATGTTTATTATACCAATTATATTATTGCCCATGATGTATAACTCCTATTAAGTAGTACAATTAACATTTTTGTAATGAGTACCCCCTTATTTCAAAGGTTAAGGAGTCGAGGTCATCAGGCCAATTATAGAGCAGCCTCCAACCCGAATACAGCAACAAGCCAGCAGCTAGGCGACCAACTAAGGACTTTGCTCAGGGTGTCTCAGCATCCTGAATATGCTAGCTAACACAAACATCCCCGGACAGAGTACTATTACCTTCTCCCTTCAGATTTATTCTTAGATTGGTATTTAGCAATGTTACTTGGTCGGCACCTGCAGCATTGAGATGGCTAATTTTACTCATGCTGAAACCAGGATACCAATTCAGTTACAGGAGCTCATGATTCAGGATGCAGTCCAGGCACAAACTCTTAGAACTGCAATAAAAACTCATTGACCATGCTGAAGGGCATGCATGCTGACAATAGTCTAATATATCAAATCAAAATTAATTTACTAAAGGCAAATAAATGGTTTAATTTGTAAGGCAAGTTGCACTTTGCAAAGGAATTTGCCCCAGAGCTTAGAGAATGAAGTTAAACCTCTGCTGACTTCCATTATCCAATCATGTGCAAGCAAAAATGCATTTTTTTTTCCTTGCTTCATGTGATTGGATATTTTTTGCAAAGGGAAACTTCACCATATATGCTAAGCTCTAGGGCAAATTCCCTTTCAGGGTGCAACTCCCCTTGTAAGATGAACAGCCTCTCAAATTGTAAACTTTTCTAAGTCTGGTCATGACTACTTTTAAATACTGGTTTGCATGAGAGGATAGTGGGACATTTTAGGAATTTGGAAATTGAATCTTAAAACTGTGCAAGCATATACCTTCCGAATGTTGCACAGGTCAACTTATGGACCTTTGGAGAATGTCCACAAGATGGCAATTATACATTCCTCTCCTTGATATATAATACACTCAGTGAGATTGATTGACTGTATTTTTATTACACAAGTTTTTGTAGAATCCCATCTCAAAATAGCTTTGGCTCTAAGGAATGGTCTGACCGTTACCCAGTGTATTGTTCACATTTGGACAGACTTTCATATGAATGCAGTGTTTGGAGGCTAAGATTTTTCATGACTCATCAAGTGAGTCTTAAGAGGGTTGTATACCAGCAGAAATGGATCTCTTACATTAGAATAATAATGAGGCCTATTAAACTAGAACGCTCTAACCTCAGTTTTGCAATTGTTACAACTAAACCTCCTTACTAGGGATGAGCCCTATGTTCTAGTGCAGGCATCCTCAAACTACGACCCTCCAGCTGTTGCAGAACTACACATCCCATGAGGCATTGTAAAACTCTAACATTCACAGACATGACTAGGCATGATGGGAATTGTAGTTCCTGAACAACTGGAGGGCCGTAGTTTGAAGACCCCTGTTCTAGTGGAACATAAGTTTGACTCAAACATTGTGTGTTCGCCTATTCGCCAAATAGCGAACAATTTGGAGTGTTCGCGGCAAATTTGAAAGCCGCGGAACACCCTTTAAAAGTCTATTGGAGAAATCAAAAGTGCTAATTTTAAAGGATTATATTCATGGTATTGTCATAAAAAGTGTTTGTGGACCTGAGTCCTGCCCCAGGGGACATGTATCAATGCAAAAAAAGTTTTTAAAAACTAACGTTTTTTCGGGAGCAGTGATGATAATAATGCTTAAAGTGAAACAATAAAAGTGAAATATTCCTTTAAATTTCGTACCTGGCTATAATGAATTGTCAGTCCCAGCAATACATATAAAAGTAATTGAAAAAAAAACGGCATGGGATTCCCCCACAGTCCATTACCAGGCCCTTTGGGTCTGGTATGAATATTAAGGGGAACCCCAAACCAAAAAAAAAAAAATTGTGTGGGGGTCCCCCCAAATTCCATACCAGGCCCTTCAGGTCTTGTATGGATATTAAGGGGAACCCCGCACCAAGATAAAAAAAAATGCGTGGGGGTCCCCCTCAAAATCCATACCAGACCCTTATCCGAGCATGCAACCTGGCAAGCCGCAGGAAAAGAGGGGGGACAAGATAGCACCTTGTCCCCATGTTGATGGGGACAAGGGCCTCATCCCTACAACCCTTGCCCAGGGGTTGTGGGGGTCTACGGGCGGGGGACTTATTGGAATCTGGAAGCCCCATTTAACAAGGGGACCCCCAGATCCCGGCCTCCCCTCCTGTGTGAAATGGCAACGGGGTACAAATGTACCCCTACTATTTCACAAAAAAAGTGTCAAAATGGTAAAAATTACAATACACGTCCTTTATTAAAAAATAAAAAAATAAAAGTGTCCCACGAAGTCCATTCATCTTCTTCTTCTCTCGCTCCGACGGACCAAAAAAAAAAAAAAAATAAAATGGCACGCCGCCACCAATCTGCCTCCATGGGAGGCACCCGCCGTAATGACCGACCACTCAGATGACAGTTCTTTTATAACTGAGGGCGGGGCCACACGATGACGTCCCCGGTTGACCCCGTCCCCTCTGACGCACGCTTCTCTGTAGCGTCAGAGGGGGTGGGGTCACTCGGTTACATCACCATTAGAAAAACATTTTTAATAGTCTCCCAAGCTGAGATTTAGATTCATATAAACATAGAAGGTATTCGCAATCGTCAATCAGGTAACTTATTTAAACCTGAAATAATGAGTAAGTCCTCAATTTTTCTGAACATTGTGTGTTATATAAACAGTTCCAGTAATTTAGAATTTTGTTTTTTGACAATGAAAGTGAGTGCCAGATATAAAGCTAGATGTTTTTGTTTTATATCATATTTTACACAAGTAATATATTGTACGTTGTTACATTAGTTCCTTGCAGGCTGCCTTATTTTTTACACATTATATGGTAGAATGCGACTCTGATTCACAACCTATTTCCAATTCTGCTGTGTTGCTTTCTGTTATGGTGTTTTTTATACCCTAAGCAGTCTTGTAATAGCTTGCCACATGTTTGATTAAAGAACTCTCCCTTGAAAAAGAAAAGTTAATTGCTGCAGAAGAATAAATGGGGAGTGTTATCATATGTCCAAAACTCTCTGCTATGAAGAAGAAGCTTCATTAGGCTTATATGGGTATAAAATATTAAAATTTCTAAACCTGCTTGTGCTAGAAAACAAAGTTAATGAAAAGCCAGCAATTATACACTATACAGTTCAAAGAACATGTGTTGACGATATTTGCATTAACCCAGAGATTAGATCCATGCATTCTATTCAAAGTTTATATTTTTTCTTTACATATATTTCCAAGAAACAAGATGACTAAACCATTCCAGGTGCTGCCTAGCCAGCAAACCCATGCAGGGATTTTTCATGCAGAAGCTATATAATTTAATAAAATACACTTAAAATTACTAATAATGTACGTGCACTGTTAAAATCCAACTTTCACCAATATATGTTCTTTTTTCTTGTTAGGTGTTATGTCACATAGAAAAAGTAAATCTTTACTTAAAACTATAGAATTACAGTGTAACATTGTCCAATGCTCTTTGTGTTGAAAACATCCAGTAGTACTGATATTAGTTTGACTAATTATTAGCATTCTCTCAAAAAATGTTCCATTGACTAGTGACACACATCTCCTTCACAGTGAAAACCCTTACTAATCTAAAATGCACTACAATTTGGCAGGGGAAAAAACGTTTGAAAGCTCTAATAACTACTCTTAATAAAATATATATGTAATAAACTTGATTTTATAACTAACACTTTCATGCTTATTAAAACCTAGATGCCCAGATCAAATTTATCAGTACCAAGTTAAAGCTGAACTCTGGAGAAATGAAAAAAAAATGACTCTTGCAAGGGCTAAATGCTCCCTTTTGTCTAGGATACTATTAAAAAGCATAATTACATATTGTACCTCTTTTTTTCCCGACACCTAGAGCTAGAGCTATCCCTCCAGTGCTCAAGATTGTGGGTGGGCCCTTGGGATCCTCACAGTGCAGGACTGCTGCATTTTACTTGGTGTCATCAGAATGCCACCAATGTACACCAAAAAGAAGCCGTTTCATGGGACTGATCGTATGGAGAGGAGCAACCCTAGTGAACAAAGAGCATCATGAAGGCCAAGGAACACATCAGACAGGTCAGGGATAAAGCTGTGGAGAAGTTTAAAGCAGGGTTAGGTTCTAAAAAAATATCCCAACCTTTGAACATCTCATGGAGCACTGTTCAATCCATCATCCAAAATTGGAAAGAGTATAGCACAACTGCAAACCTACCAAGACATGGCCGTCCACCTACACTGACAGGCCGGGCAAGGAGAGCATTAATCAAAGAAACAGTCAAGAGGCCCATGGTAACTCTGGAGGAGCTACAGAGATCTGCAGCTCAGGTGGGAGAATCTGTCCACAGGACAACTATTAGTCGTGCACTCCACAAATCTGGCCTTTATGGAAGAGTGGGAAGAAGAAAGCCATTGTTGAAAGAAAAACATAAAAAGTCCTGTTTGTAGTTTGCGAGAAGCCATGTGGGGGACACAACAAACATGTGGAATAAGGAGCTCTGGTCAGATGAGACCAAAATTAAAACTTTTTGGCATAAAAGCAAAATGCTATGTGTGGTGGAAAATTAACACTGCGCATCACCCTGAGCTGTGAAACATGGTGGTAGCAGCATCATGTTGAAAGGGATGCTTTTTTTTCAGCAGGGACACGGAAGCTGGTCAGAGTTGATGGGAAGATGGATGGAACCAAATACAGGGCAATCTTAGAAGAAAACCTGTTAGAGTCTGCAAAAGACTTGAGACTGGGGTGGAGGTTGACCTTCCAGCAGGACAACAACCCTAAACATACAGCCAGAGCTACAATGCAATGGTTTAGATCAAAGCATATTCAAGTGTTAGAATGTCCCAGTCAAAGTCCAGACCTAAATACAAGTGAGAAACTGTGGCAAGACTTAAAAAATTGCTGTTCACCGACACTCTCCATCCAATCTGACAGAGCTTCAGCTATTTTGCAAAATTTTCACTCTCTAGATGTGTAAAGCTGGAAGAGACATACCCAAAAAGCCTTGTAGCTGTAATTGCAGGGAAAGGTGGTTCTGCAAAGTATTGACTCAGGGGGCTGAATACAAATGAACGCCACACTTTTCAGATATTTATTTGTAAAAAATTATGAAAACTATTTATAATTTTCGCTCCATTTCACAATTATGTTCAATTGTGTTTGTCTATCACACAAAATCCCAATAAAATACATTTAAGATTTTGGTTGTAACATGACAAAATGTGGAAAGTTTCAAGGGGTAGGAATACTTTTTCAAGGCACATATATATATATATATATATATATATATATATATATATATACAGTGGAACCTTGGATTACGAGCATAATTTGTTCCAGAAGAATGCCTGTAATCCAAAGCACTCGTATATCAAAACAAGTTTCCCCATAGAAGTCAATGGAAACTCAGATAATTAGTTCCACAGTGACTTCTATGGTATGCAGTACCGCATGTGGCCAGAGGTGGGGGGGCACCGGGGACACTCGGAAACCACTTGGAGCTGCTCAAATGCATTTGGAAACACTCAGGGAGGCTCGGAAACATGTCTGAGCGGCTCCGAATGTAACCCGCGCCCCCGCACCGCTGGCCAAATGTGGTACTGCACACCGCAGAGGCTTGAATCTTGCTCGTTTTGAGAGACAACTCTGGCAAACCCAGTCAGGATTAAAAAAAAAATAATAGCTTGTATTGCGAAACACTTGTTAACCACGTTACTCACAATCTGAGGTATTACTGCATATATATATATATATATATATATATATATATATATATATATATATATATATATATATTTTTTTTTTTTTTTTAAGAAGACACTTAAATCCTTGTGCAACTTTAATATGGTTACCTACAGAGGCTGATCAGAAATCCCTGTCTCTTACTCTGATGGACCCAGTAGGGTGAAGCGACATTATGCTGGTGTATCAGTTTTCTGCATTTGTCAGTACTGAATATGCAATGTAACTGATATTCTCATTGGTGACAGGTTCAGCAATGCATTTATTTATTTGCTCTAATTGTTTTCAGCTGAACAAACACAAGAATGATTGGTGTAGGCACGGGTTCCAAGAGTAGGGCACAGCATATTTTCTGTGGAATGAACATGTGATTCTGTTTGCTAGAGATTTTAATGTTCATCTTGGACTTAGTTTATGGCTTTTTACAATATAAGAACAGAGTATTACATTTGAATGGTTACGAAGTGAAATGCAATGTGTTGTTTGGTGACTCCAACTATATCATTTTATTAAATATACTGTATACATATATGTATATATATATATATATATATACTGTTTATATGTCCATATGTTGATAAACAAAGGGTTACATTAAAAGATGTGCACTTACTGACTTGTACATAATTTTTGTCACAAATTATTTTATTTTTTACATATTTATTTTGAAGTATTAAGTTGCACTGACATTCAGATTTGAAATTGGGCGATTTCAAGTGAAGTTGCATGATTTCAAAGGCGGATTCCAAGTTGGATTCCATGTGAACAGGGGCTTATGTTGTATATAAATGTGCACATATATTCTTATTTTGGAATTATATATGTAAAAGAGGGAAGTCATAATTCAATTGCAGACCTGCACCTGCTTAATAGTGCTGCACAATAATTGTGCTTTACTCTTATTATCCTTGCTTTTTTTCTGAGTAAATCTGTCAGTCTGCTCAGACTTAACAGAAATCAGTATAGTCTTTGTATTAATTAGCTTGTGATATTTAGTAAGGGTTTGATTAGATTGTTCAGTATAAATATACTATAGCTTTTAGATGAAAAACCTTCAATATATGTATATAAAGTACCCTCATTAATAGTCTCAAAAACCAAATGAACTTCAGTCATTTAGCAAAATATATCATATAAGATAGATAGATAGATATGTAGGTATGCAGATAGATAGATAGATAGATATAGATAGATAGATAGATAGATAGATATGTAGGTATGTAGATAGATAGATAGATAGATAGATAGATAGATAGATAGATAGATAGATAGATAGATAGATAGATAGATAGATAGATAGATAGATAGATAGATAGATAGATAGATAGATAGATAGATAGGTATGAAGAATCTGGATCATAATACATTCCATTTTTTACGTTTTGATAGCTAGGCATATGCTAATGGAAATAAGCTTATTATTTGAAGCATGAAGCTGCTTGTCAATGAAGCTTCATTAACACTGTTATCACTGCCTGACATTTATCTTATAATTTTCTGGAACTGGCTGTCGCATCTCCATAGCAACCCAAATTGCAATGGAAACAAGTAAGATAATAAAGGCATCCTGTGAGATTGACAGTTCCTAAGCCTGACATTTGCATGACTAGATGAGTTGGTGTCCTAAGTATTGCTAAATGTGCTCCTACTTGCACAAATCAGATTCAATATATTATGCAAACATATAGATTTGTGTATGCGTGTTTATTTACTTCAAATGAAGACCAGAGGCTGATGGAGGTGATTTTTATTTAGTTACCAGAATGCGCATAACTTTATGAGGCAGGTGATGTACTTATCCTGCACCGCCTTGATATAGCTCAGAAAATCACTGCTACGAGTGCAAAAAAAAAATCACTTTATCTACTATCCTTTCATAGTATTCCATTATTTCAGACGCAAAAATGTTGTCTTTATTTTTTTTCCCTTTTATAAAATGTATGGTTCTCATCTTGTAGAGGTGAAAGCAAGAATTTCTGTTGCTTATGTGAACAACAAATCATTATTTAAAGAGAAACATGGATGCTGCCATTAGTCACCTTTGTGGAAATGCTAGTTGTCTGGGTATTTTACAGACCCACTACATACTTTCTGAATCAATGACATACTGTAGAACAAATCTCATCCGCAATGCTGTATATGTTTGGGTTAGTGTAATGATGTGTTGGTGCGTGAGCTTAGATCTGGAAGATTAAATGTGGCATATTAATTCTTATTAATAATGATTATTATTCAGGATTTATATAGTGCCAACAGTTTGCACAGTGCTTTGAAATCAAAAGGGAGACAATACAATAAAATAAAATACAAGACGGTAGAAGAGTTTAAAGTTCAGTTCTTGGGTGGAGGAGGGATAGGCTTCCCTGTTGAGATGAGTTTTCAGGGAATCGTCTAAGCCAGACAGACTGAGGTAGAGAGCCTCAGAGCATGGGAGAGGAGACAAGAGAGCTTAAAGTGATTGTAAAGTTAAATTTTTTTTAACTAAAAATAACAAACATGTTATACTTACCTGCTCTGTTCAGTGGTTTTGCACAGAGCCGCCTGGATACTCCTCTTCTATGGTCCCTCTCCGGTGTTCCTGGCCCCTCCCTACTGGTGAGTGCCCCCAGAGCAGGCAGCTTGCTATGGGGGCACCCGAGCCGAGCCACAGCTTTCCTCCTCACTGCTGACTGACTTTGATTGACAGCAGCAGGAGCCAATGGCACTGCTGCTGTGTCTCAGCCAATCAGGAGAGAGAGTCCCAGGATGGCCGAAGCAGTTGTGGACATCGCTGGATAGAGATGGGGCACAGGGAAGTATTAGGGTGGCTGAGGGGGGCTGCTGCACACAGAAGCCCATTTATCTTAATGCATTAGGATAAAAAAAACTTCTGACTTTACAACCACTTTAAAAGCACTTTAAGGTCTTGGGAGGAGTGGAGAGGATGGTTTGGGTAATATTTGGAGACAATATTTGTGAAGTAGCTTGAGGCAGAGTTTTGGGATGGCTTTGTATGTTGTTGTTAGTGTTTTCAATTTAATTAGCTGATTCAGTATTCAGATATAAAAAAGGTATTAAGAAAACCTTGGTTGGGCAAAGACTGAACCTGGCAGTCTGTACAGTTACTATACAACTTTACCTATTGTATTCTGTCTTGTACATTTGTTTAGAGTACAACTCCATGATATTAGCACGTGGTACCGCACATGGTCATGATTGAGCAGTGTACCTTCTATAATCCACTGCATTAGCCCAGGGGCATTAGAGTATGAGTATACATTAACCACTTAAGGACCAAGCCTATTTGCGCATCGGTCTTACAAGCGCACTTTTTTTGGAAAAAATACACTTTTTTTAATAAAAAAATAAGAAAACAGTAAAGTTAGCCCACTTTTTTTTATATTGGGAAAGATAATGTTACAACGAGTAAATTGATACCCTAACATGTCACGCTTCAAAATTGCGCCCGCTTGTGGAATGGCAACAAACTTTTACGCTTAAAAATCTCCATAGTCGAATGTTAAAAAAATTATACAGGTTGCATGTTTTGAGTTACAGAGGAGGTCTAGGGCTAGAATTATTGCTCTCACTCTAATGATCACGGCGATACCTCACATGTGTGGTTTGAACACTGTTTTCATATGCGGGCGCTACTCAAGTATGCTTTCGCTTCTGCACGCGAGCTTGGAGGGACAGGGTGTGTTTAAAAAAAATATAATTTTTTTTTCTTATTTATTTTACCTTATATTTTTTATTTTTACACTGTTCTTTAAAAAAAAATGGTGTCACTTTTTTTCCTATTACAAGGAATGTAAACATTCCTTCAAAAAGACTGCAGATCTCATATTTACACTAAAATGCAATAAAAAAAAGAATGTGTCATTTGAAAAAATAAAATAAAATTGGCCCTTTATGAGCTATGGGTGGAAGTGACGTTTTTACGTCGCTTCCGCCCCGGAAATGGTATGGAGGCGGGTGGGGGCCATCTTCCCCTCACTCGTCTTTCTACCACAGAGGAGAAAGGACCCGATCGACTCCGCCGCTGCCGGCGACCCCAGTAAGCGGAGAAGGGAACCGGAGCATGGCGGGAGTGGGGCCCTCTCCCGCCGCCAATAAAAGTCATCTTGCGGTGAATCCGCCACACAGACCACTATTATCGGAAACTGGACCGCCGTCCGAAGAAGAGGATACCAGGTGCTATAACAAAAATATCCCTCTTCAAATTTAGGATGTATATCGGTGTGCGGTGGTCCAGAAGAGGTTAAAGCAGTAAAGGAAGGGCAACTGCTAATGGTAAGGGACATTATAGAGTAACTATGGAAGCTGGGCAGTAGTTTGAATGCTCACATCAGTTTAATAGTCAGATTTTACAGTGTGGACACCTTTACGATTAATAAGAATATATGCTGTAGGACAGACCTTACAGTTAACTGGTTTGCAGCATAGTGACTACACAATGGATGATGATAAGTGATCCATATCAATAGCTGACACTTGTTACAGTACATGTGTCCAAATGCATAAACAGATCTGAATGCACTGCAAGCATAAACATTGGCCACATTTGTGAACCTTCCATTTAAAAGTTAACTTTGATAATTTATTGTGAATTGAACACATATTTGTAAAACTGATTATTTTGAATATGTATGTATGTATATGTATGGCAATAACAATAATGTGAAGACCGAAAAATAATTTTGACAAATATTAACCACTGAGGAGACATGCAAAAAGTGCTTTGAAACAATTTACATAAACCTGAATATAGCTATTGAAGGCTGGGAACAAGAGAAGAGAGAAAACAGAGCTCAGCTTTTAATGAATGACCCTTGCCCCCTAGTTGAAGATTTTGCGCTACACAAAATTCTACCCACAGCATTTTATTTGTTGTGGGATCCCTCCATAGCATACCAATTTGACATTAATAATGCACACTCTGCACAGTATTCTGGAAACTTGCATTCACATCTATGAAACCATTTGTTGATGGAGCACGTTTGGAAGTGATGCAGTTAATGCCTGCGAGACATATGAAAAATCAGACACATTAGCCAAAGGTGACAGTTGTCGTGAATTGCTGTGTCTGTATGTATCTTGCTTTTCTTTTCAAAGAGTTTTATGTGAATAACTTTCACCATAAGTAGTGCACACAGCTTACATTGAAGACCTGCTTTCAGATATGACTAAATGGAATCCTGAAAGTTGTTTTTTTTCTGCATGCCTATCAATGGAAAGAAAAATCTGGAATCTTTTATTTAAATAAAATCTTTGCAGCGGTTCAGCTACAAAAAAGTAAAATGCCTGTTTATTTTACTGTAAAAAAATGTTTATTTAAATTCCTTATTTAAACATTTGTGTATTTCATATATCACAATCCAGAACAGTTTTAATTTAAAAAATCGCCATTCAAGAAATGTACCTCTTAAATGCAAATCTGACATTCAACAAACACCCACCTAAAGTCTAAAATACAGACCGAAAAGGCACATGCAAGGCATCGCTGTTGGAAAATTTAACCTCTCATGTTGAGTTGGCAGGCAGCACTGCCTGTCAAACATGGCCATTTAAGTCAATGGGACCACAACCGCAAGCCAAATGCTTACAGCTTCAGTGCATTAGCCCCATTGTAAATTGCCTTTCAGCAAAAAAAAAAAAAATCGAGAAATGTAAAGGCCAGATCTTTAACAACCAGGCTAGACTAACTCACCCTTTGTCAAAACATGAATTTAGACAACACGAGCTCCACTGTTAACCGCTTCAGCCCCGGAAGATTTGGCTGCTCAATGACCAGGCCATTTTTTGCAATTTGGCACGGTGTCGCTTTACCTGACAATTGTGCAGTCGCGCAACACTGTACCCAAAACAAATTGATGTCCTTTTTTCCCATAAATGGAGCTTTCTTTTGGTGGTATTTGATCGCCTCTGCAGTTCTTATTTTTTGCGCTATAAACAAAAGAAGAGCGACAATTTTGAAAAAAAACACAGTGGGGGTTATTTACTAAAGGCCAATCCACTTTGCACTGCAAGTGCACTTAAAAGTGTATTGAAAGTGCACTTGGAAGTGCAGTCACTGTAGATCTGAGGGGGACATGCAAGGAAAATAAAAACAGTATTTTAGCTTGCACATGATTGGATGATAAAATCAGCAGAGCTTCCACTCATTTCAGATCTACCGCTCAGATTTAGAGTGACTGCACTTCCAAGTGCACTTTCAAGTGCAAAGTGGATTTGCCTTTCGTAAATAACCCCAATATCTTTTACTTTTTACTATAATAAATATCCCACATTTTTTTTATCAATTTATCAATTGTCAAGTTTAGGCTGATGTGTATTCTTCTACATATGTTTGGTAAAAAAAAATCGCAATGATTGGTTTGCGCAAAAGTTATAGCATCTACAAAATAGGGGATAGATCTATGGCATTTTTATTATTATTATTTTTTTTTTTTACTAGTATTGGCGGCGATCTGCAATTTTTATTGAGACTGCAACATTATGGTGGACAATAGACACTTTTGACACATTTTTGAAACCATTGACAATTATACAGCAATCAGTGCTATAAAAATGCACTGGTTACTGTGTAAATGTCACTGGCAGGGAAGGGGTTAACACTAGGGGGCGATCAAGGGGTTAACTGTGTTCCCTATGTGTGTTTCTAACTGTGGGGGGATGGTACTGTCTAAGAGGAGAGAGAGATCAGTCTTCATACATAGTATGAACACACGATCTGTCTCCTCTCCCCTGAAAGAACCGGGATCTGTGTGTTTACACACACAGATCCCGGTTCTCGCTCTGTCAAAAACGATCGCGGGAGCCCGGCGGTCATCGCACCAGCCAGGCACTCGCATCGGCTCTGGGCCCACGCTACGGGCGTGCGCCTGCACCTAGTGGCCAAAAGGCGAAGTGATGTAAGGTAACGTTGTTTTTGCTTAGCCATGCCATTCTGCCGCAGTAAAACTGCGGCAGCTGGTCGGCAAGCAGTTAAAGATCATTGCCCTTATTAGGTTTATTGGTTGTATTTTGAACTATGATATTGGGCATAGAAGTGTACAGTGATCATTTTTGAGCTGTATTTATGCCTTGAAAAAACAGGAAATATTTGGATGTTTACATAGCTGTGAAAGCTAAGTCTGACATACTGTACATTATTTAAAAAAAATATATACATATATTAATTCTAGTATACAAAGGACACATATTTAATTTTCACTAATATTATATGACTAAATTTGATATTTCTGCTTTTGTGTTGATTGCAAAGTAAAATAAACCTTATAATGTTCATTTTTACACCTGCTGTCAGGTGGCAAATCATGCCTCAAAGTCATCTCAAGAGTAAAATAAATTAATTTTAATACACTATTATATACTTAATAAGATTGAATCATTGCAACTAAATGTCCTCACAAATTTGATTGAAATGTTTACCATGAAATGATGTAAAGGTCATTTTGGTGACAATGCTATATAAATGTGACTTATCTTGGAGGTCACAATCTATATAAATTGGTCTATGGTCATTCCTACCTTCTCGAGAACAAGACTTTAGGTTCCTGACTTCAGGCCATTTTATATGAAGGCCACAGTGCAGAAACACAATAATTTGGAGATTGTCCAAACCTGAATTAATCTAAAATTAATTTGATCTTGAAAGCCTCCATCTGGCTGTGTTTGGGCAAGACACAAAAAAAAAGATATCTAAACAAGCTATGGTACTTATTGAGTGTACCAGATGTGGTATTAAAATACTTAAGGACAGGGTTTAGAGTAAAGTTTGGTGAGGAATTCACTCTTCAAACATTTAATAATTTTTAGGAGGACATCTGAGTTCTATTTACTCAGATGGATGACTACTGCAGGCAAATCATTTTATATGTCAATAAATTTTTCTTCGAAAATGTCATATCTGAAAAAATATATATTTAAGCAGTTAAGCTGTGTTTTATATATTGAAAAGATTACTGTGTTACGTTTGCAAGCTAACCACTGTAATTGGGGACAGCCAGTGATATATAGTAATAATGGATAGACAGATTGCTGAGAACTTTTTGAGTTTAGGGTTTTAGAGCAACTGCTATGACAGAGACCTAGGGACTGATTTACTAAAAGCTAAAAGGCTGTTCACTTTGCTAGGGAAGTTGTACTTTCCAAAGAAATTTGCAAAAAAGCGTAGTGAATGTGGCAATTTTTTTTTTACTTTGCAAAAAATACCTGATTATTTCCAAGGAAAATGTAAAAAAATTTACTTGTACAGGACTGGATGATGGAAGTCACCCGATTCACTAAACTCTGAGGCAATTTAGTTTGTCAAGTGTAACTTAACCTGCAAAATACATAGCCTATTTGTCTTTAGTAAATCATCCCCCTACTGTTATTCTGCACAGTGAAAACATGACACTAAAAAAAACGTTGATATCTACGGTTGTAGCCTATGCTCAACGCATTAACTTAAAGCAGGAGTAAACGCGTTGACGTTTTTTTTTCAGACCTGCAAGGGAAAAGGCATAAATGAGCTAGTATGCACCGCATACTAGCTCATTATGAAATACTTACCTTAGAATGAGGCCCCGACATCTTGCCCGATCCGGGTATTGCGTCACTCCCGCGCTTGCGCGTGGGAGAATTCCTCCCGGCAGGGTCTGGCATCTGCCGGGCTTTCAGCTGAGAATCCCCTGTGTGCATGCGCCGCTGCAGTCAGCGGCTCATTGCGAGGGGAATATCTCCTAAACCGTACAGGTTTAGGAGATATTTTTTTTTTACCTACAGGTAAGCCTTATTATAGGCTTACCTGTAGGTAACAATTAAAAAAAAAAAGACTATACAACCGCTTTAAAGAAAGGCACCAATAACTCTATTGAGATATGCATTACTTTATACGTAAAAAATAAATCCACAAACACACAGAAGTAAAAATACATTCCAGGCAGACAGCTAAAAATATACAGATTATGCCCTGATTGTTTTCTGCTACAGTTAAATAGCACTTACAGGTCTTGTTTCTTCCTTAGCCTGTGACTAGACCATCAACCCTTGGAGCCAGCACCGGCCGGCCCTTTAAGGGGTTTAGAATGCCAGGAGGAGCTTTCTGTTAGCCACCAGTAACTGTGTTGGGAGCACACAGGGCACAGCTCTATTTGCACTATTGTATGAAAATATGCAGCTGCTCGGCGCCAAGGCCAGTCGGCCCGAGATGTTGCATATTTGCATGCACTCTGCGCCAAGAGGTTAAAGAAGCAGGAGACTGATGAGCTAATTTCTCTGCTACTCTGCTCTCTCTCCTATCAGCATGCTCCTTTTTAGCAGATGAGCGCTGCATTACAAATGAATGGCTCCATACGCTGCTTCTCCCGTTCCCAATATAAGCTTTTCTGTGCAGGAATGCAAGGGGCTGGTACAAGGTCAAGTTCAGGTACTTACACTGCTTACATTTAAAATAAAAACTGCATGTAATGATATAAGCACAAAGGACATTACTTACTATCAATTTGTCCCTTGTGCTGCTGGCTCCTGTATTAGTTAAAACCTACTGACTTGGACCCCCCCTCACCTCCTTCTTAATCTTTCAGTACATTGGGGATTAATAGAGCTAAGGGATCTGTCATATGCACTTACCAGGAATGCCAACTATGCCCGTCCTATCCATGCCTCTCTTCCATGCATAGAAGCTGTACTATAGCTTCTGTGAATGAAAAATAATTTATGAATGGAAGAGAAGGACCTTTCATTCATCTGCCCACCCTCCATTCATAGAGCACTTTTCATTACTGGAAGCTACAATACAGCTTCTATAATTGGAGGAGGGGGCAGAAAGGGTGAGCATAGCTGGCACTCTTGATGAGTGCATATGATAGGACACTTGGCTCTATTAACCCCCATGAAGATTACAGCATTGGAGGAAGAAGATTTAAATTAAAGCAGAAACCCACAGCACAAGGGAAACATCACATTGATAGCAAACAGTGTCCATTGTGCTGATTTTTTATTTTTTTTTACTAAACTTAGGCTTTATCTTGTGTCTTTTATATCTACCTAAATAAATTCCAGTAGTAAAGTGATAGTTATATATGTCTGCAACACTCACTGATGATGCACACTGCCCAGCCAGCTCTGGAAGCTCTTTTCAAACAGTTATATAAACATACTGCATCATATGCAACAATAGCACATCTAAATGACCTCATAACAAATGATTAGCTAACAGATTAAATAAAAAGCAAAGGAGAAAACTGTATGGTAAAGAACTATTGGACCAGTCATTTATGTTTGACTCTACATGTGTACAGTTCATTAACAAACAATCATTTGTGTGCATATTGTTTCAAGATATGCTACGTATACTTTAAAATATCAAAGTGTATTTTATCTTGGAAAAAAATCCACTTTCCTGTAAAAAGTATTTTTCAAATATATTCATCTACCTGTTTTATTTCTCCATAAAAATGTTCTATGCACATAATTGCTAGGCAGAAAAGGTCATATTTGACTTTAGTCTGTGCTGAAGTGCTGCTGTGCATCAGGCATAATGCTGCCATGGGCTGTATTTATAGTGACAGGCAATTAAAAGCTATATATTGAGCAGTGACATAAAGAGGTGATTGAGACAGAAAAGCTGAAATTCTCGAAATACAAAAATAGTAAGCTCTATTCATTATTTTCTGTGGAAAAATAGGTAAATATTTTTTGTCATAATTCTGAAGGCTAAGTTACATGCTGATCAAGGGGTAAGAAAAAAATGAGGGTATGAAGAATGTTTGGTGTTCATGGATTTAACTTAGCAATCCAAGTGTCACTGTAGCCAATTTGATATTTGAACCCCATAGCATCAAAATACATGAGGGGTTGCTTTTTTCATATGGACAGAGGGAACCGTTACAGTTGCAAAAGCCTTTCAAATGTGTTACTTTCATTTTTCCTCCTTTGGCGGTTTTCGCTATAAAATAATAGAACAGGGATCTTGTTAGAATAGAGCATATTAAGTTGATATTAGTACCAACTCAAAATTTAATTTTTGAATTGTCAGTGTGAAATGTTGGGTTGTAAGCAGGCAGACATTAGGAGCCTATCTCCTATAATATACTACCCATGAAGATTTTACTATTGTTCAACTAGATACTGTATCTCTGAATGTGTAAGAAAATTCTAAACAACTATAAGCACGTATTTATTTTTAGTTACAAACTAATTTCAGTCCTGTCTTCAGTGCAGGCGGCAATGAGACAACTAAAGAAAAGAATTCTTGTGTATTCTCTTGCTACCTTCTGCAACTGGTGTATACTGAAAGGAATGGATAAACATTCCACTTTCTGCAGAAATCAGTGGCAGGAGAAGGTCATATTGTTATGTATTGACTCACAGATAAAAGGGAGTTTTTCCCCTTTTCATTTCATACCATTATAAAAGAAATGTTGAAGTGAAATAGAAAATCATTTGAGTCAAGTACTAACTGTCAACTGTGGTAAGCGTGAGCTTTTTCTTTTTGAATACTTCGGGTCATGCATAGTTTGAAAGGGGTGATCCCAAGCCTTAGCGAATTAAAATAGAAAGTACAAGTTGAAGTAAACCTTTACCATCTTGAATGATAAAAAAATACACAAGCCAAGGTTGCCTTCAGTGAAAAATGCATGTGAAAGGGGGTAGTAAATCCTGAAATTATGAAAATGTCAACGCTTCTAGCAAAATTCAAGCTTCGTCCCATTCTCTCCCACCTGCTAAGTCTCCCCATTGGTCATTTAGGCTACCCATCACAAAACAAGACCAACAGAGTGAGGCTCAAGAGGCTGGAGGAGTACCATGGTCAAGCCTAACATTTTAAAGAAGAGACAAGATTTGTGTACACCTTCAGCAGCCTGTACCTTTGGATCTGTTGATACCTAAGGAACTTAATTTAACTTTTTGCACTTTTTTACATAACATACTATACATACACTCAAATTGAAATTACCAGGTTTCTGATATGTTCATTTTATGATATGCTTCCCTTAGGATTTCATATGGGTTTCAGAAGGGAAACTTGACTCTGAGACCTGTATATCTAGCACAACTTAACACAACTTTAAAATCAAGTTTCTATCAACAACCAGGGTTTCCAAAGCTGGCTATCCATATACACAAAACATATAGCAAGATGCATATTAGAGGCATTGTATAGGTAGATTGTGACTCCTGTGGCTGAAAAGTATTTTTAAGCAATGCAGTTTGAATTCTTGTATATATTATATATTGTATTCTTGAATATATTAAATGTAATTATTTTACGATACTCTGAGCTTGCAGTCTGAATGAGTTTTAAGCAGTTACATTTCATTATCTGTTGCAGGATTTCTTTTTTAATCTGTGATTTAATAACAAAGTGCTTGAATGACATGTTGGATAAAACACACACTGCTAGTTAGCAGCATACTTTACTTTAGCATTAGGCACATTGTTACAGCATATTCCTTGCTCCATATATCATTAGGACATGGCAGGCTATTGTTCCATAATGCCAAGCCCTGAGCACAAAAGATGATTTCTGAATTGTAGTTGAACATCCAGTTGCCATCAGGCAACAATTCAGACAGTAAAACGTGGATAAAGCTTTGAACAATTTTAGCTGTATCCAAATACTCGCCCCTGAATTTGGAAACCGCTCAAGAGTCTTTTTTGGCAGAGCATGCCTGTCATTTCTTATTGAAACAGAGCTTTTACAGATACAAAAATGTGTGTCTTTTGTTCTGTAGATTACCCTGACTCGCAGGAAGGGCTTTTAGGGATGTTTTTATGGACCCCAACACTGCTTTGGTTGGCCCTCATCTGAACCGATACTCCAGGGGAAACAAAAGCTGCATGTTTATACAATTTATAATCTTTCTATTTAAATAGTAAATTATTGATTTCAGCAGAGAACACTGTAACTCAGCCCTGGTGCCAAAAAACACCCATTTAGTGGTATCTAAAAGGATGTAGCAGCAATGTAGGCCTTTTAAGTCATTATCATTGGGATATAGCATCAAATCGTTAGCAATGGTTCTGCAATTATTGCTATCGCCTAGGATATAAAGAAATCCCCTTTTTCAGTATTGCTACCATGCATGTTATTTTTGCGCTGTAACCAAGTAGCACATGCTGTCAGCCATCACGTTTTAAACCTTTGTTTTCAACCAACAAAGAACACTTTATTGATTTCACTTCATGTCTGACAGTCTTCTCTCAGTAGACAGATTAATTGTGACAGTATTCTATGTGGAATTTACAATAAAAATACCTCTTTCAATCAACATGCTGGATTTTATAACACAATTATATCAGTTATTTGGGTCATCATAGAACACTAGATATTGTTTCCTATTTATTTAAAGAGGTCTTCCTTTTCAGAAGAATGTTGTCCTCCCGGTTTCTCCCTCATTGAGTTTTTGCTGGTGAAGGGTTGTGGTACATCCCCATAACCATGCAGGTATAAAGATGCACATAGTGTTATTTCATTGGTATGAATTTACTTCTGTATTAGAGTAGATAAAAACAGGATAAGCCCCTCACTGGTACATGGAGACAAATCCAATCCTTTCACGTTGGCATGTTATGTATATCCATTGCTACCAAAGAAAAGTCGTTTCATGTTATTAGTGAACATTTTTCTTTTGTGGTGTTCAAAGCATTATTGTCTTCATGTAGGCCATCAAGGAACAAGATAAGTAGTCTTGCAGAATTTATTCTTGAACAGTTTTTGTGGAAATACCACAATAAAATCATCCTAATCATTCTCAGGCTCTACCTAATCTTAAAATGTCCATTAATAATGGAGTTCAGGTGCTGCTATAGCTGCTCTCTGCTGGACATTGCATTGTTTACTCCACGCTATGTCTGCATTTTATGCTTCATTCATGAAATGCATGCCGTGGTGTGTGAAGACTGCAGGTGTTATGTGAAGTATTCTCTGCATTCCATTGTAGAAGGAAAGGCCTGTGACTGGTCTCCTCTTCCCACTACTTTTTTTTTCAATTAATTGAAATGAATAGTGCTTTCCCAGAGTGAGGTGCTAAGTACATTTGTAAAGGGCACTGCTGCGCTTTATAAATGTGCCTTTTATTTTAAAACAGCAGTAAGTCTGCAGTAAGCCCATACTGTTGCTTTATTAATGTACCCCTTAGTCTCACCATATGATCTTTTTCAAAACCCAACATTAGGTCTTCTAGTATCCCTACTAGTACTCACCATTCCCCCTGTCAAATTTACTTTATATCCCCAACTCAAGCCATGCCCTTTTTGTAATTCTGAATTAAATGAGGAAATGTTTGAACCTCTTTCAAATGTTTAAAGCTAACTATGATCCCAGCTGGGAGATTTCCCCTTGCCTTTTGTTTTAAGGAGGAAGGAAGAGGGTCATCAGGTTGGTAGGGGGGCCTTAACAGTTGAAAATTAGTGAGTCTATAGTATCTCAAAAGTTAAGTTAGACAGTTAACAAAAAAAGACCAACAATTTTGAAAAAAAGCAATATTATTAACCTTTTGCTATAATAAATATGCCCCAAAAAATAAAAAAAAAATGTATTTCTCAGTTTAGGTCGATATACATTCTTCTACATATGTTTGGTAAAAAAAATTGCAATAAGCATATATTGATTGGTTTATGCAAAAATTATGGCGTCTAATAGGGGATATATTTATGGCATTTTTATTATAATTTTTTTTATTAGTAATGGTGGCGATCTGTGATTTTTATCATGACTGCCACATTATGGCGGGCACATCAGACACTTTTGACACTATTTTGGGACCACTGTCATTTATACAGTGATCAGTGCTATAAAAATGCACTGATTACTGTGTAAATGACACTCGCAGGGAAGAGATTAAACACTAGGGGGCGATCAATGGGTTAAGTGTGTCCTAGGGAGTGACTTTAACTGTGGGGGATTGTCTCACTGGAACATGACAGAGATCACTGCTCCCGGTGACAGGGATCAGTAGATCTCTGTCATGTTGCTAGGCAGAACAGGTAAATGCCTTGTTTACATCTCCCCATTCTGCCGCTTTGTGACATGATCGCGGGACACCGGCGAACATCAAGTCCGCGGAACCTGCAGACACGATCACGGGGTATGTGGCATGCACGTGCCCACAATGCTGCAATTTAAAGGGGACGTTGCTAGGCAGAACAGGGAAATGCCTAGTTTACATAGGCATCTCCCCATTCTGCCGCTCCATGACACGATCGCGGGACACCGGCGGACATCGAGTCTGCGGAACCCGCAGGCACGGTCACGGAGTATGCGGTGCGCCTGCTCCCACAATTCCACGATTTAAAGGGGACGTACCTGTACACCCATTTGCCCATCCGTGCCATTGTGCTGACGTATATCATCGTGCGCTGGTCGGCAAGTGGTTAAAGTTGTTGAAAATGGTATTTGCTTGGCTGTTTTGCTGACTCCCGTTATTAATAATTTAGACACTGACCCAAAGCAAGTATGCAAAATCAGGTTGAAGTCTTTATTTTTACACTTATTTAGGGTTCGAGGCTCAATGTGTTAAACAAGACATTTAGCATGAGAGCAAGGCAATAGTCATTTTTAGAAAGGTCAGCAATGGTGGCCTCCATGTTTCTCTAAACTCCCGCTGGTATTGTATGAGAGAACTGAATAACAAGATTTACAAATCTTCACCACACACAATCACAAAAGATAAAGTCATATTCTGGAGCATAGCCAACTTTAATGTTTTGCTATAACTTAAAACTGAAGAGCTTGGATGAAAACCTCATCAACATGATGCATTAAAGAACTGTCTTCTGTGCAGACTTCAAAATGCTGATCAGTGTAACATTCTTATCTAGGGCTTCTCTGAAATATATTTTGAAATGTTAGTGATGTTGGGAGCTGAAATGCCCTTCATAGTTCTAAATAATTCTATTTTTTTATTTATAAAACAGCTTTGGGACTATAAACACTACTTTTAAGTCCATCTTAAACTGGCTACCAGTAATGACTAATGTTGGATGCATGTTTTTATACCTTTGATTCCCATTATTGTTATCTGTCACATTATCTGACTTTACACGTTTATCCTAATATGTTCTACTTCCTATATTTAAGAAGAAAAGAAACTACAGCGGTTAAGACACAAAGTTTTTCCCTAAGTTAACAGTTTTGTCTGAGAATTGCAATTTCCCATTTAAATGTTTTAGTTCTAAAGGCACAATTGATATGTATAATCTGCCTATTAGCCACGTGCAGTGGAGGTAGCCATAGCATGGGTTATAGTGTATGTAAACTTTAAAGTGTTACTAAACCCAGGACCCTGCATTCATTATATCTGGTCTCCCACAGTATACAGAACATGGAGAGGCAATACTTTTAGTAAATATAAACAGCTAAATACCTTTTATTATCAGCAGTATATAGCAGTCTTGGGACTTCTATCAGTGTCTGGTTAAAGCTTGTAGGAGGAGTTTTCATACTGCACTGGCTGTATTATCAGGATGCAGGACCCCTGACCCTCTGTTTGGACAGTACTGATTGGCCCTGTGCTGCTCACATGCACTCTCCCAAGAAAAAAATTATCTCTCTAGCAATACACACTAAACTGAGCATGTGTAGCCTGACTCCAGTAACTCTGTCTTTCCTGGGCATGTTTTGGGGGCAATGCAAGAAGGAAAGGATCTGTGCATACATGATCAAAAAGCCTTTTTTTACACAATGCAGAGGATTAACCCATTAGGTTTCATACTAAGGAGTATAACAAGCATGCTTTACTGCAGATACAGACTCATTTTACTGTTGTTGGTTTAGTAACACTTTAACGTCTCTTATTAGGTGCCATTTGGTCTGTTAATTAACTGTTGACGCTTTTGTTTACTAAGTGCAAAGAAATTTTTTCTTAATACATGTTGGTCCTACCAGAAATCTTGTGGGCTTACCCTATCCATTTTACTTCTACATTATTAGTTATGATTTTGTATTTATTTATTTTAACAAAACTAGCAGATTGAATTGATTTGAATCAGTTTTCTTAGCCTTCAGGCTTTTTATGTTTATTGACAAAAAATCTTTTATACCTAATTTATGTTTTAAGTGTATAGTGCCTTCCCTTTTTATCCAGGTTGTAAAAATCAATATGGCTAATTGATCCAGAAAATTTACAGGTATTTAATGGCACTTAAATAAATGCTTTGTGCTTCTTCCCACCTAATTTGTTTGCACAATCTGGTTCACTGCACCCATGTTTTCTGCACAGGCACAACAAGATATTCTTTATTCATAATTGTGCCAATATCTTACTTGGAACTACATTTCATCATGATCCCAACACTCATTCCTGAGGGCTATATATTCTTTGATTCCTGTCTAATACTGTACAACAGCATGGCACCAGAATAACGGTGTATTGTTTTTATTTTATTTTGCCATTTATCAATTAACCAGAAAGCATAGTTAAACATATGTAGATCTTTAGGGGATAAGCTGAGCAGCTGAACTAAAACAGTTTGCCTATTTCTGATTTTTTTTGTACACTGGTCTGTTTTATGCATGCAAAATAATCCTCAAGCTTAGATTAGTAATGACAACATTAAGTAACAATGTAAAAGATTTCATATCTTCCCCTATGAGACTCAGTGTGCTTCACAATTACAATATAGTTAGTGGCATACTGTGTTTGGCAATGGGAATAGAGCATATGAATCCACCCTGCAAAGTTTACAATCTGTGTTTTGTAGCCTTAGGCAGGGTAAGATAAAGTGACATGCTCATGTTTAAGTTGCTGACATCAGGAATCCAGCTGACTCGCCTAACTTTATTGGCATGTGCCTTTCATGACACATACTGTATCTTTTTTGTAACTTTCACACTGATGACGAGAATGACAAAAGAAATGCTTTATTTTACAACTAAATATCTTTTAAAATGTATTATATATAACAATGTTTAGAAAAGCTGATCTCAGACCCTGTGCAGAAATAAAGCCCCACTCTGGGAAAATCACATGCCTGATGAAATTCTATTTATTTTTTTGATACTATGTGATTAAAGTTTTGGACCCAATTTTGGAGATCCTGGTGTGCTGGTGACACTTCCTTCCCACTCCGGATAAAACACATTTTTGACCATCCCCCCTCCACCTTTTAATTTATGCTAATATGCAATTTTTTCTGCTTATCAGATATATTCACCTAAATCCCCTATCATGTTCCCTCACCACCTATTCTGGTTGGGGATGATGATTCAGTGCAGTAATGCCCCCCAAAATCTCAGGTCCCCTCAAAGGACACTGTCGCTGTACATCCAGGAGGGTCCAGAAAGTGTCCACATCATGCAAGCACTGACATGGACACCCAAAGAAGGATCCTAAGCATGAAGTAAACAGAAGACCAGAAGACTGTGGGCTGTAGTGTCACGTGACTGTAGCTTAAAGCTAAACTAAAGGCCTAATACTTACCTGCCCAATGCTCCTGTGTTGGCTCCTCCATCTTCTTCTGAAGATGGTCTTTAGGCCTCTTCATTGGCCAGTGGGGGAGGATTTCACTGTTCAGGAGGCCATCATCCTGGCACTCAGAGACCAGTCCAGTGCTGTAAGCTGAGCTGCTCATGACCAGCTCAGTTTACAGCCCTTGAAAAGAATGCAAATGGGCCGGTAGGGGCTTTTTATTGCCTCTTCAGCAATAAAAGTCTGCCTTCTTGCTGTTTCTTACAGTGAAACTTCAGTTCCACTTTAAAGCTAAGTAGAAAAAAAGATTTTCTTGAAGTGAGGCTTTAAATCACCCCATCACATGTTTGAATATTGCAACAGTAGCACAGTACCATTTCATAGGGCCTTGAACACTACTACATTTGCCCATTTCTACAAATTATTATTTTTTGTCTGTGTTGCTGTTGGAGAGTTACCCTCACTTCTTGTCTTGTAAAATGTTGTCAGCAGGACACTAAGTGAGGGTAAATCTCTCTATTGGAGAACTGATAGCAGTTAAAACAGGATTTCTAATCCTCCCCCAGGCAAATGTGTGCATCTAGGAGTGCACACGAAAGGCCATCAGAAAAATCAGTGCTGCTGCTGTTTTATAAGGATAGGCAGTGCAGATCCTCCCTCAACCACATGGTTGAGGGAGGATCCTCCATACAAGGTAGAAAAATGTAACTCAATAAAATTGTTTTCAACACATCCCTATGAATATTGTACACGGTATATACTGTATGTTAGTAATTAGTTAGTAATTTGTAATGATAAATAATCAATATAACAGGGTAAATCTTCCAGTGGGAACATTAGTTCTGGTGACAATGAGAGATTCCTTCACTTTGGTGAGATTTTCCTCTTACTTTCTTGGTGTGGCTATGGGACGTGAAGTGAAGAGAAATCTCCCTAATTGGACATAGATAACAAAAAAAATAAACTGGCAGGGGTTATAGGTCTTCTTTGCCCTATCCAAAGTAAAAGTTCTACTTTACGATAAAGCTTATATTTAGGCTTTAGGGCTTATTTAGGGCTTTCTTTGTGGGTTTCAGCACTAGAAAACATACTGTGCACCTGGTAAAACATGGCATTTTACCATGCACAAAGTGTGACTAAGCTCTTAAGTTTTCAACTTTTGTAAATCTGAAGCTCTTTGTCAAGCCCCTACATGTGACAATGCTTTGTTCATGTCTCCCAGTTGTGCTCCTTCATTGTCACCCTGTCATATGAGTTTTCAACTGGCCATTTCAACATGCATTACTCAGGCACTGTTATCACCTTTAGGAAACCATGCTGAGAAATGTAATTCAGCTATTCTTTCAGTGCATGCATGTAGCAATAATTTGGTTGCAAAGAGGCTGCAGAAGATCAGCAGCATCAGGATAAAGACAAAGAGGCGAAAATGATTTTACTAAGAAATGCAGTTGTTTATGATGCACACTGCTTTAGTTAAATATCATTCAGTTACATCTGCTTACATTAGGGTATAAGGGAGTGAAAGAAAAGGTGTACATGTTGTGATGGAGCAGTGAGCTGAGTACGTGGGCAAGTGTTAGAAGTTATTATTACTGATCATCCACGGAGAGGTGCTTTAGTGCAAGATGAGAGAATGTTATAAGCTTCCCTGAACAGATGGGTTTTCAAGGTGTTTATACATTTTGTAGAATGCCTAGTTGTGCATGGAAAATGGCAATTTAAATTTTTTAAATGAAACATTTACATTTGTCCTCATGCACAATGGTGTATAAAGGCTTATTAAGCAAGAGTTAAATGTCTGCAAGGATTCTTTCGAATATTCTGGAGTTAGCTTGATCCACGTCTAAGCTTTCCTCACCTGAGTCGTCGGCTCTGTAGAGTAAAATGAAGAAGTAGGCTGAATGTGGAGAATAGAGATTATTATTTGTTTTCTCCTTTCTTTATGTGTCTAATAACCAGCATTCATCTAAATAGGAAGCTTGTAGGACATTCTCTCTTGCAGCCGATCGATGGTCTCAATAAACGTAACCCCAATGGAAATCTTTGTGATAAACAAAGCGGGAGTCTAGAGATTGTCTAAATTGCCTAGATCTTGTCTAATAAAGAGCAGATCTTATGAAAACAGGGGCTACTTGTCCTATTGATTTTCATTTTCTGTTCTGCAACATACAGTAGCTGAAACTTCTTCTGTGTTTAAAGTGTGAATCCATTTTTTTCTCGATATAATAACCTTTGATCATTATTTATAATTGATCCTTATTTAATATAGAGCTGTGGGCATAGCAATCAAACAATCACCTAAATATAGAAGACAATAATACAAAAAAAACATACACACACACCATTTTCCTTTGAAGGACCAGCATGCACAATGAGCAAGCCATACTATGCAAACTAGCTTTTTGTTAATATTTAAACACATTAGAGGCTTATTAAAGTGTCAGATAATATAAAAGCATTGTGGAGGGAGACGATTTTCTTCTCACATAAGACATCTGGTCTAATTAAGACAAAGAAGCAGTCTATTCGGTGCTAGTAAGAGGTGGACTGGAAACATTAAGCTTGGGAAGCACACACAACCAACTGGCCTTTTTTTGATAGGGACAGATTCCTGTGGGCTAAAGAATGTGCAACACAAAAAGGGTGCCACTGTGCTGCAGTGATTGGTGGTTGTGGTGAACGATGGGTGTTGCCTAGTAGAACATATTGTAACCTCATTTTCCCATGTATACCTGTATGCTAATCAAAAGGATTGTAAGGAATGGACGTTAAAGGAGAAATTACTTTATGAATATTTCATAATTACATGAGCTCATCTAAATAAAATACTATAGGGGAGATTTAATAAAATTGGTGCACACAGAATATGGTGCAGATGTGCATAGTAACCAGTATGCATTTAACTTCAGCTTCGATTAAGCTTTGCCAATAAAACCTAAAAGTTGATTGGTTACTATACAGACCTTCTCCGTGCCCCTGTTTTGGTAAATCTCCCCCACGTTATACCACAGTATTGCAAATAATCCTTGTAGTTCAGCTATCCATCAACAAATGAGTACAATGCATTTTGCAGTTCAGCATTCTTCCATCATTTCCTTTGTGTCTCTCTGCAGTCAGTCACATTACAAAGGCTTCCCTCTGCTGGAGATCTGATAGCTATATGAAGCCTAGGAGCTGTTCTTGACTGCAGGTCCTGCTCTGACTGAGTTCTGAATGGTGGAGTGTCCTCACTTAGGGCCACCAGCCTAACATACAGTATATTAATTATCTAAAGTGGGCCAGAAAGCAAATGTCTACCAATCCACTCCTACTCTGCTACCACTATTAGCCTGTTTGATTATTTGAAAAAACTGCAGATAACAGTATTAAGGAGTTCTTTGGTTGTCATGGTTACTGTTTTTTTCAGGTTAAAATGGTTTTAAAGACTCAAGATTTTTTACCTTCATGCATTCTATGCATGGGGGTAAATATCCCCCCCCCAATACTCACCTAAGCCCCCTCTTGACCCAGTTATGTGTATAAGAGCTGAGCTCCTCTCAGATTATTCATTCTTTATTGGCTGACAGCAACGGAAACCATTGGCTCCTGCTACTGACAATCACAGCCAGTGAGCCAATGAGTAGAGATAGGGGTGGGACATAAAGCAGGGCTCAGGAGCGAGCATGCACCAGTGCCCCCAGAGCAAACAGCTTGCTATTGGGGGCACTGGCTAAAGTGGAGATGCCAGGAGTGCCAGCAGGGAACCCCGAAAAGAGCAAGGTCGGGGGCTGCTTAATGCAAATCCACTGCACAGAGCAGGTAAATATGACATGTTTGTTATTTAAAAAAAAAAAATAATGTTTAATGTCATGTTAAATACATTTTCAGCAAACAGAAAAAAATACTTTTGATCCCGATAGAAATCCTGTACATTGTAACTTCCTGTGAACTGAATTGAATTTTCAAACAATGGTATCTGCCATTCCAGCTATCTTTGTAAATGATAAAATAGTTCCCCTCTATCTCTGTAATAGAGATTAGTGGAGAGTGCCGTGTTTGTAGACACAATCAGGAAACCTTAGGGTGGCAATGTTGCTCCTCCATAGTTATAGTACACTGAATGAGCTTTGTGAGCTTGTGACAGGAAGTGTGTTACTGACAGGATTGCCAGGTTAAAGGAAGGGGAAAAAAACCTGAAAAAAAAATACAGAAACCACATTAAGGATTGGTCAGCTGCAATATATATTTTGTCCAAGCTGCTAAATAGCAAGCGTAAAGGGATCTATCTACAGAACCATGCTTTTGCTTTGTGACTCAACTCTGATGACAATAACCTTTTTTTCTAGAACTTGAACCTGTTGATTTATCTAATCAAGTTGATTTGTTGTTTTCATGACTCAATATCTCATGCAGTTATGTAATACAGACGGACATTTTATATTGGTACACAACTCTGCATTACAGAATGTTGCAATTCAGCACCTGCATAAAGCTATCCATGTCTCTTGGTCATTCTGTTTTTGTACACCATCATCTGAAAAGGGAATTACCATGTTTCACTTGTTTCCTGTCTTAGCATTGCATCTATGCAGTAGTCATTGGTTTCAAACATCTCCAGCATGAAATTTTGGGGTGAGCTGTAGCCAAAACTCCCTCTTTAGGTTTTGATAGTAGGAGTAGGTTTAAATTTCTATCTTTGCTCCTGTTTCCAATTGTAATCACACACAGCATGTGAAAACCCCCAAAAAAATGTAACTCGTCTCCACTGTATACAAGACTCTATTCTTATAGTTCGATTTCTATTTTTAATAATCTGGAGGATGATTGTCCTACTGCAAACTTTGCCCTAGACAACCTCCTACTGCTGTGCCGCAAGCTTCTCCAAGGTGACCTGTATTACTTCATGGTATACATTGGAGGTTCTTATAAAATTCCAGTATGTAATAACATATAAAGAGTTTCCCAACCCTTTAAAAATCTTATAGTTAATTTTTTATGTTTGGATCTGGATATAAAATTCATAAATAGAGCAGATACATGTAGGAGTTCATACATGGTGTTTAGGATTACATTTATATGGGTACAGGTGATGTCTCGGGCTCACACCCGCAAATGTTTTTGCAGTTAATGGTCTTCGGCCTACACTACTTAATAGTGTAATGATAAAAATACACATGTGATTTGTGTAAAAGACCAGAGGGTGATGTAAATAATAAATACACATGATAACGAGTGCCTTACTCCTTTCTCCTATTAGTATTTGATACCCAGATCCTTATACTAATCATAACATAGCCACAGGGTGGTCATTACAGGTGGTGGGAGAATGTGTAGCCTTTAGCTGCTTAGAAAACAGCCTTAAGGATTTCGACTATTTTAATGTGCTGTACCTTTTTAACAGCTGTAGTTTTCTCACACAGACCTACTTATTAATGCTTCTTGCTCAAACTTACATCCTGAAAATATCTTAGTAATCCAAGGGATTTTTTTTAATATTGTTTCACATATTTTCATTCATTATAATTACACCATCTTGTTTGATAGTAGGTGTTTACTGATGTATACACATTTTAGTTATATATTATTTCCTCGACATTCAGCTAAATACTGTACATTGCTAAATTATGTTTATCCTTGCAGAACACATAATTGATTTTGAGGAAAGTTGTGTTACAGATACAGATTAAGATATCGACTAATAACATTCACTAACAGAAAGAGGTCAGGACAGGCAATGGACATCATAAACCCATTAGTGAGAACGATTTATAAGAAATATAGAATCTACAGAGCTTGAGAGAAATGTGCAAAGTTAGACCCATTTCACTAAGCATGACAGGCCTAATTAGGTTCCTTGCTGACAGGTAAGTGTTGCTAGGTAATAATGATAAGCGTGGGTACAGTTTAACATGCTTGGCAGTGTAGGTTATAAATTATGTGTTAGATATGGTTTTCTTTTGCATACTGCCTCTATTAATATACATGCTCCAAATCATATACAGTATCCTAATATTATATCTGAACAAAAGAGACAATAAAACTTGAACTATCCTTCCTATAGAGCACTGATGCCCAACCTGATGTCCAAAGCACATTGATATGTGGCCCTTTGGAGCTTATTGTGCAGCCCTTAGGGTGCCTGCAGATACTATTCTGTGTTTTCCTAGCCTAGGAGCTTGTTCGGGCAACTGGAAAAAAAAAATTACACCAATTTTTAGGCGTTAAAGAGGAGGTCCTGCAAATTTTTTTTTTTTAAAGTCAGCAGCTACAAATACTGCAGCTGCTGACTTTTAAAATAAGGACACTTACCTGTCACAGGGTCCAGGGATGTCGGCACCCGAGGCTGAACCGTCCCTCGGTCCTCGAATGCTGCCGCCACCATCTTCGGTAAGGGAATCAGGAAATGAAGCCTTGCGGCACAATCTGAATGGTCTCTGCTGTCTCTGGGACCCGTGTGTCCCAGCAGACAGCACGGGGGGACAGGAAGAGGAGTAGACTCCCATAGGAGTCTATGCACAGAAGTGAGTGCAAATACCTGTCTTAGACAGGTATCTGCCCCCCTCCCCCTGCCAAATGTGACACCGGAGGGGGGGAGGGTTCCGAAGAGCGGAGGTTCAATTTTTGTGTGAATCTCCGCTTTAAGCAGTTTGTCATATTTTTTTTTGACATGTCTTTCTTATTTTCTGTGCTGACCATCCCCTTTCTCTTTGCTTTTTTCCACTGATCTTGTATAATGCTTTGTGCTGACAAAAATAGTAAGTCATTTTTACAGAGGCTGTAGGGAGCACAAATGTGGAAGTATTGATTAGTAAAGGAGCTGTAATAGCAGTGATCTTTGCCAGTCTAATGTAATGTGTCTTCAGTCTATGATTGTCTCATAAAGCATGTCCCCAATCTCCAACAAATTATAGCATGTCTACTGTCTTTGATTATCTTCTGTAGTATGTCTGCAGTCTCTAACTATCTTTTTTTAGGATATCTGCAGTCTCTGACCATTTCTCGTAGCCTTTAACCCCTTGCCCACCAGCGCACAACGATATACATCGGTACGATGGCACGACTGGGCAAAGGAGCGTACAGGTACGTCCCCTTTAAATCGTGGCATAGTGGGCGTGTGCTCCCGCCGCATGCTACGTGAGCATACCTGCGGGTCCTGCGGACTCGATGTCCACCGGAGGCCTGCAATCATGTCACAGAGCAGCAGAAAGGGGAGATGCCTATGTAAACAAGGCATTTCCCTGTTCTGCCTACCTGACAGAGATCTACTGATCCCTGTCATCGGGAGCAGTGATCTCTGCCATGTTCTAGTGAGACAATATCCCCCAGTTAGAATCACTCCCTAGGACACACTTAACCCCTTGATTGCCCCCTAGTGTTTAACCCATTCCCTGCCAGTGTCATTTACACAGTAATCAGTGCATTTTTAAAGCACCGATCGCTGTATAAATGACAATGGCCCCAAAATAGTGTCAAAAGTGTCAGATGTGTCCACAATAATGTCGCAGTCACGACAAAAATTGCAGATGGCTGCCATTACTAATAATACAATTATTTTTTATAGTAAAAATGCCATAAATCTATCCCCTATTTTGTAGACACTATAACTTCTGTGCAAACCAATATATATATATATATATATATATATATATATATATATATATATATATATATATATATATATATATAGATATATATATATATATATATATTTACGCTTATTCATATTCAACATCAGCTTTTGATACACTTTACACTTTACTTTCATTTGGGCCAAGCTCACTAACACGTGAGGCAGCTGGATGTGCTGTATAAACTGTATGTAGCTAAAGTTACACACACCATAACACACTGTGTTCTGGGTTCAAGCCGAGACTTCCAGCGGCCTCACATGTTAGTGTGGGACATAGTTGACATAGTTGAGCCAGCTTGGCCCAAATGAACTATGTAAAGTGTATCAAAAGCTGGAGTTCAGCTTTAATAGTAGCATCAAGGCTGCAATGAAGGACTTAGACAGGACTACATGTTGGTCCAGGTTAGTTGTCATGTCAGTAGTGATAAGACTTAGCATTTCCCAAATCTATCTCTCTGCCCCTCAACTCACCCCATCAATCTCCTCACGCATCACTGATTTACTAACAGACATATCAGTCTGGATGTCAAACCACTTCCTCAAACTTAATCTGTCTAAAACTGAGCTCTTAATATTTCCTCCCCCACGTGCTCCTTCCCCTGACTTCTCAGTCAAGATCAATGGCACATCTATCAGTCCGTCCCCACATGCCAGGGTGCTAGGAGTAATCCTAGACCCTGAACTGTCCTTTCAGACCCACATACAATCGCTGTCCAAATCATGCCGCCTTAGCCTCCGCAACATTTCCAGAATACGCCCCTTTTTAACGAATGACACCACCAAGCTTCTAACTCACTCCCTGGTTATCTCTCGCCTCGACTACTGCAACTCCCTCCTCATTGGACTACCTTTACATAGACTATCCCCCCTTCAGTCCATAATGAATGCCGCTGCAAGACTCATCCACCTTACCAACCATTCAGTGTCCTCCACCCCTCTCTGCCAATCCCTCCACTGGCTTCCACTCACCCAACGAATAAAATTCAAAGTACTAACAATAGTTTACAAAGCCATCCATAACTCTGCCCCTAGCTACATTACTAACCTAGTACCAAAATACCAACCAAGCCGCTCTCTTCGGTCCTCCCAAGACCTCCTGCTCTCTAACTCCCTTGTCACCTCGTCCCATGCTCGCCTCCAGGATTTCTGCAGAGCTTCTCCCATCCTTTGGAACTCTCTATCCCAATCTGTCCGACTGTCCCCTAATCTATCCATCTTTAGACGATCCCTGAAAACCTTTCTCTTTAAATAAGCCTATCCTGCTTCTAACTAACACTGTTTTACTTCCTCCATCAACTCATCCCCCACAGCTATTACCTCTTGTATCAATTGACCCTTACTTTTTAGATTGTAAGCTCTAACGAGCAGGGCCCTCTGATTCCTCTTGTATCAAATTGTAATGTAATTGTAATGTCTGCCTTTATTTTGTTAAGCGCTGCGCAAACTGTTGGCGCTATATAAATCCTGTATAATAATAATAATAATAATAATTTCTCCTGAGGGTACAGTCACTGTCCTGATTTACAATTCTTACTTACAATGGGCCATGGTTCTGCTATATTTAAAGAACACCTACAAAACCTAGATTATGGTACATATTGTTAAAATGTATCTCCAGCCAAATCTTTATTTTTTTAATTTTAGAGATAGTGAAGAGATATTAGAACCCCTGTTTGGCTAGAGTTACACCTTAAGCCCAATAGAAATATTGTATGCGTTGGTATTACCAGTGAATCATTACTAGATATTGACAAGTGGGATACACATAGCTTTCAATTAATTTTCACTGCTACTGAGTAGCTTTAAGAAACCAGCAAAAGTTCCATGGCAGGCCCTCTGAAACACGATCTGTGGTGGACCCCTTTTCAGTAGGCGATAGAGCACCAGCTTCCAGGAGGCAATACTGCTGCCTCCCAAAATGCCTATTTTGTATCAAACTAACATACCCAGTCCATTGATTTCAATGCCATGTGATTGACCCACTCTGACTGCCTTGTTAGACTTTCAGTGGGCATTCGGTTTTAGGTGGGGGCATAAAAACATGGCTGAACCATCCATATTTTACCGCTTATCTGAAGAGGCCTCACATTGGTCATTGAGAACTGCATGGGTATTTTTGCTGGACAATGGGCACATTACGAAGTATATAAGATACATTAGATAAACACAAACTGTGCACGTAAGTTGGCAGAGGATGGCAGCTTGTAGTCAGTTTATGGAGGTCACATTATTCCTAAGGCAGCCATATGAAGGATATATTACATCTATTTTTTTATAAGTATATTCCCTCAATTCACAGAATGCACTCTACAATAGATAAGCCTTGCTCCTTGCATGTAAGGAATTATTTTGATTATAAAATACCCCTTTTAAAAGGAAGTTGGAGACAGCAAATAGTTGTCACACATCACATTTAAACTGCATCCAGTAAAGCGTTCTGCTTTCCACAATTCAACTGTGTGAATTGAAGCCTTTGTTCAACAAACAGTAGGCTAAATCTATGTATCTCAGTCATTCCGTTAGCTGTGAGGGTGTGAGATCAGATCTGCAGTGTAAAGCCATTTCCAGCATTCTAAGGAAAAAGTTAGACTAATTTAATGTACACATGATGGTTCTACACAATCTACAGATTCATCTCTGTCATCTTGCACTGCTCATCTGACAGACTGGCAAGTGTTTCATATTTTTTTCATATGACTTTATTACAAAAATTGTTCCTACTTTTACCAAAAAATGTTTTCTTGCAATATATGGTGATGAGTATCTGTCTTTCTGCATTGTTTACTAGAAAAATTAACAACATTTTAGATTTGATGCCTGATATGTGAAATTTCTAAAGTTTACAGTCCTTTAATTCAATCTGACTAGAAAGTTACATGTGTGTGGCTCTGATCCTGTTTTATTAAGGCAGCTTCTGTTCTACCTTTTGTATTTGTTGTATACTTTGTCAGGGTTAATGATGCCTGTGTATTTCTCTCTTTACAGTAACGGCACAACCAACAAGATGAATGGAGCTTTGGATCACTCAGACCAGCCAGACCCAGATGCCATTAAGATGTTTGTTGGACAGATCCCACGTTCGTGGTCAGAAAAAGAACTCAAAGACCTTTTTGAGCCTTACGGAGCCGTCTATCAGATCAATGTCCTGCGAGACAGAAGTCAAAATCCACCCCAAAGCAAAGGTAGTGATTTATGAGGATCTTCACTTTATAAACAAAGTCAGCGTGTTTTGCCAGTTTTGAACATTGTTGATGTAGCCAGAGCAAGGTTACACTTTTTTTTAGCAGAGGCATCTGTATTGCAGAAGTGACACTTTTAGTTTTAGTTGAGCTACAGTGCCCTGCATGCTCTGTCAGTTAAAAGACATTTCAAGTAGGATTTAATAAAAATGCATTGGAAGTGTAGAAGAAAGCTACACTTCAATAAACAATTTTTAGTAAATGCTTAATAAATTTGCACTAGACTGCAAAGTTTGTAATAAGAGTTGGAGATGAACTGAAGTATAGGATAACCTGCTTGACTTAACTAAGACGGTTAAAGTATAATAAACTCACATTAAAGCTGAACTCCAGGCACAAATTCATTCAACTGTGTATTCAATAATATATCATATATTTTATCATTAGTCAGGTTTAAAAAAGTCCATCTATTTCAACCAAGAGGCGAAAAAAGAAATAAACAGCATAAATAAATAGAAAACCTCCACATGCAAATATCTATACCCACAGTCGATCCAGAGAAAGACCACAAAAACCCTGTATAAATCAAATAAATTCCCTCCTTATCCCCCAGAAGGCAATAAGATATTTCCTGTATTAACAATCCCTGGTGTTATTTTTTTTATTATTCAGGAATGCATCCAGCCATTTTTTTTTTTTTTACCACAATCTACTAAGCCAATGATGGCGAACCTTGGCACCCAGATGTTTTGAAACTACATTTCCCAAGATGCTCATGCACTCTGCAGTGTAGTTGAGCTCCATGGGAAATGTAGTTCCAAAACATCTGGGGTGCCAAGGTTCGCCATCACTGTAGTAAGCTGTCCAGAACTAGTTTGTGGTAGGCATGTTCCACATTTTCACAGCTCCTCCTGTAAAGAAGCATTTCCATAGGTGGAGGTTAAATCTCTTTCCTCAGTGTATGTTTTTTTTAACTACAAGCAGTGTAAGTTCCTGATATGTGGTATGAGGAAAATCAGGTCTTCTGTCCTTCCAGACAGGGCTCTGCTGTCTAACAGAGCTGTGTAAAACTCAGTGCTGGATAGACAGAAATCTGAAACTGCTCCCATATACACTATATTATCAAAAGTAATTGGGCGCCTGCCTTTACACGCACACGAACTGGAATATTGGCCAAACATTCCCATAGACAATACTCCTAAACCTTGTGGACAGCCTTCCCAGAAGATTTTAAGCTGCTATAGCTGCAAAGGGTGGGCCAATTCAATATTATACCCTACAGACTAAGACTGGAATGCCATTAAAGTTCATGTTCGTGTAAAGGCAGGTGTCCCAATACTTTTGGTAATATAGGGTATGTATTTCATCTGTGTATGTAGCTGTTTGCCTGGAATTCAACTTTAAGTTGGAGACTTTTGTCAGTGAAAAAAGAGTAACATCTTTTGTTTTTAAAAAACTTTTCATGTATGATTGTTCATGGAATAACCTATTATGACATGCATTGCTTTGTGTCTGTTAGCTGGTGGTGTTATCTTCCTTAATGAGTTGATCACATTAATATAATGGTTTTGCTTTGATAATTTATTGCGGATAAACAATGAAAAGAGATTTAAATATATACCGGTACATACATTTTTATGATTTCTAGGTGTTCAGATAGACTGGAAGCTCTTAAAAGTTTGCATTTTGATGTTCTTTGTTTTTAAGTACGATAGTTTAATACTTTTAAGGGTGACATTTAGAAAGTGTATGTTTGCCAGACGACAACTTTCATGATTTGCATTGCAACACGCAGCATCAATTTAGTATTAAGTATGTGAAGACTGAACTGAAAACAGCCAAATGCTTGTAAAAAAAAAAAAAGAATAAATAATTAATCCAATTTTTTTTAACTTTAATCAATCACATGGAGTTAAAACTTTTAAAGTTCAAAATAAACATTGATTTTTGCCAGCTGTTTTCTTTGCCAATATCGGCTTGCTTCCTCTTATGTAGAGATGGGCACACACAACTAAACCTTCTTTAATTAACTTTACATGCAACTATTGAGCCTGATATTGAAAAAGCTTACTGCACACTTTTCAAGTGTATTATTTTGTGCTCACTTGGGATTATTTACTAATGAAGTACGAATGTGCAAAACCCATACTACCTATTCAGACATCTGCTTCTATTGTCTACTTGCGAAATCAAACAAATACAATAGTATAGAATATTATTCTATACAATGTAATTCCAGTTGTGCTTTTTACTAATAAATAGTCTACAATGCAAATCTGTAGATTTACATAGCTTTTACATAGCTTGTTTTCTATTTTTATATGACTATAATGATTATAATATTTGGAAGTTAAACGTTAAGATACCTATTATTGTCAAACCATTTTTTAAATATGCATGGCAACCAGTCTTTATTCACTATTTGATTGTCTGTCTAAGCTTTAGCCTTTCTATGGGATCTGAAACAAAGAGTACAATCCAGATTCAGTCCCAGAGTTTGTTAAAGCGGTTGTATACCCGTTTTTACTAATTTTTTTTTGTAAACTACCTGAAAGACAAAGTCATAATGAGCTAGTATGACTAGCATACTAGCTCATTATGCATCACTTACCTTAGATCGGGGCCCCCGACGCCGTCCTCTTCTCCCCCTCCAGCCGCAGCCATCTCTCTTCCGGGTATCGCCGCTCCGGCCAATCACAGCGTCGCTGTGATTGGCCAGAGCAGCGAAGACGTCGCTCTGCGCATGCGCGCGGGACACTTCAACTCCGGTGAGCCGCAGTTCTGAATTGGGATTAACCCTGTAAATGCACCGTAGACAAAGTTGTAAAACGTTCTGTGCAAATATCTCCAAAACCATGCAGGTTTAGGAGATATTTCTTGTACCTACAGGTATGCCTTAATCTAGGCTTACCTGTAGGTACAAGTTGTAATTGAGGGTATACAACCCCTTTAAGTAAGGGCTTGTTTACACCATGTCTGTTGAGTGTTTGGGCCCATTTCACATAATACATGTGCAGGGGTGTACAGAAAAACACATTCAGGGGAATTCATAAATAGTGTCTAAGACACACTTTAGAATTCCTCAGTGCCTCCACATGACAAATGTTGATGTGGGTGACATATGTATGTACCTGCTGTAAACAGGTAGATGAATCTGGGGCATGCACCGTCTGTGGAGAAGCACTGAAAGTGTCCAAACGGGCACTCTTTCCTTAGTGCAGCTGTGTTTCCTCCTGCAGTGGCTGGGTGGGGGGATCCTGATGGGGATTTGCAGATACTAATTCCCCCTCAGATCCAGTCTCCTTGTTAGGCAGGCAGTATTATAATAGTATCTATTGGTTAAAGAATCTGCTCATTGCCTGATTGTAATCACAAGGAGAAAGAAGACCTGATGAGGAACTAGTGTCTCAGCTTCCCCATTAGGCTTCACCCATTGAGTGTCTGGTTGTTAGGAGGCTGCCAGCTGTGAAGCCAGTAGTATCCTTAACAACCAGTGTCTAGTGAGGACAATAAAGAAACAGGCACTCTGCCTGTCTCTGTACGTCAACTTATAGTTAGTCTTAATACCCCCAGTTTTGTTATCTACAAAGTGGATGAAATTATTTTTAAATCTGGTGCAATAACCGCGCTGCTTTTTAATAGTGGCACTATATAGAACTACCTTTTTAATCTGCCACAGGACATTTTTAAAGTTAATATTCACTTATCTTAGTATATAAGGTAAAGTTGTATTCGCTTTGAGCATCCTATCTTATGGAAACAGGACTTTTGCTTGCAAAGGTATATAGATACTCTATATCAGGTGCTTTCCAGCTTCCTCCAATAGCTAGCAATGTTTGATTTAAGTATTTGTTTCATTGCAGTGAGCCTTATGACTTTATCCTGGCCGCATACATGTCATCATATTTTCAAACTTTTTAACAAGAAGCAAATTACTGTATTTTTTTTTTTTAAGTAAGATGAACCAGGAAAAAACATGCATGCATGTTTTGTAGATTATAATTGATAGTTATAGCGGTTCAGTTATATTGTTTCAAGAACATTAACGTTTTTTCACAGAACAATATTACCACATTAAATCAGAGATAAGGAGTAAAGACTGTTCACTTGGGAAAATAAATGTTAACACATCTGTCTACGTGCACGCTGAATATCCAATAATGTGGAAGGGAAAAAAATCAGCATCTTTGTTTTTTTACATAATTTCACAGCTTTACTTTATTCACTAAACTAATGCTACGTACACACGATCAGATTTTCCGCCAGCAAAAGTCAGATGTGAGCTTTTGGTCGGAAATTCCAATCGTGTGTATGCTCCATCGGACTTTTGCTGGCGGATTTCCCGCCAGCAAAAGATTGAGAGCCGGTTCTCAATTTTTCGGTCGGAAAAAGTTCTGATCGGAAATTCCGATCGTCTGTACCAACTCCGACACGCACAATTCCTACGCATGCTTGGAAACAATTTGACGCATGCTCGGAAGCATTAAACTTAATTTTCTTGGCTCGTCGTTGTGTTGTACGTCACAGCGTTCTTGACGGTCAAAAGTTCAGAGAACTTTTGTGTGACCGTGTGTATGCAAGCCAAGCTTGAGCAGAATTCCGTCGGAAAAACCATTCAAGTTTTTTCCGACGGAAAATCTGATCATGTGTACGCGGCATAAGTGAGCATTGACTTTGCAAAGTGAATATACACTCTACAAAGAGAATATGAAATATATGTTCATTCCCTTAGTAAAACGAACCTTCCCCCAAGCAGAATGCACATGTTTTTCTATCATCCTTTAGTTCTACAGAACTTTTCTATTAGGATTACAGGGGGTCCCTGGGTTATGAACCCGTTCGGGACTTTCCTCCTGTTTGTAAATCGGAAATGTTCGCAAGTCGATGACAATTACGGACATTTCTGATGTTCCGTCAAATGCAGTTCTTCGCATGCGTGGCAATTTGCGGAAATTTCCGTCATTTTCCATCATTTTCCGTCTGGCCGCGCATTCGCAGAATGGCCAATGTCCGCGCAGAACGGTAGAGGGTCCCCGCAGCGCCTGGTTCGTAAGTAGGAGTTGTTCGTAGGTCGGAAGTTTTTAAGTCGGGGACCCCCTGTATAGTGCAATATGGATAGTGAAATGTGAATTGTATATTACATTTTCTGTAACCAAAATGTTATCTGCTAGCTAGGTCAAGATGGTGGTTGAAAGATCAGTGTAGGGTCTTACTGTGTGTGGAATGCATTTTTTGTTGGTTATGTTTTTTGGGAGTTTTTTTTACAACAATAAAATATTTAGAAAAATGTCATTGTATTTGATCTTGCGGACATTTACATAAAAATGTTCATATTTCCTTGGATTTAATTACTTTTGCTACTCAACTTTAGTTATGTTTGTTAGGTGAGACGCCAGACCTCAGGCTTCATCAAAATGTATACCTTGGGTCTTAGATTTACTATTTATTGTTCAATGTAGTGTTTGTCTTTGAGATTACTAAAAAAGAAGCATATCAAAGTGAAATTTCATTTGACTTTGCAAGAATTTAAGCAATTGTCATTGTCTCTTGCTCTGTGGTTAAAACCTGCATTTCAGGTACTTCCTTCTTCCTATGTACAGTATATAATGGGAGGGATTGTGAAGAAGAGAGAGGCAGGGGACGAGCTGCCAAGATGTCATTGGAGGAGGTCAGGAGGCGTAGCGATGGCGTGCATTCGGAGCATACATGTCAGGCCTGTCCTCCTCCCAATGATGTCTCGACAGCTCGTCCTGTGCCTCTTCACCCTTAGAACTCTGGAATCCACCAGCTTGGCCAGGACTGGTTACTGCATGGACATTGGACAGCAGTGATCCGGGTGGGTTTAACACAGCGAGGTTTACTACTTGATCATTGTTATCTTGTGAGTTACTTACCATTAATTGAATCTGGTGCATTTTACATACTACACTCAGATTGGCACCGCTCTCCCTTCTTCACATTGCTTACAGAGCAACCTTCTACTCTGACAGCTGGCTGCCTACACTTAAAGTGTTCCTGGGATCCTACAGCGTTAGGTTTATTCCACCACCTTTTGAACTTTCCTACATATGGATTTGAACCCATCCTAAAATATGCACTTTTACGTGTAGTTATTTATTTGCTACTAGACATTGGTCGAGTTAACCCCTTATTGACCCCATCAATCACAATTCTTTGATACCTCTCCAAGCGCTTTCCACACCTTGTTACCCATAATGGGAGGAATTGCCTGCTATAGTTACATTATCAATCCCAGTATTAGAACAAACAAAAAAAAAAAAAAAACTGCTGGCAAGAGCAGTATATTACATATCAGGGTGCTTTCTGGGTACGCATACTGTGCACATACCACTTATAGCACCATAAAGTGACACTTGAATTTGTGTTACTTGTAGACATTCATAGCTAAGATTAGTGAATAGGCAGTCACTGATACCTATCATGGCCCTTGGTTCCTACTCTCAGTATCTTATATTGTAATAGAATGTTTTTTTTTGTCAGGAAGGTTTACTGTCTAGCATTTTTTTTGGTACCACTCTGAAGCTGGCCATACATGGATCAAAATTTGTTCAGTTCAGCATGGATCCAACTATCTGAAGTTGGATCCATGCATGGGCTAGCTGGTTGTATACAAGTTCATTATTCAATCACCTTTTGGTTACAACCGGTCTGTTGTTTTTTTTTTCCTGAATGATCAGTGCCACTGGCTATAGCCATCAACACTGATCATTGTATTCTGGCGGTGTGGAAGGGTCTCCACCAAGAGAATACAATAACTCAGAAGAAAGGATTCACCCATACACATTAAATTTGTTTATGGGGGAATTGGCTCTTTTTTTATGTTTAACCCACTAGTTGAATGAAAAAACATTAATCATGTATGGCTGACTTTAGGTAGTGTTGGGTCAGTATGGTAACTTAATTTACTCAAAACATGGGGACACTGTAAGAAAGACATGTCCACATGAACAAACTGCCCTGTTAAATTTTATACAAACCACAGCTGAAAGATTTCAATGTAGGCCCCAGTTAATATATTAATCTTACATATGGTTGGTATAACAAAAAGCACAGCTGCAATGTGAGGTTGTGAAACATGTGCTATATGAGTAAGAGAATGTCGAGAAGTATGTAGGTTATGCTGAATAGTAAAATTAACAAGTGCCAAATCTCTATGAATGACTGCTATGAACATAGTTAGAATAAAGGTGAAGAGATCTTGCAGTTATTCAGAGCCCAGTGGAATTGGATTTAGCTCTAAGAGGGCTTACGTGGAAAGATATCTTGTCTCCTTACTACAGTACCTGCATGCTCTTTCTCATGGATGATGGCCCTTCTTCATCCTGTTAGTTTATCCTGGAGATTAGGAGAGCTGCATGCTTTAGATATTGACATCTCCCATTTCACTTTCATGAGACTTACAAGGTCTGTTATCATTCTTAGATCAGGCTTAACCTTGTTATTTCTCATTTCCATTTTAACCTAAGGAGCAGGAAGGAGAGAAATGGATGTGTCCTATAATTTCGCGTGTCTAAGATAAAATGGGAAATGGCTTGACCCTATTCACTTGTTCAATCGTCAGATTTGGCTCATTAGAAGTCAGCATTAAAATTCAACTTTCATTTCTGGCAGCAAGCAAATCACTGCAAATGTAGAAGGCACAAAACATATGCAATGTGAAAAAAGCTGATTACTGCAACAATTGTATAGTAAATATCTGTCTATCGCAGGTGTGTTCTGAGGATATTCCTGTATGCAAACAGATATGCTATCATTCGTGCTATTTAATTTTTAAGTATAATGCATGTTATGTTATAGGAGGAAAAAATTATTTATTTGATGTAGCAAAGTATGTCTTTGGGGTGAAAGTAGGGTTGTCTGACAAAAAAAATAAAATGCTGCAAATATTAATACTAGTGTTTGGTGCTTCATGGATTTTTCTATAAGTAAAAGTTTGTTAAAGGGTCACTCTAACAGGTGCTGTTTACATGTCCAACAAGTCCTGGAAGACCTTCTTGCAGGAAACCATCCTGGAAAGTAATTTTCAGTGGAAGACTTTCAGAGGTAGAATCTGTGGTAGAAGGGACATGGATACGACAGTATTCTGGAAATATTGACAGTCTAGTGTAAAAAAGTCCTGTGCATGTTCCAGGAATGTGGACATAAAGTACCCATGCAGGGATTGGTTGAAGAGCAACAAAACCATTACACCCTGTGTAGGGTAGGTGAGCCTATACCATGGAACTTTATGTGTTCCAGTATTCCTCCTAGTTCATTTTCTAGTAGCAATTGGAGTTTTAATCTGAGAAATTACTTCCCTGGATTGAGCAGGGTGTAGCAAGGCTTCAGACATGTTCAAGATTGCAGGGCACAACCAATCACACTGCGGGTCAAGTAGCCCTCCTGCTGCCCCTTTAATATGGAAGGCACTTATATAAAGGCTAATTCCACCTTTCTGAGCATGAGCATGTTTCATTTTAAAATCATGTTTGAAACATTCCAACATGGTCACATTCAGCAGTCCCCTACCGTAAAACCACCCCTCTTATCCTGAATCACAAGATTTGTCTCCATGCAAGATCCTAGATTTATTTTATTTTAGTTCAACTGTGTGTTGCCCCAGTTGCATCATCCTGTCATTCACACTGACCTGTGGATGAAAAACTGCATGTCCCTTCTTCCACAGTGGCTGATGGATTTGTAGTTCTTAATGGAGTACAATTGGAGCAACTTCGCTGCACTCCACTTCCTTTACCTTTACTTCCTTTAGCTCCATAACAAAATATATGTAGCAGGGACACAGATATTGAGGAGCCTGTGCTTTGCACCTGTAATCCATTGATTGTGATTGAAATGTTTTACAGATCCCAATGCAAAAAAATAATAAATGCACATATTTTAATGGGTGCTTGTATTTTCAACACTGCCCCTGAAATGAATGGGCAGCACTTCCGAAGCACCTGAAAAGTGCTTTGGGCGCTATTAGCCCCTTCTTTGTATGCTAGTGTGGATTAAAAGCGTCCCACTAGCGGCCAAAAAACGCTACTTAAACAGCAGTAAAGCTCCACTAAAACAACCCATACAATTGGTAGATCATTTCTGATTTTCATTCTCTCTCTGGGAAAGAAGTGTACAGTATCATGTACAGCACCAGGACAGCATCTGCATTTACTTCTGCAAATAGTTGTCCTTGTGCTTTCTGAAAAGGTACTTCCGGCTTCAACTGGTAGAGTGTTCTTTCTTTAAAGTCGACCTTGACTCACATTTAAGATGTTACATACAGTAATCTTAACCTAACCCCCCCCCCCTTTTACACATTTGTTTGTTTTTTGTTTTTTGGGGGTAGTAAGCAGGGATGAGCGTTATGTTCGAGTCGAACTCAAGTTCGACTCGAACATTGGCTGCTCGTCAGTTCGCTGAACAGCGAACAATTTTGGGTGTTCGCGGGTACTTTGAAAGCCACGGAACACCCTTTAAAATCTATAGGAGAAATCAAAAGTTCTAATTTTAAAGGCTTATATGCATGGTATTGTCATAAAAAGTGTTTGGGGACCTGGGTCCTGCCCCAGGGGACATGTATCAATGCACCAAAAAGTTTTAAAAATTTAAGTTTTTTCGGGAGCAGTGATTTTAATAATGCTTAAAGTGAAACAATAAAAGTGTAATATTCCTTTAAATTTCGTACCTGGGGGTGTGACTATAGTATGCCTGTAAAGGGGCGCATGTTTCCCGTGTTTAGAACAGTATGACATTTCTAAAGGAAAGAAAAGTAATTTAAAACTACTCGTGGCTACAATGAATTGTCGGTCCGCAATACACATAAAAGTTCATTGAAAAAAACTGCATGGGTATTTCCCCACAGGGGAACCCTGAATCAAAATACAAAAAAATGCATGGGGGGTCCCCCTAAATTCCATACCAGGCTCTTCAGGTCTGGGATGGGTATTAAGGGGAACTCCGCGCCAAAATTAAAAATCAATTGGTGTGGGGGTCCCCCTCAAAATCCATACCAGACCCTTCAGGTCTGGTATGGATTTTAATGGGAACTCCGCACCAAAATTTAAAAAAAATGGTGTGGAGTCCCCCCAAAAATCCATACCACACCCTTATCTGAGCACGCAACCTGGCAGGCCGCAGGAAAAGAGGGGGAATGAGAGAGAACCCCCCCTCCTGAACCGTACCAGGCCACATGCCCTCAACATTGGGAGGGTGCTTTGAGGTAGCCCCTCAAAGCACCTTGTCCCCATGTTGATGGGGAGAAGGGCCTCATCCCCACAACCCTTGCCCGGTGGTTGTGGGGGTCTGTGGGCGGGGGGCTTATCGCAATATGTAAGCCCCCTTTAACAAGGGGACCCCCAGGTCCTGCCCCCCCCCCCCTGTGTGAATTGGTAATGGGGTACCCCTACCATTTCACAAAAATAAGTGACAAAAAGGTTAAAAAAGACAAGAGGCAATTTTTGACAAGTCCTTTATTAAATTCTTCTTCTTTGCGCTTCTTCTTTAATCCTCTTTTTTCTGGTCTTCCTTCAGTGTTGTTCTTCTTCTTCTTCATCTTCTTCTTCCTCCGCTCTTCTTGTCCCGCATCTTGCTCCGGCTTCTTCTCTGCGCCGTCCGCATGATCTGCCTCTGTGGGAGTTTTCAGCAGTGTGACGCTTTACTTCTTCTGATACTTCTTAAATAATGGAGGGGGGGGCACCCATTGCCCCTGCTCTCCTCTGACGCACGGGGACTTCCCTATGGCTTTCCCCATGATGTCAGAGGGAGGCGGGGTCACCCGTTTACGTAATACTTTTTACGTTCACAAGCTAAAAGGTGATGCCATAGTGTTTATCACCCTCAACATAATAAGGAAACAAATAATTTATATATAATATACAAAGGTTTGTTTCATAACAGTGAAAATATCAATGGTTTGTAGCAGCCTTTGGACCCAGAATGTTGGTTTTGTAAGGCTTGTGCATTGTGATGATAGAAGTGATTGGTTGCAATGGGCTACTGCACATGTTCTCTGGCACTATGAAATACATTTTCAGTGCAGACTTTAAATCGACCAACAGCAAGAAATGCATTTCCTAATTTCAAGGGCTAATTTTTTGTTCCTTGAATGTGATATAATATTAAGAATATTTCCTTTGTACTAAGGGAAATTAGTTTTATGTTTAGTCATTCTATGTACCATGCTTGTACCACCTTCACTGAATTCATATCCATTTACATCATTCAAAGTTCATTAAGTCCTTTTTTTCCTGTACTTTCAAGTATTTATAATGCATTTTCTACCCTAGAACATGATTTTTCAATTACTATGATTTCACCAAAGAGAAGTACTGTAATATAAAACACTTTAGCATTTTACTCACATCGATTACCTCTGCTTTATATTAATATCACCTTAACTCACACATGGGCTTCACGACGAATAATTGCACTTTTAGGAGGGCGCCCAAGGAAATTTCAAAGCCACTTTTAGCCAGATACACTGTAGCTAACAAACTTTCAGGTAGAATACCTAGTCCATCTTTCATCCCATTGCCTATCATTTGTATATATCAATCATCAATAGATTAAAGTCTAATTGTATTACATCAACTGTATTGAGCTTTCATACAGAAAATTATTTATTCTGGATTTAAAATGTTTTTTTGCACCCAAAAAACTTGCTCACCATTTTCAAAAAGTGCTCAAAAGATAGTGTTTTTATAAGATTTAATATAAAATACAGACTACTTTATTAAATAGTTTAAACAAAAAAGGAAATGCTGTTTTGTATTGTATAGCACATTTGTTGTCACATGAGTTGCAGTCAAAGTACAGTAACGAACAACTGTCAACCAAAAATAATTTCTCATCTGATGCTCTGACTACTGTGCTAATGAAATGCCAAATTTGATTGGCTGCCACGAGTTACTGAGGTTTAAAAATAATCATTGCTCTTTGCTATGCCAAATTAAATAAGCACGCATATCATTAGGGTTTATAACTTGCACACATGTTGAAGGAAGTGTTATTAATTGAATCCTGTAGAACATGTATGAACTATTGTTAGTTATTTCTCTGGACAGGAAACAACAGTTCATTCCCTTTGTCTCCATCTAGATGTTCAATTTTTGTTGTGTTTACAAACTTTTTTTAATGAAATATTTCAAAAATAATAACAGGAGATAAAAAATACAGATTTTGAAAGGCACAAAGTCTGAACACACATCAAACACAGATGAAACATCACAGAGTTTCGCGCAAGAGTGCACTAAGGTGATAAAAGTTCACCTGCTGAAAAGTTAATACTGCATTTATACAAGACCAAAACCTTTAGCTAACATATACAGTAAATGATGAATAGTTGACTAAAAAATAAATTTGGCCGAAAAGTGAACTATAGTATTATGTATGAAAGTATGAACATTTCTTTCCATTAACATAATTGAATCAAGTATAGCATTAATTTAGAAAAAAAGGATAGGAGCAGATTTCCAATTTAGAGCTACCACCCATTGGCCAGCTACAAAGATAGTTTGAATAAAACATAACTTTCTATGATGTGTGAATACATCTTTTTAAGGAGTGTGGATATCAGGAACTGATGCAAATAAAAAAAAAACAATAGTTATGTTTACAGGGTGTCCAGCAATTTTAGTTGAAAGGTTATTAGCCCTTTGGCAAACTGGTAATAATTTATCACAATTTGATTAAATGTGGCCAGAGAGGCTTTAGAAGAACATCCACAAAAGCATGTATTAGAAACTTCAGGAAATATAGAATAAAATTTAAAGGGGTTATAATACCATCAGGTAATATTTCTAATCACAGTTTCTTTAAGAGAGTAATTTAGTGGATTTATGCACATTGCACAGCATATCCTCCAATTCCTTAGGGGAGAACTGCTCTCTGCAATCCTTCTTCCATTTAAACTTTTGAGGTGTTTTATCCAGGGATAAACTGCCAGACATATAAACATATAAGGAAGAAATTAGTCCTTTACTCCTGGGGGAATTGGCACATATTTGTTCATAATTGGAGGGGGGAGAAAATAAGGATTGCAAGAAATGCATTGCATAAAAATGTTTAATTTGAAAGTAGCTGAGGCTCTCATAAGGAGGGATGTGCTTGAGTTGTTGAAGGTGAGCAAAAGACACAAAATTTGAGTCATCTTGTAAAGACGAAAGGGTAGGTAGTTTAATGACCTTCCACTAGTGAAAGTGTTTGGAAGAAGGAAATGCAGCGATAAAGGCTGAATCACTCAGAAAAGATGTAAATTGAGAAAGTGTTCATATCAGAAGGTAGAAGGATGCATTTATAACAGAAGAGACCAATAGGGTCTCTTCTGCCATTAACACCCTGCCTATCAGCTATTTGTTTTACAACCAACTTTATTTCCACTTTAATAGAGCCAAATATGGGGAAGACCCTTACCACCACTAGCATGGGAGTGAAATAGAATTTGTTTTGAAAATCTCACTTTTCCATTTGACCAAAGAAATCTATTAATCTCGTATTATACTTATACTTATATTATACTACGGTCAAGAAAAGATTTAGTTACTGTGATAAGAAAAGCCCTAAGTAAATATCGAGTTTAGAGAGGACATCCATCTTAATTGATGTAACTCTAGCCAACAATGAAATCTTGACAATAATAGGAGGGTAATTATATTGAAATAATGAGTGTATTTCAGGGTTGACCCATATAGGAAATTACTTCATTAGACCACACAAAATGAAATGAAGATTTGAGTGTTTCACACTGGGAAGAGGAAAGGTCATAACACTGGTCACACTGGTCATAACCATTCATTTATAGAGATTGACTATAAGCTCTGACAGCAAATTTATGCAGAATTGCTAGCAGATTAGGTAAGGAGATATGAGGCTGAGAAAGAAACAACATAACGTCATCTGTATACATGCATAATTTAAAGATATTTTGGCCTTAAGTCTAACCTCTGATATCAGGGTATAGACCAAGCCTTTTTTGGTTGTTTTTGATTACAAGTTTAAATCAGTATTTTTTTGCTATAAAATTACTATAACCCCCAAACATTATATATATATATATATATATATATATATATATATATATATATATATTTTTAGCAGAGACCCTATGGAATAAAATGGCGATTGTTGCAATTTTTTATGTCACGCGGTATTTGCGCAGCGGTTTTTCAAACAGAATTGTTTTGGAAAAAATTAATTTTAATGAATTAAAAAAAAAACACAATATATATCACAATTTTTTTGTTACACCAAGTAAATAGATACCTAACATGTCACAATTTAAAATTGCACACGCTCGTGGAATGGCGACAAACTACTGTACACTAAAAATCTTCCTTGGCGATGCTTTAAACGCCTTAACAGGTTACCTGTTTAGACATACAGTATGACTTACGTATGCATTAGCTTCTGCGCGCAAGCACAGAGGGATGGGGGTGCTTTAAAAAAAAAAAGATTTATTTTATTTTTGATCACTTTTATTCCTATTACAAGGAATGTAAACATCCCTGTAAACAGGTCCTCTTTATAAAGAGATTTGGGGTCAAAAGGTAATTTACCTTTAAAAGTAAAAGATCAAACAAAAGTTGATCTTTTGCTTTACAGAAAAATCATTACGTCTCTCCGGACCCCCAAGGCTAAAGAGGCAATCAGAGATGATCTAGTCTCTCACTGCCTCTGTGACCAGCCGGTGGCACCGTCGGATCGTTTCTTGGGCAAGCCAGTGGAAATGGTAGGCCCGATAGATATCAGTGATCCAGTGGCTAATGAACCACTCGAATTGCTTTCATGAGAAAGCCAGCCGCTGGCTGAAAGAAAATATACTAGGGTTATGGATAATAGCTTCGGCCATAACCCCGGTAAACCACTTGCAAACTGCAATGTATAAATACATATTGTGGTCAGCAAGTAGTTAATGGCCATAGTTAATAGCTCCATTATGAGAGCAAAAATATGTGCAGCTTTTTTGTACAAGCCATGTCACACAGGTAAATTAATAGGGGTTAGAAGGAAGATGTTTTAGCACATTAATAGAATACTCCCCAACCTTTAGTTTGGGCTTAGGCATGTAGATATGTTGCAGCATCTAGGGCTTACAATGCAAAGGCTGTAACTCTTTTTTCAAATGCCTGCATCTACAGAAGAAAAACCCTGCATTGTTATACAGTGCCTTGCAAAAGTATTCACCCCTTGTCTTTTTACCTATTTTGTTACATTACAGCCTTTAGTTCAATCTTTTTTTTAATCTGAATTATATGTGATGGATCAGAACACAATAGTCTAAGTTGGTGAAGTCAAATTAGAAAAAATATATACATAAAACTATTCTTCAGAAATAAAACAATGATAATTGGCATGTGCGTATGTATTCACCCCTTTGTTATGAAGCCCATAAAAAGCTCTGGTGCAACCAATTACCTTCAGAAGTCACCTAATTAGTGAAATGATGTCCACCTGTGTGCAATCTAAGTGTCACATGATCTGTCATTACATATACACACCTTTTTGAAAGGCCCCAGAGGCTACAACACCTAAGCAAGAGGCATCACTAACCAAACACTGCCATGAAGACTAAGGAACTCTCCAAACAGTTTGAGAAGTACAAGTCAGGGTTAGGTTATAAAAAAACAAACAAATCTTTGATGATCCCTAGGAGCACCATCAAATCTATCATACCCAAATGGAAAGAACATGGCACAACAGCAAACCTGCCAAGAGACAGTCGCACACCAAAACTCACGGATCGGGCAAGGAGGGCATTAATCAGAGTGGCAGCACAGAGACCTAAGATAACCCTGGAGGAGCTGCAGAGTTCCACAGGAGAGACTAGAGTATCTGTACATAGAATGACAATAAGCCGTACACTCCATAGAGTCGGGCTTTATGGTAGAGTGGCCAGAAGGAAGCCATTCATTTTATCAAAAAACAAAATGGCACGTTTTTGAGTTTGCGAAAAAGTCATGCGGGAGACTCCCAAAATGTATGGATGAAAGGGGCTCTGGTCTGATGAGACTAAAATTGAACTTTTTGACCATCAAATAAAATGCTATGTCTGGCACAAACCCAACATATCACAACACCCAAAGAACACCATCCCCACAATGAAACATGTTTTTTCAGCAGTCGGAACTGGGAAACTGGTCAGAGTTGAGGGAAAGATGGATGGTGCTAAATAGGGATATTCTTGAGCAAAACCTGTACCACTCTGTGTGTGAATTGAGGCTAAGACGGAGGTTCACCTTCCAGCAGGACAATGACCCCAGACACACTGCTAAAACAACACTTGAGTGGTTTAAGGGGAAACATGTAAATGTGTTGGAATGGCCTAGTCGAAGCCCAGACCTCAATCCAATAGAAAATCTGTGGTCAGACTTATAGATTGCTGTTCAAGTGCAAACCATCCAACTTGAAGGAGCTGGAGCAGTTTTGCAAGGAGGCCAAAAATCCCAGTGGTAAGATGTGGCAAGCTCATAGAGACTTATCCAAAGCAACTTGGAGCTGTGATAGCCGCAAAAAGTGGCTCTACAAAGTATTGACTTTAGGGGGGTGAATAGTTATGCACATTGACTTTTTCTGTTACTTTGTCCTATTTGTTGTTTGCTTCAGAATAAAAAATCTTCAAAGTTATGGGCATGTTCTGTACATTAAATGATGCAAATCCTCAAACAATCCATTTTAATTCCAGGTTGTGAGGCAACAAAACACGACAAATGCCAAGGGAGGATTTTTTTGCAAGGCACTGTACATATGTATTGAGGAGGGATATTTTCTTTTTTGGTCTTAAGAAAATTTGAGCTGGTCCACATTTATTGTGGTACCTGCACTTTTACTCAACATTGAAGCAATACAATTAGCAGTATAGTTATCATATAGGGAATTGTACTGCAGTGACTTTTTCTTGGCTGTTTGCTCACAATACGCTTTACTTTGTCAGTAGATATGCCCATGCAGTTGCCAAAAAGACTATACTAGGTTGGCTCAGCTTCAAAGTTATGGTAATTTGCTATACCTGAAAAAATTAAAATGGTATAAATGGTACAAAGGTAACACATCACAGAAAAAACTGCCATGGGTGAAAATGTTTGCTAAAAATCAACATCAGCACATTTCCTAGTAAAGACAAGGATGAAGAATTATATACAGGGCTACATTTTTTTGAGATGCCACTTTGGTGCCATTGTAAGCCAATAGAGTAAGGGAGCAGTACTGAGCAATACATTTACAAACTCTGGTTGTTTTCATGGTTGTTGTTTTCATCTTTTGGCCACTTCTTAAGATGCATGACTAAATTCAGCAAATACACTATAGAGGAATTGTTTGCAGGGGATGTTAAGCATTACAAATGAGAGTCAGAAGAATTACTAAACTTGAAGAAACATGAAGAAAAAAACTCTCCTCTTTGTATTTCATTGTTCAATATAGTTAAAAAGTAGGTCCTTCTAATGGCACATTCTAGTATTAGTTTTTATTAAAATAACTGCATGATGCAGTGAGTGGAGCTTGTACCAAAGGGTGTACCATTCAAGTGCTCAAAGTCTAAATATAGCCCAATAATATGTAAAGGGACTAGCTGCAGTACCCCTTTTCACCCGTATAGATGACGTCTGAGAGTACAGCTTAAAGACCCAGGAGCACAAAAAGGCTCATTTGTAGTACTACACAGTTTAGGATAAAGTCTGTATTTAAAGATAGTTGAACCTACTCCAAGCCAGTAGCACACATCCAGTGTGGCTGAAGTTAAATGGTTACATTTGACCTATTCCCTTGTAACCGATTTCACACCAAAGGATCTCTATGTATTTTAAATGATTCATTGTACATTTCACATAAAGAAAATGGTTTGACTTATTTTGGGTATTAAATTTCTATTTGGCGTTTCAAATCACAACAATGGCTAAAGTAATTTATTTGAAAGTAAGTGAAATCCATCTCTGAGAAAATGATCTCTGCTCCCAAGCTGCAGAAAAATTGTGCTTACCGAACTGCATTTTGTGTAATATGTTTGATTCATTTAATTCCATGTCACTTGTTTTAATACATTTCACCTCTTCAGAAGATTCAGTGTGATAGCATTTATTCAGAACTGTAGTCCAATTTATATTTTGAGCTTCAGCAATTCATTTGTAGTAGCATTTGATATCTGGGTTAATGTCAGATTATGTTCTGTATCTACATAACTATATTGTTTGAACTCTGGGGAATTATAGACAGAACCATTTTGTACTTATTTCAGCAATAAAAATTCATAGTTTTACAATAGAAGTATTTTGCTTAGCTTGCAGTTTCAAGTCATAAAATATTTTATCAGAAATGTGTACAAGCGTTACAATTCCTTTCAAGACCCGTCTGCTGTTGGAATAAATTCAGTGGATATGGTTTCTAACACCACTGGTAACCAGTCGAATTCCAGCTGTATTTTCCAGTACAACTTCGAACATAAAAGCTGGCAATATGTGTTTGTGGCGTGGTTACGAATAGGCACTGATATTTACAGCTAGATAAACTGTATGTCCTTTATAACATAATAATGTAACATGTGTATGCTTAGAGGAGACACACTTGACTCTTTGATAGTTCATAATCAATCATCATTTAAGGACCCCTCTATTTTATCAGTCCAGTACACACTTTGTTCAGCAGTACCAAGTCGTTATGAAGGGGTAGCCTTTGAACACATGAGACATGTTGGCTTTTTTATGATATAGGCATTTGAACAGTGGCGGCTGGTGGGTTCTTCTTTTGGGGCGGTGGCAAACACAGAACACCCGCCCTTGGCTGTGTGGTACAGCACTGAAACACCCCAAGGCAGTCTGGCACTTACCTGCGGGGCTGTGGTGTCCTCTCCTCCTCTCCTAGAGTGCAGGCAGTGGCCGCGGCGGCTCCGGTGTTCGCTCCTCCAGCGGCTTCCTCCATCGTGTGTCTCCTCTTCTGCCAAAGCGCTAGGCATCCAATAGGATTGCCTGACACTTTGGGCAATCGGGGGAACAGGTCTCACAGACCTGCCTCCTGATTGGCGGAGAGGAACTTTAGTGTGAAAATAGCGAAAATGTATTCACTGTGGTCACACAACTGGGTGGGCCTCAGAGCACAATGCTCTGCGCTCCGAGGCCACCCTTTTTTGAAGCCTATTAGAGCATCTGGCTTTAATCAGGTGCTTCATAAAACACCCACCCCGCATCCATGGTTCGGCGCCACTGATATGTAGATCAGGGTGTCAGACACATGGATAGGGGAGGCGGCGTCCGTGCGCCCTCTATGAACAGGGCGCCACTGCATTTGAATGAAATTGAATCTGGGCATTATAAATTCTGTTTTTGTCAGCCCTTGCGCATCCAAGGTTTTTCTATTGTTTGTAGCCTTCTTTTGGACTTTTCTTCACCCCTTCTGCGTGGTCACTGATTAGGAAATGAGAATACATTCTCAATTAAAACATTATCAATGAAAGCACATCTTTATTAAAAAGAGGAAGGAATACGGTCTCTATTAGGTTTTACTGCTGCTTTTGTTCCTTTTGGATCTCCTTACCCTGCTTTTAATGTCCCAAGGACAGGAATTAAAGGAACCATTTCAATGGGGATACATCAACAATGACCTGGCGACAGTTGTAAAGCTTTCTCTTTCTTCAAAAGAGAAAATTGGTAGCTTAATCTAATATGATACACAGCTCTTGAATGGCAGTTAGATTGCTAAATGCACACAGTTATAGCTGCTAGAGTACACGTAGAGATAACTATGCAATGGGTAAGGTACTTGGTGTAAGTGGCTAGTTCAGGAAAAGACTCTGATGAAATATACAGGGTGATAGAGAAATAAAGGGGAGAATGACTGTCCTACAAACATCCAGAACTGGAAAGTACAGTAGTTGAATGTCGTCAACCTAGAACAGGACGTGTGTTACTTGCAAAATTACCAGAGTGGAAAAAAGGATAAGAAATGCTGGATATAAAAAAACTAAAGCAACCAACACATCTATGGACTGGTAAGCTGCTATACATTACAGGTTTGTTCCAGGGTTCAGATAAACCTTAGTATAATATTTTTTCTAAATTAAAATTACTTCAGCTTGTAGATTGGATTAGATGATGGGCAAAGCATGTGCATACTGTTATGTTCCCACTATTAAAGAAGTGAGTTGGCATTCCTAAGAATGTGATGAGTCACATTTGACAAATTATCTACCATATGCCAACTGCGATTTCAATTCTGGAGGATTATGGGATTGTCACCTTGTACTATGTAGTGTCATATTGCATTTTAATCCAGGGAAAATTGTTTTGTTTATTAGTAAGTCTCTTGCTAGGTGTGAAAACATTCTAAAGAGACAAAAGTGTGAAGGTACCCGATTAACAAAATGTAAAAGTTTCCTAGTAAGACAAGTGATGCTGCAAAAGTGACCTTCACCACATACTATTTGTCATGAGGCAAGTGTGAATTTCTATGACCATGGACTCATATGTTTACTAAAGTTCCCCACTGATAGCTATAATGCAACATTGCCAGTTCTGTGCCTCCAACTCTTGTTAATCTGGAATTTTTATCTAGTTTTTAGTAAAGATGTATTTGATTCAAACATGATTGATACTTTATAATTTTTTTATAATGATTTGCCTTTTTTAGGATTACATACTAGAAGAATAGGTTACTAAATGTTGACAGGCGAGTTCTATTGTACTAACAAATTACTTTCAGCACTTTCAGATCCCCTAAGTTGAGCATATTTTTTTTTTTTCAAACTTGCAGCTTCTGTGGCTTAGGTGAGTATACTGAATGGGTACCAGAGCTATTTACCCAAAATATTTTTTACATACATTTCCATATCAGTTTTTTATAAGCCCTAAAAGTTTCCATAAATGCACTAAATTAACCTGTTCTTTGACCATGCGTGGAAAAACAACTGGTATACTTTAATGCCAGACCCATTAGCTGTACATTCCTTTCCTCATCTTTTGCCAGTCTATTTGTACATGGAAGTTATGCCGCGTACACACGATCGGAAATGTCGCCAGCAAAACTCAGGAGAGAGTTTTTTGTCGGAAAATGTGACCGTGTGTATGCTCCATCGGTCTTTTGCTGGCGGAATTCCAGCCAGCAAAAGATTGAGAGCATGTTCTCTATTTTTCGGTCGGGAAAAGTTCCTATCCGAAAATGCGATCATCTGTATACAATTCGGACGTGCAAAAAATCACGCAACAATTTGATGCATGCTCGGAAGCATTGAACTTCATTTTCTTGTTTCGGCGTAGTGTTGTACGTCATCCGGTTCTTGACGGTCGAAAGTTCAGAGAACTTTTGTGTGACCTTGTGTATGTAAGACAAGCTTGAGCGGAATTCATTCGGAAAAAACATCCAAGATTTTTCGGATGGAAATTCCGCTCATGTGTACGCGGCATTAGGAGAAGAACACCTGTGCAGGCTCCAAATCAAAAGCAGGCACCTGTGCAGGCTCCAAAGCATGCTCCCCATACTCAGAACTACCAAGTATTTTCTTTCCCTTCTCTTGGCCAACGAGAGCAGCAGGGGAGTAAAGAATAAGACTGATAAGACTTCTATTAAAGTATAGGAGCAAAACACAGGTTCTCTTTAACTGAATTTTTGTCAGAACAGTCAAGTTTATGACGGCACAGTGGTGTAGTGGATAGCGCTTATGGCAGCACAGTGGTGTAGTGGGTAGCACTCTCACCTAGCAGTAAAAGGGTTTCTGGTTTGAATCCAAACCACGACACTACCTGCCTGGAGTTTGTTCTCCCTGTGCCTGCGTGGGATTCCTCTGGGTACTTCGGTTTCCTCCCACACTCCAAAGACATGCTGGTAGGTTAATTGGCTTCTGTCCAAAATTGGCCCCAGTATAGGAAAGTGAGTTGGGGACCTTGGATTGTGGGCTTCTTGAGGGTAGGGACCGATGTGAGTGTGCGATGAGTGTGTGGAGCGATGCGAAAATTGACAGCGCTATATGGGTACCTTAAATAAATAATATATAATAGAGGAGCATCTTAATGAGACACGATGTACAGGGATAGGGACAATTGTAGACATGCACCCATACTCACTCAGGTTGAACTGGATGGACTGGTGTCTTTATTCAACCTTACTAACTATGTAACTAAGTTCTGCGCTAACTTTTTTTTGGGAACCTGTGTACTTAACAAATACAGTCATTTGTACTGATGTCAGAGAAATAAACATGTGTTACAAAAAATATTTTAGTTTGTGCAACATTGTTTGTACTTTGTAATTTATTCAGTGAATGCTGTGGCTGCATGGTATTTTATTTTCCAATATGTGCTGTTTTGTGAGTAGGAGTACAGAGAGGTCAAATTCTAACAACGTCAGATACTTTAATGAAGCCTTTGTTTCTAATGACGGGTGGCCTTTATAGGAATTTAGAGAATGTTTTTATATTTTTAAAACAAAAGCTTGCAGATGGCACTTAACATGTATTTATCTTTAACATTATAAATTTGTGAAAACTGTGTTCATTGTGTACAACTGCCTTGCTACTGTACAGTCCTTAGCATAACACAAATGTGAAGTTCCCATTAAAAGCAGTACATTTATTGTGCATATCAACAGATTGAAATTTTTAGTACAAGCTTCACCAGTGCTTCATCTATTCTTTAACCTTTACTCATTTCCTTTCTATAGTACCCTAGTACAAAAATCTTGTATGGATTGAATGCTACCTGATTGTATCTACTCGAAAGTCCTTTAAAAATGCTCCTGCCGTTGGTTGGCATGATGTTATAAAATCAAAGAGATACTAAAGTACTGCATGCTGTAATGACTTCCTCAAGAGCTTTCTCAAGTACAGAAATATAATTTAGCTCCAAATAGATAGCAATGGACCTTTAAGAACTCGTGTGAAGAGATGTTGTAAAACCATAACAACCAGATTTTAGATTTTGTAGTCATAGAAAATAATAGTTATCAGTTTTGATTGGATAGGGCAGTTAATCTATGTTACAGTTACCTTCACAACAATGTTGCACCATAGATGCAATAGGAGCAATAACATCAGCAACCAGTTCTCAAATGAGCAGACTTAAAATAAGCATGTGATTCTTTATTTCTGAAGATTGATGCCAGACCCTCAGTTACATTGTTCACACATGCTAAAACATAAATTGCAAAAAGCACACTTTGGGACTAGTGACCCCCCCCCCCCCCCCCATTTTCCTCCCACCCAGACTACAGCCCAAAATGTCATAGAAATTTGTGTCTTTAAAAAAAAAAAATCACGTTCTGCCATTATGCAGAAAAGCTGAGAAGCTGGCCAGTAGGATGATCAGTGAAGTGCAAAAGAGGATCCTTCTAATGCTAACTAGTCTAGCTCTTGCCTTTGATGTTAACTGTGATAATCCTTAATTAATAATTTTACAGGAAAAACAATATTGGTCTGTAGATGTATAATTTAATGACTTGACTGAAGGAAAAAACAATAGTAGCCACACTGAAAAGAAGTAATCTCCAAACTAGTAGTGTTTTATGTGACTTTGCTCTGCACCTTAGATATCATTAGTCTTTCCACACTGCCTGCGTTAGAGCTCAAAGCATTGCTTCTGCGCTAAACAGTGGGTGGAAAAATAGCCCTATTATTAACTTAAGTTGCAAACATAATGACTTTTTGAATGTCCTTATTCAGAGGCACAGTCATACAAAATATTAATGGTCTGTTTAACCCAATACAAAGTAGGCCTTTTATTTAAAATGTCATTATGCCTAAATCTAGAAAACATATTACTGAAAGGGAACTAACACAGTAACTGACTTCAGTCTGTGTTGTATTGTACATCTACAAGATAATAAATTAATACAGAAATGCACTATGAGTTATACTACACACAAGTATACATCACAGTGCACCCTCTACTGTAACTGATAAACCATGATTACTGATGTATTTAGTAAACCAAAGCTCAAGTTGATGATAGACATAGGATTTCATTTGAACTCCACAATGAACTTATAAATGTATATAGACTAGTAATCATTTTTAGCACCCCTATCTAAGGTAAACAGACACATGTGGGTAAGGTCAGTAAATAATAACTTTTTGTGATTATTGTCACTTCAGTTACTCCATCCTACTTTTGTGAAGTTTTTCGATCAGGCATTGCATCATCCTGCTCCTTTTTCTTGGTGATCAAGAACAAGTTCTGTTGTTGCAGTTGAGGTATTCCAGTTTGCTCTTACTACAGAATTTTTGCTAAATCTCACATACAGAATGCCTGGTGTAAAAATAATGACAGTAGAAAGAAGTTTCTCACAGTCACCAATCACATGGAATTGTTAAAGCGTAACTTCCTCCTTCCTGGGTAAAACTAAACTACAATGAATCTCTCACTAACAAATTTAGATGAAACCATGTCATTACTGTATGCACTGCCAGAATTGCACAGATGGGCCCCAACATCCCTCAAATTACACAGAACACGAAAAATAAACTATATATGAGACTTTGAGGGTGCCCAAGTACACTTTCAAGGTACACCACAGTTAAAATGTTTTCATTCATTCAGTTGCTTCTAAAACATTACAAATACATGAAAATTTGAGCGTCATAGCTCATTCGTAAATATACAATATGGTACTTATATCCAGTGTTGTATCATCCATGGTACAATTTGTACAGTGCACACAGGCCCTGAGGAGGGTGAGGCCCACTGTGTCCTCACATACTGCACACATGGAGGAAGACATCTCCACCTGTCCACTAAAAGGCCCCCTCCATTCGTATGTGCCCCCAACCCCTACTGATCCCTTGTGGCTTTCCTGCAGCTGCTCCTCCTCCTCCTCCATCCCACTGGCTTTGGGTGCTGCAGCAAAGCCACAGGGGGATTTAATGCTAGATCTCTTTTCACTGTTCTGACTCCCCCCTTTACAGGGCCTCCACTTATCCATACCCTGCACCCTATGAGGTTGCAGAGAAAGGGAGTGAGCACTCTGGCCTCAGTCCCTTTCTCCTTTTCAAAAAAGAGACATAAGATGTCAGTTTTACCAAAGCCACCCCCACCCCCACCAAAAAAAACTGTAACAAATATAAAAAATAACATTGTAAAAAAAAAATAAAACCAATAAACATAGTAAGGCTATATTCACACAGGGCATACTACAGCCTACACCTGTGTGATGCCATGTTTACCCACAAGTGCAATGTGCATCCTCATGTAGGCAATCCCATTGATGTCAATTGGGAAACAGTGGCTGCATTGAGCCATGTCAGACTGACCTGGGGGGATTATACTGAGGGATAGATTATATTGGGGAACAGAGTGACCTGGGGGAACGATTATACTGGGGTAAACTGACCTGGGGGGATTATAGTGGAGGACAAATTGAGCTATAGTGGGGGAAGGATTATACGGGGGGGACAGACTGACCTGGGGATTACACTGGAAAGGATTGTTTTATTTAACCATTCCCCTTAAGCCCATCCCATCTTTATCGCAATTTGGCCACACCCAGTGCTCTCTGTGGCACTCCATATTACTCTTCTGCTTGGTGTGCCCAAAGATGCCGCTGATCTTTTACAATCCTAGCAATTCCCCTGGCACAATTAAACCATGTCCATTCTTCACTGTGGCATACTAAGCACACCACTTTTATTTTTATGAAACAATGGTGCCCAACATATGAACTTGCACACAGGCTTACTGATTTCTCAAAATGTCCCTGCTTATATCCTTTATTTCAAACCAAAGTTTTGAATGATGATAACAGGTGGGATTTCAACAGTCATTACACAACACATTTCATGGGTTCCAAACATCCCACTTCTTCAGGTTCTGTGAAACGAATAAATAAAAAAACACCATAAGTCCACATGCAATAAAGTACTGTAAATATATAACAAAATCACCACGTATATGTATAACACAAAATAATTAGTTGTATCAGACAAAAGGATCAGGAACTTGGGGACCATTGCACCAAACCTTTCCCTGGGAGGAAAAAGGAAAAAAAGGGGGAGTTAAATATTGTGGGTTACCTATGGTATATTGATATTTATACATACCACTTAGGAGAACATCAAATAGTGTCCCCTCCACATAAAAAAGAAGAAAAAGGTTACACCATTTTGTTAGCCTACGTCTGCAAACCCACAGTGTGTTGTACTTAATCACTGAGAAAAAAAACTCTAAAGCCCCATACACACGGTCGGATTTTCCGATGGATTCTGTCCTATCAGACAATGTTGTCGGAAATTCCGACCGTGTGTAGGCACCATCGGACAGTTTCCATCGGATTGTCCGACGGACAAAGTCCTATCTCCTGCTAGATAGATTTTTTGACAACAAAGTCCGATCACACCAAATCCGATCGTGTGTAGCGAATTCCGACGGACAAAGTGCTACGCATGCTCAGATCACATTACAAGACCAAAGCTATTGGCTACTAGCCTCTACGTAGTCCCGTCATAGGCAACAAACGTCACCACGTTCAGAATGATCGGATTTTCCGACAACTTTGTCCGACCGTGTGTACGCAAAACCAACATCGGACAAAGTACGACGGACATGATCCGACGGACCTGGTCCTCGGATAATCCGAGTGTGTGTATGGGGCTTAAAGATGCATATAGAGGCCTGTACCATTAAAATATGCAATTTAAATATCTATAAATATGTACGTAAAAGCTATTTCTTTATAGCTGAAATATTGCTATCTCCGATATATTGCTATCTCTATAATATACCAAAAAATCCTCTACTGCCCCCCACCCGGCTATACCATAATCAACTCTATTTACTATTTTACTGTTACATTGTATATTTATACATGAGCTATTATGGCCAAATTGGTAGGTATTTTTCTAGTTCTAGAAGAAACTGAATACATTTATGAAAAAAATTCATACATTGAAAATGGACTTGGGAACCCTCAATGTCCCACATATAACCATCCCTGAAAGATAATAAAAGGCATACTAGTTTATGGAGTCCAGCACTGTCTTCTTTACAACTGAAACTTTTCACTCTCCTTGCACTTTTTCATCTCAGAACTCCTTTTTGCACATGTGCAGACATGCTGCAGGTATTTGCCTGATATTTCGGACCTGGCAGAGATCCCCTCTGCGCATGCAGCAACAGACCTGCTGCAGATCAGACCTAAGTATGCACAAGCAAGGATGAATTTACACTATAGTTCATCCTGGGTGAAATACTGACTTCTGGACTGTTTGATGTGGAAATCCCATGAGGCAGTGGATGCCAAGCTTACATCATCTTAGGTGAGGAACTATTAAGTGGGGGTCTGCACCTTGATTTAAGGTATTTACCACCCCCCCCCCCAAAAAAAAGTTATTGAAAAAGGGAGAGGGTGAATGGCTGGGAAGAAACTTGTTTTGTGGATGAAGGTCTGCTTTATTGTGATTGGTGATACAGGAAACAGAAAAGAAGGATGTTACACAGCACAGAATTCAGGAAAAATACTTGCTGTTAACCTCTGTGGAGCTTCATTTGTGGCCAAGCTGTGGGGGGTTACAAAGAAAGGGAAAATGAAAGAACCTTCTAAATTTAGCATTGTTGTAGTGTTTATTATAGCACATTGGTAGTTCTTTGGCTAGTTTCATTTGTTGCTTACATTTTTATTACTGTGTTTTAGTAGGAAACCTGAATTTAGTGCTCCCAAAACAACCATAAACTATGATTTTGTGTCCAAAAATAAAAAGTCACATTAAAGCTGGAAAAGGAAGATTTAGCCTGTTACCTAGGGTATAGTATATCACAGATCAGCCTTTACCAAGTAGGCGGGAGTGTTATTACATTAACTACCGCTGTCAATTTTTTAGGATTATAGAACTAACATGATGACAATTATTTTGGACACTACATATGTAAAAGTGTTCAGTTGCTTTAAATAAATTATTTGAGGACAGCACTGGGGGCGGCCATTGCCTTGCTCCCACAAGTAGTGCTCAGGACACGGTAAGCATAACGCATTGTGTGAGCCTGCAAAGGTCTTCTCTGCCATAGGACTAGCTTTGGCTGGCTATTTGTATCTTTCTACACTGGGTGAAATTCTCAGCCAGTAATGCCCACCCAGATCAGTTTTAACTGGATTTATTATTTTGCTTGTTAAACCGTATGTTTGTCCTTATTATCACTGTGCATTGGATAAAGAGTGCTCTGTTTCTGGCAATGGTATGTAAAGTTAAAAAGTAAATGCAAATACATACTGTAGTGTTTGACCTACTTAGACTTCCCGTTTCTCCTGTTTGTTGCAGATTCCTGTGTTTTAGCAATGCTTCATGCTGCTGTGGATTTCACAGTGAATGATATAATTGGCAAAAGTTTTGGTAGAAAAAGTTTGTAGCTTGCCTTGAACAGAGATAACAATGGACAAAGTTAAACATGTTAAACATAATACAAAAAGCTGTATTGGGAAAAGGCTAGCAATCACAAGCTAACTAAAAAATGGTAAAACATGATGGCTTAACCACTTGAAGACCAAGCCTTTTTCTGAGATTTGTTGTTTACAAGTCAAAAACCTTTGTTTTTGCTAGAAAATTACATAGAACTCCCAAACATTATATCTTTTTTCTTTAGCAAAGGCCCTAGAGAATACAATGGCGGTCGTTGCATGGTATTTTCACAGCAATTTTTCGAACATGTTTTTTTTGGAAAAAATGCTTTAAAAAAAAAAAAACATTAAAGTTAGCCCAATTGTTTTGCACAATGTGAAAATAGATACCTAACATGTCATGCTTCAAAATTGCACACGCTCGTGGAATGGCGCCAAACTTCAGTACTTAAAAATCCCCATAGGCGACGCTTTAAAATTGTTTTCTGGTTACAGTTTTGAGTTACAGAGTAGGTCTAGAATTATTTCTCTCGCTCTAACGTTCGCGGCGATACCTCACATGTGTGGTTTGAACACCGTTTTCATATGTGGGCGGGACTTACGTATGCGTCCACTTCTGCGCGGGAGCTCACGGGGACAGGGGCACTTTACATTTTTTTTTATTATTGTTAATTTAAATTTTTTATTTTTTAGTTTGACACTTTAACAAAAAAATAAAAAATGTTGATCACTTTTATTCCTATAACAAGGAATGTAAACATCCATTGTAATAGGAATATGGCACAATCGGTCTTTTTACAGTGAAATATGGGGTCAATAAGACCCCACATCTCACCTCTAGGCTGGGAAGCCTAAAACGACAAAAAAACTATCACGGTTTCCCAGCCGAGGCGGCACCGTTTTTTTGAATGCAGAGGCCGGGCGTGATGTCATAACATTGCGCCCGGCCTCCGAATGATCATAGAGACTCGGGCGACCATCTGGTCCACCGGAAATCTCTATGATCACCATCTGGGGCTGGCGGATCCCTTCTCCAACTCACCGATGGAAGCAGTGAGTCGGTAGAAGCAGGAGGGGGGACATCCCCTCCCACCGCCCATAAGAATGATCAAGCGGTGGAACAGCCACTATGATCATTGTTATGGTGTAGGGAATCGCCGGCTGAAAAAGATGATATCTGAATGATGCCTGTAGCTACAGGCATCATTCAGCTATAGTCCCGCAAATTCAAGGACGTCCCTGGACGCCCTCCCGGTGGTTAATACATACAGATTAATACATTAACCACTTGACCTCCAGAAGATTCACTCCTCTTCATGGCCAGGCCATTTTTTACTATACAGCACTGCATTACTTTAACCACTTCAGCCCCGGGAGGATTTACCCCCTCAATGACCAGGCCATTTTTAGCGATACGGCACTGTGTCATTTTAACTGACAATTGTGCGGTCGTGCGTTGCTGTACCCAAACAAAATTGATGTCCTTTTTTCCCACAAATAGTGCTTTATTTTGGTGGTATTTGATTTTTTTTTGCGCTATAAAAAAAAAAGATCAACAATTTTGAAAAAAAAAGCAATATTTTTTACTTTTTGCTATAATAAATATCCCCAAAAAATATATTAAAAAAACAAATTTTTTCATCAGATTAGTCCGATATGTATCCTTCTAAATATTTTTTGTAAAAAAAAACACAATAAGCGTATATTGATTGGTTTGTGCAAAAGTTATAGCGTCTACAAAATAGTGTATAGATTTATGGCGTTTTTATTACTAATTTTTCTTTACTAGTAATGGCAGCGATTTGCAATTTTTATCAGGACTGTGACATTGTGATGGACAGATTGGACACTTTTGACACTATTTTGGGACCATTGATATTTATACAGCAATCAGAGCTAAAAATAGCCACTGATTACTGTATAAATGTCACTGGCAGGGGAAGGGGTTAACACTAGGGGGCGATCAAGGGGTTAAGTGTGTCCCCTCAGTGTGTTTCCAACTGTGGGGGGATGGGACTGACTGGGGGAGGAGACCGATTGCTGCTCCTAAGTACTAGGAGCAGACAATCTGTCTCTACTCCCCTGACAGAACGGAGATCTGTCTGTTTTCATTGACATCGCCGTTCTGTCCTTCTCGGAGCAATCGCAGGTAGCCAGCGGCTATCATAGCCGGTAGCCGCTGGCCACGCACATTGGCTCCTATGTCACACGTCTGGCACGCATGCCCCCTATACTCCTTAAAGCACCCACTGTACAGCTTCAGCGATTCATGCAAGAGTGCCATACTGCCACAGTCAAATGACGGCAGGCGGTCGGCAAGTGGTTGTGTGATGCTGTACCCAAATACACTGGCTGGAAAGGGGTTAAACATCAGGGCGATCAAAGCGTTCGTTGTGTGCCTAGTCAGTGTTTTTGTGTACTGTGCGTGCTGCTTTCACTAAGGGAAGAGAGATTCTAGTCCCTGCTTTGCAGAGACACAGGATAAGTCCCTTCCCCCCTGTCAGAACTGAGATATGTCTTGTTTACAAAGGCAATTTTCAGTTCTCTGTATTTTACTAATGATCAGCACATACCAGAGGACAGGGTGTCCCCGGAACCCACAGATTGGCTTTTGCTGTGAATGATCACAGCAAAAGCAGCCCGCTGGCAGAGTGCATGCTCCCCCTGCAGGCCAAAAATGCTAAATCACGTATATATACGTGATCCTGCCCACAGCTGCCAACCTGTAGCAGTAAAAGTGCTATAGGGCGGTCAGCAAGTGGTTAATATAGTACAAAAAAAACATAGAAAACATAAATGTATTTATAAACAAATACACACTGGCCTATTCAAAACAGCAGTGCAAAGAGCAATGGTGGTGTAAAGTGCAAGAACCCAGAGCATCAAGCAAATTTAAATTATTGTTGTCAAATCAGTAAAGATTTATTTATTATTATTTCTGTCTGATGAGCTTCCATAGGTTACTGCACTTAATGCAGTCTTTGTATTTTACATTCACTATAGAAGCTTGACAGTTTTGATAAAGCTTGGGGAATTACTTCCAATCCAATGGAGACAACTTTTCCAAGTGTATGTCAAAGGCCAAATTTAAAAATAAAAGTATATTTCGTACACCTCTAGAATACATGAATATTTCCCCATGTTTTAGCCCCTTAAAACATATAGAAAGTACAGAAAAACAATGGCTAATGTTCCAGAAATACTCGGCACCTACCTTCCTTCTTGACATGAGAACACAGTGGGATTGATTTACTAAAGCTGGAGAGTGCAAAATATGGTGCAGCTATGTATGGTAGCCAATAAGCTTCTAGCTTGTTCAATTAAGCTTTGGCAATGATTGGTTCCTATGCAGAGCTGCACCAGATTTTGCACTCTCCGGTTTTAGTAAGGCACAAGTATTTTTGACTCTGAATTCCAAAGCACATGGTGTCAGCCCTGCCTACTTAATTTTTGATGCATTACAGATCTCTCCTTATCACCTGCTCCTCCTCCCCATATATATAACTCCGTCTTGTGCACAGGAAGATAGTACACAAAGTTATCAGCTCACAGATTTCTGGAAAAATCAACAGACATTTTTTTACTTGTAAAACAGATATAACAAAATAGTTCCAATTATAGATCTAACCAAAAGGAAGCAAAAAAAAGAGAAGTTTATGAACAATGGTTTCTTAGTAGGGATAATGATGTCCTTGAAGGGACAGTTATAGGAAAGGATTAATAAATATAAATTGGCTATATAATACTGAAGCATAAGTATATTAATAGAAACACTTTTTATCCTATGACTCTCACTATGAAGTGCCCATTGGTAGTACCCTTATGCACCTGAAGGGGGTGCAGTAACTCCTGATTCAGAATAATAATAAGGCAACCGTGCAGGTATCCTAATAATGTTACTGCCCTGGGGTCTGCCTGGAGTAGGTTCCTGAGACTATGCAAGATTGAATAATCACAGTTCTTTTTCATACTACACAATTCTGAAGTATTTTAAACTATTATGAATAATGGGTCTTAGCCGTGATAATGCTGCCCTCAAACAGTGAAGTTTACATAAGGATTTAAAATGTAATTAGACTACACCGTACTGAAGTATAAGTATATTAAAATGAAAAACCATGAAGTCATAACATTTTTCAGTACATTATCTTTTTGGAACGTTACACAAAATATATTTTTATTACAGGACTGTTGCTGCAATTTGGAAAAATGTAATTCACGAAAGCCTGTGTAAAACTAATGATTCAGTAGGGGGAATTTATGAAAACTGGAGAAAATTGGAGCAGTGGTGCATGGCAACCAACCAACTTCTATCTTTCAAAAACACTTACCTTAGTTCCAATGATCTGATGCTCACAAAGTCCCTCTATGGAGTCAGCATCTTCTTCCTGGCTTTTTTTCAGCTTTCTTAATTTGTGACAGATAGGACATCCTACAGGGGATTGTGAGCAGGTAGGTAAAGGTATTTTATTGCCTGTTCGCACTTTTCTTTTCAACTTTAGTTCCACTTTAACTGAACAACCTGAAGATAGAAAGTGTTCCCAAAACAAAAGACACTTCTAAAATTTGTAACACCATGATGTGGCAAACCGTGTACACCCCCCCCCCCCCCCCCCCCAGGACTGTCTCTTTGCTTTATGGGTAGAATGGCACTGCTGCTGACCTTATCCATAATGCAGATCCAGTGCACAACTGAATAGTCTGTAAAGCATATTGCTGCTTGCTAAATGAGGTTGAGTGGCTCAGAAGAGACCACACCGGGTGACGAGTAAGTGCCGTGCACTTCAGCCCCTCTGGATATGTCTTTTTTTTTTACTAGTCTTTTTTTTAGAAAGATAATGATACATACAAAGTGCATTTCCAGCACATACTGCACAGTGAAAAAATATTTTACTGGTGAAATGTGCCAACCTAATATGATAATAGAAAAAGCAGGTTTAAAGGAAACCTGCACTGAGACAAATATGGAGGCTGCTGACCTCTTTCTTAAAATGCTATTTGCATACCTGACTTACTGAAATGGGAAAGGGGTAAAAATTATGTGAGTAATGAATGCACTCTTGCCTTACTCCAGTTACTCAAACCTTGAGGATTTATTGTTCAACGAATAATAAAGTCTCAAGTGGTTTTACATTTTCATAATTTTTCTTTTTACTCTAAAACTTATTTTTTTTTAATAAATAATTATTATTTATAATATAATAATTATATTATTATGTAATCATAATAATTTAGGGGTCAGATAAAAGGTATAGTGCAATTAACACTTTCAGTAGTTAAAAAGGGTGGTATTATACAGATTTTTTTTAATACAGATTTATATTTCAGACTAGCAAGGGGGACAACTTAGGACCCTTTCCCATGGGTGATCCAATCAGGTCTGCATTTTTTCAGGCGGACCTGATCGGAAAGGTCCATATATTCATATGGACTGGCAGGTGTAAACAAGCTTGTTCATTTACACTCGCCTACCTCCGGGTCCGATCAGGCCTGCTAAACAAAATGGAGGAGGACTGTGTCATCTTCCATTTGTGTGGACTGGATTGGAGGTAGCCTGGTGTAAATGGACAGTGGAGTCTGTATACTCCCGGTTGCCAAAAAAGCAGAGTAGTGTCTGTCCGTGTCTGCACTACATAAACTCAATAGGCTAAGACCTGTCATCCACCCTGCTCTGCTTCGATCAGCAGCGAATCTTTGAGCTGAATGGAGGGTGCCCATGTGAAAGGGCCCAAAGAAGGAAAGGGTAACATAGAGAGGGTTGCTTGCTAACAGTACCAATTACCTGATTTCAGTATTTTCTCTGTTGCTGACTCACATGCAGCACATAAACTCAAAACTCTTAAAGCCCATTCCCACCAGCAGCTGCTGTGATGGAATGCAGTCATTGGTGTCCAGTATGATCACAATATTCCAATGCACTGTAGAGCAGCAATGTTTACATTTTTTATGCGTGTTCTAACTTTACTGAGATGTTGCAAGATGACATTTCATTAAAAGGGACCTTCACTCTTACCTTAAAAACTGGGTTGTCTTTGAAAACATATTTACTAGCTCAGTAATTCCAGCATTGTCTAGTGTCAACCCTCCGGGTCCCGTGCAGTCTCTTCTGATGTCATCAAGAGGCTGACTATCTTTTCTAGGTTCTTAGAGCCAATCCTATGATAATGCATGGCAGTGCATGCATAGTGCAACAGAGATTGCCTGGCCCATGTGCAGTGCAACAGAAATTGACCTGAGGCATCCTGAGATGTGTAACATTAGTATCCCAGGAGGTTCTGGGCAGGGGGGATATTGTTCTCACATAGGTAAGAAACCAAGAAGTGAGGGGCCAAGACCTACCAAAAAAACACTTACTCCAAAAAAAAAATATCCAAGACGGGGGGCCAGGAGAAAGAAAGTCAAGTCTGGTATACACCAGTATTTTTTTTTTCCGTTCAATCCAGAGGGGCTGAATGATAAAAAATGGATGGCTCAGAAGGAGCCACTGTACTAACTAACAGGTGTTAGTACAGCAATCTCCCCTGCTGTTCTATTGTGTTCTGATCTGAGAGTGTTGATCTGGAGCCGATCGGTAGACTTTTTTTTGGGTATGTCCTTTTGACAGAGGTCGGGCCGAACGGCATTTGCCGGTGACATCACTGGTGGCTACACAAGTAAATATCTCCTAAATAGTGCACGTTTAGGAAATACTTACAGTATCTACAGGAAAGCCTTATTATAGGCATACCTGTGGGTAAAACATAAATATACGGCCTTTACTACCACTTTAAGTTATATTAGCCCAACAAATTGCTATGTGGTGGAATGGGTTACATCTTGCTGCACTGAAATAAAATATTGTGTTATACTTTATTTTCAACAACCAGTGTGGCCTGGTCTGATAAGAAACAAGACATTTTGCCCTGACTTGCATTGGGAGTACACTAGGCAAGGCTGCCCAGCTCATTCCCCAAGCACCTGCTGTGAACAGACCTTTGTTCTGCTTGTTTCTTTCAAGTCAGTGACAACAATTATTGAAATAAATGAAATGGCATGAGAGCCAAGCAACCAGCATTTTCCGAAGAAGGGCAACCTGTTTTTTCTCCCAGCACAGACTTTCTTTATTGGAACCTAATTGCATGTTTTTTTCTCTGTGTTTTTCGCTATAATATAGTTTTTTTTAGTGCAAAGGAAATGCATATCATTATAGTTTTGTCTTTTGAATCCTCCTGTTTTCCCGTGTCCCTGTGATTAAAGACCTTTCCAGGCTGGCAGTGCTTTCTTGGCTTTCCAGACTTTATGTAGCCTTTACAGCCTTTCACTTGGATAGGGCTTTCAGCAGTCTTTCGTTGGACTTGTACTGTCAGGTTTTCTGGAGTATTTGTTTTCTAAACTGTATTTCTATCTTGTAGAGTGCTTCCTGCTTGTTATCTCCTGAAGGTTTACATGAAGGTTACGTGTGTTTTTTGATGTGAAAACTTGTTTACTTCTGTTATAGCTTGTTAAATAACTTCTACTCATTTTATGATTTGCATTTGTGAATTTGGAGTACTACCTGAAAACTGTTTCTAAATAAGTAAACAGAATTATTGCTTGGATTATGTTCCCCTGTACACTGATTTTTTGCATTAGTTTAGGTGTGCAGATTAAACTGGGCATATGTGAAAATGTACTATACCTGGAATTTATCTTTAAAGCCCAATTTCACCCTGCATAATCCCCCCCTCCCCCCCACACACACGCCTCCTCTTCGAGGACCCCTCTGTACCTGTTTTCCGACCAATCAGATTGTGTTCCTTTTCTTGCCTGTTGGTGGTGATGGCTGTTCTAACAGCAGCACCGCATTTTAGGGCTTTTTGCTCACCTTTATACATTCAAACATCAAAGTAACAGTGTTCTGCCCTGCAGGGGTTGTTGATGACAATAAACACAAATATAGTTTAGCCTCCTGGCTTTTTTATTGCAAAACTCTGTTTATTCTTGCGTAAGACAGAGGTATCTTTGTCTAAAGCTGGCCATATACTAGTAGTTTTCTGAAAAAATGCTTGTACAAATATTTGTGCAAACATTCATATCAATAACTCTCAGTACATTTGATAACTTCCAAAATGTCATCAAGACAGGTCTAGAAATGTGCTTCTCACATGCCCGGCCTTCAAGCCTCTCTCACAACACATAGAAGCTATAAGTAACTGGAGAACATTCTGTTTTGTGGGCAACACCCACCTGACTCCTATCAATTTTACACCTGTTCTGGGCCCTATTCTCTTCTGAAACTTGCACAATCTGCATCTTCATACAGTGACAGACCATTCGTCTGTCACAGTATCTTACATGATGATGTGTGAGCAATGTCTTGTACTGTGAGCCCAGTCCCTCAGGGGTTAGGTCCATGATGGCCTGGGTTCACCGAAAGTAGATTGAATGATACTGCGTTTCCTTTAACCATGAAGTGGAGTGCCATGTAGTGAAGTATCAGACTTTCAGATGGGGATAGTGCTGACTTGAAGGCGAGTATTGCAGGAAAATGAATATTATATTCTGGAAAACCTTTTTGTGACCCACAGGTCTATTTTTAAGATGCACTGCATGAGCGAGTTTGGTTTTACAGCCATTCAAATTGCCATATAACAGAGCGTCTTGTTGATTTGCATATCTACTTTTTTTTCTTCACTGGTAGATAACAGAGACTTAACTAACAACAGATTGGAAAAATGCAGTATCTACACATCTCAGACAACATTACAACTAATTGCTTACATTTATGTGCATGCCCTTGGTTTTCTAAGCACCAGGAGTCGTTGTAGTTAGCACAGATTTCTGTAAATTCATTCAACTGAGAACCACTAACAATATTGAGCGGACATGCCTTGGTTCAATTACAATCAGCAGATATTTCCTTTTCCATATTTTGTGAACTCTGTTGGACTAATCTGGGCCCTGCTGTTGCACATAGAAAGCCTCTTTATCCGTTTTTTTTAAGAGCAGCAAAATGAAATAGGTAGTCATGTAATCATTTACTTATCTCTTTGTATCAGAGCTTATGATGTTTGTAATGTTGGAAGCTGGCATTACTGTGTTTCAGAAACAATTATTTTACAGTACCATATACTTTGTAGAGAGAAAAAAGCAACAAATTATAGCCCAAGCATCAAACAGCTGACAGAGATTAACCCTTGTCTGCCTGAAATATAGCCTATCCCAGATGTCATTGGCTATATAATTTATAATATATTATATATATATATATATATATATATATATATATTATATATATATATATATATATATATATATATATATATATATATATATATATATATATATATATATATATATATATATATATATATATGAATTTTATAGTTTTTTTCTCTTTCTTAAAATTGAATCTGTTTAGGCTATATCATTCATATTTACTGATTGATTATCTTTGTGTACATCCTATTCTATTCCATAGACCAGATTATAAAACATAGGTTCCACAGTCAGCTGTTGGCTCTTGAATAATCACCTGTTATAATGCCTTTTATAGGTTTATAAAGCCAAAGAGTAATGTACACAAAAGCAGTAACTCTGGGCAACCTAGCAGATATAACCTTACATGGGTCTAACAACTAAATTGATGACATGCGTACTGCTGCACCCAGCTTTGGCTATACATGCATGTATACACGAATTACAGTAGTTTTTCAAAATCCATTTCAGAACATTTTGACTGTTCCCTCATCAACACATATATCTACTAAGATAATCATTTCTAAACAGATTAATATTTGTAGCCTCTCTCTTTCCTATTATTTATCTACATCATTTATTTTATTTTTCTCTTTCTATCCCTTCTTGGGGGAACTTTTAATTCCCCCTTTACATGATCTCTGTTTTTTATTTTCTATCTATCTATCTATCTATCTATCTATCTATCTATCTATCTATCTATCTATCTGATATCTATCTATCTATCTGATATCTATCTATCAACAGTGTCGCCCAAAAGAAGCTCCTGCTCCTCTTTGAGCGTTATATGTAATAACTCTGATCAACTTGTGAACCTAAACCAACTTTAGGGTCTCTGCTCCGACATCTATGTCTCACATTTAGTGTACTCCACTGAGGGCGCATGTCAGGTTAGAAGTCCGCCCTGACTCCATGTAATCCGCACGAGAAGGAGAGAAAAATCTCAGCCACTGCCCTACATACAAACCAGGTGATAGGTGATAACAGCCTCTGCCTAACACATGGCCAGGATGAAGTTAGGCTGAGGCTGTTATCATCTATTACACTCTGGGCTTGTTAGTATGCAGTGGCTGTTTTTTTTTCCTCTTGTTCTGTGAATTCTGATCAACTTCCCATAGTCCAGAGTACCAGAAAGAGAAGAGGGGAGTGCTGGAGCTAGCTGGAGTAGGGCTAAGGTAAGTAATGCAGCCTCCCTATCTTCCCTAGACTTAAAGTGTGGCTGGTGAAAAAAAAAACAGCTGTAAGGCAATTGTATAATGTGCTAGTATGTATTGCATCTGGGTTTGCACGCTCCGGCTGCGTGATTGGCCTGAGCCGCGATTACATCACTCCTGAGCATGCGAGCAGGGGCCCTCGGTTCTGGCACGAAGCTCTGAAGTTTCTGCAAGATGCATGCAGGGTGAACATCTTCTAAACGGTGCTCGTTTAGGAGATATTCCTTTTACCTACAGGTAATCCTTAATTTAGGCTTACCTGTAGGTAAAAATAAGAAAGCAGGCTTTACTACCACATTAACAAGCATTTAACCCTTGCAGTGTGGGGTGCCTAATGCAAGTTTTTTTTTCTCTTCCAGTCCAGGGTTGGGATTTCATTTTTTTGCAGTGCCACCAATACAGGCCATAGTAACTGTTACCAGAACTAAGGATGGGTACACGATATATCAAAATGTTGGCTGTAGATCAACCATGTAAAAGGAACAACAGGTTGCCAACCATTGACATGTTGAAACTGTTGGTTTATCTATGAATTATTGTTTTATCTATTGCAGACAAAGGTAGATAGTTTATGAACACAGTTAAGGCACAATTAATCATAATAAAAGAGAAATGTAACTTATAAATGCAATTATAAACACATACATTTTGGCATTCCTATAATTTGTAAAAACCTACCAAATTCACCTACAATTTTCTAGTCTATGATTGATTAGACATTGCTTTAAGCATTAAGTCTATAACTAACTGGTTCAAAAATAATCCTATTATCTCCTTTTTTTTATGTGTTATTTGTGCCCCATCTCTTTCAGGAACACAGCACTGGTCAAAGTACCAGATTAAGCAGATTAACAGTCACATGGTACATGGTCATACATAGTTATTCATCCCAGCACACACAAAAAAATTGACAGTTTAAAAGATGTGTATATATAAACTGAAGATACTTAACTTAATACATGCTAAACAAGTGCACAGCTTGCTTCGTCAAACGCTGGGTTTATCCAAATTGCTCATAGGAGGGACATGGGTAAATAAGCCTAAATCTACTTGCTGAATGCAGTACATGACACACATGTATACCACAGTCTTTGTACCTACTCAATATGGGGGGAGATTTACTAAAGCGGGTGCAGCTGTGCATGGTAGCCAATCAGCTTCTAACTTCCGCTTGTTCAATTAAGCTTTGACAAGAAAACATGGAAGCTGATTGGTTTCTAAGCAGAGCTGCACCAGATTTTGCAGTTTCCAGTTTTAGTAAATAACCCCTATGTTCTTATTACTGTGCCACAAGTGAGTCTAGCAGACACATACACCACTCAGTACAATTGTTTTTTTTTATAAAATGAAACTTTCATTACACAGTACATGCTTTTCACCCTACCCTAAACAAGAGCTTGATAAAATAGTTAGTGAATACTTTGAAACCATGGCAAAACAGGGCCTGTGGGTACACTAAAAAGAAAGTGGGAAAAAAATGCCATCAATAGTGTCGGGGGGAATAAAATATGTTTTATTGGTGCCAAAATAGAGTAAAATATGCCTCATTGCTGTTGTTAGTTGGAGAAACTAAGCCCTATTGTTGATGTCAGTGGAATAAGATAAGCCCCATTGTTGGTGTTGGTAGGATAAAAGAAGCCCCATTGTTGGTGTCCATGGTATACTGTAAAATAACCCTTCTGTGTCATGTAGTTCTCTTGTTTTGTGAGTGTCAGTCCCACAGATCTGAAGTCCGTTGATACTGCAAAAGTGGAGAGTATTTAGGGCAGACCTGTAGGAGAGGGCTTAGTGTCTTGGGATCTGCGGGACAGCCCATGGTGCTGGCAGGAAAAAGGCCTGCTGAAAAGTATAGTAATTCATAGCAACTAATCAAATTTTAGTTTACCAAGTCAAGTCAAATTAAGTTTGAGTTTGACTTTTTGCTTAGTACTTCATTTTGAGTCCTTTGACTAAGACTGTTAGTAGTATACAATGGCAGAAATAATTTAGCAGAAGACTATGCGACTCCAGAGTAATCAGACCACAATTAATATACACAGTGATTTCTTAATTCTGATATTTTGAAATTCATAAATACAACTAATGCACAATAGCACAACAACTAAGGCAAAAGCTTAAAAACAGTAGCCAGTAGGAAACAGGTAAACATGTAGGAGAGAAAATATACAAACCTTTAGGGTTCATTCATACCAGCCACTGCATTATAATGCAGTGGCTGGTGCATGGTGTGGTCCGACTGTTTTCCTTTTTTTTTTGTTTATAAACTTCTGCCAAACAGACATTTCATAAAATTCAACTGGCAGTCATGCGGTGCAAAGCAGAGCCTCTCACTGCGTGTGTTGAAAAAAAGTAGTGCATGCAGTACTTTTTTCAGCGCACCGTGGCCGCACACCACTGCAGCACAATGGTGGGAACCTGCTACACAGGAGACAAGGCATTTGTCCCTTGTCATGCGGTGGATCTGTGCTGGAATAACCATCCAGTGCAGTCCCACCGAATCTGGTGTAAATTGACCCTTAATATCTCTAGGTGGTAAACTCCTTTATTATACAATAAGTAGTTTGATATAAAATATAGCACACTGCATTCCTTTTTTATATTTTACTACAGTTTTGTGCAAGGCAGCTCTATTTTCATCTACAAGGCTTGAAGGAATATAGAAAAAAAAATACTCTAATTTCTCTGTAGATTTGCAATATACATATCAGATCTGAGACGCCATTCACTGAAAACTTTGTCATTGTTCTTTTTGTTTTTAAATAGTAGTTATTCACTAGATCTCTGACTGCTTATTAGAAAGCACTTTAGCACTTTGCTAAAGGCCTGCAGTCCCCCACAGAGACTTCTTTGCAGCATCATAGTAATCATTTATTACTAATTCTATGCTTCAGATGCAAAGCAGTGTTCATCCAGTCTTTGTGATTCGGTTCTTGCACAAAGTCTGTATTAGTGAGGCTGTGTCTACCATGAGTATTCTTTGTGGGCCTGTGCAGGCGCCTTTTCTTTTCATTATTAAGCAATGTTTCCTCGTGTCCTTGAGTAAACTGAAACTCATCCTAATGCCTGACTTTTATATTCTATTAGATTACCATTTTCTTCAATGAATGCTAGCTTTGGTCAAAAAATTGAACATACAGTACACTATAAGGTCATATAAGTATTTATATTGTGTTGTTAGCCTTAAATGTATTGTACACTTTCAAATGTTTTGTTGATTTATCTAGGTTCTAGTGTAGTTAAATTATGTGCGCTATTTATTTGCCTTACCTTACCAAACACTGTCAATGCTAACCACGATAAGACAGACAGATCCAAGGGCTGGCTTCAGCTCAATCTGAGCTCAACCATTAAGCCCTATTTGGGTGAAACATGTCAGAGGGGTGTGTCCTCTGGGACATTGAACTGAGTCCAGCCCTTGGATCTGTGTTATCATGGTTAACACTGACAGAGAGCGGCCTCTCAGTTTGTAGATCACAGGCAGTGTTCATGCATTTACCATGCCATGCCACATGCATTATGTTTGAACACAAACAGAAACTTCTGATAAAAGAATGTTAGGATTTACTCTACTATAGGCTGCGCATACAGGGCAAAAAATTACACCGTGGGGTTGATTTGCTAAAACTGGACAGTGCAAAATCTGACGCAGCTATGCATAAAAAACGATTTGCTTCCATGTTTTTTTTGTCAAAGCTTAAAGTGATTGTAAAGTCTTGTTTTTTTCCTATAAAAATAACAAACATGTTATACTTACCTACTCTGTGTAGTGATTTTTCACAGAGCAGCATGGATCCGCCTCTTCTCGAGTCCCTCTTTGGCTCTCCTGGCCCCTCCCTCCTGTTGACTGCCCCCACAGCAAGCAGCTTGCTACGGGGGCACCCGAGCCGAGTCACAGCCTCCTGTGTCCATTCAGACACGGAGATGTGGCCCAGCCCCACCCCCTCTATCTCCTGATTGGCTGACTGACTTTAATTAACAGCAGCAGAAGCCAATGGCACCATTGCATTGTCTCAGCCAATCAGGAGGGAGAGTCCCGGATGGCCGAGGTACTTGTGGACATCGCTGGACAGAGATGGGGCTCAGGTAAGTATTAGGGGGGCAAGGGGGGGCTAGTGCACACAGAAGGCTTTTTTTTTCTTGATGCATAGAATGCATTAAGATAAAAAAAAAACTTCTGCCTTTACAACCCCTTTAATTGAACAAAATAAAGTTAGAAGCTGATTAACTACCATGCACAGCTGCACCAGAGTTTGCACTTTCCAGCTTTAGAAAATCAACCCCTATGTAACTACATAATCAAGGCACATTTTATGCAGATGAAAAACACAAGGTGCAAGTAGAAAGATTTAAAATGTCTTTAAAATATCTGGACATACAGTTGAAAAAAAAATAACGTTCCGCATTTGAACTATTTTAGACCTAATATTTTTGCAGTATCACATATAATGTGAAAGTTGGAAAGTCACCCCAAGGAGTTATAACATTTGTATGAGCAGGACATCAAGTACAGAAGGGTTAAAACTGTATGTATTTTTGCTGTCTGTGTCCCTTCGGGAAGATTTCCTTGGTGAAAACAGTAAATGAGAGGAAATATCTACAGTGAGGGCAAATCTCCTCTTAGACAATTATCTCCAGACAGATGTTCCTATTAGATTATTTACCATCACTTTTTTGTTCTGGTGACAACTATAAAATTTAGCATTTCACATCATTGGTGATAATATATAAAATAATGCATCAGTTCACAGTAACAATGCATGTGGATGTATATACTCAAATGTAAAAATACATATAATTCTTATTGCAAAATAAACACATAACTATAGGTTATAGTTATGAAAAGTATACACATGGCCAAGGATAAATCCAAGGGAAAATACCAAGCTTAACTTACCACCAGCCCGCAGACAACCAAATAACCTGTCTAACAGTATGTGTTAAAAGCAGGGGTTTAGTCTGCACACATTTGCAAATGCATACGTCAGCCACATAGCCTCGTCACGGCACCCTGGTATCTGTTGTTCCTAACACTAACTTATAAGTGTCCCCACAGTGGAGGCACATGCATTCTGATGAAAAGGTGAGGGCAGGTGTGGGGACACTTATAAGTTAGTGTTAGGTACCACAGATACCAGGGTGCCGTGACGAAGCTCTGTGGCTTATGCATGCATTTGCAAATGCGTGCAGACTAAACCCCTGCTTTTAACGCACACTGTTAGACAGGTCTAATGTCTAATGTCTAATGTCTGGGAGCTGGTCGGTAAGTAAGCTTGTTTTTTTTCCCTTGGATTTATCCTTGGCCCTGTTTGTACCTTATGTAGCCTTCCGATTTCTGCCTTTGCGATAGCCAGTTTTAGATGGGGCAAGTGGCATCTTTTTTGTATCACTATAGGTATGAAAAGCCTTTTTATCAACTATTTAGACAAGAATATTTGTGTTTTACATAATACTTCAAGTCCATTTTTCCATGTAATTACTTTGTTTCAGCTTTCTATCTCTTAACTCACTGTCTCACCTAGATATTTTTAACAGAAGATAATCAATAGTTTTTTAGCCTCTGGCTAGCATAACATTATATCTGATAATTGCTTGTTTTTCATTTCCTCCGCTATCTGAAAACCATTTGCTGCAGAAAGTAGTGTACAATAAAGGTTACAATGAGGAGGGGGAAATAAGTTTTTAGCTCCTTTATTTTCAATTAGGTGACAGCCGAAGTGAGAGATTCTGCTTGAAAAGATACACTATCTGGATCACTGTCTGTATCTAGACACGTGTAGATTGTCTAATCTGTAGCAAGGGTGAAAGGTCACAATGAATGGCAGCAAGGAAATATGCATTTTTTTCTGCTTTACGTCCTCCTTGCCAGTAAAAAACATAAAAATAAATAAAAACAAAACTTTTCAAGTGTGCATTATGCCTTATTCTTTACTGTAGATGGATTTATTCAACATTTACATATCCATTTATGTCTCTTTCCTGTTAGACTGAACATCACTGTCATGCAAAATAGTACTTTTTGGAGGGTATTATTTTCCTTGGAATGACAGAATCTCTATTACACACAAAGCTGACCAATAAGACAATTATTAAAGTGTAACTAAAGCCAAAAACAACAATGTAATCTATTTTAGTTTACCAGTCCTTAGATGTGGTGACTACATTTTTCAGGCTTTTTTCTTTTTTGTTTCTCAAGGTTATCCTTCTAGTAATACACTCCATGTCCTAGGATGACAAAGCTCACCAACCATACTGTCTCTATTGAGGAACGGTGTTGTCACTCTTGGCCAGCCTTTCTCAATGTTTTTACCCCAAAGGAACCCCTGCAAACATTTTCAATTTTCAGGGAACCCCTGCTAATATTAGCCCACTATCTGCCACTGACAGCTTGGTGCCAGATGCAACAGCATACCTTCAGAGGTCTAGTGGCATCCATGCCTCAATGGATCAGGTCTGTTTTGGCAGCAAAAGGGAGACCTGCTCAATATTAGGTGGGTGGTCATGTTATGGTGGGTGGTCATAACGTAAAGGTTGATCAGTAAGTGTATGTTTGATGTGCTGCTGCAGACAGCGCGGCCTTGTTTCTTTAGCACAAGTTTTCAGTCATCAATTTCTAGAAAGAAGCAAAAATATGTGATGGTACTCTGAGATTGAGGATTTGCTATGAGTCAATGTGCATTGCATAAAGAGTTCCCAAGACTTAATGGCATATTACATGCAACACACATACACACACACACAGGACAAACATGCATTTTGCTAAATGTCACATTTTGCCAACGTAAGAGTTCTTAACATTGACAAGTCAACGTGATTGTAAAGTGAAGGCTGTGTTGTATAAAAGAGCACATAATGTGGCCACAGCATGAAATTAATCCATACATCAAGGAAGCTTATACAAACACGACAGTGCCATGGATGCTTTCCAAAACAACAAGGACTTTGATAATGATAAATAAGGGTATTTTAAGTTAAAATGCGCCATCAGATATTTTCTGTGAAAGCAGAATAGAGAAAATGCCCTGAAGAAGAAAATGCTTCATAGTTATTGATGTATTTCAAAGGCTATAAAAGGCTTCTCAGCTGTGGTTGATTTTCCAGGTGGCCTGTTGGAAACAACAAATGAAAATTAAGAGACTATTAGCAGTTTGTCGTTGCAGAGAATAGTTCTGCCATGTTATATTTCCAGCATTTAAAAACACACACATATTCTGGAAAACCTCCTGGATCGGTAGCCGCCTCTGTAGCAATTAGAGGTGCTAATTAGGATTTTATAGAATTAATACCAATATACCCTTCATCAGACAGAAAGTTGTTTAGGTGCATGTCCCTGCCAAATCAATCTCATTTTGCTGCTTGAGGCACAGGTACAGAAGAGGATATATTGACATTGCCTTGCTTCATTAAGCAATGCAAATAATGTTTTGGGGTTTAATAGCAAAGTAAATTTGCTATAATGAATACTGATGTCTTAAGCAAAGAAATACTATACTAAGAATTCAGCGTACGCATGGTTTCTCTTTTAACTGTATAATGAAAAAAAGCAGAATTTAATATGAAAAAAATAGATTACATTTATCAAATGATCTCAAACAGCAGAGCAAATTATGAAAAAAAAAACACACTCAAGTAGGAGCGTTCTTGGGGGCATATTTATAAAGCCATTTATGGCAGTCATTCACCCACAATTTGGACTCATTGCACTTTGTTGCATAACTGGATTGTGTGTAATAGTAACATTTACAAAACACAGAATAAATAAATGAATGAAAGAATGGTACAGGCCCCAGCCTATTTTTAACTTCTGCCTTTTTCCGAATTACTGATTTGTTTGGTAATTTGACATTCATTTCTTTGGTTGCATATATTCAGTGGACATTTGACACTCTGCAAAAGGGCTAGCTGGTGTGTGACTCAGCGTTCAAGCAACATGTCCACATGCAAGCAACCAGACGCCCTGTGGTCCTAGCAATGTCTTCTGTAAACCAACTGAAATTATATATCATACCTCAGCTCTACTGCTCAAGCCAAGATTCTGTGCTGGAGACAGGTGCACAAGCTAGGATGTTCTGTCCCCATTGCTGTCAGTCTATAGAGAAAAATGTTGGCAATGCGGTATGCTCCTCTATTAGAACTTCATTTGTGTCATGTAAATAAAAACAGTGTACAAATCTAACGCATTTTGGCTAAACACATTCGATTTTGTGCATTGTGCCTTACTACATGTAGCAAATAAAGTTTGAATAGAGGAGTTTACTGAGTTGCCGGAATTTTTCACTATCTTCTGTAAATCCCAGTGCCCCAAACATTATCTATATGGCCCCAGTGTTACCCATTCCATTTGTTCCTCCAGTAATCCCAGTATATTAAAGCCAGTATCCAGCTCCTGTGACCCCAGTATACTCCAGCCTGCACCCTGTTACAGTGACCACATGCACTCCAGACACTATCCTGTTCTATTGACCCCATACACCCCAGCCTGCATATAACTCTAGCCTGCCATAGATTGTTACCTACTAATGACCTGTGTTCCCAAAATCCCTGTGCTGCAAGAGATACTTTTCTTAATATCCATCTACAGAAGCTAGATAGATATATTAGCGAATTACACCACCACAGGATGGTTTTGTGGGTGTATAAGTGGTGGTACAGGGTGCCACAACCTAGTAGTTAGAATTTATATATTGGGAAGAATTATGTACTTTACAGGCACCAGTAATAAAAACTAAACTTTTTATTTATAACAAATTACATATATTGCCAAAAAAAAAAAAAGATTAATGCAGACTCATACAAACGATCACTGGCATATCCAACTCTGCCCGCTGGATCAGGGCCAGTGCATGTGGCAGCCCTGATAGATACCCTCAGCAGAGCTGGAGTAGGATACTGTTTTATTATGCAAATTGTAAGCTGTACATCTTTCACGATAAACCCTTCAGGAGCTTTTTTTAAGTTTTCCATGGTAAGTATACTATTGGGGACAGCACGGGTAGTAATTTCTCAATATGGGCAAGGACATGAGGATAAGAGAGACTTTAAACAACTTTTAGCGAGATCACAAGATTAGGATGACATCTCAAATAGTAAATTAGTGCTATATAACTAAGTGCATTAACACTGGTAATTAGTGAGGTAAGCGGCTAATAACTAGCCAGCTGCACCGTTAATGGGCTATAATATCCAATAGTCACTATGAGATCTCCGAAAGAAGTGTCATACGGGATTAAATGAAAACCTCTCAAGGTAACAATCTTAAACAAGTCATCAGGACACTGAACCCGGCTGGGTGGTTTGATCACGAATGGTGTAGATGTCTGACACAAAGCTGTCTGCTTGGGGGAATCAGAGGGATGCAACCCCTCTGATTCAATCCATATGCATGAAAACCCATCACCCCTTGTGGGTTGCTCTGCTAAAGACCAGGTGGCTCCTTAGACCCTGCATACCTGCAGTGTTTTTCAAGGGTCCTCACCTTTGCCAAATGTGCAGGGTTGCTCAGTCCTATTCCCTTGGCGTCACTTGTTATCTTTCTTCTCCAAGACTCAGCTAGTGCCCTGTGTCTCCTGTATGTTATAAGTTATGTGACTGAAGCTGTATGGCAAAAAAAAAAAAATAATAATAATAAGTAAGCAAACCTGTGTATTGCCCATGCAGGGTAAAGAAACAGGTTTGGTTTAATGTCCCCTCTTAAGAAGCAAGTACTTACCTTTTCTTTATACAGCCAGCCTAAACAAAGAAAGCTAAGGTTTACTTTAGGGTTTTTAAGTGAAATAATATTAGCTACTACAGAAAGAATCTAAAAATCTATATATCTATAAAAATAACAGAAAAAAGCATGTAAAAATGAAAGAGCCATTAAAATTACTTTAGTATAAACATTAAAACACTGTGCACATTCACTGTTAAAGCACCATATTTTCCCTTTAATGTAATAAGATAATTAGCTCTATTTCAAGATTAAGTGGTAGTAGTATTTACTGTAATGTAAATGCTCTTTCACATTCTGTGAATTTGCACACCATCATATATGTATTTAGTATTCCATAGTAACTTCAGGCAGCACATCATGCCAGGGTGATCCTTTTCCTGCTTCTGAATTCTCTTGCATGTGCCCAGAATTCTAAGCTGCTGAACAAGCATTACAAACAACTGTGTAATTTTTTATGCAGATGCACCAGTGTTTTCCAGCGCTACCACATTAGTAGTAAACTTTGCATGTATTATGCATGCAGCACTGGAGTTCAAGAAGCTGCTAAAAGCTGTGATTGTCCTACTGTATATGGCAAAAATTACATTAAAATTCTTCAGATACATTTACAGCCATTAGATGTTTAAAATTGCTTAATGCAAGTGGCTTACTTCAGAGAGAAAGAGAAGCAGACTCTAGCAATTTCGTCCTTGATATCTTTTCTATCTGTGTCGCACTTTCTTTGGAATTTACATAATAATAATAGAAAGAGTTGCAGCACACGTCCCAACATTAGTTACTCTCCCAAAAGGCTAAAAAAAAATGCAGCCGATTTAAGCAATCTAGGTCAAAAAAGACCTCGATTTTACAGAGGAGGACATTTTTGCGGAGCATTTGTATTCACTGGAGAGGAGGAATGACAGAGTGAGCCTCTTCTTCTAAAAGTCCCCAGTGCCACCGACGGCTGACAGCAAACCTGGACTTGCGCCCAATTAACAAGAAGGCAGTCATAACGTACAAGATTCATAGACAAAAAATGGTGCACAGTGGGATGATTCTTCAGTTTTAGCTACTCAACAGTCACCAGCCCGAGAATTGCTATTCTCTTGATGTAGAATTTATATGGTGACGTGAAGACACTAATGGTATCAAAACCTATTACGGAAATGTAGCGTGTACAATACAGTAGAAAGATAAACATAAGCAAGTCAAATGATTTATTTGAGAGCGAATATGCGCTAGAGTGTTCCACAATGGCAGCAGCTGAAAATGCCTTTAATAACCTGGCCAGCAGCCAACTAATCATACTTCCATTTGCACATCTGGGCACCATTGACTTAATGCAATAAAATAAATATCTATCTGTAGGTGATGGCTTTAACTATGTGCGTGCCATATAAGGAGGATCTTGTATTTTTTCCTTTCTTTTATTAAATGATACTGCTTTTTGCCATGTAGAGGTAGACAGCTATAGAACATTATCTGCTCTGTGGGACCAAGATTGTTCTGTTTGTTATATTGATTGATTAGACATTCTGCTGTTTAGGTGAGACCAATAGAAATATGAAGCTCAACACCACATTTTTCATATATCTGACAAACATAAAGAGCAATTCCATGCATTTAAGGAGTTACTGATGGTATCCAGTAAACACAGAAATGGTTCTAAATCAAAAAGTTTATTAAGTTAATCTTATTATAAGTTATTTTAATTCCCTGCAGAATAAGCACCCTTAGCTATATACAGTGCCAATGGGAGACCTGCAGGAGTGTACTTTTTGAAGCCTGCTCTATGTAACTTCCCCTCTCTGTGCTTCCTGAAGCATCACCAATCACATTCAAACTTTCACTACAGGCTTGAACCTAATTGGTGGATAGGAAAAACCTCTTAGTATTGGCATTTCTATATCACGTTCTTCTGGGTGTGAAAAAAGGCAGCTAGGAGGGTGTTCCAGCATCACCAACATTAAGAAAAGCAAAGACTTTTGAAGCGCAACAATGTTTGAATGAAAAACTGTTCAGCAGGAAAACTGGTTTCACGTATATCAAACTATTCATAGGCCTATCTTCTTATGTTTTGCCTGTACATGCATATGAAGTATCCACTCTGTCCAGTGTGGTAGTAGGTCTACTCCTGTCCACTGTTGTTGACAATTGCTTAAGAAATGGTAGCATAGCCATTCCTTGCTTCTAGTCTTCATTTTTGACAACAAGATAGAAATGAAAAAAATTAAATATGGTTTCTGACAGACATATAATATTAGATTTTCCAGCAAGATGAAGGTCAAGTTATGCTGAAAAGCCACCCAGACACACAAACATCTTCTATTGGACAAATGTTTAAGGTTGATACACTATTTTTGCCATTCCCAACAGATCTTAGTAGAATATCCAAGGTAATATTGTGCTTATGCCACATAAATAACTTCTGCAAATTTTCATGTGGTATAAGCTATTTGATTATATCTAATAAGGACAAATATACCATAAGAAGTATTCCTAAAAACATTGGGGGTGCATAGTAACCAATCAGCTTTTGGCCTCAGCTTGCTCTGATCTGTGTACCTGCTCCTGCACACATGTCACATTTTGATGTGTAGCTGTGTCCATGAAGCCGCTGCATCTGCATCAACTGGTATTGGCTGCTTGTGCATAGCTCTAAGTCAAATTCAGATGCAGAAAATTGCAGCTCACAAGACAAGTGTCAATGCCCATCTGAACAAACCCTTAAAGTGGAAGTCCAGTCAAATCCCAACAATACGTAAACCTGCTCCCACCTACTATAGATCAAATCCTACTATACTTATTTATTCTGAGGGTGCTTCCGTCCAGTCATATGACTATCTTCCAGCACTGGCTTCAGTGTAGAGGAGGAAAAGCTGAAAACAGATGCCATATAGTAAGCCTACGGGTAATGTCACCAAATATGTCACCAAATAGGATCTGCAGCCATTGTTGGAAATAACTGCTCTTCACTGAATTTGGCCACTGGAGAGATCATGTGACCAGACTGGAGCGCCCTCAGCATAAGTATATACATGTTTCCTTAGACAGGGTCATTATAATAGACTTAGAATATGGATGGGAGCAAGTTTAAGAATAGTTAGGACTGGATTAAAATTCAACTTCAAAAATTTTAACCCATCTACATTCAGACCTTAGCATTGCAATTCTGCATAATCCAGCCATTGGTGACTTCTATATGCTGCTCAAGATTCACAAGCTAGGAAATCCAGGCAGACCCATCATAACACATAGGAATACACTCACTGAACAAATCTCAGACCTTGTAAAAAAAAGTGCTAAAACCATTAGTCTCAAATACTGCTAGTTTCCTGCAAGATACAACCGATTTTCTAAAAAGGGTCAACATTATAACATTGTGACTTGGAGCACAAAGTACTATCAGAGTCCTTCTATAAGAAAGTTTTCAACAACAAAATCATCAATACAAACATAAACACAGCCTTGAAAACTCAAAGAGATAATCACCTATAATACAAATAAGAACAAAAATGAATAACTGTACCTTTTGTAATCACTTACAATACAATACTGGAAGAGATAAGAAAGATTTGCAACCCATAATAATAGAGGATGAAACTCTGAAAAAAATATTCCAACGACCCCAAATCTGGTTTCAGGCAATCACCCAACCTCAGACATAAATTAATCAGAAAATATAATTTTAATTACATTTCTTAAGGAAGATGATTTCTGCACACCTGTGGGACATCATTTATCACAACCAGATCACTATATGAAAGGCACATTTATATGTTTTAGTTCTTAAAGGGCACTTTTTTAAAGCAATACGTTTTTATTTGGTTTTAACAAGACAAGTACAGGGTCAACATTTACACATCAACACAAGTGAAGTGAATACAGAGAGTACAGTACTCAGATATGTTTCACGTGTAAAGTACATAATCAGTAAAACATTTTTAGTCATTTGGCCAAATGCTTCATGCTTCATGAAATTTTGTATATGACAATGAGTTGAAAGCTAGAAGTTTCTCATACGTTTTGTTCATGTGGACAGTATCAATTACCTCTAATAGGTTGGGAGCTAATGTTGACTTCCATCGCCTTAGTATTAGAGGCTGAGCTGCTAGGAGTATATGTGTAACAGCCTGTTTATAGTTCTTAGGGTATATATCTATACCTATATTGAGAAGGGCTAGTTCAGGGCAGGGGGATATAACCACACCCGTACATGAGGAAATGCATTTAAAAACTTGGTTCCAGAAGCTCATTATTGCTGGGCATGCACATGCACTAGATTCCCTACTTGGCCCCAATTAAGCCATCATAATGGAAAGTGTGAGGAAGAAAATTTTGCCAACTGAAAAGGTGTGTAATACCATCTGTATGTGATTTTTAGGGTCATTTACCAATGGGCGGTGCAGTGGGAGGTCTTGAGGATAGATTGGCGGGCATTCCTCCATTGTTCTTGGGTAAATGTGTATTCTAACTCCTTTTCCCATTTCTGCGTGGGGTTTGTCTTGCCAAACTTGTTTTTATCTTGTACGATACCATAGAAAAGAGAAATTCCTTTATCTTTATGTCCTGAGGATGTCTAGAAGCTCCATGCTTTTGGATGTGTGAGTAGTCTCTCTGGGGGGAATTTTGATAAGAAGTATTGTATATGGGTGAGTGTGAACATGTATGTTTGGGGTAGGCAAAATTCTTATATCAAAGACTTTAAGGTTTTAAGTTTGTTATTGCCATAGAATTGAAGGATATCATACATTCCACACTTAATAAGAGAGAAGGAATCATGGCCTCTAGGGTATACAGAGGGAGAAGAGTGTTGGGTAGTAGATCGTAAGAGTCATGAGGTTTGGAGAGATGCCTCCATGCTTTGAGTGAGGCTTGTGTGGGAAGAGGGAGCGATGTAAGATCCCATGTGCAGAGATCTCTGGTTGGAGTTAGATTTGCTTCTATTTCTACCCATAAGGGAGTTTCTCCTTCAATGAACCAATGTTTGATTTGATCCAGGTGCACTGCCCAGTAATAATCTAGTAGATATGGCATACCTACACCCCCCATGGATCTATGTTTGATGAGAATAGGACCTGCGCAGCGAGCCTTCTTCCCCTTCCAGATGAACTTAAGGAGGAGATTTGACAGGGTTGTCATTTGTTTGACTGGGAGCTGTATCAGGAGAGTTCTAAGGAGGTATAGAAGTTGGGGTGGTATTTTCATCTTAAAGGCTGCTAGCCTACCACCCTATAAAAGTTCAAATTGGGAAATTAGGTTTAGTTCGTTGGAGATTTTCATAATTAGAGGTGTGATATTAAGGGAAATTAATTGGGACGTGTTGGCTGTAAGGGTAATGCCTAGATATCGTACTCCTTCCTTACTCCATGAAAACGGGAGCTGGGACTTAAGGGTATTTAATGTGGAGGTTTTTATTCCAAGGTCTAATATTACTGATTTTGAAGTGTTCATCTTGTAATACGAAATATCGCTGAATCGTTGCAGCACTTGGTAAGCTATGGGGAGGGATTTTGTCGGATCTGTAAACATTAAGGTAAGGTCATCAGCAAATAGATTTATTTTGTGTGGGGATCCCTGGAATGAGAAGCCTTTGATAGCTGAATTGGAGCAGATAGCTTCTGCTAATGGTTCTATAACTAGGTTAAATATTGTGGGGGATAATGGACATCCCTGTCGAATTCCATTAGAGATGCTAAATTGGTTGGACAGAATACCAGATGTGTATACTTGTGCCAAGGGACATGAATAAAGTGCAGGTATTGCTGACGAGATGCCTCCTGAGAAACCAAATTTTGACAATACCATGGATATATAATGCCAGTGTACCTTGTCAATTGCCTTCTATGCATCCAATGCTAGGAGCAGAGAAGGTGTTCGGGTTCTTTCAGCATAGTGAATCATGTTAATAATCCTCCTAGTTGTGTCTGATGTTTGGTGACCTGCAACGAAACCTATCTGGTCTTTTTTTATCAAATAAGGTAGTATAACCATGAGACGTTTTGTTAGGATTTTAGCAAAAATTTTCACAGGGTTTAGTAGGCATATAGGGTGGAAGTTGGCCGGGATTGTTGGGTCTTTCAATGGTTTAGGAAGGGTGACCACATATGCTCTCAACATCTCTGGGGGGAGTGAATATTTTAGTGTTGCTTTGGTGAAGACATCTATGTTAGGGAATCCATCTGGACCTGGGGATTTTCTGTTTAGGAGGGACTTAAAGAGAAGTTTAAAAATGCTCAGGAAAGAAAAGCTTTTGAACAAAGAATAATAATTATGTTGGACACAAAATATTATGGATTAAATGTGGAACTCAGTTTTCTTAATTGCAATTCAAAACTGTTATGGCAATTCTGTAACTCTTTCTTCCCTCTCAGTCCATAGCCCTTTCTTTATTTATCTCACCAACTATCCCAGTATAATTTCCTTTGCTGTGTATGTTTGTTTGTGAGTGTTTTGTTTTCTCAGAGATTGTCTTACCTAACATTCTGCTAAAAGTTTATGTATTAGTACTGCTTGTACCTTTGAAGAAGGAGGTACACCCCAAAAGCTTATGCTGAAAGAAACCTTTTGGCTCTGATGAAGAAGGGGTTACCTTCGAGCCATATTAGCCATTCAGGATCCCGGTGAGGCCCGCATGTACTCTGGAGTGTGCCAAGTCTAGGACTACTGGGCTATAGATGAGTAGCTCAATAAATCCCAAGCTTGTCTTTACAGGTATAAGATTTCCTATACTTGTCTTACATGTATATTATTACTATACAGGCTCACTGCACCCATGTTCACATACTGAAGGTTTAAGATCTTCACATTTCAAAAGTTTTGAACCAAATGAACAGCCTTGTATATAAAAGTGTTGGGTCTACAGATTTGGACGTTCAGGACATAGAGCTGCTGTAGCCACAATATCCTACCCCTTGTTTGTGTGAGCACAGCTCCCCCCGCACAACTCTTCAGTGGCAGGTGACAATGCACACATTTGGAATTCTATTCTCAATAGTACGACCCTTTTCCTGCCAAGCTCCACGTAGCAGTGAAGTCTTGGGTCACAAAATTCTGCACTTATAGATAAGTGACTTTATGTACTGATAACTGTTAATCTCAGATTTTAAATCTTACTCTACATCATTGTATATATACTACATATATATATATATATATATATATATATATATATGAGAGAGAGAGAGAGAGAGAGAGAGAGAGAGAGAGAGAGAGAGAGAGAGAGAGAGAGAGAGAGAGAGAGAGAGACAGACAGACAGACAGACAGAGAGAGAGAGAGAGAGAGAGAGAGAGAAAGTTTTAAACTGTGTATCTGTGTTCATGTATTACTTGCTGTTGTTCAGTAAGTGTTAAAACCTAAGCATAGAAAAATTAGTTATATTTATAATTATTTACTGTATAATGTAGTATACAACAGGCTTACCATCATGAAGAAGACACAGCAGTGATCATAACAGGTAACCTTGCACCTGTTAGAGAGTAATACAAGCTGCCATACATTGCGTGCACCAGAGAAGATTTATAGCCAGTCCAATAAGGGCAGCACTCTAGGGAGAACTAGCTACAATGATGTTGTAACAATCAGCACCAGGCATGCGGACAGCTCACCTGACACACTAGCCAGTTAAACAAGAATACATACTTGAGGTTCATATCTCTAAAATCTCAGCATACTAATGTTAGTATAACTGCTCTAGAAATCACTTATGAACTTGTATTCTGCTTCAATATTGTAATGGATGGTTAGGAGATATTATTTTCCATAACTCTTTTAAAATTAGAATCACTTTGTCTTCCTTCCCAAGCACTGCTCTCATAAAAATCACTGATAAGTTATCCTCTTGGATAATCATTTCATGTAATCCATTGCAATGTCCTGTATACAAAGGCTGCAGTACTTGAGTTGAAATTCTAAAGCTATATCATTTCTTTGTCATTGAAAAAAATGAAATTGTATATTGTGATTTTTAGATGTGTATAATTCAATCAGAATTTGCACTGAAAGATGTTTCTCAACTTATACATTTAGGTCCTAAAATATTAGCATGAAATCTCTAAATATACAGTATATATATATATATATATATATATATATATATATATATATATAGAAACAATATGAATAATACAATATATTTTGCTATTAAACTTTATTGTTGAAATAAATCATTTTACAATATGACCGTGAGGCAGGTCTTATCACTCTGTGAGAAACAGATTAGAAGTGCCTGCAGCAGAAGGAGCTAATGAGGTGACTGCCTGGGGATTGAAGGGACGAGTATGTTTAGGAGAAGTTAGGAGCCAAGATTGAATCCTACGAAGGGCTGAGCCAAATCTGGATAGAAATGCAAGCCACGTGAAAGAGACGCTGAAATAATTGGAGAAAAATACAAAGATGATACAAAGATGAGATGTTTATTCGGCAGCAGCATGGTAACAATTATGATATGCACATTAATCGTGGGATATAATTGGCCAAATAACTGGCTCACAAAGGATGATGGGAGTTTAGAAATAACAGCCGCAAATGAAGGGTAATTTCAGATCTCTGCTAAGCTAGTTATTAATTTCAAAGCAATGTGGGTGCAGAGTGATTGATGGTAGGAAATCCTGTTGGCACATCAAGCACCAAAATATGCTGACCTGGCGTCTCCAAGGCAACATACAGTATGTTACAGGGCGCTAAAATTAAACATGTGTCTTGAGTGCAATTTCTGTTTAATTGGAGGCTACTGGAAGTACTGTCATGTATCCTGGACTAAATCTCCAGCTGTATATTTTATGCTGAATGATAATTGCTGAATTGCAAGTTATGTTCTTCTAACAGATTGTCTTTGTAATCTATGCAGCCGCCCTGAGATAGGTACATAATTATGTCCCATTTTCCATGTCATTTTCCAAATTAAATTGTTAGATTTGTTCAGTGTTATTCACACCAAAGAAGAAAACTGACGTAACTAAATTGCAGTTATTTCAGTCTACTCGAATGGCATGTTGTGTTTTAAAAGAAGTATGTGTGTTTACACAGTAAAACTGGTCTTTAGATTGCATTTTATTTAATGTAAAATGTATTTATCGGTATATGAATCCATGTTTTCTCATTGGTAATATTAGGCTTGATTGTCTGTAGTGTTGCTTATGATTGCTGGTGCCTGTCTTTATTGCCAAAAGAGAGAACAAAGCTTGCTAGTTCTAATCATATGCAAATCCCTTAAATAATTCCAACTGACTTCACTTTAGCAAATGTCAATGGCAATGTCACTCAATGTTATTACTGCATAGAAGGCATATCTGTGTTTTTGAGTTCCATTTTTTTTTTTTTTTAACATGGTGCATTCCCAGTAAGCACACATTTTTACACAAATATTGTAAAACTTGTGTGAAAGTACAATCAAAAAAAAGTTTTAATTGCTTGCTGTTCCATATTACTGAATTTTCAATACAGTTTATAAATGCTCTGCTAGTAGCCATCTGCAATTTTGGCATTGCTAAGAATATTGCAGCTAGCTATAGCACTGCTACAGGGCTTGAACATAAACCCAGCAGACATCAAAAGAGAATCAGAACATTAATGAGGTCTTCTCTTTACTTAGGCCCCTTTCACACTGGGGCATTTTTCAGGCGCTACAGTGCTAAAAATAGCACCTGCATAGCGCCTGAAAAAATCAGGCCCCTTTCACTCCAGTGTGAAAGCCGGGGGCTTTCACACTGGAGCGGTGCGCTAGCAGGGTGGTCAAAAAAGTCCTGCCAGCAGCATCTTTGGATCGGTGAAGGAGCGGTGTATTCACCGCTCCTACCCATTGAAATCAATGGGACAACGCGGCTATAACCATTTTTAGCCGTTAGCGGGGGTTAAAACAGCACCGATAGCATCCGAAAACCGCCGCTAAAACAACGGTAAAACAGTGCTAAATATAGCGCTGCGTTACCGCTGACGCTGCTCCCGCCCCAGTGTGAAAGGGACCTTACTTTTCTCTCTCACCCTGGTTGCATATTCCTTGTGGCTGTTAATGTATTTATGTTTGTAAAATACTGTTATTTTGGTTCCTTGACTCATCTATAATCAATAACTGAACAGTTACCAAAATAGGGCAACGTTTTTCATTTAGTTGTAAGGTCTAGGTGTTCAGAAGCAGAGTAAGCAACCTATCTCTCTTTTAGCCTCTTTCGCTTCAGGCCTGTGTTTGGGCCTGAGTAGCAAATGTCCAGGCACAAAAATTGTCACACGAGAATGGGAGTGACTTCATCAACCTTGTGTAAGCTTTTATACAATCTGACACGGAGGTGAAGAGCATAGGGACTCATGCAGGTGGGCGATGTTTTGTTGCATTTTATGTGCTTGTAAGGCACCCAACAAAGAAGGTCAGTAGATTCCCATTTAAATATAAAAAAGTGCGGCGCTCATAGAGCACGAAAAATAACAATCAATGTCTAAAAGTGATGATACTAAATTATGATACAGTATCCAAAAATAAAAATGAATATATGAATGTGTGTCACTAAAAATAGTGAACAAACAAATATGATAAATCAAATGGATTGTGAATCAAAAGATCATATATATGGAAAGGGTTGGTAGACCTACTAATCACATAATCGCATAGATCACATATACAATAAATATGACAGTAGAAAAATCTTGAATATATATCACCATATAAACAAAACCATATAGCAATGTGTGTTACAAATAGTGATCTAAGCAAAAAACACCACCTAATAGTGACATAAATTCAACATTGGTGCGTTAAAAAATATATAACAAGTGACTTGGTGCAAGTTGTCTGTTGCAGTCCACCACCTCTTGGGAATGCGCTTACCAGATAGCGTGAACTCAGATAGGCTTACGCCGTATGAGTCACAAAAGGCAGTTGGTGTCACTACACCCGTGGGAGCATCTACTTGGGGATGATGCCAAACGACAAGATCCTTCACTGGATATATCCAAAGAACTCTCAGGAGGGAGGGATGATGGATGTTATACCACTGGTAGTGCTCAAATTAGTGGGACATTTAAAACGACATGTAAAAGCATATAATGGTCTACTGGTAACGCAGTGGTAACAGCTAACCGAGTTCCGACGCGTTTCGCCTCATACAGGCATCATCTGGGGGTCAACCCCCAGATGATGCCTGTATGAGGCGAAACGCGTTGGAACTCGGTTAGCTGTTACCACTGCGTTACCAGTAGACCATTATATGCTTTTACATGTCGCTTTAAATGTCCCACTAATTTGAGCACTACCAGTGGTATAACATCCATCATCCCTCCCTCCTGAGAGTTCTTTGGATATATCCAGTGAAGGATCTTGTCGTTTGGCATCATCCCCAAGTAGATGCTCCCACGGGTGTAGTGACACCAACTGCCTTTTGTGACTCATACGGCGTAAGCCTATCTGAGTTCACGCTATCTGGTAAGCGCATTCCCAAGAGGTGGTGGACTGCAACAGACAACTTGCACCAAGTCACTTGTTATATATTTTTTAACGCACCAATGTTGAATTTATGTCACTATTAGGTGGTGTTTTTTGCTTAGATCACTATTTGTAACACACATTGCTATATGGTTTTGTTTATATGGTGATATATATTCAAGATTTTTCTACTGTCATATTTATTGTATATGTGATCTATGCGATTATGTGATTAGTAGGTCTACCAACCCTTTCCATATATATGATCTTTTGATTCACAATCCATTTGATTTATCATATTTGTTTGTTCACTATTTTTAGTGACACACATTCATATATTCATTTTTATTTTTGGATACTGTATCATAATTTAGTATCATCACTTTTAGACATTGATTGTTATTTTTCGTGCTCTATGAGCGCCGCACTTTTTTATATTTAAATTTTATTCACTCATTACAGTTACCTGTTGTGCAGGCCGCTAGTATACATATATTTTTTCAATATCTTTATAAGACAGCGCAGTTTTTCTTTCCTTTTGCACTATTCTCAGTAGATTCCCATTTACTTCAGAGGTGTAGTGTAAATGACAGGTATTTTGACCTGCATTGCGTTTCTTTGGAAGAAGCAGGTGCTATTGAGATGCATTAACATTGCAGGTAAGCTGGTCAAACACATCCTTTGCTGCCTTTGAGTTTGAGCTTAAGTTTGACCACAAATGCAGAAGACAGCATTTGACAACATCACCGGTACATTAACCCAGGTGGGTTAGGGAGTGGACTTTGAAGACTTTATCTCATTTAGTCTTGCATTGATAAAGTGACAAAGTATGTTTAACCCCCTGAGGATATTAAACATAGCAGAAATGTTCTAAAAAAAGAATGTTTCAAGGATGTGTCTCCTGCTTTTCAACCCTCCCATCTTCCTGCTGCTATTACCAGCAAATACTGTCTGCCAGCTGCAGCTGCTCCTGTATAAAATGGCACATTCTCCAAGTGTCATTGAGGAATACGGTATAACAATCCATTGCTACATCAGATTTACTATTTAATTCATCTGTATATCAAAAATATGACCTTTGATCTGCATATGACATCATTTTAAAGAAACATTAAGTAATAAAAAAAAAAAATGTATTCCTATTAAACCCCTTATTGACCCCTACTAACTCTAATCAGCCCTCATTTTTTTATTTTTATAATAAATATTATTATTTTTTCATCTTACTTAGCTGAGTTTGTTATTTTCTTCAGCATCACAAAAAAAAACAAAAACGTTACTATGATGATTTCTGGGTCAGCACGAGGAAGAATGTTTGAGGTATGCATAAAGCCTATCAGGAGTTTTTTTGGGGGAAAGGAGGGTGGTGCAGAGACTATAGTAAAGCTAATAAAAGACATTCGCATATATCTTTAAGTGACTATTTTTGAATTCTACAGTAAAAATGAAGCCAACTTTAAAAAAAAAAAAAAACACAATGGGAATAGGGCAAAAGCAGGATAATTTAAAATTAGTTAATACAAAAAGGTAGCCAGCACTTGTAGTCTGCAAACTCTGCCTTTATTTATTGTAATAAACAGATTTTTTAATCAAGCTTTGTTCTTCTAATGTTACAAAAACACTGCTGACTCGTCATTATATGCTATCTCTGGCCAATTGGGGGGATTTCGCTTTATCTCCTGTCCTGTAGACACAAAGGAAGTAAGGAAATTGCCTTCTTAGACAGATGTCACTGTAAGAAGTGTCCTCATTGATAGATTTCCCCTGTATTGGTGTTCTCGTGACAACTAAACATTTTAGATCTTCCCTTACTCCTGATGACAGTTATTACCAGAACAAATAGAGAGCATAAATCTCCCTAATGGGGACATAGACAGAAATGCAAATGTTAGAGGTGTTCTTAACCTTCACCACTACCATAAACAAAAAACATTTTTGGACAATGTGCACCGAAACATGGAGCCTGGTATTGATTACCTCTATTTTTGATAATGCTAATTGCTTCGGCTGCTTTGTTGATCCAATCTGTCACTGATCTGAAATAAGGGTGCATGTATTCATGTTTGTTCCAGGTCTGTAAATCAGAAAGCAAATGCTAATTGTCTGGCTGTCATGTCTACCCTCTTGCTTTAATACTAGGAGTTGCTGTCCTGAAACAAATTAAACAGATTAGGGTAGTTTTTATTTTGTTCATACTTTCCTGATCACAATGTCTGTTTCACGTCAGTGACTTATAAAGTACTGAAGACAATTGGTCATAATAACACCCGGCAACTAGCATTTTCAAAAGAAGGTCAGCAATAGAATTCACATATTTCTCTCAGAACAGATTTATAAAATACAGCTTTACGCTTTTCCCTCAATAAATTCCAAGCAGTAAAAAGCACCTGAAGTATTCCTCCTCTTTGTAAATCACGCAATATTATCATATTTGTGAGTAACACTTGAAATTACACTTTTAGCATGCTTTCTGCATTAGGCCCAATATCGCCAAAAACTGTGAACTGCCAACAGCATACCTCTTCTCTGTCAGCCAAAATTAATAAAGAATCACATTTCCAACTCTCAGAGGTGCTGATTTTAATCCTATGCTCTAAGGTTATCGTTTATATGCATTGGAATCATTCATACTGGTTAACATAGAAACATAGAAAAGTGACAGCAAAAAAAAAGATTGAGTAGTCCAATAAGTATGCCAGTTTTTTTGTTTTTGGTTTTTTTTTGTGCTTTTTTTTGTTTTTGTTTTTCATTAACTTTTTGTCAGAGTATAGATCTATGTTCGTTTCAAGCATGTTTGAAGCCATTTACTGTTGACTGTCTCACTACCTCTGCTGGAAGTTTATTCCAAGCATCAACTACCCTTTCAGTAAAATAATACTGTACTTTCTAAGATTAGTTTTAAACTTCCCTCCAGTTAGATTGCGGTTATGTCCCTGTGTTTGCTTTCAAATTGACAAAACTGCCCTCCTGAACCTTATTTACCCCCTTGATGTATTTAAAGGTTTCCGTCATATTACATTCCTGAAGTCGCTCTTGATATGTTTTATCCATTTTTCACCATTTTTGTTACCTGTCTCTGGACCTTAAAGAGAAATAGCCACAACAGGGTTTATGCAAGGATCTGAGCATGTATTCCTAAATTATTACAAGTATAAAGACTTACCTATGAAAGATTTATTTTACTACGGAGTAGAATTATCAGGTAGAAAATTGTAAAACTTGCTCATTGTTCACTGAAATGTCAACTTCAGGCACTTAGAATACATCAGTAATAGATACATGTATTGTGGTTATGTAAATAAAGTTTTGCCATTGTGTGAGCAGAGCAGTTTTTGGTTCTTGTCCCAATAAGTGTCACGACAAAAGCCACCGGGAGTCAGCTTCCTCTTTAGTGTCTTCATGTGTCACTGCCAAGTAGATAATTACTTTTGCTGCGGTAGTGGGGGATTTCTTGGTTTGTGTGTACTTTCTGCTGTGTACTTATGGCCCATGAACAACCCCTTTGGGGCCATTTTGACTGCAGATAAAGGTGGAAGACTGAATATCTCCTAGGCTATTGAGTTCAAGACAGCTGGCCATGCATTCATAGGAGTTGGGTGGCACAGACATTTAGTTGAATAAAAAATTTCTGGGTCCCCCAGCGAAAAGAGATAAACCAGTCATTTGAAAGGGATGTGTTGTGCCAGTTGATGTGATGTTGGCCCTTGTAGTGGATGTGAATGTCAAGGTAAACGGTTAAATAAAGTGTATGGTGCAAAGGCTTTGACCAGTAAGAAATGTCTCCACAATAGGCTCTATTTTATACAATATTAACAGTTGGGCACTATATTATTATATTATATGATTATACACAATTTATATAGCGCCAACAGTTTACGCAGTGCTTTACAATGTAGAGGGGGGACAGAACAATTACAGTACAGTTCAATACAGAAGGGACAGGAGGGCCCTGCTCATAGAGCTTATATTCTAAAGGGAGGGGGTGGTGGTACAAAAGGTAATAAATGCTGGAAATGATTTGATGGGGGTAGCTCGGGGACAGTTGTTAGATGGGTATGGGATAGGCTTCCCTGAATAAGTGAGTTTTCAGGGTTCTCCTAAAGGTGGACAGGTTAGGGGCTGATCGGACATACCGGGACAGGGAGTTCCAGAGGATGGGAGAGGCTCTGGAGATGTCCTGAAGGCAAGCATGGGAGGAGGTAACAAGGGAGCTAGAGAGCAGGAGGTCCTGGGAGGAGTGGAGAGGACGATTTGGGTGATATCTGCAGATGAGGTTGGTGATGTAGCTGGGGGCAATGTTGTGGATGGCCTTGTATGTTGTGGTTAGCATTTTGAATTTTATACAGTGCGGTAGGGGAAGCCAGTGAAGGGATTGACAGAGAGGAGCAGCAGTCACGGATCGGTTAGTGAGGTGTATTAGTCTAGCAACAGCATTCATAATAGACTGAAGGGGGGATAGCCTGCATAAGGGTAGGCCATTAAGGAGAGAGTTGCAGTAGTCAAGGCGGCTAATAATCAAGGAGGAAGTTGCTTTGTGGTGTCATTAGTCAGGAGGGATCGAGGTTAAGGCAGCAGGATTTAGCCAGCGCTTGGATGTGGGGGCTGAAGGATAAGTCAGAGTCAAAGATTACACCCAGCACCCTGGCATGTGTGGAGGGACCAATGGTTGTGATGTTGATCTTAATGGTAAAGTCATGGGGGGGGGATCAGGAAGGAGGAAATATAACAAGCTCAGTTTAAGAAAGATTGAGTTTGAGAAAGTGGTGTGACATTCATACCGATATGTTATTCAGTAAGTTTGAGATCCGTGAGGAGATCAAGGGGGTGAGTTGAAGAGTGGAGAGATAGATCTGGGTGTAGTAGTGGTATTGGAATCCATGGGAGTTTATCAACTGGCCCAGGGAAGAGGTATAGAGTGAGAATAGGAGGGGCTCAAGGACAGAGCCTTGGGGTACCCCAACAGAAAGAGAAAGAGGAGCAGAGGAGATGGAGTTGTAAGTGACACTGAAAGGTGCGCTGAGATAGGTAGGAGGAGAACCAGGATAAAGCAGTATCACGGAGGCCAAGGGAGTGTAGTTTGCTGAGGAGGAGCAGGTGATCAACTGTGTCGAAGGCAGCAGAAAGGTATAAGAGTAGGAGAATGGAGTAGGGGCCATAGGTTTTAGCAGTTAGTAGGTCATTGGTGAGTTTTAGTAGGGCAGTTTTAGTGGAACGTTGTGGACAGCCGGACTGTAGGGGGTCAAGAAGGTTGTTGTCCGTGAGGTAGCGACTCATTCGATCATTGACAAAGTGTTCAATGAGCTTGGAGGCAAATGGGAGCAGGGAGATGGGTCTTAAGTTATTCAGGTGGGGTCTAGTGAGGGTTTTTTTAAGTATGGGGGTAACCAGTGCATGTTTGAGTGGTGAAGGAAAGGTGCCAGAGGAGAGGGAGAGGTTAAAGATGTGGATTAGGGAGTTTAAGATAGAGCGGGAAAGTGGTCGCAGTAATTGTGAGGGGACAGGGTCCAGGGGACAGGTGGTAAAGTGGGCCATGGAGAGGAGTTTATCAATTTCATCGGTGGTAACTGGGCAGAAGGAAGCAGACTATATAGACAAATGGGCAGGGCATTTATGCCAGTCACATTCTTAAGATACTTGCTTCCTTATTTTAAATGAATACCTAGTTGGAGACAACTTGGGGCTACAATGTCATATTTGAAAAAAAATATATAATTTAAAAGCTAAGTTCACCCTTCTTGCAATAGGAAAAGATGAACTAGCTCACAGTACCTCTCCAATTCCCTCCCTCCAGTCCTTGCTGCACTTATCTATTATAATTGCCTTCTCACTTTACCCATGCTAGCCATGTACTTAGAAATTTCACTACACAGCATGGTCATATGACCATGCTGACCAAAGACAGTTTTGTGATGGTACACAAACTTTAGGCTGTGTAGTGAAGTTTTCAAGTGTGTATCCCTTTACACTGGCTGACATGGCTGACAGGAGAAGAGGATCATCATGTATAAGTACAGCATGGACCAGGGGATATGGAGGTAATGTGTGATAATTCACCTTTTCATTTTTAGATGAACTTAGCCTTTAAACTATAACTGAAGACAAAACTTTTTTTTTTTTTAGATTTAGATACAGTGATCAGGGTTTAGATGTGAAAGTGAGGGTAAATTCTAAATGTTTAGCTTCAAGAATCCCGAATACCAGAATAGGAATAGAGGGAAAATTTACAATGGTGACACTTGTTCTTAGTGTGTATAAGAGGGGATTTCCCCCACAATGGAAATATATCATCCAACTTCCCAATCAGTCTACAGGACAGGAAGTGGAGGGAAATGTCCCTAATGAGACACTGGCAGTGATCCCCCCCCCCCCACAAATACACATGCACTTTATCCAAAAATATATATTTAATATATTTTAACCGTTTATTGAACTAGTAGGGAACTGCTGCATTAATGATATTGACAGACTACAACATATACTGTATGTACTTTTTTACTTTATCTATACTTCCAATTCAAATGGAATAAAACCCATTTTATATGACAAATAAACAAAGCGTGCCTTTTTGCATGTGAGCTAGTGCAAATGCTTTCACAGCATCAGCAACACAGCATCAGGTGGTACCCAATTTGTTATTGGTGAGAAAAAATAATGTGCTAAAGTTGTTACATAGCTTTGCCTTTTTTCTCTTTTTTTCACATTTAATATTGAACCATTGCTAAAGGTTTGCTTTTGATCTTCTAAATAGGAGGAAGCACCTGGTATAACTGGCCTCTTGCTTGCCTCTCTTGAACTGCACTGGATTGACAAGATGACAATATCCCAATTGAGATTTCAGGCTTGTGTGAAGTAGACACCTGATCTGCCTGCAAATGCATTTACAAAAGGCTTCCATTCACAGAAAAAAAAAAAAAAGGCCCTGGTAGGACTTTTCTAATTTAGCCTTCTGGGGATGTGGTCTCTTGGTCTGTCAGCTTTTAAATCCTACTGCAACGTTAACCTCTGTGACGCTAGAGGGTTTTGCCACACAGTGGGTTGTAGGGCCTTCTGGCAGTGCAAAGGCTAACAGTCTTTTCAGTTCACAACACAAATGTTTCTTGCACTGAATCTGTCATCTAGGATTCCATTACTTGCTAAGAGAATACAGAACCCTGTCATCAGATAATCATAACGCCTGTGTTGAAGTGCTTATTTTATTAGACTGGAAAGTAAAGCAGATTTCAGACTTTTAAGTCATGACAGCCTTTGAAAAGCATACTGATGTATGTTCTTACGTCCTGTGGTCAGGGTTCAGATCTTGGCACTGGATGATAATGCTCTAAACTATAGGAGATTTCTAAATTGATGTTTCTTGCCTGTTTAAAATGAACAAAACAAAAATGCCAGTCCATTCAAACAAAGATGAACCATACATATGTATGCTGTCACTGCTGTCTTTGTTGCATTAGAACATCCAAAGGCAATTTTTTTTTGGCTAAGGTTGCACATCTAAAAGAAAAAACATATGAACATTAGTGACAAAAAAAAAAAAACTGTACAGAATTTGATTCTGTTATATTATTCTATCAAACAATTAAGACTGAACTGATAAATGTTAATTCTTATTGTTAACTCCTTAATGCACACATGTGCTTGTCATGTAGAGAAAAAAACAACAGGTTAGCTTTTTTTGTCCCTCCCTTGTAGCACATTTTGGGATACCCAGTACTTCCAGGTATTGTGAACCATTGGACCATTAAAGTGAAACATTGTGTGATTGCTTTAAACCTCGGAACTTTGTTACAAGTGTAGAGTATGAAGAGCCACAATCTTTTTTTCACATTTTTGTTAGAGCAGAGGATGGTTAAAGGCTAAGTTTACCTTTAAAAATAAATAATATATGCACATAGTTTTGCAGTTAAGAAACCTTGCAGTTATTTTTTTTTTTTTTTTGAGCCTGCAAAGCATTGCATCCACAATTAGCAGATACTGGTGCAGTATCAGACTCCTGCAGAATCACAGTATAGCTGTCTACCTGTACCTCCCATATGGGCTAACAATACTGGAGAGCAGAAAGATCAATGAACTACAAAAGCTTTCGTCAGAGCCCAAGCAGTTCATTGAGATCTTCAAGCCATCTGCCAAAGTGGCAGATGGTAGTTGCAGTTTATTTATTTAGAAATCTATGTGAATGAACAATGTGGCTGTGTGGGCATAGCCTCGTTCTTTTTAAACTGTGACAGCACGTGCAGGGAGAATATTCCCTATCCACTGTCACAGAGGGGGATCGGAGGGTTGCTGTTACCAAAGGTGAACTTATGCTTAGTGCTGGTTTTCTTTTGGTCAACCAGTGGGCTGAAGGAAAAAAACTCACAGATTCTTGCATCCATACAGGGCAATGTGGATTCAAGGATCTCCCCCACTGTGCTATTGTATTCTGACAGCAGGGATTTACCCCACCCCTGCCTTTGCCAGAATACATTGACAATTTTTAACATGCCTAAGTGCCTTTATTAGCCACAGGTATGGTGCATTAGGGGATGCTCTTGCATAGTGTCTGATTCAACAAGCTGTGATAGCACATAAGGTGTGCTAATGTGGCCTGATGAATCAAGGAATGTTGTTTTCATGATCATAATAATTATCATCATTTATTCCAGTACCAGGCAGTGCAATTTCAAACAGTCAGGATTTATTAATAACTGTCACCAATTTGTCTTATGACTTCTTACAGTATCACACATGAAATGCTTTAAGTAGCATTTCAAGCATTATTATTACAAGTAATCATAACTTTTTCTTCGTCAAGATAGAAATGATAAGATGTTATTGGAGAATTTTAAGTATGAAAATACCGCTCTAGTCTGCAGTCCCACAAAATAAGTAGTATCCACCCTGATTGGGTTCAGCTGGTACTGGCTCTGCTCATAATAGAGGAGGAAGAAGAAGGTCTGGATGGCCGCACTTCAACAAAGCTTCTTTATTAATGGTAAGTAAAATCCAAAAGATGGTTACATCATCAGCGATACAGCAAACAGCATAAATGGCTTACGTGTTTCACGCCTCAAGGGCGCTTAGTCATAGCTTAGTCATAGCTGCTATGACTAAGCACCCTTGAGGCGTGAAACGCGTAAGCCATTTATGCTGTTTGCTGTATCGCTGATGATGTAACCATCTTTTGGATTTTACTTACCATTAATAAAGAAGCTTTGTTGAAGTGCGGCCATCCAGACCTTCTTCTTCCTCCTCTAAGATGTTATTGAAGCCTGGAAATTTTGAGGTATAATTTTTATAAGTGTTATAGTGTTATTAAGGTGTGCCACTTTCCCCTTTTGATTGCAATAAGTATTTAGGCCACTGCAAAGCCCCATGTCCAATGCCATTAGCAGAAACTTCCATTCCTAGTTTGAGATCCTGATAATTTAGCTCCAGAAATTCACACATTTTTCTAATGCCAGAACCCGATATTTACTTGTATTCCATTAACATTTGTTAGCTTTAAAATGTCTTTTGAATCTGTATCATTTAATGGATCCATCATCATAACACTGCCATGCAACTGCAACTTTGTCTATTCATTATTGGAGAGGTCACTTTGCATAAGGCATTTGAGTTGGCATTCCAATACATTCCTAATACTGTATTAACAACTAACATTGCCTGACTGACCACTTTGTCTCAAGCAGGCCTACCTACAAATACCTGTGCATCCAGTGCCTAATTGTGTTCAGCTGTTCTTAATAATCTTCTTTATCATAACCTCACATACTTTAGCATGCTAGGCGTGTCTTACAGCAACTGCCTCTCTGTCCCACACATATTGGTTTCTTTTTTTTTTTTTGTAACATCATCTATCCATCTATCCTTTCCACCACCGTCTGTTTTGATCTTTGAAAACATCATGGTCTTTGTAAGGAATTCAGTTTTTTAATTATTTGGAGAAAGTATTTGAGTTTTACCAATACTCTCTGGCTTAGGAACTTTTAGCATTCTTGTATAATGCCACAATTCGAAGGCATAGATTCTGCACTGTCATCTTTATACATGGTCCAGTTGTTTATAAGACCATAGCTATGATTATTAAAACCTTTATTGATACAGTAATGTGATGCCTCCTGAATGTCTTGCCCAGCTATGATTTCCTTATGTAATTCACCATCTGCATGGATTCTTGAGGGCATGAAAAAAATTGTCATTCTCTGCCTCAAGATCCCTCTTTTATTTGCCAATGCCCAATAGGACTGGTCAATAGTTTAGACTTCATGATGCGATGCAGCTGTTTTTTTCATTGTATTAATTTGCCTCTATCAACAGGCTCCTAAAAACATTCTCATGTTCAAAATGCTAAATGATATCTCCATTCGGGCATTCAATGAGACATTTCTGTTTAATTAATCTGTTATGGGCCGTACACACAATAGAATTTTCCGACAACAAATGTTGGATGTGAGCTTGTTGTCAGAAAGTCCGACCATGTGTATGCTCCATAGAACATTTGTTGTCGGAATTTCTGCCAGCAAATGTTTAAGAGCAGGTTCTCAAATTTTCCAACAACAAGACTTGTTGACGGAAATTCCGAGCGTGTGCACACAATTCTGACGCACAAAAGTCCACGTATGCTCGGAATAAATCAAAAGAGCAGCACTGGCTATTGAACTTCATTTTTCTCGGCTCGTCGTATGTGTTGTACGTCAAAGCGTTCTTGGCGTTCGGAATTTCCGACAACATTTGTGTGACCATGTGTATCCAAGACAAGTTTGAGCCAACATCCTTCGGAAAAGAATCCACGGTTTTGTTGTCAGAAAATCCTATCGTGTGTATAGCTTTACTTCTCGATCCACATATGCTGTAAAAAGAATTCAGTTTCTAGGTAATTTATTTTAAAACTTACCAGTTTGTTTTGGTTATTTGTATTAGTAGTAGAGTAGCCAGTAAACACATTTAAAGTGACACTAAACTCTAGTTTACAATTAAACAAATTCAATTCAAGTATGTATTCTTAATTTACAAAGTACCTTCCATTGCAAATCTCCATATTCTTTGTTTTTGTGAACTGGCTTCCTGTTAGGAGGTGGTTACATTCCTTCTCTGTGGTCCCACTGCATGTAGCAATGTAGCCACCCTCTCCGGTTTACTTTCGAGATGGACTGGAGACTATGGATTATAGGCTATGGGAAGTGTAGGGTGCATAGAGCAGGTCACATGACCACAACTAACGAACTGCATGTTCCAAACCGAAGTGAAAGGAAAAAGAAGAGGTTTGGGAACTCTTGCTGGACATCGCAAGGAGGCAGAAAAATACAGAAAGAAATAATTTCATGAAAAATAGTTTACAGGTCTATTAAGTATCGGATGTGTACTAACTATTTTTGTAAAATAAGGATATTGTTTAGTATAACTTTAACTTTTCTAAAACCAATGTGTGAAATAGCAATTTCCTTTAAAGGTTTAGTTCACCATAAAAAGAAAAAAAAACTGTATGCAGTCATTGTACACAATGGCATGTTGACTTAGATGAGCTCAGTAGCTGCAGCAAGAAAGAGTGCATTGTGCTTGCTCGGCCTCTGGAAAAGGATGGTGCCCCTTCCTGTAGTGCTAGGGGGTGCTCATCCTAATGGTTGCTCAGTTCTTGTAAGAACACAGGATGGAGACATAAAAAAGCATTTGCAGTTTTTCTGGCAGGCTTTTGTCATTATGAAAATGGCCTACAGGTATGTTATAGTTTTAAAGTTTGATTAGGTTTTGGTGATGCATATCGTGTTTTTTTTTAATTAGCAACCAATCCTTTAAATATTGATCAGACCTTGGCTGCATGAGCTTGAGTATTTCAGTATCTTTCTGGCATCTAAAATGAGTGCCACTGTTCAAAAAGATCTCTTTTTTCATATTGTAATAAAATTTATTTTTTTCCAATCCACTGGGCACTATTTGTTTTTCAAATTAGCTGGCATATTTCGAAAAACACTTTAACGACATCACCTTACAGGGTTTTACATAACTGTGCTGGCCTTCTCTCAGTTTCTATCATTCTAATCATGTTGTTAGCCCTGGAAAGGGATTATTTCACTTTACAGTTGGTCTTTAAAGTGAATCTTCACCCTCAGAATTAAGTTCCCTCCCCCTCTCTACACACAGAGCACACTTTTTCACCCCCCCCCCCATGCCTGTCACTTCCCTAGGTACAGTAAATGATGTGTATTATGCCTGCTGTGCCTCTTGGAATTTGCAAGTCACATATCCCAAAAGGCATAATGCTTCATTAAAAAGGAGGAGGGGGTGGGGATTGCAGCACATCATCGAGAGGCTCGGCAGCTGAACCCGGTAGAGCGAATGGGCCTCCCGATGATGTCATGCAAGAAGAAGGCAGTGCAGGAAGAAGCGGGGCAGAATTCTTATGCCCTGTACACATGAGCGGATTTTCCATCAGAAAAAACTTGGATGTTTTTTTCGACGGAATTCCGCTCAAGCTTGTCTTGCATACTCACAGTCACACAAAAGTTCTCTGAACTTTCGACCGTCAAGAACGCAGTGATGTACAACACTATGAAGAGCCGAGAAAATGAAGTTCAATGCTTCCGAGCATGCGTCAAATTGTTTTCGAGCATGCATAGGAATTTTGCACGTCGGAATTGCTACAGACGATCGGAATTTCCGATTGGAACTTTTTCCGACCGAAAAATAGAGAACCTGCTCTCAATCTTTTGCTGGAGGGAATTCCGCCAGCAAAAGTCTGATGGAGCATACACAGTCAGAATTTCCGACCAAAAGCTCACATCGGATTTTGCTGGGGGAATTTCCGATCGTGTGTATGTGGCATTAGAGGATTTTGCAGGAAAACACTGGATCCGCTTAGCAGATGAGCATTTGAAATATTCAGAACCTGCATCAAGGTATAAATAATGGGGTGGGGAGGGAGGAGATCCACTTTAAGTTTGTAAGCAAACTAGAATTAATTATGTCACGGCTCTTCCTGCATAGTTATTCTGTGTATATCTGCCATCTTTTCTCTATTCTACTGCTTTTGTTAGATTCCTACCATCTTTGCATCAGTGATACTCTTGATATTTCGTATAAAGATTCTAAAGATTAACTTCCTATTCACTGTTTCCATTTCTTTGTATTTCTTATATATGAATGCATCTTTATCTTTTCTTGCTTACATCTGGAATTATCTATTCAGTTAGAAATATAATTTACTATCAAAGTTGCCTTTGCTTTTTTGAGTCTTCAAAAATAATAAGTTAAATTTTCCCCAAATTTCTGCGAAAATTTAACTTAAAAAAAAGGTCTTTAAGGGTGTGGTAAGCTTAAACTGGCTCTTGAGGGATACATAAGCCCATTTCAACTATCCTGACCCTATTCATTTGCTTCAATATTTTAAAAATATGAAAAAACAGTCAGGGACAAAAGTAGAATTGAGTCCAATACACAAATACATTAAGGGGAACATTAATGCCGCGTGCACACGATCGGAATTTCTTGTCGTAAAAAGCTCTGATGGTTCCGCTCAAACTGTCTTACCTACACACGGTCACACCAAATTCCGACCGCCAAGAACGTGGTGACGTACAACACTACAACGAGCCGAGAAAAAAATGAAGTTTAATGCTTTCGAGCATGCGTCAAATTGCTTCCAAGCATGCGTCAAATTGCTTCCGAGCATGCGTAGGAATTTTGCACGTCGGAATTGCTACAGACGATCGGAATTTCCGATAGAAACCTTTTCCGTCAGAAAAATTTAGAACAAGCTCTCAAATTTTTGCTGGCGGAAATTCGGCCAGCAAAATTCCGAAGGAGCCTACACACGGTCGCATTTTCCGATGAAAGCTCTCATCGGTCTTTTGCTGGCCGAAATTACGATCGTGTGTACACGGCATAAGGGTTTTATTTAAAAATGTTTTCACACAAGGTTTACCCAACTTTCACACAAGGGTCATACATTTTTTGGTTAAAATTTTTGTAAAGCTTGTGTGAAAATATTTATAATAACACAGGCATAGAAAATATTACTTAGTCTGGTAACTTTCCATGTTTTATTTTAGTTAATTGTACAATTTGCATTGGAAACCCAGACTCACAGTTAGCTCCAGATTTTTACATGGAGCTCCTGCATGTTTGGTTACAATCAGTGGCGGCCCGTCCATTATGGGCGCACGGGTGCCGCCCCTCCATCCATGCATCCGGCACCCTGATCTTCATACAGGGACGCCGCATGCATGGATTCCAATGGGGGGGGGTTAAAGCACATGATTGGAGCCAGAGGCTCTAATAGCCTTGAAAATAGGGTCAAGACTTGGGCCAAATTGGAAATACTGAATGGAATATTGTAATAATTATAAAGAGTGTTATGACAATATTTTGTTAAATACCTCTTATGAGATGGTCCTTAAGATAGCAGGCATAAGTAGACCATGACAAGGAATCAAAGTTTAATTATAGCTCTTTGGAGCTGAACCCCAACTATTTTAATGCATACTCTATTATCTTTACATTGGTTACACTTACCCTGGGAATTTGCTTCTGGAATGTTAAATATCAGGATAGAATATGATCAATCCTTATTCCTGGGCCTCATAGGAGATGGCTGCAAGGCAGTTTAAAGGGTATCTCATTTTTTTTTTTTTGGTCAAGGTGGATTATTTTCCGGTCAGGCCTGTTTCTGATAAGCAAGCACTAAGACCACTTTCATATTTTTGTGCTGTTTCTGCACAGTAATTATTAGCGAGAATTTGTCCCACCCACCATTCATATGAGAAACATTCATGAGCTTTTTAGAGTGTGCTGGAAAAATTCAGTTTGTTCAGCCCTGGGAACTTCTTACTTTTGGCATGAGACCTGCATGATTGTTGTATCAGAGGAAGAATGTTAACCACTTCAGCCCCGGACCAATTTTCAGCCAAAGGACCAGGCCCCTTTTTGCGATTCGGCACTGCGTCGCTTTAACTGACAATTGCGCGGTCATGCGACGTGGCTCCCAAACAAAATTGGCGTCCTTTTTTTCCCATAAATAGAGCTTTCTTTTGGTGGTAGTTGATCGCCCCTGCGGTTTTTATTTTTTGCGCTATAAACAAAAATAGAGCGACAATTTTGAAAAAAATGCAATATTTTTTACTTTTTGCTATAATAAATATCCCCAAAAAAATATATAAAAATTTTTTTTTTTCCTCAGTTTCGGCCGATACGTATTCTTCTACATATTTTTGGTAAAAAAAAAATCGCAATTAGCGATTATTGATTGGTTTGCGCAAAAGTTATAGCGTTTACAATATAGGGGATAGTTTTATAGCATTTTTATTAATATTTTTTTTTTTACTAGTAATGCCGGCGATCAGCGATTTTTATTGTGACTGCGACATTATGGCGGACACATCGGACATTTTTGACACATTTTTGGGACCATTGTCATTTATACAGCAATCAATGCTATTTAAATGCATTGATTCCTGTATAAATGCCATGGCAGTGAAAGAGTTAACCACTAGGGGGCAGGGAGGGGTTATGGTCTGTGACATGTGTGTTTTTTTTTACATTAGGGGGCGTGGCTGACGTCTGACATCACTGATCTGCTTTCCCGATGACAGGGAACAGCCGATTAGTGACAGGCAGTGTAGGAAGCGCGGGGAGAGGTTTGTTTACACAGACCTCTTCCCGTTCTTCAGCTCTGTGACCCGATCGTGGGACACCAGCGTCAATCGGGTCCGCTGGTCCCGCGGCCGTGGTCACGGAGCTCCCAACCAGGTCGCGAGCGCGACCCCACGGCTAGGCAATTAAAGGGGACGTACATGTACGTGCTTTTGCCTAGCCGTGCCATTCTGCCGACGTAAATGTGCAGGAGGCGGTCAGGAAGCGGTTAATGGATTAACATATTAATGGGAAGTTAAGTGTAAGTTTTACAGGCCAATGTTCATTGTATTGGGGAAATTAGTGCTAAAGCAGTATTAAACGCAAAAGGAAAATGTATTGTTTTGCAGTTAGATGTGATAGCTGCATTCGTTTCTTTTTTAGGCTTTCTTTCTTCTAATTTTATCTGGTGATCCAGCAAGCAAGTCTGTTGTTTTTCAAAAACCCAAGCTCTACAGCAGAATGTATTAGATTAAATGGATGAGACAAACCACTTAGCACTGGCAGGGGTGATTAAAATGATCAGCTTTTATTTGTTCATGCAAACCCTTTATCTCAGTAGGGAAAAACTGTTTGCTGTAACTGATTATAAAGTGTGAACTAGAGTTTGACTTCAATCTATTAGTGTATCAAAATCTGCTAATACATTTAATACTACCCCCACACACACACACTGACAATGCTGCTGTCTGCTGTGCCTCCTGGTCTCACTCCTCCAGAGTTGTGTCTCTCTAATACCGGTGGTGTGTTACCAACTAGATCCCCAGGTAAAAAGAGAGGGGACAAAAGCAAAAGAAAAGAAAACTGATGCAGCCACCACTTTGTCAATTCTTGGTTTTGGGTTTAATACCGCTTTAAGGGCTGACTTTAGGCGTTAAGTTTAGATGTTAAAGTGTAATGATGAGGATAGGTATAATTGCAACAAATTACAAGATTGCAGATACGTGTACTATATAGCAAACCTTGTGGTATGTCAAGATCTGAGAATGACAGCCCCATGCTCGCTGTCACCTTTCTACAGGTGGAGGTACCATCTGCACAGAAACATTTCCTGCTGGTAGCATCTTCCACCTTCTTTGATAGTGATGGTTCAATGCCTATCCATGCATGAGCATGCTAAGGAATGTGTTTCTTTTAAAGAGTAAACTTTGCAGTGAATATCATTTTTTTGTCCTTAAAGGGTAACTCCACTTTTGTAGGAAAAATGATAACAAACAATATATATATATACACACCATAGTGTCAAAAGTATTGGATCCTCTGCCTTTACACGCACATGAATTTAATGGCATCCCAGTCTTATGCCCCATACACATGGTCAGATTTTCCGATGGATTTTGTCCTATCGGACAATGTTGTCGGAAATTCCGACCGTGTGTAGGCACCATCGGACAGTTTCGATCGGATTGTCCGACGGACAAAGTTCTATCTCCTGCTGGATAGATTTTCCGACAACAAAGTCCGATCACACCAATTCCGATCGTGTGTAGCGAATTCCGACGGACAAAGTGCCACGCATGCTCAGATCACATTACAAGACCAAAGCTATTGGCTACTAGCCTCTACGTAGTCCCGTCGCAATGTCACCACGTTCAGAATGATCAGATTTTCCGACAACTTTGTCCGACCGTGTGTATGCAAAACCAGTGTCGGACTAAATCCGTCGGACCAAATCCGATGGATTTGGTGGTCGGATTTTCCGACCGTGTGTATGGGGCTTTAGACCGTAGGGTTCAATATTGGGTTGGCCCAGCTTTTGCCGCCATAACATCTTCAACTCTTCTGGGAAGGCTGTCCACATGGTTTAGGAGTGTGTCTATGGGAATGTTGTCTGTGAGGTCAGGCACTGATGTTGGACAAGAAGGCCTGGCTCGCAGTCTCTGCTCTAATTCATCCCAAAGGTGTTCTATCGGGTTGAGGTCAGGACTCCTTGCAGGCCAGTCAAGTTCCTCCACCCCAAACTCACTCCTCCATGTCTTCATGGACCTTGCTTTGTGCACTGGTCCAAATCCTTTGGTGGAGGGGGTATTATGGTGTGGGGTTGTTTTTCAGGGTTCGGGTTTGGCCCCTTAGTTCCAGTGAAGGGAACTCTTAAGGCATCAGCATACCAAGACATTTAGGACAATTTCATGCTCCTAACTTTGTTGGACCAGTTTGGGGATGGCCCCTTCCTGTTTCAACATGTCTGCACACCAGTGCACAAAGCAAGGTCCATAAAGACATGGATGAGCGAGTTTGGGGTGGAGGAACTTGACTGACCTGCACAGACTCCTGACCTCAACCTGGTTGCAGCAGCGGGTGATGTCATGCGTAGCTCCACCCCCATACGCATTACGTTCAATCAGAACTTCAATGTCACCGGACTCCTCCCCCCTTCCCTTAGTTAGCATACGGAGGCACTTGGGGAAGGGGGGAGGATGTCACCCGATCTCCGACGAAACTCCCTGAAGCCCCGGAAGCCGGCGGAGAGGTGAGTACCGATCAAAAGAATTTTGATCGATCAAAAAAATTAACGATTAATCGAGGAATTAATCTTTAATTTCCACAGCCCTACTTAAATTGTAACTACTGTATACCCTGCTGTAGTAACAATGCATAAATGAAATTGATGTATTATTATTTTTAAAATCTCAAATTGCAATTTGGTGATTTGAGTTCTTTGAGTTCCAGTAACAGAGTGTACTGTTCACTTTCCTTAAGCAGATCAACCAGGGGATGGGTCTGTACAGTTTGTTCATTGTATGTGTTTAATATTAGAAAGAATAAGCGCTTGTATTGTTGTATAAATATTTTTTTTAACAAATAGGCGCAAAAATTTTAAGATTCATTTTTAATTTAATTTTTTATTTAATTTTTAATTAATTTTTAAGATAAATTTTTAAGATTAATAAGATTTAAGACAATTTTAAGATTGTTTATCTATTAGGGTTTGTTTAAAACACAATCTTTGCCTTCATTGTGAGAGTTTGCTTTGCATATATATGGCATGTTTGCAGTGCATTTGTGGTGTTTTTGGCAATATTTAACTTCTTTTACTGCGTTGCAATTATCGGCATTTCTGATGCATTCACGTGCAGAATTTTTTTTTATAGCATACTGTCCTTTTTTTAAGCCCCTGATCACACCGGTACGGCTTTAAAATTGTGCTACTTCAGCGCGATTTCAAAGCCACACATCAGTGTGATTTGCATTGTCGATTTCATTGCGGCTATTTGAACGGTTCCATTGCCAGCAATGGGGTGTAACTTGTCATGCGATTTGGAACTGTCAAATCACATGACAAATCGCACTGGTGTGAACAGGGGGCTTAGAGCTCATAAAAGCACCCCCATGGTGTAAACTAGACAATTTTTTTTCTTGAATATGCAATTGCACTGTATTTAAAAATATGATCTACTGCATATGGTGTAAATGAGCCCTTAAGCCTGTGCCGCCATAACCTTAACTTTACAGAACTGGTAAGAACAAATTATTTACAAAGAACACAAAAGGCACAAGATTCCAAAAGATACATCTTCTAAAACATTTCTGTACTTCCAAACTAATGAATCATCTCTGGTGTATCCATCTATGAGCAGAACGCTTGTACAGAAAATTAGTTTTGTGAGAGACAGAGTATTTAAATAATTTTGTATTAGGAAAACATTCCCCGCATCATCTGTTGAGGCTTCGCCTGTAAACAGGTTATCTCTGAGAAGCTGATAATCTGCAGCTCTGTGCAATGTTCTCCAGAGGTGTTTGGGAAAGATTTCCCTAAGAACAGAAACAGATGTGATTTGAAAAGATTTGCTTTGATCCAGATGGGTTTCTTTACTGTGAATATATTCTACTATTTAAAATGAAAAATATTTGCCGGTATTTCTATTTTCTAGAAAATATTTGACATTCTATATCTTAGAGATTTAATTTTCTGGAAATAAAAGAAAATCACGATGCAAGGACACAAACCACGCAAGAGCAAGTAAGCAGTAAAAGGATAATTTTAGGGTTATAAAGCCTATTTGCTATTAAAAACCCATTTCTGTAAATTGCCAGTATTCTAAAGCGGCATGCCTAGTTATTTTTCTATAATGAAATCAGCACATAGCACTCGCATGGCTGTACTGTCACCTGCTTTTCCTCATTTCCATATCCGCTACAAAGTACAAGCAATGACCGGGATCCAGGAACCACCGACTTTTTTTTTTTGCTTGCATATATATGAAGTCTTGATAGTACCGGGGGGGAAAAAAAACGACAAGATACCTTCTACGGTCAAAAGTGGAGTTTAACGGCACAGCATAATGCCGCATACACACGATCGGAAATTCTGCCAGCAAAAGTCTGACGAGAGCTTTTGGTTGGAAAATGCGACCGTGTGTATGCTCCATTGGACTTTTGCTGGCGGAATTCCAGCCAGCAAAAGATTGAGAGCAGGTTCTCAATTTTTCGGTGGGAAAAGGTTTCCGATCTTCTGTATCAATTCCGACGCGCAAAATCCTACGCATGCTCGGAAAAAATTTGACGCATGCTCAGAAGCATTGAACTTAATTTTCTCGGCTCATCGTAGTGTTGTACGTCACTGCGTTCTTGACGGTGGAAAGTTCAGCAAACTTTTGTGTGACTGTGTGTATGCAAGCCAAGCTTGAGCAGAATTCCGTCGGAAAAACCATCCAAGATTTTTCCAATGGAAAATCCGCTTGTGTGTACAGACCATAAGACAGACCAATTAAAAAAAATACGAGGGGCATTCAAGTCAAACCGGGACTTTTTTTTTTCTACACGCACTTTTGCTGATAGGCGGTGCACTTGTCTTAGGCCAGTCCAGAGAATGTTACTCAAAATGGCACACAACAGTGTTAGTGCATGCATGGAACAACATGTGGTGATGAAGTTTCTTGTGAACGAAGATGTAAATCCTGCAGATATCTACAGAAGATTTCAAGTACAGTACAGTGATGAGACACTCAGCTACAGTAAGACATTTGATCGGTGTAAAGGTTTCAAAGATGGCCATACATCTGTCAGTGATGATCGCGGCCATGGTGGTTCTCAACCCACAGCAGTCATTCCTGTGAACATTCAGCATGTGGAACATCTGATCCTGGATAATCGATGCATAACCTGTCACGAAATTGGCGGTTTTTATTTAGCTGTCAGTGGTGAAGACCATTGACAGCTGATGACTTATAAGGCTTCCCGCTCCTTAACAACCAGCTATTCACTATGCCCTGATTGGGCAAAGCTTTGCCCAAACAGGGTTTAGAATGCACTGTGCAGTGCGCAGTGCATTGTGGGGTGCTCGGCGGGCGAACATCCCGACATGCTCCCCGCAAATTCTGGTGTTTGTCGAACGAGCGAACAGGTGATGTTCAGGCTGAACTTTTGCTCAACTCTAATGTCGAGTTTCCACTCCTTGAAATTTGTTCTTTTATTATTTAAACTCAAAAGTCCTGGTTTGACTAGAACGCCCCTCATATTTATATGTATATTGCACTTATTTATTACACAAATATTAAAAACAGATAATGTTGAAAACTGCTGATTAGCAAGAAAGGACAATGTCCACAAAACTGAGGATCTCACCACCCTCTATAAGAAATAGGACTTAAATAACTAGTGGTGAAATCAGTATGATAAACACCAAAGTAGTCAAGAGGCTCTTGTCCATTCTCATGGTCAACACTTTTCACTTGTACGTTAGCTTCTTCAGGACCATATAGCTTAGAAACCATGAGGGGCGAACACAGGGGTTTCAGATATAACCAACCCAGAAGAAAACAGAAGTACATGAAGGGAAGGTATAAATAATTATCTCCCAGGGTGTCTTAAACTATGTGATTCTGCATATTAAAGTCAAGACCTGTATAGTTCAAGGTAGACTGGAGGCAGAGCAACCACAGATCCGAACATGCAAGGGGAATAAGGATTCATTTAATTGTATAAACCAAATATTGTTAAAAGATCACATAGTAGCAGGGATATATAGCCACCAGCCAAAGTTCCAACTTATATACAGTATCCAAAGTAGGTGGTATACCCAGGCAGGATCTTGCAGTCACAATAAAATGGATTGTGGGTCCAAACTACCAGCAATTATGCTTCCCATCTAGACCACATGGACCTTCCAACACCACTGAACCATTGATATTAAAATAAGAGCACAAAAGAACAGGAAATAATTATTTAATCAACTAATGTAGCAGAGGGAACAACATGCTTCACCACCCCATGTTTATCTTTTGAGTCTATACTGATCTAAAGCATAACTATGCTATGTTTATGCAGTAAAGCATGCTTGCTATACTCACTGTGGAACCTAAGGGGTTAACCTGTGCATTGTGTAAAAAGTATGTTTCATCCTGTCTTCTCTGATCCTCCCCTTCTTTTACTGTCCCCGATACATCTGCTTATAGTACAGAGACTTGGAGGCACTCTGCACATGCTCAGTTTGGTGTGTATTGCTAGAAAGTTTTTCTCTTTTTTTGGGAGGGTGCATGTGATCAGCACAGGGCCAGTCAGCACTGTTCAGACAGTGGGTCAGGGGTCATGTAACCTCAAAGGATAGTCAGAGGAGAATAAAACCCCCCCCCCTACAAGCTTTAACTAGACACTGGTAGAAGTCACAAGACTGCTACATACTGCTGATGAGAAAAGGTATTTATCTGTTTATATTTCCTAAAATAATTGCATTTCCATGTGCTGTGTACTGTGGGAGACCGGATATAGTGACTGCAGGGTCCTGGGTTAAGTAACACTTTAAGTACTGTATACATTAAAATTCATTCAATAATAAAGTGGTTATAAAGCCAGAAGGTTTTTTTACCTTAATGCATTACCTGCATTAAGGTTAAAAAAAACTTCCACTAGTTGTTCGCCTCACCCCATCTCTAAATATTTACCTGTATCGATTCAGTGCTGTGCCTGTCTGCAGCAGCAGCATTGGTTCTCTTTCTCCCCTCTCACAGGCTCAGAAAAAGCAGGGTAGCAAGCTTTCAATCGAATCCTGTGAGGAGGGACTGGGGTCTGGGTCTAGCCTCACTGTGTGTCAATAGACACACACAGCCTTGCTCAGGAACAAGACTGCAGGTGCACCACCATAAGAAGTGGCTTTCTAGGTTGGACTTGATGGACTTGATGTGTCTTTTTTCAACCTCAGCTACTATGTAACTATATGCAACATGGAGAAGAGGAGGAGCTGAAAGTGCCAGCGGGGGGGAACCCAAAAGAAAAAGTTCAGATCCATACAATTGCACCAATAGGTAGATATAGCTGTTGCCATTCTGCCGACGTACATCTGTGTGCGTTGGTCGGCAAGCGGTTAAAGTAAGGCAGTGCCGTATCGCAAAAAATGGCCATTAAGGGGGTAAAACCTTCCGGGGCTGAAGTGGTTAATATAGGTATACAGGCAAAATCGGACAAACAGGCATGTAGGTAAAACCCAATTTCAACAACACACATGTACTGAAAGTTGAGTCAGTACAAGTTACAAACTGCCGGAGGTAGCAGACCATTAAATAGACACAGACGAACAGCAGATGACATGGAGGGTGCAGAAACACAGACTAGGACCAGATACCAATAAACAGGAGATTGGAAAGATATAGGCTACCAGTAATGACCAGATATACGAAAAGCAGACACAAAAAAAGCAAAGCACAAGAATAAATACAGCAAGGCTCATGAGAATTTGGCCAGGTTCTTGGTTTTCAGCAACTGTGTTTGGCAATTTTTGCCAACAAATGACAAAATCTATAATCAATACTTTTTCTGCTTTAGGGCCTCACTTACAAAATGTTACATTTACACTATGCATGTGATTATTCAAGCAATACTAGTATGAATAAATGTAATGTTTATGAATGGTGCCTTTCACAAACACTGCGGCACACAGGGAAAGGTTTTAGCAACAGAAGAGGTTTTATCAATCCAGAAAACAGGGACATAGCTAGGATCAGCAAATATCTGTAAGACTTTGCAGAGGGGCTGCAAGGAGACATTTTTAAATGCAGTTGTACTAGCCTTGGAGTGCTGCAGTATATATATTTAAATTATCTATAGTGTGTACCTACGTAAATGCCATGTCCCATGCCATATGTTTGTGAATGACATTTGCAATGTAAATTGCGTGTAAATGCCATGTGTATCATCAAATTTATATTAATGTACAAAAATTGAAATAAACTTGCAAACATAAATGCACTTGCAAACACAGACGTGCATAAGTTTAAATAAATACAATTAAAGACTGTACAAAAAAATAGACAAAAAACAACCTTTTGATTTTACATCTTCTTTCAACACGCTTCTAAATACTAAGGAAAAGCAATCTTCTGTGAACTAGCTCTAATGCCAATACAGTTAACTCCGGCTGTATGTGTGAGGTAGTTAAAGTTTTCCGGTGGGAATGCTTAACATCTATGTTTTCTTTTATTAAAATGTCTTCATGAAAGGATGAGGAAGAATTGGCTACATCTGCTGTTCAAGCCAAATGTAAATATGTAAGTGACCATGTTCCTAGCAACCTAAATGCCTGGAGAGTGATTAAAAGGCATTAAAAGGCACAGTTTTTACATCAAAAACCTAAATGTAATCCCTTCTTTTCTTAGCAAAGATTTTAGAATTAGAAAACCAATTTAGCAAACTGTTACCATATCTGACAAATGATCAAACTGGTTCCCAGACAGTGTTGATTGGCTCTGGGGTGGGTGGCAAATAGTACTTCAATTTAAATGTGAATGACATTGCAGAGCAATTTCCTAACTTTTATTTCTCAGTATATTCTATATTCATATAAGATTTGTTGAGTATCTGACCCCAACATTACCTAGACTTTGAATATTGAGCATACAATAGACATTTTCAATTTGTTTAGTTCTGAATACATTTTTTAACGAATTTCAACAAATTCCTTAATTCGCAAATTTCCGAAGAGAGTCTAAAGATTTAAACTGGTATAAAATCTTAGGAAAAAAGAACACAGAGGAGAGATGGGTTTGCTTTAAGAGCATATTAAATAAGGGCATTAGCCAATGCATCCCATTGTGTAATACATTTAAAAGAGCAGAAAAAAAAGTCCTGGATGACTTAACTCCAATGTAAAAATGCATATAAAAGCAAAGGAGAAGGCCTTCAAAAAATACAAGGTTGAGGGATCATCATCAGCATTCAGACTTTAAAAAGAATGCGACAAGAAATGTAAGGGTGCAATAAGGATGCCTAAGATAGAGCATGAAAGACACATAGCGAAGGAGAGCAAAAAAAATACCAAGAAATTCTTTAAGTATGTAAACAGTAAAAAAGGGGAGGACAGACCATATTGGCCCCATAAAGAATGATGAAGGACATCTGGTTACAAAGGATGGGGAGATGGCAAAGGTATTGAATTTATTCTTCTGCTCAGTCTTCACCAGGGAATCGAGGGGCTTCAGTAACCAAAACTGCAATGTTTATCCTCATGACACATCACAGGAAGCACCTCCATGGTTAACAGAGGACAGAATTAAAATTAGACTTGAGAAACTTAACATTAATAAATCACCGGGACCAGATGGCTTGCACCCGAGAGTACTTAGGGAACTCAGTCAAGTAATTGCCAGACCATTGTTCCTAATTTTTACTGACAGTCTACTGACTGGAATGGTACCAGCTGATTGGAGTAAAGCCAATGTAGCACCAATATTTAAAAAGGGCCCAACATATATCCCTAGGAATTACAGACCAGTTAGCCTAACATCAATGGTATGTAAACTCTTGAAGGGGATGATAAGGGACTATGAATTTTCAAATTTACGAATTGTGATTATAACGAATGACGCGAAAAACGAAAAAAAAATAACGAATTAATCAAACTAACCAACTTTTCGGCAGTGCACATATCTAGCATACAATCACTGATACCACTGATTCCCTGTCCTACCCCGTACTTGATGGTATTCTGCCATTAAGAGGCATCATACATGTTCAGATACTTCATATGTTCACTACAGCATTATGCAAAGAAAAATTCAGAAATGTTTCAATGGCTCCAAGATTGTGCCTATATAGAGAAGACACTCCAAGGATAGATTGCAACTGAAAGATTGTAGCCAAGAGCCTGACTACCAAATTTGAAGAGGTAATTAATACCCTTAATTCACAGCAATCAAACTAACTTTTTGCCCAGAAAGTTAACATCCAAAAATATCTGGCAAGTCCACATGCATGAATATACAGAGCATTGTCAAAATAGAGAGCATTTCAATGTCATTAGACAGGTTAGGGCATTAATAAAATCATGTAACAGATCATTTTTTTTTTCACTTTCCCAAAGGAAGTTTCTGTCATCAGCCCTATTTACCATTAAGACTCTTGCTTTCCACCACAAACATTTATCAAGCATGCTCATATTACTACTCTCGCCTATTGACCTGCATTCTGTGAATGGAGGAGCAGTTGAATGACAGGACTGCCATGGCCCATTCATAGAACATGATGCATTGTGGGAGAGTAGCATTATGAGCAATATGAATGAAAGGGAGTCTTTAGCATGTAGAGGGGGAGATCGGCACCATAGGCTCCTGGAGCATGAGGTGTGGTGGATTTCTAGGTCAAAGACCAGGAACTTGCATGAATTAAACCTGCAATGGGATTTTGATTTATATTTCAAATGATCTTTCTATTATATTGCAACTTTCCCCACTTACTCCTGAATTCAATATTGCCAATCGTGTTCACATTATGGACATTTTCTGGTATGTACATTGTTGGGGCTATTGGGATAGCACTGAATAGGTATGTTACATGGCTTGAGGTATTGATAGTTTTGAATATTGGGATCATTTTTAGCTTTGACATTCATCATATCTTTTATTGAAGCTCCATGCCCTAAGCTTGTGCTGCATTGGATACATTTATATCAACATTTCAATTCCTTGCTATGCCATTCTCATATACGTTTTTATTAAGGTTTTAAATGTTTTCTTTTTGTTTGTCCTGTTGTGCACATCACTTTTTAAATGGTTAAATTTTACCACCTCCTTCTTGGTAATGGTATTTAATTGGTAATGGTATTTAATTAGCTTCATATGTGTCTACAGTAGGGATGAGCCCGATGTTCGAGTTGAATGTAAGTGAAACAATAATAGTGAATAAAAGTAAGTGAAAAAATAAAAATGAAATATTCCTTTAAATATTGTGCCTGGGGGGTGTCTATAGTATGCCTGTAAAGTGGCAATTTTTTCTTGTTTTTAGAACAGTACCACAGCAAAATTCCAATTAAAAATTGTAAAAAAAAAAAATTGTCATTTAAAACTGATCGCAGCTGTAATGAATTGTCGGGTCTCAACAATATATATACAGATAATTGAAAAAAAGAAATTAAGGGGAACCCTGCGCCAAATAAAAAAAAAAAAATGGCGTAGCCCCCCCAAAATCCATACCAGACCCTTTAACAAGGGGACCCTCAGATCCTGGCCTCCCCCCTGTGTGAATTGGTAACAGGGTACAAATGTACCCCTACCATTTCAAAAAAAAAGTGTCAAAATGGTAAAAAAAGACAAGAGACAGCTTGGGACAAGTCCTTTATTAAAAAATAAAAATGTCCCACAAAGTAAGTTCACGTCGCCCGAGCGAAAAAGAAAAAAAAAGCCGCAACCGACCCGCCTATTTTTACATTTTTTTAATAAAGGACTTGTCCGAAGCTGTCTCTTGTCTTATTTACCATTTTGACACTTTTTTTGAAATGGTAAGGGTACATTTGTACCCCATTACCAATTCACACACGGGGAGGCCGGGATCTGGGGGTGCCCTTGTTAAAGGGGGTTTCTAGATTCCGATAAGCCCCCAGCCTGCAGACCTCCACAACCACCGGGCAAGGGTTGTGGGGATGAGGCCCTTGTCCCCATCAACATGGGGACAAGGTGCTTTGGGGGCTACCCCAAAGCACCCACCCCATGTTAAGGGCATGTGGCCTGGTACGGTTCAGGAGGGGGGCGCTCTCTCTTCCCCCCTCTTTTCCTGCAGCCTGCCAGTTTGTGTGCTCGGATAAGGGTCTGGTATGGATTTGGGGGATCCCTAAGCCATTTTTTTTATTTGGTGCAGGGTTCCCCTCAATTTCCATATCAGACCCGAAGGGCCTGGTATGGATTTTAGGGGGACCCTCACGCAATTTTTTTTTAAATTTTGGTTTGGGGTTCCCCTAAATATTTATACCAGACCCAAAGAGCCTGGTAATGGATTGGGGGGATCCTATTCTCTTTTTTTCAATGAGTTTTATCTATATTGCTGAGACCCGACAATTCATTACAGCCGCGATCAGTTTTAAATTACAATTTTTCCTTTAGAAATGTCATATGGCTGTGGTACTGTTCTAAACACAGGAAAAATGCGCCACTTTACAGGCATACTATAGACATCCCCCCAGGCATGATATTTAAAGGAATATTTCATTTTTATTGTTTCACTTTAAGCATTAAAAAAATGCTCCCAAAAAAACTGCCTTTTTTAAAACTTTTTTTTGCATTGATACATGTCCCCTGTGGCAGGACCCAGGTTCCCAAACACCTTTTCTGACAATAACTTGCATATAAGACTTTCAAATAAGCACTTTTGATTATTCCCATTCGTGTCCCATAGACTTTAACGGTGTTCGTGTGTTCTGCTGAATTACTTGCCTGTTTGCATGTTCTGCTGCAAACCGAACAGAAGGGTGTTCGGCTCATCCCTAGTCTACAGATTGTTATGAATAAGGCCTGTAATGGCTGAAACATGTCTGGGTCTTTGTGCTGGATTTTATACCCCTGTTTTGTTTGATTTTCAATAAAGTACATTTGACTGCAGTTTACCGAGTTGCTGGCTCTTCTGATTGCTTGGAATACTGTTGGCTTGCAGAGGCTGAGAGCAGGGCACCAGTGTGCCAACTTATCTGGTGGGACACGGTTTGTAGGGTTGTAGTGCTGTCTATCCCTTTTTCATTTAGCTATTCTTCAGTGGGCAGAACAGGGCAAGTTAGCAACACAGATTTTCTCAGTAGCAGCCACTTGCTGTATCCCAAAATAATTAAATAATGTAAATAAACTTCAGCTTAAATGATTTCTCACAATTTTATCCAAAAATCCCTCTGAATTTAAAAAAGTAAACTCAATTCATACTCTGAGGGTATTATTTACTGTATTTCAAAACTTTAACACCTTTAATTGAGTTCTAGCCCCTCAGTCTTTTTGTAAAACATAAGAGTATTAATGCAGCTGTGTGATTCTTTTGGTGGTTATGCTCTGGAATTACAAAGCTTTGGATCCCTTCTTTACCATCCCTGTTGTCATTATCTCAAAACTATCACTAAAGTAGTTCATATGCTCTACATTATTTGGATTCATGGTGCCTAACTTGCAGCCCTTTGGTACCTGCTGTGCCCTTGGACACCAGCAGTAAGTAGTGGGTGTTGGAGCATTGGATCGAAAAAGAGAAGTCTCATGCAACCTGTCCAATGTCTCTCACTATCCCCTACAGCTTGTCTCTAGTCTAACTACATCTGAATCATGTTTACAGTCTTTTTTAGCATTACAGATACTAAACAGTCACAGCCCTTTAGTGATGTTATGTGCCACAGCCCAGACCCCCTGTACCTCATAACTTGACTGCTGGTTTAGAGGTTTCTGACTGTTGACTACAGACACGTACCTTATTGTCCTCCATCCATGTTTCCAAATGTATCTATTGCTTCTGTCTTACGTCCTTTCAGACTGTAGGTCATGACACAGGAAGGAGTTGACCAGCTGATCTCATTAGCACACACCCTGCATCATCTACCCTCCCACTCCCAGGTGCACGTTTTTTTAACCACTTTCAGACCGGACCATTTTGCTGGCCAAAGACCAGACCACTTTTTGCGATTCTGCACTGCGTCGCTTTAACTGACAATTGCGCGATCGTGCGACGTGGCTCCCAAACAAAATGGACGTCCTTTTTTTCCCACAAATAGAGCTTTCTTTTAGTGGTATTTGATCACCCCTGCGGTTTTTCTTTTTTGCGCTATAAACAAAAAAAGAGCACAATTTTGAAAAAAAAATGAATTATTTTTTACTTTTTGCTATAATAAAATCCCCCAAAAATAAAAAAAAAATTTGTTTTTTCCTCAGTTTAGGCCGATACGTATTCTTCTTCATATCTTTGGTAATAAGCGATTATTGATTGGTTTGCGCAAAAGTTATAGCGTTTACAAAATAGGGGACAGTATAATTTTTTTTTTACTAGTGATTTTTATTGTGACTGCGACAATATGGCGGACTCATCGGACATTTTTGGGACCATTGTCATTTATACAGCAATCAGTGCTATACAAATGCACTGATTCCTGTGTAAATGACACTGGCAGTGAAGTGGTTAACCAGGAGGTGGCAGTGTAGGGGTTAACTGTGTCCTAGGGGCGTGTTTCTAACTGTGGGGGGCGTGGCTGTGTTTTTACACATCACTGATCTCTGCTCCAATCACAGGGAGCAGAGATCAGTGACACTGTTGCTAGGCAGAACGGGGAGATGCTTGTTTACTTTAGCATCTCCCCGTTCTTCCTCCCTGTGAGACGATTGTGGGTATACCCGTGGCATATGGACATAGAGGAGCTGGAATTTAGAAAAAAAATAAAAAGGTAAACTTAGCCTTAAAATTTAAGTTGAGCAAGTTAAAAATATAAGTACTTTGTACTAATGTACATTGAAATATTTACATTTGTGCCCTCTTGCAGTGTGAGCAGTTAAAAGAGAAGTATGGCTAAAGGTTTTTTGGCCATACTTCTCTTGTGAGCAACAAGAGTGCACTTACTTTTACTCTCCTGTAACCCAGAGTTAGCTTATAATGGGCTATTGCCTGCTGTCAGCTGATGTGACAGAGCTGCTCCAGGTTCTGGAAGGTGCCCAACAATATTTTCAGGACCCACCCAGCTTCCTGATTGACAGCTGGTTATCAACTCACGGCTGAGATCTGATGCCAGCTGTGCATGCCCCCTACCCAGCCCAGTGCTCAACTGAGTGCTGGAGGATCAGAGCAGAGAGGGCTGACTGACAATCTCTGCTCTCCACTATAACTAGACTGATCGGTGGTCATAGAGGTGAATATGGATGTTTTTTTTTTTATAAACCCCATAAATCTCCTTTTAACTCACAAATCTTAAATAAATAAGCAAAGCACAATCACTGCCCATGTAAATTGATTAAGCTGCAGAATAAAAACTCTTCCTAAGCCTGGAGGTGTGCATGCTAATGGGCCTCAGCCACTTACAAGAAGTCAATATTTTTGTATACAAATTACATTTGTCTGCAGGTGCTCATACTGTATGTGTGTGTGTGTATCTATATGCATATACACATATGAAAATATAATTTAAACAGCTAAGCTCACTAAACAATAAAAATCAGCTTATCAGAGTAAAAATTGTAGCTACACTGTGTTCTATTACCATGGTGCCAGTGAATATATTTTCAGAGTGAATGCAACTCTAGATGTTGTTCCTGTTACTTTTAATCAGCATCATAAAATAATGCTGTTTATGGGAAGTGAGTTCAGATTACACAGTTCCTAAATTGATTGGGCAGGTTGAGGAAATGATCGTCGTAATAATAATTTGCATTTATATTGTGTCATTTCATTTGCCTAAACCAGATCCATTTTGGTATGCGGGAGGATTTACTCATAAATATAATTATTCAGGCTCCCCTTTTCACAAGCAGGACTCATGCAGCTGGTTTATTTGAAGAATCAGAGAGAAAAAAAAACGGATCTTTCAATTATTAGTTTTTCTAGATGGTTTAACCTCTTAAGCCCAAGAAAAATGTGCAATGTATTACAATCAGTCACCTCATATTTCAGTATTAAAATGTTGGCTATTCCACATATTTGTCAGTATTCTTTTTGTGTGCATCATTTAAAGTGAAACTTGCAGTAAAATGCAGGGTCAGCTTTTATTGAATATGCCCTCCTCCCCTGGGAAAAATCACTAGCAGGGCAGTATGTAGCTACACAGTATGTTGCTGCAAGGCAGAAGAGTAAGCAGTATGGTAGGTTGGTGAGCAGTATGTAGTGGCAGGGCAGTGGCAAGTATAGTGTGGAGTGGCTGGGAAGAGGGCAGTGTGGCATGGTAGAGTGCAGTGAAGAGTGGCAGGACAGTGAGCAGCGTGAAGTGACAGAAGGCAGATGGCAGTGTGGAATGGCAGAAGGCAATTGGCAGTGTGAAGTCGCAGGGCAGGGAAGTGTGATGTGGCAGGGCAGTATAAAGTGACAAAGCAGGGTGGAGTGGCAGAGCAGTGGGCAGTGTAAAGTGGCAAAAGGCCGTAAGCAGTGTGGAGTGTCAGGGATGGGCAAATCCTCATGGGAATAGCCTTTTCCTCCCCATAAGCATCTTAGCACATGATTAGAGTGGAAAACTTTCCTGGCTGCTATCTCTGCTCCTTCTCCATTTCAACCAATCTTCAGCTGCAGAATCAGCTAGAGTAAATCGGCCACCTGTACGAGTGGAGGAATCCCTCCCCACTACCTCTGCCCATCCTGGAAGGAGGATGTGTCCATGGGTGTCAGCCCCAGAAAGCTTTTTAAGAGGAACTGATGAGGAGCACATATACTGAGAGTACACATTTCACCCCTGTTGTTTTGCCCTGTCTTTAACATTCTTTGACCCTTCCTTTGACATCCTGAGAAATATAGAGCAGTTAAAATCTCATGAGAAGGCGCTCTTGCAACAGACTGCTTTGCATTCCAGATTCCACAGGAATCTAACTTCTTGCTTTACAGGTACACTAATGCTATGTACACACGATCACACATTCCGACAACAAAACCGTGGATTTTTTTCCGACGGATGTTGGCTCAAACTTGTCTTGCATACACACGGTCACAAAAATGTTGTCGGAAATTCTGAACGTCAAGAACGCAATGACGTACAACACTTACGACGAGCCGAGAAAAATGAAGTTCAATAGCCAGTGCGGCTCTTCTGCTTGATTCCGAGCATGCGCGGACTTTTGTGCTTCGGAATTGTGTACACACGCTCGGAATTTCCGACAGCAGCTGTTGTCGGAAATTCCGACAGCAAATGTCCGATGGTGCATATACACGGTCGGAATATCCAACAACAAGCTCACATCCAACATTTGTTGTCAGAAAATCCTATCGTTTGTACGGCCAATAAGGAGCTAATAAAGGCCAGCAAATTTTACAGCAGGAGGGGGCCTGGACATTATTAGCAGACCTTTAATTGTACTGTACTTTAGACGGACAGACACAAATTAATGCAGTTTCTGTATTCATTAATATATCAATAAATATATTCCTTTTTAAATGCAATCAGTGGAAGTATCTGAATTTTATCTGGTATCAGTCTTTTGCAATCTTTATTCAGCAGAGGTGAAATGAGGAGAGAAAGAAAAAGTTCAAAGAGCCAATTAATTAGATGCTTACTATGATCATACTGACAGGAGGACAAAGCAGAGTGTCAGATTGATGAGCTCTTCACTGTGTTGCTTCTCTTTGACCATCCACTCACAGGCTGGGTGTGTGTGCTTATGATAGCCTGGAATCAGAGGAAGTGTGTTGGCTGTCATACAAACTGGAAAAATGATGGCATCTAGTGGTGGAAAATGAGTTCTGTCGGTGACAGCTTTGTATCTAATGCAACAAAAACTGCTATTTTATTTTATCTTTTAGTTGGCTTTTTTTTTCTGGAGTTTTTCTTAAAAGTATATTTAAACTCAATTACTAAAATCTAAGACAGGGCAAAGCAACAGGTGCAATCCCCAGAAGCAAACACTTACCTTTCTGCAGATAGGATATCAGGGAGCATTAATCAGAAACAGTTTTTTCCCCCTGAAGGTCCAAAGTAAAGGTTTGTGTTAATAAGGTTTTAAGAAAATTCCCTTCCCTTTCATAAAGGTTAACCGTTTGCCGACCAGCTCACGCCGATATACGTCGGCAGAAGGGCACGTACAGGCATATTAACGTACCTGTACGTTGCCCTTTAAGAAGTGGCCTGTGGGCGTGCGCTCCGTGAGTGTGATTGTGGGTCCCGCGGACTCGATGTCTGCGGGGATACGCGCGATCATCTCACGGAGAGGAAGTATTGGGATGTAAACAATCATTTCCCTATTCTGCCTAGTGACAGGACACTGATCACAGCTCCCTGTAATCGGGAGTGGTGATCAGTGTCATGTCACACATAGCCCACCCCCCCCCCACAGTTAGAATCACTCCCTAGGACACACTTAAACCCTACAGCGCCCCCTAGTGGTTAACCCCTTCCATGCCAGTCACATTTACACTGTAATCAATGCATTTTTAATAGCACTGATCACTGTATAAATGTGAATGGTCCCAAAATAGTGTCCAATCTGTCTGCCATAATGTTGCAGTCACAATAAAAATTGCTGATCGCCGTCATTACTAGTAAAAAAAAAGAAAGCTCTATTTGTGGGAAAAAAAGGACGTAAATTTTGTTTGGGAGCATGACAGCGCAATTGTCAGTTAAAGCGACGCAGTGCCGTATCGCAAAATGTACTCTGGTCTTTTGCTAGCCAAATGGTCCGGGCTGAAGTGGTTAAAGCACATCTCTTGAGTCTACAGATGCTGATACTGCTGTATACTTCTTTTGTTAGGAAGATAGGTCTGTGTAGTATTGAATCTACTGGTCAATGTTGGTCAACAGTTTTTGTACTGTAGTCTAGCATCAGAAACAATAGCTGTGTGTGCATCCACCATAACATTGTATGCTGAGGTATAGTCCTCCATTTTTTGCTCTATGTGATTCACTCTCTGGCCTAGCGTATGGACCTCCCTCCTGCAGTCTGCTATCCCTCTCAGCATGTCAGCCTGTAGTGAGGAACGAAGGGACAATAGCATGTCCTTGAGCATTGTGTCTGACACAGGTCTGTCTGCTGTGGGGAAGTTGGAGATGGGGTCCCCCTCTGTGGATGCCTGTGGTGCAGTATTTGTGTGAGGCCCGCTTACCTCCATGATGGGGTCCGTTTGCGGCCTAGTCGGCGAGTCCCGCCGCGGCCTAGATTTGGCCGGGCTGCGCGTAGTGGGGCTGGATGGTCCCGAGGAGGATTCGCTGAGGGAATTGCTGGATCGGGCCTGAGCAGCAGAGATGCTGTTGTGCGGTCCGTGGGATCCGTGCACAGTGTCCGGCCTCTGCTCCCGTCCCCCGCCGCCGCCATTTTGGATAGCGCCGCGCGCTGCGAAGTAGTTTGTCATTTTTTGCGGCTGTTGGGGGTTCTTCCTATGTCTCCCCATCCTCGATCGGGTCAGCAAGGTATAGCCTCTGCTCCGGTGGTGTTTGGGGCTGTGTATACCTCCGGATTGCGTCGATGGCTGTGGATTGCCTCCTGTGGACGAGCGGAGCTCCAGATTACACATCCATCTTGGAGTCCGGTTGCCACGCCCCTCATCAGAAACAATAGCTTATCAAACTTTATCTTATAGGTACATGAAAACTTATGAACATTCTCATCTTAAGTTTGCATAGAAAAACCTCTGTGATTGATCTAATGAGCCTAATGGTCTCTCAATCACATATAATCTGAGTAAAGTCATCTACTGTATTTTAATGGCACTTCAAGGTAGTGAATATGAGAGTTTTATATAATAATTGCTTTTGCGTCCAAAGTTGCTTTGCTGTTGTATCTTGCAATTCAGCTTTAAAAACATTACGTTAAACCCTTGGTCTGTAAGACTTACACATACATTCCTTTGCCAACTGGCATCTGGTGCTGGAAGATAGTACTGCTTTTGCTGGCATATCAATATTTGGCAAATGAGGCTTTTAAAGAGAGGTCTGTCAGGATGAGCTCTTGGAGAGGTATAAGCCCTATTATGTGGTTGAGTGGATTTATTTTTGGGTAACTCCAGTATATCTAGTCAACTCTTTAAACAGCTTGTATTATTCCCTCTGCACACTAATGTGCATCTTGAGTGCGACCCCCTGATGTCTTTCATATTCTAACCCATTTAATCTCTGTACCGGAGCGTATGGCTATACAGTAAACTTCATTCTGTTGAATGAAATTAGCATACTGCATTTATCATCGCACAGAAAGATTTTAATCAGCTTATGCACTGATCTGTAACTGACCCCATGATACCTAAATGAGTGAAAATAAATTTGATTTTAATTTTTTTATTCATATTCTCCATTTTTAGTATATTAAACTATGAAATTGAGTTGGTCTATGTTAATACAAAAGGGGACCTTTAATATCTCTAGTGCAATTATTTATAATTATGGAAACTGGGGAAATAGTCATTGAGGATGGGTGTCTCTGACCTGTTTAACTCTTTCATTATGTAGGCAAAATTGTACAATTATCATCTCCTGTCATGTGTCATGTGACAAGAATTACCTAGTATGTCCTCAGATGTATCTTTTACAGATTAAAATTTTTATTTTTTTTGTCAATTATGATATTGAATAAAATAATTGTGATATTCATAAGTGAACACAATGATTATAATAATTGAATGAAACACTAGAGATTTGCCTGTACTAGAGATAAAGGTGCACATTTAGGTTGTGTTAAAACAATTCAGTACAAGAGAAACATTGAGGCTCCAGCTGCTATAAATTTAAAAGCGTTGGCATATGTGGAAAATTCCTGTCTTGCTTAGTACAGGATTTTTAAATTATGTTTTTTTTTTTTAATTAGTCATATTTTGGTACATGCCTTGCACTGAGGTTGATTTACCAAAACTGGATTGCATAAAATTTCCTAAATTTAGGTTGTCGTCTTTAATGTCCAATCTGAAACCTTGTTTATTACCTTCCTCTAGTGTAGGGAGGGCCATCCTATAAAAAAAAGAAAAAGAAAAGAAAAGGTAGTATAAAACCCTACACCCCCCCCCCCCCCCCCCCCAGGTTCCTGCTGCACTTACCTCCATGGATGATTAGAAAAAGAAGTGGTTTTCTTTTCCCTCTTTCATTAGGAATGCCAGAACAGATCAGAGTGATGCTGAATTACCAAAGGGACCAATCAGAATCACTCTGGTCTTTCCTGGAAGAAGACAGTGGATTGCAAATCCCCAGACCGCTGCACCACATGCATGGGCAGTGAAAGCTAAAAATCCATGGAGGGGGGTGTAGTGTTGACCAGGGGGGGGGGGGTGTAGGTGTAGGGTGTTAGTCCACCCTTTAATTTTTCATAAAAGGTGAATTTAAACTTTACGATGAAGGAGAACTTTAAATGAAAGAACCCTGATTTGCTGCTTTTAGCAATAACCCTTTTTCTTTTCCTAAGTTTCAATAAATCAGTCTTACCGCAAATAAGCTGTCAATGTTACAAAATAATTTTCACCAAGTGAATGTGGTGAAAATTCAGTAGCACTCAATCATGTGCGAGGGGAAAAATTATTATTTGCGCGTGCACATGATTGGATGATGGAAGTCAGGAGAGTGTCACCTCATTCACTAAACTAAGGAAAAATTCGATTGCAAAGTAAAAATACCCTTCCAAAGTGAACAGCCTATTTGTCATTAGTAAATCAACCCCTTTATCTTCACTAAATCTACCTTGTTAAAAGCACACGGGGGTTGATTTACTAAAATTAGAGTGCAAAATCTGGTGCTGTGCATAGAAATCTCTTTCCAGGTTTTCTGTGAAGGCTTAATTGAACAAGCTGAAGTTAGAAGCTGATTGGCCATCATGCAGAGCTGCACTAGATTTTGCAATCACCAGTTTTAGTAAATCAGCCCCACAGAGTAGACCATGAAAAGTCCCAGTGCAGTTTAGTTCATCTTAACTTATAATGGGGAGGATTTACAAATACTGGAGTGTGCAAAATCCGGGGCAGCTCTGCTTCCAGGTTTTATTGTCAAAGCGTAACTGAACAAGCTGAAGTTAGAAGCTGATTGGCTACCATGCACAGCTGCACCAAAGTGCTTCAGATTTAGTAAATCCCCACAACTGTATTCATATTAAATGCTAAATTCAAATAGTGTCTAATGGAAATACTCAGTATAACTGGAAATTAACTAACTAATTTGCAGAAATATGGTTAATGGTATGCTCACAGGGTTTTATATACTTTTAGTTTTGCAGAGCATAACCTCCTAATTTCTGTCCCTTTCCGTTCTTTTCAACAAGGCATGCATGCAAGTTCATATATGCCAAAAGATTTTTTTTTCTTTTTTCAGTTACTAATAACCTTTGGTGGGCTTCACTATGTTACATTGCATTTCAACCCATCCCTACTGTGCCCATCTTTTTACGCAGCCAGGTCAGATGCAATCATATCATCACATCCTATGAAAAAAAAAGCTTTGCATGAATAACTTCGAAAAAAAACATTGCTGTTGTACCATCACCATTAACTATCATAAAGCTGCTGCTTGGCTAGATATTTCCTTGATCAGCCATAGTCATGGTACATAGCCATAGTATATAGGGGGCTGCTGTGAGTGCCATAATGCCATTATCATCTTCACTCAATAACTGCATTTTGTTCCACAAGACTGAAACATGAAAAGTGTGCTTCTTTGCGCCCAGCCAGTGGCAGTCATAATGATTATTACAGTGATGATGAGGGGTGCCAATGGTGCAACTGTGACTTTGAGCTCATATAGTTTGATGAGCATAGCATGGTTTCTTGTATTGAGAGTGACTAACATGGTATCAATAAATGATATTGGTATTGGGTAGATAGTTATGCATTTTATATTTTTGTTATAATGGTTGTCAGCACTTTATTAAATTAAGATCAGTAACAGTAGCATTTAATTAAGACCAGTAACAGTAGCATTTAACATTTAAACACATTTATTTATTTATTTTAATATGTGCTGTTTATATCTGTTTCTGTCATTTATGACTGAATCCAGAATGCCTTTTGCTCAATTTTTACTTTTATATACCGGTATTAGTGATTAAAGGAATGTGTAACACGTTGCCACATTTTTTTTTTTTTCGTATTTCTATTGTTTGAAAAATGCAGCTGCAGTCTACGCAATGGCCTGCACAGACGTGGCCTACTTAAAAGAAAAGCAGCTTCAGTGCATATAATGCTCTTCATAAGCCAAGAATTACCATATAATGTTACATTTAAACAGATGACTTTGCATGCTTGGCCTCTTTCTGTCAGTTTTGAAAACCATATAAACAATGAACACGCTGCATATAGAAAGTTATAACCTTCAGCTCACAAGCTCCACGTTTAGGAATCAGGAATGGTGTTTATTAAACCCTGTGCAGCATAGATAGGTGGAATCATGTAAAACCAAGCCTGCCATATATTACCTAGTCTACCTTCTGCACATAATGTACATCAAGAATGACATTTCATATTGGTGTATTATATTTCACATCAGGTTTCATTTCACACACAAGAACAGAGTATGCAATAGCATACTATTTAGCACTCTTCAAATGACTGGGGTTTACCAATGGCCCATATTAAGGCATGATTAGACCTCTAAATCAAGTCCATATAGTGCCCGATACAGTACACCTGGATTTTTTATTTATTTTTTAATTTAGACAAGGCACTGCCATAAACCGAGATTTACCTCTGTATCAAAGACTTGTATAGTATACACATATGTGTACTCTCTATGTAGCAGTGTGAGGCACATTGCTTGGATTACATTGTTGGTACTTTTATTTATCTCTGTGAGATGTATAGGGTAGCAGGAGCTCCCTTGTTGCACTTTGCATATTGCCAATTTTACACTTTAGAACAAAAACTTTTATTTGATCTTTTTCTGTTTTTGTGGTATCTAGACCAGTAATGGCCAATCTAAAATCAATGGTGTGCATGTCAGCTACCCTGTAACCTTTCCAACTTCCCATTACAGCTTTAGATCTATGTAGGTATTAAGGAAAAAATGTGTAAAGCTGAACTCTGGGCACCAACAATTCAACAAAGTATATTCTTCAATATCCAAAAAAGGATATAAATTACATTTGCTTGCATAAAATGTCTTTGCCAGCCCAGTTATGACCTTGTAAATGTAGTGATGTCATCATCACTGTGTTGTACATAACTCATGCAGAGAGCAGATCTGTAGGAGGGGCTTAGCATGGGAGGGCATTAAAGGCTGCCGGTATATAACTACAGGAGGGGGGGCAGAAAAAAGCCTACTCACCCTACACGATAAGAGAGAGCAGCAGTGACTGGTCTTAATTTAGGAAGCTCATGTACAGAAGCAAAAGGGTTTACTTTGCAAAAGAATTTTGCCATAGCTTAGTGAATAAGGTGAAAATTTACTTTGCAAAGAATATTCAATTATGCAGGTAAGAAAAAAATAATAATATTTACTTGTACATAATTGGATGATGGAAGGCAGCAAAGCTTTACCTCATTCACAAAGCTAAGTGAAAATCCCCCAGCTTAGTAAATAGCCTATTTGTCTTTAGTAAATCAGACCCAATGTTTCACACAAGATTATTGCACATATCTGGAAGAATACACTGGCCGACTGGCTCCCGATCAGCACTCTCAGCCAATGGTTGAGAGAGCTGACCGAAGTGTTCTAGTGGGGGCAGTGCCAGAACAAGGTCATCCAGGGCAAAGATGCCAAATTCGCTCCCCTTTATTATGTGCAAGCTTATGAGGAGGAGGGAGAGAGAGCGCACAGCTCGCACCTCCTCCTTGCGCTCTCCTCAACTCTTTACTGCTTCTAACACTGGGCTGACAGAAGTAGTGATGCTGCTGTCACTACTCCTGTCAGCCTTATAGTAGAAGGAACTTGTGGTTTCCCTATCCATACAATGCACGCTGCACCCAGGGAAGCCGCCCATTCTGCCCACCCCTTGTTCCGGCCCTGGGGGAGGGCCTTACCCCTATCAGAACACATTAGCTCAGCGGGGAAGTTCACTGTCCTAACCTCTGATTGTTAGTACAGCAGCTCTGACCTGAGCTGTCAGTTTTAAAAAAAGAAAAAAATGGATAGTGTGTACCAGACTTTAAAAGCAACCACAATTGAAGCTCACCAATGGGCTTAGTCAGTAAATAGTACAAGAAGAATTAACTGAAAGAGATCACTCAATTAAAGCCTGTATGAGATTGATTCTAACCAGTTGTTGTTGTAGATGCTATGCTTTGTATTTGTCATGTTTTCTTTGCACCGGTTTACTGAAATAGCCAATATTTGCACCAGGCTGCCCACCAGTCTTGTAGATGAAACATGGTAGCATAGGTATAGAATATTTAGTGACAATGTATAGGCATAGTTCTTAGTACAAATGCAGTTTAGCAATTTTCCAATATCTTAGGAAATTATAAAAAATGGAAACCTATAAGTATAGCCACTGGAAAAAATAACATCTAAACAACTGGTGTTATTCATTAAATATCTGCTAGTTCTTCAGTGAAATGCTGATAGTCCTTCATTGCAACCAGTAAAGTGAACTCTGCTTAAATCAGACCATTTAATGCACATAAGAATTAACAATAAGAATTACGTCTCTAATTAAACTTTTCAGCAAAGTGATCTAATTCTTAAGTGCTAATATCTTAGTGCAGTAATCCATAACATCCAATAAGAATTCATTGGGTCCTGGTATAACTTAATCTTAGTGAACTCTCGTTGGTTGTTTTGGGTTACTGTTCTTGCAAATTAGCTACCTTTGTTATGTAAGGCCATGTATGGTACAAAGCTAAGTGTTCTATTCATAATACATTTTGCTGTGTGCCTTATACATTCACACTGACATCACAAATAGGGATGAGCCGAACACCCCCCGGGTTCGGTTTGCACCAGAACCTGCGAACGGACCAAACGTTTGCGTGAATATTCGAACCCTATTCTTTACAATGGACGCGAACGTTCAAAATGAAAAGTGCTAATTATAACAGCCAATATGCATGTTAATGTCATAAAACAGGTTTGGGGACCCGGGTCCTGCCCCAGGGGACATGTATCAATGCAAAAAGAAGTTTTAAAAACTGACATTTTTATGATGCATAAAGTGAAAAAAAAAGTGAAATATTCCTTTAAATATGGTACCTGGGGGTGTCTAAAGTTGCCTGTGAAGTGGCATGTGTTTCCCGTGTTTAGAACTGTCCCTGCAAAAAATGACATTTGTAAAGGAAAAAAAAAGCTAATTTAATACTAGATGAGAACAACTGGGCCTTACGGCAGATAGGGAGGCTCAGGTGGTTTTATGTGTGCTGTACTAACACAGCAGACACACACGCTAGCTCCTGTAAATGTGTGGCTGACTGCCTTAGATCACAACAGGCCAGAACTAGTATAAAGGTGATACTGCAATGCTGTACTAACAGCACGCACACACCAGACTAATCCCCAGAATCACAGCAGATAAATTTAGACTCAGCAGCAGATAATGTCACCACTCAGCACAGCAGAATGTATAAGACAGCACAGCACTGCAGATACTGTCAGCAGCAGTGCAATCAGCAGAATGAATATATATTCAAATGATCAGTATTCAGTAATGATAATGAATCAGCATCAGCATCAGCAGTCTGCCTATATCACAGTCACAGCCGGAACACAAGTGCACTAGGCCGCCACAGCGGCAGCCTTTTATAGAGTGGGGCGTGTACTAAAGCCCCTGAGCCAATTATGGCTCTCCTCGCTGCCGGCGCTGTGATTGGCCAAGCATGCGGGGTCACAGTGCATGCTTAGCCAATCATCAGCCAGCAATGCACTGTGACTGGCGCAATGCATTGCGGGCCGTTCGCATCACACGAATTTGATGCGAATGGCCCAAATAGTTCTGGGCTCGAACACCGGACCCATCCCTAATCACAAATAATTGCCATGATGTGTGTGATATGCTTACTTCCTATGAATATCTCAATTAGGAAAATACATCATTATGGCCACTAGATGGTGCTGCCAATCATAGGAAATAAACAGATTAGACAGATTAGGGTGATTAGTCATGTTGGCTGTGTGAATGCTTTTGCACAGCAATTTTTTTTATAAACAGACCCCTTAGTTTCTTTAATGCTAAATAATGGATGGAAAATGTATATTTCCAAAAAAGAGGGATGGGTGGAACCCCCCTCCATTGGCCAATGGATCTCAGAAATTAATTAAACTTACTATATGGAGAATCTTACCACTTAATTAAAAAGTCAGGAGGATAAACTTCGATCTACTTGGTTTTATCAGAATGACTTCCAATTCATTACAGAATACTGCACCTAAATCTAACCCATGTTCATCACCAGGATACCTCCAGACATGGCAAACCACCCTTATTTCATGGATACTAGTTGGAGAGAAGACCAGATTAATCTATCTACTACCCCTCTTTGGTCTTCCTGTTTTCATCACTACCAAGCCCCTTCTTTCTTTTTCCTACCCAATCCATGCAGCCTAATTACATATAAAAATGTGTTCTTCCATGTACTCCTTCACAGCCTTGCACAGGACCACCTGTTTGACTGTATCTTGGGAGCTTTATGCCACATGTAGTCCCTTGACTGTCAATTGTTGCACTATGTTTAATGCTTTGATACTGAAATGTGTTTATTAGTCTAATAAATAGTCTATTTCAGTGAGTCACGGTTGCAATATACAACTCTCAATCATACGTAACTTTACAGTGTTGAATGGTGATTGCTTAAATAAAGAATTGACCTTGTAGAAAAAAAAATTTGTGTAGCATTGTGCTATACAGCAGTATTTTATGTAAGCCACAGAAGCACACTGTGATTACACTTACGCAGAAGATTACTGTATTTAGCTGAAGCAGTGTGCTGATGAGTCATTTGATTGATCAGAACTGCATAATACAAATATATGATTACACTCTAAAGGTTTTTCCAGATGTTTTTTAGGTGTGCTTGATTTTTAGAAATTCGAAAAACAGTACTGTTGATAGACTTTAAGTTTCTCATACAGAATAGATACCCAAAGACTGATATTTGATTTAAGATGACCATTAATAGTCTATTCAATGACCTTACCAAATAAGAACCAGTTGTGGAAGTTTTCATGTCATTGTCTCTTTGCTTGGCTATACCGTAAAATTGCTCCCTTTTTTTTATAATACATTTATATGAAAAGAAAGTGTATAGTTATGTGAAAACAGGGGATTTTTTTTAATGTTTCCACCTACTATTTAACACACAAGTACTTTAAAAGTCACATAGCCCAAGCCATGTTAATCTCAAACATCCCCTCCATCCATATTGAAAAAATGCCAATTAATTTTCAATAGAATATAAATAAATTACAAGGAAATATCATTCAAAGCTTGGCCTGTCTACAATATACAATATATTAACTCAGAGTATTTTAAAATTGTGTTCTACTAGAAGTACATTTGGCATTGGCATTAATACTTGTACTCTATTGTACATGTTAGAGGGAGTTTTTAAATCCTCTTTCACTATACAGTTCATTTATCTTCATTTAGGCTGTACCTGGATCTTATATTCAGGCATTTCCTAATCCCTCTCTGTGTCTGATCCGCAGGTTGTTGTTTCGTAACGTTTTATACAAGAAAAGCAGCACTGGAAGCACAGAACGCATTGCACAATATTAAAACTTTACCTGGGGTGAGTACATTCTTCTTCTCCTTGACACTGTGTCATGATTAAATGTCATTTATTTGTTCTGTTTATTGCTAGGGAATAGCTCTTTCCAAAGAACCAATGGGGAAATGATGAAGTGTGAACTGCTCAAAATGACTGGGCTGCAATGGACTTGTGATGGTGTTGAGCTAATCCCTTAATTGTCTCAGTCAGATGGCTTTGTGTAGAGTATAGAAAATGCACTTTAGGCTTTATCTAGGAAACAAGCATTACATTATTGCCTTACCGTTATAATCCTGTTTTGTTTTGTTTTTTTTCCTTTTTAATCATTATTGAAACAAGCACACTAAACTAAATTTAGAAAGTGAGAGTCAGGCTTGCTACTTGCATCCAGTGCAACCAGAGTCGTGAGAATATTTTGTGGCAATTCAATTATGTATCTATCAGAAAAAACTTGCGGTAACTAAATATGTAAAATATGTTATTTTTCCAATACTGGCGGTATGTTTTGCAGACTTTGTTCATTGGTGTGCAACCAGCATGGCCTTTTTGGTGTCTTGGCAAGTCCCCATCCCATCTCCTAATTCACTGGTGTGTACATTGTGCAGTAAAGACATAAATCACAACTGATGCCAGTTAGAAATGACACACAGTAATTTGTATCAACTAATTTAAAGTAGAAAACAGCTTTGTTTTATTAACTGTTGAAGGATCATGCTGGTTGGATGTAGTGGGTTATAGAAGGAGTGTAGGCAGCCAAGTGGCTTACTGGTTAGGGCTTCTTATGCATTGCAGCAATGGGGTTCTTGGTTGGAATCTCGACCATGACCCTATTTATATTCAGTTTGCATGTGCTCCCTGTGTTTGCATGGATTTCTTCTGGGTATCCTCCCACACTCCAAAGACATGCTATTATGTTCATTGACTCCTGTTTAACTTTGCCTAGTATGTGTATAAAAATTGGCAGTGCACATGTGTCTTCACAAGCTGCATGGCAGTTCAAAGCCTGTGTAAATAAGCAAAGACCTCGAAACCTGGGCCTGGAAACTCTCCAAGGAATTTTTATGGAAAAGGCTCTAAGACCCCTTTCACACTGAGGCACGTTTTAGGCGCTTTCACGCAATAAAAAAAAGGGCCTGAAAAAGCTCCTGAAAACTGCCTCCTATTAATATCAATGGATCCTTTCATACTGGGGTTGTGCGCTGGTGGGGCCATGAAAAAAATCCAGCAAGCAAAATCTTTGGAGCATGTTTGGAGCGCTTAAAAAGCACCTCAAAAATGGCCCTGTCCATTGAAATGAATGGGAAGCGCTTACAAAAGCCCCTGAAAAGCTCAGCAAAAGCGCTGCAAAAGCGCCTGACGTTTTATGGGCAGTTTTAGAGTGCCTCAGTGTGAAAGGGGTCTTAAGTGTGTCAGACATGACGGCTAGAGAGCTGGATAAAATTGCCCAGTCAGACTCAACAGATATGAAAATATGGGTTGTGATCTTAAAGGAAACCTTAGAAATAAATTTGCCTAGATTTTATTATATATGTCTTCATTTTGTTGAGATTTATTGGGAGCCACACCTTTTTGTGATTTTAAAAGAATAGTATGGAATTTGCTTTTTTTGTGAATCATACTTACCTAGGTGGATGAAGCATTAGTACAATGCATCTGTTCCCCGCTGGCTCTAACACTGAGAACCGAGCGATCAAACACAACTGTTAGTCACCGACTTTCTGCTCTGTCCCCCTCCCTGCACTCACTAGGGAGCTGGGCTGTGAAGGGGTGGGAGCGGCTGGCTTGCTGAGTCAGGTGCCGGTCCAGGCATGTGGGCAAATCCTGACCATATGGTCGCGATCCTTCCTGAGCCGGGACTGGCTCTGTGACGTCAGTCGAAATCGGGCTTCAACCTGCTCTCTGCTGAAAATGGGTCATGGGAGTACAAAACTAACTGCACTACTGTGATCCATAGGAGAAGTAAAGCCAAATGATCTTTGGCTGTACTTCTCCTTTAAAACAATGTCCAGGTGACATTGGCACATCTGGTTTACAGGAGATTGTATTTCATACTGATGATCATGGACAGACTCTGCTCCACCTAATGTAGCCACAAATGGCACTACAGCCTCTATATTTATCTGTTTATATGTGAATATATAGATTTTTTTCCCACACAAATGCAATCTATCAATAATATGTCAATAAGATTGTAGTGTAACTATAAAGGCCCATCTTTATCTGGTAAAAAGAGAGTCACCACAGTGTTCTTGAAGACAATTCATCTGTTCAGATTCACATAGTTATAGGTGATTCAGTATTCCCACATAATATACAAGCAGAAGATAAAGGAGGCTATGGAGCCAAAGTATGACTTTTTTTGACCCTTGAGATCCATTCAAGACCCTTAGCATTTCTGCACACGATTGGGACCAAGGGAGCATCATCAGTGGGCCAGCTGTGCAAATGACTAAAAGACAGCTTACTCCTGATTTAAAGCAGAGTTCCACCCAGAAATGGAACTTCAACTAATCCGGTGTCACATTTGGCATCTTTCAGGGGGGAGCAGATACCTGTTTAATCCAGGTATTTGCTCCCACTCCTGGCGAAAGATCGCTGCAGTATCCGCAGTGATCTACACCATCTCCGGCCCCTCCTCCATTACCCCCTCTGTCTTCTGGGAGACGCACAGTTCCCAGAAGACAGCAGGGACCAGTCAGAATGCGCAGCAAGATTTGCGCATGCGCAGTAGGGAAACAGGCTGTGAAGCCTCAAGGCTTCACTTCCTGATTCCCTTACTTAAGATGCCGGTGCCTCCATCCAGAGCCGAGGGACTGGTTGGCTTCGGGTGAGGACATTGCGGGCACCCTGGACAGGTAAGTGTCCTTATTTTAAAAGTCAGCAGCTGCAGTATTTGTAGCTGCTGACTCTTAATTTTATTTTTTTCAGTCGGAACTCTCCTTTAGGATAGTGGTGCCAGAAGGGGCTAAAGCAATGAGTAAGAAAAAGACAACACTGGATTCTCTGGGCTATGTGAGCATGTTTACCCTACATAAAGTACAACATAGTGTCAAAGGTATGTAGAATGTAAAAATAAAACTGAAATTCATGGAGAGGAGTGAAGTTCCTCTTTAATTGGCTATCATGAAAACTCTTACTTTTAAGATGCTTATAATTTCATATAGAATTTTATTAAAGCATTCTGAAACATGTGGTTACAATAAACTATTCTGAGATATTAATGCTTGTAAGAAATCATGTGACCTGCTCTTTTAGAATATAAATAACGTTATGCAAATGACTGATAACTTTTTACAAATGGCCTCCGGCTTCAAGAATAAATGGCTTATTCTAGTACAGCAACTGATTGTACATAGGCCTGAGTACAGTACTAACTGCAGACATCGCCAGTATTTCTAGAATTATTAGATGTCGCTAGTATTAAGCTCAGTGCCTGAACAGCTTCCATGTTCATTTGTATCATGACCAGTAGCCATTTAGTAAATAAATGTGGCAGTCATTCAGAATTCAGGCCATACACAGTATCATTTAATTGGATAATTTAGCATTAGCTGCATTAATTGGGTTAGTAAGCCTTTGAGATATTAAAACCTGATGCTTTCCCTTGGAGAATAATTATCATCTAGACAACAAAAATGCACAGAGAGGTTTTCTTAGTCCTACAGCGTTGCAATATTTGTTTCACATGTGGTGGCAGTATACATGAGGAAACGGTATATGCCATTCATTGCTTTCTTATTCATCTGTCATCAAAATGTTTAGTGGGGATTGCTTTGTATCAGCAAAATTGTCTTATAGCAAAAAAGCAACAAATGTTTTATTTTTTATTTTTAGGATTGCTAACACTGATATAGGAGCAGGAATTGATGCAGTTGTAATAGTGACTGGACCTAAGATAGTGGCTGCACTGTAAGCTATGCTTTTTATCATTGTCAGGTTACTACATTCCTCCTCAATACACACTTAGTTTGTACATGTCAGAAACCATGAATCAGACTGAGACAGAAGTACAGTTAAATCACACTTGTTGAATAATAATAAAAAAAAGGTAAACAGAGTAAGCATAGTCAAAACATAGTTCATGAGCCTGAACAGATAGTCAGACAAGCCAAAACGTCAGGGAGCCAAAGGAATGTCAGCCAAGCAAGTCTTTAACAGGAACACAGGAGAGCGTCTCTAGAGATGTGACCAAGGTGAAGGCAGAGATCATCTGAATTGGACAGCTTAAATAGGCAGGACAGACGAGCAGGATATCATCAACAGATGAGTCACTGTGGAGAGATAGGAGCTGGCAATTAGTCGACAGCTGAACGGCCAGATCAGAGAAGGAAGGACTGGGCCCAGCCCTGACAGTACAGTACTATAGTTTTCCTTAAAAAAACAGTTGTTCATCCCTAACTATAAAGACACTCATTAAAAGCTTTGATGCACAACTTTTCTCTTTGCAGACGCTATCTCTCTGAGACAGATCAGCCCTTACAAGGTGTATCTTAAAGCCATAAAATTAGGGTAACTGCAAGCATAGCTGACCTAACCTATTTGCCACCTCTAAAAAGGCTAATCTTAACCTGAAAATAACACTCAGCATTCTCTACCACTCTCCTTCCCCAGCCTGTTACAAAATCAATAAGTGAGTACCTTTTTTTGGTGGTACTCGCTCCTAATTCCCCTTTCCTTATCTTGGCTTGCCTGCCACACCGGTGGCCTCCTGGGATACATGTCTTCCTCAAGAGGTTGTTCTGGCCAGCTCAGTAGATTGTTTTAAGAGAGGCCTGGATTGTTTCCTAGATACACATAATACAACGGGATACTAATATTTATAGGTAAAGTTGATCAAGGGAATATCGGATTGACTCTTGGGGATCAGGAAGGGATTTTTTTCCCTGCTGGAGAAAATTGGATCATGCTTTATTTTTTTTTTTTTTTTTGCCTTCCTATGGATCAACTGTGGGTATAGGATTGTGTATATATTTATATATATATTTTTTTTCTTTCATTGGTTGAACTAGATGGACTAGGTGTCTTTTTTTAGCCAGACTAACTACATTCCAAGTGCCTACAGGACCAGTCTCCCTACAGTCCATGATCTTGCACATGTGCAGTAGAAGGCCGCCTGTGAGTGATCAGAAGGTGACAGAGAGGTGGTACAGAAAATCAAAAACCCTGCGAATAGCCAGGTGTGTAAAAGACCATGCTGAACTTCAGGCGCTGATAATATATATAATAATAATAATATAATCACACACATAGGTTGGACTTGATGAACTTGTGTCTAATTTAAACCTCACCTACTATGTAACTATGTAACATATATAATGTTCTTAAAACACAGTGGCTAGAGCACTTGTAGCTGCCTACTGTTAGTATTCCCAGCTTGGTAAAGTTTCTCTTTAACCAGTTACTAAAATTCATTACAATTTATACTATTAGCATACTTCAATTGATTTCTTCTGAACTTCATATATGGTATCTTATCATCCTTAATTTGTGAAAAATTTTCTGGAAGTATGCAGTTAAAAATCTGTATACATTACATTTTTGGGAATACTGTTAGGAAGAAAAGTGTAACAGAGGCTGTCTTTCAGACCCCAATTGCTTGACATGTTTCCAGGTTGCTCAAATGGATATCCCAAAGCAGAGAGAGGTGAAAAGATGGATGGGATAAATTAGGCATCTCATACACACTGAAACTCCAGGTTCTTTGCTTCTGGGTCATGGTACCATTCTGACAGCATAAATCTATTTACATTCTGTCTCATATTTCCAGAGAAAGCTACCATATGAAAGCTTGAAATTAAATAGTGTATGTATTGAGCACCTTTAGGTTGTCTTTTACTCTAGTTGTTATAAATTAACATAATCTGTTTTCCAAAAGGTAAAGCTTGTTTTCAAATGGCACTACAGTGTTTTGAAGTTAAATTATTGCCTGCTTTCACATTCACAATCAGGGACAAGTTCAAGATTTTAATTGGTGCGCCAACATTTTTTCTTTCACTAAATACTTTAATTCTATGTATGTATTCAGGTCTGAATCATTCGTTTAATTTCTTCAAGTTTGAACAGAAGAAAAGAATTTAGGCTGACATTAGATTGGTCTGTTTTATAGATGCACATAGATATTGCAGTCTTTGCCTAATATAGCTAAAATCAGCATAATAGAGAAACAAAAATTATTTAACCACTTCAGTCCCAGAAGAATTTACCCCCTTCCTGACCAGGCCATTTTATACGATATGGCCCTGCGTCGCTTTAACTGACAATTGCGCGGTCATGAGACGCTGTACCCAAACAGAATTTACGTCCTTTTTTCCCTTAAATAGAGCTTTCTTTTGGTGGCATTTGATCACCTCTGCGGTTTTTATTTTTTGCTCTATAAATAAAAGAACAGCGACAATTTAAAAAACAACACAATATCTTTTACTTTTTGCTTAATAAATATCCCAAATTAAAAAAAACAAAAACTATTTTTTCCTAGGTTTAGGCCCATATATATTCTTCTACATATTTTTGGTAAAAAAAAAAAAAAAAAGCAATAAGCGTATATTAATTAGTTTGCGCAAAAGTTATAGCATATACAAAATAGGGGATAGATTTATGGCATTATTATTATTATTATTTTTGTTATCAGCGATTTTTATCGGAACTGAGATATTTCAGCGGACAAATCAGACACTTTTGACACATTTTTGGGACCAGTGACGTGTATACAGCGATGAGTACTATAAAAACGCACTGATTACTGTATAAATGTCATTGGCAGGGAAGGAGTTAACTGTGTTCCCTAGGTGTGTTCTAACTGTGGGGGGATGGGACTGACTAGGGGAGGAGAGAGATAGTGTTCATACTCAGTATGAACACACAATCTGTCTCATCTCCCCTGAGAGAACCGGAATTTGTGTGTTTACACACACAGATCCCGGTTCTTGCTCTGTCACAAGCGATCGCGGGTGCCCGGCGGTCATCGCGCCCGCCGGGCACTCGCATCTGCTCCGGGGACACGCTTCACGTGCGCATGCGCCACCGGATGCGTCTTAAAGAGCCGAGGTACAGCTGCAAAATGCTCTTGCAGGGGAGCCAACCTGCCGCAGTATAACATTATATAATAGATAATACATTGTATATACATTGTATATAATAGATAATAATAAATTGTATAATAGTATGCGGCGGCGGATCCAGATGCAGTTAAAGGCTATGTTCACTTTTGGAGCATGTTACACATTGCACTCATATTTAGGGTGTAACATGCTCCCTCCACACCCCCCCCCCCAATTCCCACCCATAACAGTGGGTGGTGGTTCCTCTCCCCTGCACCACTTTCCATGAAAAATGAGCAGAGCTGTGTGGGGCTCTGTCCATTCAGCCACGTTATTCATTCACAGAAATCTGTGAATGAAGAAACTACACTGAGGCAGACAGCTTGTAGTTCTCAGTGGACTGTGAGGTCACTAATGAGCTCCCTCATAGTGAATTGACACTTCCTCTAACTTTCTAACAGAAAGCCGGTACAGAGGTATAGGCAAGAAAGCTGATAGATGTGTCTGCAGGAGCCTGCCCACTGATCATGGATGCAATGCTTTGCAGGTTCCTGGGGGACAAAAATAATAAATGTACATTTTTTTTTGCAAAAATACATGCATTTATTATTTTTTCCTTAAACATGAACTTATCCTTTATTGCCCTTGGGCCTTTGAGACTCAGAAACCTTGCTACAGTTAGAGGACAAGCCCAGGAGCAGATATAGACCTGAGGTTGTCTTTTGCCACACGATAATAGTATAAGACATTTAGTAGACTGCTAGTATTTGCAAAGTGTGTGTGGGTGGAGGGTGCACTTTTGAGCCAAGCACAGAGCATAATACACCAGTCATGAATGCTGCTGCCAGACTCATCCACCTTACCAGCCATTCAGTGTCCACCATCCCTCTGCCAATCCCTTTATTTGCTTCTGCCCACCCTACAAATAAAATTCTAAATACTAACAACAACCTACAAAACCATTCACAACTCCTGTTCTTTAGCTTCCTTGTCTCCCCATCCTATGCTCGCCTGTAGGACTTCTCTAGAGCCTTTCCCATCCATTGGAACTTCTCCTCAATCTGTCCAACTATCTCCTACTATATTCCTGAAAACCCATCTCTTTAGAAAAGCCTATCTTTCCTCTACCTAAAAACTGAACTTTTATTTTCTTCATCTGCTCAGTCCCTATAGTTATTACCTTTTTTTATCACTTGACCATCCCTTTAGATTGTAAGTTCTTATGAGCAGGGCCCTCTGGTTTCCTCTTGCATTGAATCATATTGTAATTGTACTACCTGCCCTCATTTTGTAAAGTGCTACACAAACTAATAAAATGCTATCTCTGAGGTGGTATTAATTGTAAATTGCATCCCGGGAAGGTTTTGGCTTCTGAAATAAAAATTATGTTAAATTGTAGGAAAAAATACTTACCTAATCCTGTTCCTGTAAGCCAGTAAAAGCTATTACTTCTTAACACCCCCCTCCAGTCCTGTTCCAGTCCTCAGTATAATGCAAGATGGACTAGTTCACTGCAAGGGGATACAAGCCCTTTACAGTTTTATCCAGCTGAAAGGCGATCCCTTTCCAGAGTTTTGAGGTGAATTATTTTATTCAAGTTGAAAAAATATGCTTCTGTAAGTGGATACTCTATCCAAAATGAGAAAGCTCTTCTTGACTAATGCCAGTAGCACAGCAAATGTATATCCCCTCCAATCCTTTTTGCAAACTCCTGTTTCAATTTGGTGTGCTTCATCAGTACAAGCACAACAGTTCTCATCATCGTATGTATGTTAAGATATATGGATCCAAAATGGAGTCACCTCTGCTCAGTCATATTACTACAGCACTAAGGATCACCACAGAAGGTATGTAAGCAACCACTGTTGATCTTTCAGTAAGTTTACTGATGGACATGTGGGTCCAATGGCTTATTTTTTTTTAGGTTGCTGGTCTGGAACAAGAAATCTCACCTTTGTTCCTTACCCTGGCTTCACTTTCTGTGTGCTTGTTTAGGGCCTGCGCCGCGTTGGCTGAATTGTGCTATATGTTATATGTTATACTGAAGACAGATACTGATATTGTCTCTCTGCTGGACATTTTAGTGTTATGCCTGCAGCCCGTATTTTATGTCCCAAATATAAAAAGACAACTGTGGTAGCAAGTCTGATCACATGACTTTAATAGGTTAGCCTCCTTCCTCCTGCCACTTTTTTCTCATTCTTTTTAATGCAGTGCATATTTGCATTGTAAACCTATGGGCATTTTAATCACAGCCTTAAAAGTAGGGCCTTTAGTGATGTTCCTATACCAGGAGAAAATGAATCTATACCTGTTAGAATATTTACTGAGCTGCATATACATTAATGAGGTGTTTTTAAGTTATATGCTACATGATAAATGTACAATATATGGTCTTCTTTTATCTCTATAGGCATGGGCTTAATGAGATTTGTATTCATGTCATAAAGGTAACCTGAAGCTTTCAGTTTTAATCCAGTTTGCAGTGTGTCTGATTTGATCAGCAACACTAGAGGGTGCATGAATCTGTGTCTAGTGCTACCCCCGCAGGAGCCGCTTAAGTATGATTGGTTCCGTACTCTGCCTCTCAACCCCAAGAACAGTCTCAACCCCTCTGTCACACCTGGCAATAGTGTAAGTGCAAGGACCAATGAGAAACAAACAGGTTATTACAGAAATTGTCTTTACTTCAATATTTCTGTGGATAAGTAACAAACAGTAACAATATATATATTCAAGGAATGCAAAGGGAGAACAGTAACTGATGTTATGAGCAATATAGCTCAATACTATATTCAGACTGCTTTCAGGGGGATTCAAAACCTGAGAATAACCCCAAGAGCAGAGGCACATTTACATGGCAAATAAATCATAATATGGCAATCTGTATCAGAGTGATTACCTTTACTCAGGTTGGATCTATGAGTCCAGGCAGGAGGAGAGCAGAGGAATGACCTTCTTTATGTCAGGCCTCTCTCTTCTATCCACCGACACCACACGTCCAACTTCAAACACTTTATTCAAATTAACATGTAATGGCTTAACTTCCTAGATAAACTGTCCCACACACCCACTGCATATACAGAGCCCTGAACATGTATGTGCGGATCCCTATGGCACTAGTAGCTTCCGCCCTTTTGAAGAAAAGATAAGACTTTGTGTCTTCAGCTAGCCACTTTCATTGGTGCACTTAAACTCCTGAATAGCAGGGCCAAACAATACAACTGGACCGGATTATCAAGTGAAGAAGGCAGGGTCTTTCTCAGCAAGGGGAAAGGACAATGGTATCTGTATACAGTGTCCCTGGGAATGGATGGCCTTATCCTTTGGCCCTGTGGCACTACAAGTGTCAGCATGATAACTAACAGCAATGATGTCTGTATACAGTGTCCATTCAACTTATTCTGTGGTGCAGTGTCCCTGTTTCCTGAAAATGGGCAAAAGCCCCCTGACCCAATCCTGCGGTCAAGGCCCAAACTGGTCACCCCACACCGGAATGCTTCACCGTCTGTGCAAGTGCGCCTGGATGTGCACCTTGGATCCCCCTCTCAGGCTGGATGTCCCAACTGGCGGTGGAGGCCAAAACCGCCTCCACCGCCTAATAACCTGGGAGGCAGTACCTCTCCCTTAGGTCTGATCTGTTCCTCTGCCTTGGGCTGTCTGAATTCCCTCAGGAGACAATATGGAGTCATCAGCTCGTTTCTAGTGTAGAGCATCCTGGGTTTTGTAGTTCCATGCCCCATACAAGGCTGTGGGGCCTTCTGATAAGGGGATTACATGTGCCAGAATCCATTGCATTGGCTGCTGTAATTGGCTCCTTCCGATTGGCTCCTCTTCTCTTGCCAATAAGAGCACAAGGGAGGAAGCAGATAGTGGGTGGATGCCTGTTTGAAAGCAGCTCGCATTAACAGTCAGTGTCGATGGGGAGAAGGAGGGGTAAAGATCCCCCCGTAGGGCTGACAGGCATGCTCTCCCTCATTGAAGAGCCTGTGTACTCGCGACGGCCAACTTGGTAAGGCCGTGGGAGAAACAAGACACCCGCTACATGTGTAATTAGGAAGTGGTGATTTGCCAGATTGCAGAATGTGTCTAAAGTGCTGCTTGCTTCTGGTGTATTTTGTAACCTAGTCCTTACTGTATTAGGTGCATTTTGAATACTGTATGTGCAACCCCCAAGTTTTCTAGTTACTAAATGTTATTAAATGTCATATGTGTCACTCAACTATTAGTGATGAATTGCTTAACACGGGGAAGTTATTAAGTAAGAATCTTAGCATGCATCACTGCCCATATCAAGTCACTTGATGAAGTAGTTCTCTTGCTTTAGTTTAGCTTGATAACAAAATTAACTATGAAATTGTAATGAGTACATTCAGTTACGCAGTTTACATAGCTATTTAGTTATTTTGAGTACACAAATTTATAAAATATAGGTCTCTTAACCCCTTGAAGAGACCACCAACTGACTAAACATAGATGTTGTTTACTTCTATGCTAGACATATTTGTAGTACACACTCTCCACGCTTCTAAGTAACCCCAGGCAAGAGTAGGGAAATAGAGCAGACGCATTTTTATTTAAACATTAACTTCAGAAGTGTAGTAGTCAGTAATATTATAATGAAACTTTAGTTGGGAAAAAAATCGCCTCCAGTTGCCCTATATACACTGCAAGGATGTTAGAGTATTTTCTGTTCCCATTTAGAAAAAAAAAATATGCTTTATTTTAACCTTTTTTTAAAATGACTGTGGTTGGGAGGGTCTACCTTTACAATAATCACCAGAGAAGTCCAAGCAATAGAAGAAAAAGAAAAGCTCCTTCATAATTTTGGTGGTGAATATTTTTTTTAAATATTGCACCAAAATTAAACTACCGTACTCGTTATCTGATTTAAAACACTTCTGTCTAAAATCAAGAGATTTTTTCCTGGAGATGTTCTGTACACACAGGTGTAAAGGACATCCAATGCAAACTGTATTTTTGTTTTAGAAAAACAATGACTGCAGGAATTGTGGTATTTTTAAGCTAGAACTGCATTTAGCGGGCTGGGAGGTTTTCTTGAAGGATAACTAAAGCCAAAACCTTTATTTTTTTTTGGATAGAGTGTAGAGATATTAGAATACCTGTCAGTTTTTATTGCTGTCTATGTCCCCATTAGGGAGATTCCCCCTTCTCTTTGTCCTGTTTACCATTATCATTAAAAGTAAAAGAAAAATCCCAAATGTTGTGTTGTCCCCAGAAACAGTAATCGAGGGGAAATCTTACAATGGGCACACTAGCTCTAGTGACCTGGGGGTTCCCAAGAAATTCCTTTAAAGTGGGAGTAACCTCCCATGCATAATTTGTATACTACAAAATTGCCGTGCTAACATTAAATAGTGATAAATGCAATCTATATGAAAAATCTAATAAAATCATCAAAAGAAAAAAGAAAGCCCCATGAGTGATGACAGTACAATGGTGAAACTTCTTATTATTTACTCCAAAAAGATGAAAAAAAAAACAGTGTTCAACGTAAGTCCAATATATACCGTTAATGTGAATAGCAAACAAAAAAGGTGAATTTCTCAGCTACGCCTCCACTATGTGATAAGAAATGTCTGCTTAGCAGAGAAAATGGACTCTAAATTATAATGCCCCATACACACGGTCGGATATTCCGATGGAAAAAGTCTGATCGTATTATGTTGTCAGAAAATCCAATCATGTGTGGGCTCTAGAGGACGTTTTCCGTCAGAATTTCTGACTGAAAAAATTTGAGAGCAGGATCTAAAATTTTCCGACAACAAAATCCGATCTGACTTTTTCCGATCATGTGTAGAGAATTCCGATGCACAAAGTGCCACACATGCTCAGAAGAAATTTGGAGACGAAAGCTATTGGCTACTGCCCTGTATGTTGTCCCATCGTACGTTTTGTACGTCACCTCGTTCGGAATGATCAGATTTTCCGACAACTTTGTCCGACCGTGTGTGTGCAACACCAGTTTCAGACAAAATCCATTGGAAATTATCCGACGGATTTGGTGATCGGAATGTCCGACCATGTGTACGGGGGCTAAGAGTCATGAACGCAATATGGAAAGATATCCCTTATGCCGCATACACACTATCGGACTTTCCGGCGGGATTGTCCGCTGGACTAGATTCCGCCGGACATTCCGACTGTGTGTGGGGCTCCGGCGGACTTTTTATTCCCAAAAGTCCGGCGGACCTAGTTTTAAGTTTTGACTTAAAATTGTCCGCCGGACTCGGCTGTCCGGAGGACAATCCCGCCATCCGTGTGCTAGTCCGCGGGACTTTTGAAATGAACGGACTTGCCTCACACACGGAGGAAGTCCGTTCATTTAGAACGTGACTCCAGATAGACGGGACTAGTGAAGGAAGTCTGTTCTGCCGCGCTAGCCCCGTCACCTGGTATGGATTAAAAGGGGAATCCCTACGCTGAAAAAACGGCATGGAGGTCCCCCCAAATCCATTTCAGACCCTTATCCTAACACGCAGCCCGGCCGGTCAGGAAAGGGGGTGGGGACGAGCGAGCGCTGCCCCCCCCCTCGAGTTCGATCGTGTGTACGGTGCTTTAGGGTGGAAGTCCTCAATACCTTTCCTCCTTTTCAATGGGAACACTCTCATGAGAAAAGGTTGTTCCCCAGCATGTCATACATGGAAATAAATCAAAATATTCCCAGAGTGTAAAAGCATATCTGAAATGTAATTAAAGTGAAAGTACCAACTACTCACAATGAAATAATTAAAAACAAGCATATATGCAGCACATACCTGTCCTGGGAATCAAACTGATAGCCTTGTGGAATCGGCAGGTGTGGGCATGTCACAAGCATAAACTCCACAAGGTTTACCTATAGGTACTGTAAATATCTCCTAAATGTGCGCTGTTTAGGAAATATTTACTGTACATGCAGCTGATGATGTCATCGGCATAAGCATTCTGAAGGAACAGCCACCCAGGCTGTTCCTTCAGAGTCCTGTGCTGTAAATCACGGGAGTGACGTCATCGCACCTCCAGCCACTCACAAATCCGGAGTCAACAAACCCAGTAGGAAGACCGGGTAAAGATGGAAGTCTTGTCAGCGGTGACAGCTCACCACTAGAAGGCTTCGTTCTAAGGTCATTTTAACATAATATGTGCGATGCATAATAGCACATTATGGCTTTATCTGGCAGGTTACAAAAATAAAACTACCGCTTTAATTTGTAGGGATTTCTTCTCACTTCCTGTTTGGCTATGGGACAGGAAGTGCAGGGAAATCTCCACAATGGACAAATTTAAAAGGTTATAGACCTCCCTTACTCTATCCAAAATGAAGAAAAAAATGTTTACTTTAAGTGGTGAACTAAGATGACTTTGAAAACTAGTCAATTTTATAAAAGCATCAGTCCAACCAAAAGTTGTATACTAGTTATAGGTGTATTTTGAATGGTTGCCCACTGACATCTTTTCTTTCTGGCAGTTCTGTGGCAAAAACTAACAACCACAGTCCGCCTCTGTTTTCACCAATAAAATGTTTTGGGTGCTCCCACTCCTTTTTTACAGTATCCTCAATGCAAAACAAATTAAATATCCTACAGCAAAAGTAGGATTTCCAAGTAATGTCCATGAAAGTTGTGTGGACCTGGAACTAAAAACTAAAATGGATCTTACCAGAGGAGAGGTGGCACAATGTTCGTAATTGAAATCAGAGCACTGCCGCTTTTACTGGGGTGCAATGAAGAAGGAGCAGAGTGCAAGAGCTCCTTCATCAATCGACAACCTTGTTCACCCCAAATAATGTGAATCACATGGGGTGAAAAAAGATCACAGCTTCCTGATGGTGATTTTGGAGCATGCACAGACAGAGTGGCAACAGAGAACACTGGGGATCACTGGTAGGGATGAGTCGAACAACCCCTGGTTCGGTTTGCAGCAGAACATGCGTTCAGGCAAAAAATTTGTTCGAACACGCCAACACCGTTAAAGTCTATGGGACAGGAACATGAATAATCAAAAGTGCTAATTTTAAAGGCTTATATGCAAGTTATTGTCATAAAAAGTGTTTGGGGACCGGGGTCCTGCTCCAGGGGACATGTATCAATGCAAAAAAAAGGAGAGTAGTGAATTTAATAATGCTTAAAGTGAAACAATAAAATTGAAATATTTTATATATATTGAAATATCCTTTACATTTTGTACCTGGGGGTGTCTATAGTATGCCTGTAAAGTGGCACATGTTTCCCATGTATAGAACAGTCCCTGCACAAAATGACATTTCTAAAGGAAAAAAGTCATTTAAAAGTACTTGCGGCTATAATGAATTGTCGGTCCTGGCAATATAGATAAAATAAGTAATTGAAAAAAACGGCATGAGATCCCCCCAGTCCATTACCAGTCCCTTTGGGTCTGGTATGAATGTTAAGGGGAACCCCCGAACCAAAATTGCGTGGGGGTCACCCCAAATTCCATACCAGGTCCTTCAGGTCTGGTATGGATATTGAGGGGAACCCCGCGCCAAAATAAAAAAAAATGGCGTGGGGTCCCCCTCAAAATCCATACCAGATCCTTCAGGTCTGGTATGGATTTTAAGGGGAACTCATACCAAAATTTAAAAAAAATGGCGTGGGGGTCCCCCCAAAAATCCATACCAGACCCTTATCCGAGCACGCAACCTGGCAGGTCACAGGAAAAGAGGGGGGCTGAGAGAACGCCCCGCCCTCCTGAACCATACCAGGCCACATGCCCTCAACATGCTGGTGGTTGTGGGGGTCTGCGGGCAAGGGGCTTATCGGCATCCGGAAGCCCCCTTTAACAAGGGGATGCTCAGATCCCAGCCTCCCCCCAGTGTGAAATGTAACGGGGTACAAATGAACCCCTACCATTTTACAAAAAAAGTGTCAAAATGGTAAAAAAAATGACAAGACACGGCTTGGGACAAGTCCTTTATTAAAAAATAAAAAAATTTAAATGTCCCACAAAGTCCATTCTTCTTATTCTCTTGCTCCGCTGATGGACTTTGCTTTGACAGTTCTTTTATAACTGAGGGTGGGGCCACACCGTGACGTTCCCATGTGACACCGCCCCCCTCTGATGCACGGGGACTTCCCTATGGCTTTCCTGGGGTGTCAGAGGGGGGGCGGGGCCACCCGGTTACATAAAGAAACAACAATCAGGGCTGTTAAAAATGCTGTATAGCATGTTTTCTTGTTTTATTCCTTGTTCCTCTACTCAGCCACAGCTAAAGCTCCCCTTTATTGTGCAGTATATGTCATTGTATGAAAATGTGTTTACTTAATTGTTTCACTTGAGGATTATGTTATTTTAGATACATTTAAAGTTCACTGTTAGGAAACTAATTTCCCAGATTCTTCTCCTACGTAGGTATACTGTTTACATGTATGGGTGGAAGATGACTCAGTCCTTCCACCACATCCCAAAATTTAAATCGAAATTATTCAAGTAGAGTGGGACTTTTTAGGTGCAAAAATAATGACTACTATGTATTATGTATAAATCTATTTATTAATTTCATTCAAATTGATTGTTAAAATCAGTAATCATAGTATAGTCTTGTTTTACATTTGTTGGTTCAGTCAACATATATAAAGCTACAGATGTTACTTGATCACAGTATGGTATCATTCAACAGTAGTTGGTTCAATCAACAATCAGTGAAACTACAGATGTTACATTCTCTACATGTTTCGCCAAAAGCACAGCTTCTTCAGGAGTTACTGTAGCATAGATAACCATTCACTGGAGATAAAGCTCTCATAAAGGAAAAATATATTCTGTGTATGCATTGTAGTTTTGATAGCAATAAAAAAGTGACTTGTAGGTGACCAAAGGAGAGATAACGGTCACAAGAATCATACGTATATAATATTAGACATCAGAGGGTGTCAAAACACCTTGCTTCAGCTTTTTACATTTTCATAATAAACTGGTGGAGTCAGAAAGGGTCTATCTCCTCCATGTGGCTCCGATGCTTGCCAATTCAACCAGTGTAGCCGGCAATTTTAAACAGCTGAAGCAAGGTGTTTTGACACCCTCTGGTGGCTAATATTATATATGTATGATTCTTCTGACCATTATCTCTCCTTTGATCACCTACAAGTTTAATTTTTTGCATACTTAGAGGGCCATCAAAGCTACAATACATACACAGAAGAGATTTTTTTCTTTGTGAAAGCTTTATCTCCAGTGAATGGTTATCTATGCTACAGTAAATCCTGAAGAAGCCGGGTTTTGGAAAAACATGTAGAGAATGTAACATATGTATATTCACTGAATGTTGATTAAACCAACTACTGTTGTATGATACCATACTATGATCAAGTAACATCTGTAGCATTATATACAGTATGTTTACTGAACCAACAAATGTCAAACAAGACCATAATATAATTACAGGTTTTAATAATCAATTTTAATGAAATTAATAAATGCATTTGTACATTTTTAATAGTGTTCATTATTTTTGCACCTAAAAAGTCCCGCTCTATCTATCTTCTTTTACGTAGTTTGTCATATCAGTTTGCTGCCATTGTTTTAGAATGTATAATATGATTCCTACTAATAGTTTCTGTGCAATGGAAATGTTAGCCAGCTCATAAGAAACTGTTGTTTCCCAAAATTTTAAAGCAGAACTATTAAAATAAAGTCCTTATAGATCATGTCAGGTTGGCTCCTTTTACAGGTTTAGCTATGTAAAACATTAAAAATATGTGCCTATATTGTTTAAAACCGAATAAAGCACTGTCTCACCCTGCTCTGCACATGCTCAGTTGCTCTCGATTCTCGGCACTGTGCCTAAATTGAGAGCCACTAGAAGCCAATCAGTTGACAGCTTTAAGCTTTTACTGTGATGTATAGTTTTTGAGACCAAGTAAAGGAGATGAGTTTTCAATAAGTAAGTGATTGCACTGGGCTTCAACAAAATTACAGCCTCCAGCAAGAAGAAACAGGAGCAATGCTGGAGGCAATTCACTGAACACATTCATTTTGGTAGCATAATTATTAATGTGGAATGTAATGTTTATCAAACTGTTATGGGTCAAGTTCCACATTATTAAATATGTCATTTTATGGTGTGAAAACTCTAGATAGCAGTTCATAGTGAAATTAGAAATAAAAGTAACCTAAAGCTGTCCACGATAAGCGTGAAGCTTTTAACAATTTGATAACTGTGTGCACTGGTCTTGTCATTTAGATAAATACAGCCACCCCCATTGCTTTAAAACAATGGCAGTGTAATGATCTTTATTTAATGCCTTTATTTAATTCTTATTTTATTGATTATTAAACTAAGCAAAAAAAATTAAGCCCTGTATTTGTTTTCAAATATACTAAATTTGATGGGCTTTTTCATAGTTTTATTTTGCTCTTTTTGAATTTTTAACAGAGTTTAAATATCAACATTTAGAATGACAGTACACAATTTTTTTCTTAAACTTTTTCCTTTTTTGGTTATATTAAAAAAAAAAAAAAAAAAAATAACACAAAAATGACAATATTAAACATATCCTACTGTCTTTTTAAAATTTTAATGTGCTATTGTAACACCTTTCTTTTCTATTATTATTCTATAAAACCTTTAGAATATACAGTACACGAAGGACACTAAGAAGGCATTCAAAATGTATTTAAAAACCTTATAACGACTTTAAACTAACCTAAACCATGGCATTTATGCCTTCCCTTTTGACTCCAATGTATTTCTCCCATAGGTGAAATTTCACCGAAATCAGACAATTTCACCAACATTTTGAAAAAGTAAAATCAGGCAATTTTGCTCATGCATACTCAGGATGTGATTAATGTAGATATTTCTTTCTCTTACTATTATATCATCTAGTAAATGGAGATAACATTTTGTAAATGGAAAGATTACCTATAGAATATCTATAGTGCACACACTAAAAGAAAATATCATTAGTAGAGTTTGGAAGTGTTAAGGCCTTTTTTTCTTGTTGCTATCTGTGTTCCCAATAATAGATATGCTTACTTCCTGTTGTGTCACCAAAACAAGATGTGCAAATCTTCCAACGGGAACACTAAAAACCTGGCAGATGTCCCATTCTGAAACCACTATTTGTCTAGAGCTCTACTTTAATAGTGGGGGTCCATGAATACACATACACAATTGTAACATTGAACGTTTGGTCATTAGTTGGCAATTAGGCCACTATATCTTGTTTTGCTGTATATTGTTTGTATACAATTCTATGTACTTAGATTTATGATTAAAATTTATTTGTATTTTATGTATTACAAACCCTTTTTGTGTATTATTACTATTATTAATAATATTAGTACAATATCAGTGTATATTCACCTATTTTACATTTTCACAATCAGTTAAAGTTTGCTTAAATGCACGACTGAGAATTTCCATGTACTCAAGCTTTTAAAGAGAATCTGTCATCTGCAGAACACTTGGACATGCATCAGTTCGCTGATTAGGCAAATTAACATATCTTTACTGAGTAAGTGTGTGTCTGGATTACTGTCACAGTGCAATTGCTCTGGGCACTGCCAGACTAAATAATTCTCTACAGTACCCACACATAAAGTAATACTAAGAAATCCAAAGTATCAAACCCGCATATTTGTGTTACTGAATAATAACTACTTCATTATTATGAAGTGGTTAATAATGGTCCGGGTCAGAATATTAACCCGGACCAGAGCACTTTTTGCGATTCGGCACTTCGTTGCTTTAACTGACAATTGCGCGGCCGTGCAACATGGATCCGAAACAAAATTGACATTGTTTTTTTCCCTAAAAATAGAGGTTTCTTTTGGTAGTATTTGATCACCTCTGCAATTTTATTTATTTTTTGTGCTATAAACAAAAAAATAGCGTCAATTTTGAAAAAAACACATTAGTTTTTACTTTTTGCTATAATAAATATCCTCAAAAAATATATAAAAAAACATTTTTTTCCTCAGTTTAGGCCAATATGTATTCTTCTACATATTTTTAGTAAAAAAAATCGCAATAAGTGTTTATTGATTGGTTTGCGCAAAAGTTATAGCTACAAAATAGGGTATAGTTTTATGGCATTTTTTGTAATAATATTTTTTTACTAGTAATGGCGGCAATCAGTTATTTTTATCATGACTGCGACATGATGGCTGACACATCAGACACTTTTGGTGCTATTTTGGGACCATTCACATTTATACAGCGATCAGTGCGATTAAAAATGCATTGATTACTGTGTAAATGTGACTGGCAGTGAAGAGGTTAACAGTAGGGGGCACTGTAGGGGTTAAGTGTGTCCTTATGGAGTGATTCTAACTGTGGGTGAGGGGCTGTGTGTGACACAACACTGATCACCGCTCCCGATTACAGGGAGCTGTGATCAGTGACAGTGTCACTAGGCAGAATGGGGAAATGGGGAAATGCTTGTTTACATCAGCATTTCCCTGTTCTTCCTCTCCGTGAGACGATCACGGGTATCACACTCACGGAGCTCGGAGCTGTCAATGAAAATTGACAATTTTTATAGGTACTGGCCTGGGTAAATTTGGGGTGTTAATGCCCTTTAAAAATCTCTTTCTAGTTATTTTTGACAATACAATATAAGCTAACTTGAAAACTGTCCTTTCATGTTTTGAGTTCTGCCTATCTGCTGGCCCTCTTTACCCAACTTCCTGAAATCCCTGCATGCTTTGCAGCTTATTCTCTATTGTTTACTTTCAATGTATATGGATTACATATCTTATGGTACCTTGCCACATGCATGTAATGATTCCTGTACTGACTGCTCCTCCTTAAAGTCCTACTTTCAACACCTCTGTAGTTCATAAGGCAGACTCTCTGACATGTGTGACACAGCAGTGCTTACTCATAGGGCATGGTGAATACTTGCCACAGAATTCAAGGATGTAATTGGTTGTGGATATTCACAAAGTAAGTTTACAAACATAAGATCACTCATATTAATAGGAGTAGTCTAGAAATAACTAAAAGTACAAACAAGTGGCCACTGCCCCTACCTATAACTGGTCTTTGCAGCAAGGAGCACTGGAAGGGCGACGTATGTCAAACAAACCAAAGACATTTCCAAACTCAACTTACCAACCAGCCTGTGACCAACCGAATTGACCTGTCCAACAATATGCGTTAAAAACAGGTGTTTAGTCTGCACACATTTGCAAATACATGTGTAGGCTACAGCCCCGTCAAGGCACCCCATTTTCTGTAGTCCTAACTTTAACTTCTGAGAGTCTCCACAATGGAAGCACATGCATTTTAAATGATAGACATAGGGCAGGTGAGCCTGGAAGGAGCCCACCCTTCCTTAAAGGCACAGGGGCACACTGAACACCCAGCACATTGCACTTTGGCAGCAAAGGTGACAATGCGTTGCCTAACCAATATATTCAAAATACAAACAAGTGGCTACTGCCCCCAAATATAACTGGTCTTTGCAGCAAGGAGCACAGGAAGGATGACTTATGTCAAACAAAACCAAAGAAATTTCCAAGCTCAATTTGCCGATAAACCAAATTGACCTGTCAGACAATATGTGTTAAAAATAGGGCTTTAGTCCGCACACATTTGCAATTACATGTGTAAGCTACAGAGTCCCATCAATGGCAGAAAAGATCAGCAATGCAGGTTTTCATATTTCTTATCTTCTTATCTATAGCAGGAGGTTTATATTCTGATATAACAGAACCAGATAATAGACTAGAATAGCTGTCTTTGTTACTAAATATAGGCCATAAAAAGCAGATTATGTTGCTACACAGGTGCTCCCATATAGTCAATTTTAAAGAACCAGGTGTTAATAGAGTAGAAAATGTCCACAGATTCTAGCATTGTAATTTATATAATTGATCCAAAGCTGTCACCCAGAGATCATGCTGATATATTATCGTACATTACAGATTTCAGTAAATGTAATCTGCTTTTTCCATAATTAGAAAAGTGAAATATTGCTAATAATGACTCTGAATTTCATTATCATTTTTCATTAATACCTCTTAATTTCCAGCTGATATCCTTATAAACCAGACTCAATGACTCAGTGTTTGCCATATGTGATCATTCCCCTTTTTCAGAGCTATTCTTGAAGTACATCATGCACTTTCATACCATATTATCTTTTATGTACATCATATATTCATTGTCACTGCATTTTTGTCAGTGATGTTTTATGAAATTGAAAATTGTATCCTATCTGTAAATTGCCAGCCTGATTTCTCTCCTGTGTGATGCTGTGACTGGCTTTGTTTTGTATTATTGATTTTTTTTTTTATCCTTGTTCTTTTCGTAAAACCTTACACCGAAAATATTCTTTTTATTTCTCTCTAGTTTGATCACTGCATAACTTGTACATTGTACCTTTTGAATATGTTTTATTATCCTGGCCACAGGCAAGAGAGAGGAGCCTATGACAGATAGGATGGACAGGCCCTTCCCCTGAATTTAGTCCCTATGGTAGCAGCCAGTACAAGTGGTGTATGCCACTTATTATCTCTTGCTACATACTGGAAATAGCAATGAGGTAACGTACAAAACACGTACGTCGGGACTATAAACGGGCCAGTAGCCAATAGCTTTCGTCTCTTAATATATTCTGAGCATGTGTGGCATTTTGTCTGTCCGAATTGTCTACACATGATCGGAATTTAAACAATTGGATTTTGTTGTCGGAAAATTTTAGGTCCAGCTCTCAAACTTTGTGTGTCGGAAATTCCGACGGAAAAAGTCCAATGGAGCCCACACACGATCAGATTTTCTGACAACACGATCCGATCGCACATTTTCCGTCAGAAAGTCCGACCGTGTGTACAGGGCATAAGAACTATGTCCTGTCTGTTATTTTGAATCAGACCTAACATTAACAGAACTGGTCTGTTTTAAAACCCTGCAGTAAGCCTACAGGCACTTTGTTTTGTTGTAGTTTCTAGTGTGACTATATTGATTATATTGATACTAAATACCTTTCTACTGTAAAATCAACTGTTATAGACAAACATAGTCCAATTTAAAGTTATAGTTGGATGCCTGCAAAACATTCTATAATTTCTAACGCTGCACATTCTGCAATGTCAAGTTTGTGTGACAGTGACCAGGTGACTGGACAAGCATGAGTAGAGGAAACTTTAGGTGGTGGAGACACAGGGAGACATGAGAGTGTGACCTATTCTGAATGTAACCTACTTTATGCCCAGATATGGCTCCAACAAATTTAGAAACCACTATTGTATATGCAGACATGCCTTGTTCAAGCATTACAGCGTAAAATCTGTTTTATTATGCCTTCCACACCTATAGAGCCCAAAATATCATGCCAAGATGTGTTTGCCAGATATGCAGAACCTGTATTTTATGGTCAGATATGCCTTTGCCTTCTGTAAGTTCTGAATTGGTTGCTTCAACTTCAGATATGCCAATGTAAGTTCTGAATTGGTTGCTTCAACTTCAGATATGCCAATAACTTTTTCCATGCACGTAGCTGAAAGATTTGTGTAACCCCAGCTGCTGGTAAAACAATAACACTCCCTGGTGTTTAGAACTACTAAACATTATATAAACCAGTGCTTATAAAATATTATAACAGCTCACAAAATTATAATGTGCAAATATCTTTTAAACCACACTATCAGAAAAACTATATTAGTGCAAAGTGGACATCCAAACAAATAGTAAATCAAGTGAAGATATTGGTGAAAAACTTTCCACAAAATAAAATGTAAAGGCTGTATTAGTCCAACAGTGTATTTACCTCCGTGCTCTATATTTTTCGGATGGTCTTACCAGATAGCAATGACTCTTTTCACATAAGTGAGTCATATAATGCTTTTCATCAAGGATTATATGTGGCAGAACATCCCAGGTCTCCTCTTTCCACCAGAGCTTTCACATAGGGCCTTGATAGGTCAATGGAACATACTACAACTCTATTCCTTCACGCCACCTCAGCAAAGTACTGGTATTAGAACAGAACTTAAATAGTTTAGCATGTATCAAAAACCAATTCATTCATAATATCTTTATTGACATTGTGATCATGTGATTACAATGCTGAAAGCAGCCAGGTACTGGGAGCTACAATCCACTGCATCCACTGGAGCATCGTGCTGCACACCCTTACGTTCATGTACGTAATCCAGCTTACCCATGCTTAACTGTTCAAAAAGCTGAAAAATACATGCTTGCATGTGTAGGGTGCAGGCACGTTGGAAGGGTAGGTGGGTCGCAGTCAGACAGCCACGTTGACCATTTTTGTGACTTGATGAAGTTGCTGGGCCCAATGAGAGTTGAAGGGAATGACATGGCTATGACACAAAAGAAATGACAGATGAGAAATGATTTGACAGAAATCAGATATCAGGCACCAGCAAATGCCTTTCTTTCTTCAGAAAACATTATAAATATAGGAATTGACAGATTTGTTTTCAAACCTAACTATGCCTGTAGCACCATTTGTCAGAAGAGCAAGCAGTACCAATTAGAAGCATTCTGTCAATGCTGCAATTGAAAGCCTTTTACCTAAGAAAAGGCTTACAAAGATATAAAAATTCCTGGAACATTGTCAGATGATAAATGCTTTTCTTAGCCCCTTTAATGGTTTCAATATTAGGTTTCAGATGGCTCGATCAGGTGGTAACCAGAAAAATAAAAATGGTTAAAAATTTAAAAAATTATATCACGTGGCACAATAAAAGGTATAATTTACTTGGGGTCAGTCATTCACTATTGGAGTGGTCCTTCTGGGATTTGTGTGGCCATATTTTCCAGTAAAGTGAAGCAAAAAAGCCTAGAAGTAATCTCACTAACTGAATGGCCAAAAATGAACAAACTTTATCATGTGGCACAGTAAGAATGGAATTACATACTTGGGATTCTGTCGCTCACTACTGTACTGGCAATGTTTACATTTGTACTAATATTTATATTTTATATTCAATATTTATAAAGGCTTAGCCAGATCAAACATAGTGGCATTACTACATTAGCACGGAAGTCTTATTTTCAAGTAAAATTATCCAGTACTAATAATTAAGAGGATATACAGTAGTTTAAAAAAAAAGATATCCCATGGCACAGTACGAATGGTATAATTTACTTGGGGGTCAGTCACTCCTCATTTCTGGAGTGCTACCCCTGGGATTTGGGTGAACAGCCTTCCTCTAGATACCAGTGTTTAACCCTTCTCCAAATATCAAGTGTATGCATTCAAGTGCCTTGTGCAAGAATGTTTAAGGTATAAAAATATTAACAGTAGTAGAAACAATGGTCAGAATCTTCTATAATTCCTTATTTAACAAAAGACTGAGAGGGGGTATCAGATAAATATTAGTTTATGTTTACATCTGTATTAAATGTGCACTTATTCTCCAAGGAAACAAGGTTAAAATCTGCATAAATAATGTAGGGAAGACCCTTATCATGCCAACACCCAAAATATATATTCAAGGATTGACCAAGTCAAAAAATGATTGGACTTTGTGGGCACATAATGAGAGAGAGAATTAGTAAAAAAGTATACATTTTATTACAACATAGTTAAAAAACATATAAACAACATACAAACAACACCCTGTATGTACACAGTTACCAGTTATCCAATAATGCAGTTATAGAGGACTGGACCTACGGTACAAAGATTAATTTAATACTGTAGCAAGGTAGAAGGAAAATTTCTGATCCAGTAATGCCTCCAAAAACTTGTTCGTCTACACGTTTCACTACAATATTAGCTGCCTCAGGACAGATACTGGCTAGGTGCTGGAATATTTAAAAACAAGAAAGTACATATGTAAGTATTCAATGTAGTATATATCGAAATAAGTATGAATTATCATTGTTACAACATTTCTCCAGGAGGAGTACATTTACACAGAGACTAATTACTTATAAACATAACAACGTCAAAGCTTGCATGGTAAACTTGTGGCTCAAGGTGTGGGAGAACTTGACCAAACTGACATACAGCCGAAAAACGAGATTGCATATGTGTGTCTAAAGTAATGGGATACACATATATCATGTGGTCTATAGTAGCTACCACTAAATAAGCAAGAAACAACAAACATATGCGTTATAGATTAAGGTGCTACTATAAAAGTCCCCCAGTTCAAAGACCGATTTATACTAGACTTAGCTCTCACCTGGTATATAGTAGTCATGTATAAGTATTTGAGTATAAATCCCACACAGCAGTAAGTGGTCACAAATTCCCACTATAAGAGTGTTTAATACAATATCTAAAAATAAACCAAGTCAATAATCAGATATTGACCCTTTAGATAGGGTATATATAATAAAGAAAAATAAAGAAAAATTACAAAAGAAGATATCCAGAGAGTATAGTACCAAGAAATGGCCCATGGATACTGGACCAAGTTATTAAATGGGTAAGAACACAGTCCCCTTACGTATAGAGGCAAATGGAATATCTAAGAGAGGGGGCATAGCAAACTATTAAGTATTTAGCCATACTTACTTAAATATGGTAACTAACAGGTGGTCAAATAACTTTGAGCATGTGAACCATGATGATGTGGAGCTGTTCTATGTCACATGACATAGAACAGCTCCACATCATCATGGTTCACATGCTCAAAGTCATTTGACCACCTGTTAGTTACCATATTTGATAGGGCATAAAGAAAGCAGAGGGATATCCGGTCACAAAGCGTATAACATTGCCATGTGATCGTAGTCATGTGGGTGTAGTCATGTGACCACAAACCCACCTGTCAAATAATTGAACAGATATCAACAGGAAGTGAACAGGGGCATGCGACCATAGAGAGATATCTGATCACATGACATATACCATCAAGCGTGTGATCACAGTAATGTGAACATATTCATAAGACCAAACAGAGCACTTCTCAAATGGTTCAGAAAACATCAACAGGAAGTGAGCGTGGTCACAAGACCGCAAACACTTAGCCAATGATTAGATAGATACATAGAGCAGTATAATGACACATATCCACGGAAACACACACCAAGCAGCCAACTCCAAAGCTCTACCCCAGATAAGTAGACGGACAAGAACAAGCCCTTCCATAAAAGGGCATATACGGCAAATAGTGCAATAACATATCGCACAAACGCCACACACACGCAAAATAAAAATACAATATCATGGATCCATGAAAGCGCTAAACTCCCGCCAACAAGCAACCGGCAAGCTCACATAACTAATGTTAGCATTTTAAGAGTTACTTAATCCAACGCTTTTAGCTCTATGCAATGGGTCATCATCCTCTTACTTATCGACACTTGCTTGCCCAATTTCTGGTCATCCTTATCACACTTAGTTGCACTTGCTGGACCAATTACTATGCATGTAATTTTCATGCCATCTATTTCTTTGCTGTTGTATACTGTATATGGATACTGTATACTGTATATGGATTTTGTTCACTGAGTACAAAAATGTCAAAATCAGATGGCTCATTTGTCTGAATGTCAACATCTTGAGGACAGGGTAATACAATTATTTCAGCTCTTTGCCACTGATCATCGTACTTATCATATGTAGCGATACCTGCTTGACCAATTACCAGTCATCCTCAACATACTCAGTTGCACTTTCTTGCCCAATTATTGTGTATGTAATTTTCATGTCATATATTTCTTCACTGTTATATACATCTTTGTGTTGTGCACTAGGCACAACATTGTATAAATCAGTCAGGATCATGTCTTGTCTTGTCTTGTCTTATTATATATGCGTGATTTTTTTTATAATTACAATGCAAATTACTGTTCTTTTGTGTTAACAAGAAAATAAACCCTATTTAAAAAAATAAATAAATTTAGCAGCAGAGGTCAAGATTCTATATGCCTGTTCTCTCTTTTTTAAAACTTGCCTTTTTTCCTTGTTTGGTCCCATAATCACTGCTCCCTGCTTTATTGTTTGCGGGTGTCTGTTTTATGTAGCATAATCTGATTAATTCATGCTTACACCCTCCCATGACTACTGTGCCCTGACCTGTACAGGCAGTGACTCATGTGAGCCACACATTTTTCAGTGAGGGAGGATTCATGCCCTTCACAATGGATGATGGGTTATGTAGTCCTGTGGAGCATAGTAACGCTTGATTATGTTGTATGAGCATGCTCCCTGACCAAAGAAATAAGTGTATGCAGCTGCAAAATGGTCAAAAAGTCAGCAACGATTTAACGCAATGTGCTTTTTAATATGTATAGATTTTTTTTTTGATGAAATAAACTAGGCTTTAGTAATATTTTAACCACTTCAAGACTGACCGCTTTCACCCCCTTCCTGCCAAGGCCAATTTTCAGCTTTTAGCACTGCCGCACTTTGAATGACAATCGTTCGTTCATGCAACACTGTACCCAATTTTTATTTTATTTTTTACACATTATGATTGCTTATACCAAGGACTTTAACTGGTATAAGCAACCATTTTTACTGAATAAAACAGATTAATTTGGTGTGTTTTGTTGTGTTAGTCACAGCTAATTACATGGTACAGATGGGCAGTGATTGGCCCTGTCTAGGCCATGTGATCACTGTGACCAATCACAGCTAGCAACACAATTGTGCACAAAGGATTGCATGAAAGTGATCTGCTGTGATTGGTCACAGCAATCTCATGGTACTGGTAGCGGGCCGGTACACAAATCAGTCATCCACCAGACACAACATCATATGATGTCCACCCGGATCAGTGGAGGTCCTGCCCGGCCATCATTTTGCTATAGACCAGACGGGAAGTGGTTAAAGCAAAAAACTTGAAAAAACAAACACTAAAACTCATGAAAACACTTTGCTTTTCTTTACCTGAGCACTTATCACTGAACTTAATCCCTAATATGAACTCTTATGCCCCGTACACACGGTCGGAAATTCCGACCACAAAATCCGTCAGATTTTTTCCGACGGATTTTGTCCGACACTGGTGTTGCATACACACCGTCGGACAAAGTTGTCGGAAAATCTGATTATTCTGAACGTGGTGACGTTCGTGGCGTACGATGGAACTACATAGAGTCTATTAGCCAGTAGGTTTGGTCTCCTAATTTGATCTGAGCATGCGTGGCACTTTGTCCGTCGGAATTCTCTACACACGATCGGAAAAAGTCCGATCGGATTTTGTTGTCGGAAAATTTGAGAGCAGGATCTCAAATTTTTTCTGTCGAAAATTCAGACGGAAAAAGTCTGATGGAGCCCACATACGGTCGGATTTTCCGACAACATGGTCCGATCGGACATTTTCCGTTGGAATTTCCGACCGTGTGTACGGGGCATAAATATTTAACACCACCAGCAAAAGTGTGCCAAGAATAGGAAAGGTTGGGAAAATAACATACAATGCAAAAGAGGTGTCTGGATGGGCAGTATATACAGGAAGATTGTGGAGGGTATGCCAGAAGGCAGTATATGCAGGAGAGGAGTGTAGAAAGAAGGACAGCAGGCGGTATGTGCAGCAAAGGTTTGTGGGGGCGATATGACAGCAAGCAGTATGTTCATAAGAAGAGTGTTGAGGGTATAACAGTAAGCAATATGTGCAGGAGACTAGTACATAGGGTGTGTCAGCAGGCAGTAGTCATAAAAGAAGAGTGTAAAGGGTATGACAGGGGCCAGCATGTGCATGTGATGTATGTTCTGGATATGACAGAGGATAGTATTCACAGGAGAGAAATGTGGAGGGTATGACAGCAAGCAGTATGTACAGAAAAGGATTACAGATTCTAAAATGGAAGATGATGCATGCATGATAGGAGGGTATGCAAGTGGGCAATATATGCTGGAGTACACAGTGTATGGCAGCAGGCAGTATATGCTGAAATGGAATGCAGAAGGGTATTACAGGAGAGAGTTTTGAGCCATAGAGAACAGAGGGCATTAACCACTTCCCGACCGCCCCATGTAGATATACGTCAGCAGAATGGCACGTACAGGCAGAATCACGTACCTGTACGTGCCATTCTTCAGGCGCGTGGGGGGTCCGATCGGACCCCCCCCGGCCGGCGGGGACGGTCGGGATCGCTTCAGGAGCGATCCGGGATGAGGGGACGGCCAGTGGTTTCTGGCCACCCCCTCGCGATCGCTCCTGGCGAATCAGATGCTTCCTCTGTCTGTGTCAATCAAAACACAGGCAGAGGAAGTGATGTCACGCTCGGTGCGCCGGTCTATGTGACCGGAACGCCGAGGAGACAAGATGTAAAGGTTAGTGCACCAACAGTACACTGACACCAGTACACATAGGCACATATTCCACCCCCCTGTCACCCCCAGATCACCCCCCAGATCACCCCCGCCCCCCCCCCCCAGTCACAGTGTCACTAATTGCAGTGATCATTTTTTTACTGATCACTGCATTTAGTGTCAGTGTGACTGTAATAACTGTCAGGGCAGTTAGTTTTAGGTCCAAGGTAGCCCCCTACCCCCCCCCTAATAAAGGTTTAACCCCTTGATTGCCCCCCAGGTAACCCTTTCACCCCCTTTTGCCAGTGTCACTAAGCGATCGTTTTTCTGATCGCTGTATTAGTGTCACTGCTGTCGCTAGGTAACCATTTTTTTTTTTTAGGTAACCGCCATGTTTATATAGGTTCATAAATAGGTTTATAGGTCAGGTACCCCCATATTACAACCTAAATAAAGGTTTTAACCCCCTGATTGCCCCTAGAGTTAACCCTTTCACCAGTGATCACTGTATAACTGTCACTGGTGACGCTGGTTAGCCAGTTAGTTATTTCGTTATTTAGGTTCCCCGTCAGGTTTTTATATAGCGTCAGGTACCCCCATATATTACCTAATAAAGGTTTTAACCCCCTGATTGCCCCTAGTTAACCCTTTCACCCCCTTTTGCCAGTGTCACTAAGCGATCGTTTTTCTGATCGCTGCATTAGTGTCGCTAGGTAACCAGTTTTTTTTTAGGTTAACCGCCATGTTTATATAGGTTCATAAATAGGTTTATAGGTCAGGTACCCCCATATTACAACCTAAATAAAGGTTTTAACCCCCTGATTGCCCCTAGAGTTAACCCTTTCACCAGTGATCACTGTATAAATGTCACTGGTGACGCTGGTTAGCCAGTTAGTTATTTCGTTATTTAGGTTCCCCGTCAGGTTTTTATATAGCGTCAGGTACCCCCATATATTACCTAATAAAGGTTTTAACCCCCTGATTGCCCCTAGTTAACCCTTTCACCCCCTTTTTCCAGTGTCACTAAGCGATCGTTTTTCTGATCGCTGCATTAGTGTCGCTAGGTAACCAGTTTTTTTTTGTATTACTGTTACGGGTGACGCTGGTTAGTTAGCTTGTTTTTTATACTGTCAGGGCACCCGCCATTTATTACCCAATAACGGTTTAACCCCCTGATCGCCCGGCGGGTGATATCAATTAGGTTTTAGGGTCAAATAAGGTCTGCGTCGCCCCAGGTTAGTGCCAGTACCGCAAACACCCACGCGCAAAGCATACACCTCCCTTAGTGGCACAGTATCTGAACAGATCAATATCTGATCTGATCAGATCTATACTAGCGTCCCAGCAGTTTAGGGTTCCAAAAAAAAACGCATTGTTAGCGGGATCAGCCCAGATACCTGCTAGCACCTGCGTTTTCCCCCTCCGCCCAGCCCAGCCCACCCAAGTGCAGTATCGATCGATCACTGTCACTTACAAAACACTAAGCACACATAACTGCAGCGTTCGCAGAGTCAGGCCTGATCCCTGCGATCGCTAACATTTTTTTTGTGGTAGCGTTTTGATTCAGTCGCTTCAGTCAGGAGCTTTTTTACCTGTGAATCTCAAAAAAAAAAAAAAAAAATAAAATAGTTGTCGTTTTATTGTTCTCTCTCTCACTCTATTCTCTCTCTATTGTTGCTCTTTTTTTACTCCATTCTATTCTGCAATGTTTTATTATGTTTTATCATGTTTTATCATGCTTGCTTTTCAGGTATGTAATTTTGTTTACTGTGTTTTAGTGTTAAGCATTTTTTTGTTTTCAGGTGCGCCATTCAGTTGCAACGCGGATTTATTTATCTTGACAGCAACAGCGTTTGCTCCCACGATACATAAAGCCGCGACTCCAACGCTGTAGGAGGTGATTTCACCACCACAGTTAAAAAAAAGAGCATATATGCCGAAGCATGGGGGCAGCAGGGGGGGGGGGGGAGCGATTGGCTCCTAATGCCACGTACATACGGTCGAAATTCCGACCGTGTGTTCACGGCATAACTTTTGCGGGAGGATGCCCCCATGCATCGGCATATATAAATGGTGCATGTATGCCCATCATTAGAAGTGGGTGGATGAAGGGAGGTATTCTAATGGTGGGCATACCCACCAATCAATCTCTTTTTTTCGTTCAGCCAAGAGGCTGCATGAAAAAAAAAAGATTACAATATATGTCCAGTATGTTGCTGGACTTTGAATGGTTATACCAGAATGATGCCTGCAGGTTTAGGTATCATCTTGGTATCATTCTTTTCAGCCAGTGATCGGCTTTCATGTAAAAGCAATTCTAGTGGGTAATTAGCCTCTAGACTGCTTTTACAAGCAGTGGGAGGGAATGTCCCCCCTCCCGGATATAAACCGCGCCATTGGGAAATTGGGAAAGCATTTTATCACACCAATCTTGGTGTGGTCAGATCCTTTGAGGGCAGAGGAAAGATCTAGGGTCTAATAGACCCCATTTTTTTCAAAAAAAGAGTACCTGTCACTGCCTATTGCTATCATAGGGGATATTTACATTCCCTGAGATAACAATAAAAATCATAACAAAGAAAAAAAATGGAAGGAACAGTTTAAAAATAAAATAAAAAAGCTAAATAAAAAAAAAAACAAAAAAAAAAAAAAAAAGCACCCCTGCCCCCCCTTCTCTTGCGCAAAGGCGTACACAAGCGTTGGTCTGGCGTCATATGTAAACAGCAATTGCACCATGCATGTGAGGTATCACCGCGAAGGTCAGATCGAGGGCAGTAATTTTAGCAGTAGACCTCCTCCGTGAATCTAATGTGGTATCATGTAAAGGCTTTTAAAGGCTTTTAAAAATGTATGTAGTTTGTCGCCACTGCGTGTTTGTGCGCAATTTTAAAGCATGTCGTGTTTGGTATCCATGTACTCGGCCTAAGATCATATTTTTTATTTCATCAAAAATTTGAGCAATATAGTGTGTTTTAGTGCATTAAAATAAAAAAAAGTGTATTTTTTCCACAAAAAATGCGTTTGAAAAATCGCTGCGCAAATACTGTGTGGAAAAAAAAAATGCAACACTCACCATTTTAATCTGTAGGGCCTTTGCTTTAACAATATATATAGTGTTTGGGGGTTCAACGTAATTTTCTTGCAAAAAAAAAATATGTTTTCATGTAAACAAAAAGTGTCAGAAAGGGCTTTGTCTTCAAGTGGTTAGAAGAGTGGGTGACGTGTGACATAGGCTTCTAAATGTTGTGCATAAAATGCCAGGACAGTTCAAACCCCCCCCAAATGACCCCATTTTGGAAAGTAGACACCCCAAGCTATTTGATGAGAGCAATGTTGAGCCCATTAAATATTTTTTTTTTTTGTCCCAAGAGATTGAATAATGAAAAAAAAAAAATATATATTTTTTTTACAAAAAGTTGTCACTAAATGATATATTGCTCAAACATGTCATGGGCATATGTGGAAATACACCCCAAAATACATTCTGTTGCTTCTCCTGAGTACGGGGATACCACATGTGTGGGACTTTTTGGGAGCCTAGCTGCGTACGGAACCCCAAAAACCAATCACCGCCTTCAGGCTTTCTAAGGGTGTAATTTTTTTATTTCACTTCTCACTGCCAATCACAGTTTCGGAGGCCATGGAATGCCCAGATGGCATAAAACCCCCCAAAATGACCCCATTTTGGAAAGTAGACACCCCAAGCTATTTGCTGAGAGGTATGGTGAGTATTTTGCAGATCTCGCTTTTTGTCACAAAGTTTTGAAAATTGAAAAAAAAAAAAAAAAAAAATTTTTTTTTCTTTACTTTCTTCATTTTAAAAAAAACAAATGAGAGCTGTAAAATACTCACCATGCCTCTCAACAAATAGCTTGGGGTGTCTACTTTCCAAAATGGGGTCATTTGGGGGGGTTTTGTGCTATTTTGGCATTTTATGGCCTTCGAAACGGTGATAGGTAGTGAGGAGTGAAATCAAAAATTTGCACCCTTAGAAATCCTGAAGGCGGTGCTTGGGTTTCGGGGCCCCGTACGCGGCTAGGCTCCCAAAAAGTCCCACACATGTGGTATCCCCATACTCAGGAGAAGCAGCAAAATGTATTTTGGGGTGCAATTCCACATATAACTATGGCATGTGTGAGCAATATATCATTTAGTGACAACTTTTTGAAAAAAAAAAAATCTTTTTTATTTTTGTCTTTATTCAATCACTTGGGACTAAAAAAAAAAATATTCAATGGGCTCAACATGCCTCTCAGCAAATAGCTTGGGGTGTCTACTTTCCAAAATGGGGTCATTTGGGGGGGTTTTGTACTTCTCTGCCATTTTAGCACCTCAAGAAATGAAATAGGCAGTCATAAATTAAAAGCGGTGTAAATTCCAGAAAATGTACTCTAGTTTGTAGACGCTATAACTTTTGCGCAAACCAATAAATATACGCTTATTGGCATTTTTTTTACTAAAGACATGTGGCTGAATACATTTTGGCCCAAATGTTTGACTAAAATTGAGTTTATTAGATTTTTTTTATAACAAAAAGTAGAAAATCTCATTTTTTTTTCAAAATTTTCGCTCTTTTTCCGTTTATATCGCAAAAAATAAAAATCACAGAGGCAATCAAATACCATCAAAAGAAAGCTCTATTTGTGGGAAGAAAAGGACGCAAATTTCGTTTGGTTACAAAATTGCATGACCGCGCAATTACCAGTTAAAGTAGTGCAGTGCGAAATTGAAAAAAGACCTCTGGTCCTTTGGCTGCCAAATGGTCCGGGGCTGAAGTGGTTAAAGGAGGAAATATGTGCAAAAGTGGAATAAGGAGCGCATGAAAGAGGGTAGCATGTGCAGGAGTGGGGTCTTGAGGGCAAGACAGTGCGCAATATGTAAAGGAGTGCAGATGTATGCAAGGAGTCATATTGTGCAGGAAAGAACCGTGGAAGGAATCATAGCAGGCATTATGTGCAGAATAATGTAGAAGATATAGCAGGGGGAAAACAGTTAATCTTTCGGCTCGGGTGCCCTCATAGCAAGCTGCTTGCTGTGGGGGCACTCAACAGGAGGGAGGGACCAGGAGCACAGAAGAGGGGCCAGAGAAGAGGAGAATCTGGGTTGTTCTGTGCAAATCCACTGCAACAGAACAGGTAAGTATACCATGTTTGTTATTTTTATAGAAAAAAAGACTTTACAATCACTTTAATGCTCCCCCTACCCCCCCCCCCCCCCCCCCCCCCCCCCCACGACAGGGGGGGGGGGGTGGGGGGGGTGCGGGGGAGAGGGGGGGAGGGGGGGGGAAGCGGTCACAGTTGGATTAATGCTCATACTCTGCTTATGTTAAACTGGCTAGAGCTCCATGTCCTGGATTGGGCATCTAACTACTGGTTTGGATACTGGGAAGTGATTTGAGTGTGCTGAGGGCAGGACAGGTGACACACCAATGTTGTGCCATTACACGTGCACACAAATACAATCCGGAACTAGACAATGACATGTAATGAGAAAATTTAATTCTGCAGAAGGGAGACGAGACAGAAGATGCTGCTGCTGAATTGTACTTTACTCTGAGTGCTGAACTTCAGACTATGAACTTGATTTACTAAATGCAAATAGGCTAGGGAAGTTGCACTTTGCCATGGAAATTTCCCCAGAGATTAGTGAATGTGGTGGAATTTTACTTTGCAAAGTATACCCAATTGACATGCAAAGAAATAAAAAAAAAAAAACATATTTTTTCTTGAATATGATTGGATGGTGGAAGTCAACAGAGCTTCACCTTATTCACTAAGCAAAATGAACAGTTTATTTACCTTTAGTAAATCAACTGCTGTGTGTCTGAGCTCAGTGTGCATTGTCTATAGGGAGGACATGGACAGTGTTAAGTGTGCACTTTGTGTGGTTGGAATGCAGACTAAGGAGTCTCTGAAGGACAAACTGGGGAAAGTGTGAGGGAGAACAGATACAGAAAAAGACCAATGTGTGTGTGCCAAAGGAGGGATACAAGGAAAAGAACAATGGGGTTGATTTACTAAAGGCAAATCCACTGTGCACTGCAAGTGCACTTGGAAGTGCAGTTTCTGAAGATTTGAGGGAAAGCTCTGAAATGAGTGGAAGCTCTGCCAAATTCTATCATCCAATCATGTGCAAGCAAAAAATGCTGTTTTTTTTATTTTCTTTGCATGTTCCCCTCAGATCTACAGCGATTGCACTTCCAAGTGCACTTGCAGTGCACAGTGGATTTACCTTTACTAAATCAACCCCAATGTGTGTGTAGCAAGGGATAGGGAAAGCTAATGTCTGTGATGGAGGAGGGATACACAGTAAAGAGTGTTGCAAGGGTTACAAGGGAAAAAACATCCTGTGTGTGATGAAGGTGGGTGTACTCATAATGTAACCTTACACCAGAGAAAAACATGTAAGGATTATTCTAGGCCAAAATCTGATGAGACTGAGAAACTTTTTTTGCCAGACAATCAGTGACAATACAAAAATAATTCAATAAGAACCTGTGGTTATTTTTGTCTGTTTTTTTTTCAACTGGCTTGGACTAGAGCTTGACATAAGACCTATTTATATTGCTGAGACCAAGCATTGCGTTGGCACCTGGATTGTAAACTATTAAAATTCAACTAACCATTTTATTGATAAATACATCTGAAAAACACAGTTTTCCAAAGCTGTTCTATTGCATGAATTTACAAGCTGCTCTAGTCACCAATACATTATTAGACTGGGTAATTGTGAATAAGGTATACTTGACTACCAGTGAAATTAATTCAATGTAAACCTTGCATTGTAATTAAGACAACACGGAGACAGTCCCCTTTAATCCTACTGCTCCATAAACACCATTCTTATGCCGTGTACACGAGCGGAATTTCCATCTGAAAAATCTTAGATGGTTTTTCAGACGGAATTCCGATCAAACTTGCCTTGCCTAAACACGGTCACACAAAAGTTCTCTGAACTTTCGACCGTCAAGAACGTGGTGACGTACAACACTATGACGAGCCGAGAAAATGAAGTTCAATGCTTCCGAGCATGCGTGATTTTTTTGCGCGTCCGAATTGCATACAGACGATTGCATTTTCGGATAGGAACTTTTCCCGACCGAAAAATAGAGAACATGCTCTCAATCTTTTGCTGGCTGGAATTCTGCCAGCAAAAGACCGATGGCGCATACACACGGTCGCATTTTCTGACAAAACGCTCTCATCAGAGTTTTGCTGGCGGCATTTCCAATCGTGTGTACGCGGCATTAGAAGACAAATACTTCAGAGCAGTGGCCGCAGGGTGAATCACTAAACAAATATGATGAAAAACCCATATTTATTTAAATCTGTCACTGCTTCTTATTCTCTCAATTAGTTCCACAGTAAAATAGCACAGACAGCATTTTTTTCATATTATTTTTTAGTGAATGTCCACAAAGTTTTACACTCACATGCTCACTTGTTTTTCTAGTTTACAGATTGCACATTGATATAGCAGCTGGGGTCTCACATATTACTACAGAGAACGTGTGACTTCTTTTACTTTATCATAGTGCTATTCCTTTATAAAAATGATTTATAGTGTGTTTCAAATTGGAATATTACTTACTTTTGCTGTTGCCTCTATTCTCAAATTTATCTTATTTTGTTTTATTTGTGAACTTGCTTTAGATCACAATATTGTCAGGGTAAAATTAGCCATCTTTGGCAGTTTAATGCCCAAACCTTTCTAGTTAGATGGGACACAACATTCAGATTGGGCAAAGAATCAAGGTTAACTAGATGTACATGTGACATCTAATATTGTTTGCTACTAAGTACCACACTTATAATTTCATCAGTGCTGAGACAAGGCCATTTGGTGCCCAGGGCGAAGATGGCAAACTGCGCCCCCCCCCCCCATTTTTAAGAGCGCCCCTTAACATTAAATGTGCCCATCAGCGTGCCCCTTAACATAAGATAAGGGTCACACTGATGGGCACCTTTTATGTTAAGGGGCGCTCTGATGGGCACAACAAAATGTGTCCATCAGTGTGCCCCTTAAGAAAATATGCCCATCAGTGTGCCCCTTAAAATAAATTTTTTCCATCAGAGTGCCCATTAACATGAAAAAAGGTGCCCAACAGCGTGACCTTTAACAAAATATGCCCAGCAGTGTGCACAATGAAAATATGCGCATTAGTGATCACTAGTTAAGATGTGGCCAACATACCTTGAATGTGGGAGGGCACAACTGAAATACTGAAGCGGCGGAAGCTGCGAGATATGAAGAGCCAGGACCCGGGAAGCAGGGGGCAGGGCGCGGGGCACGTACATGACATCACGCCCCTACTCACGGCCCATGAGTGCCAGCTGGTCTTCTCTCAACTCCGAGACCTGCGGTGAGGAGCAGGGGCGGACGCATGCACGCAGCGTCACTGGTTGCTGGGGAAACCCGCAGTCCTAGCAAACTAGTGACGGCTGTTTTAGAAGGACAATTCACTGCGCCCCCCCCCCAATAAATTGTACTGCCCAGGGCATCCGCCCCTCCCGCCCCCCCTTGTACCGACTCTGAATTTCATACATGTATCAAGAATGAATAGGGAATGGCTATAATTTTTAAAATAGTTGTAAGGATTTAATAAATGAATGTGAAGTTTTTTGACAATATTCAAATTAGGGTAACGTTAATTATTCTGACTAAAAGAGGAGCTGCACCCTAAAAACTGTGCTAAGCAGAGGACAGAAGAGATTCATGTGGTCTCCCTGCAGCTTATCTTTTTCCCCATTGCTTGCTTCCCATGCTTTGCTCTCTACAATTTTTCTGTATGGAATCTTCCGTCTTGTCATCTTCATAGAGACAGGACTTTGCTTCCGGGTCAAAGCTTTCTGCAAGAAGTAGGCAGAATTGCAGTAACATCATCTAATCTCATTCCAAAACTCCAGAGACTAGCAGTCAAAGGCACTATGAGGCTGTATGCACAGGGACACTCACATACTAGGATGTACTTCAGGAGACATCCAGGGCAGTAGTCACATTTCTAATGCCGCGTACACACGATCGGAATTTCAGCCAGCAAAAGACCGATGAGAGCTTTTCGTCTGAAAATTCGACCGTGTGTATGCTCCATTGGACTTTTGCTGGCCGAATGTTCGCCAGCAAAAGATTGAGAGCATGTTCTCAATTTTTCGGTCAGAAAAAGTTTCGATCATCTGTACCAATTCCGACACACAAAATTCCTACGCATGCTAGGAAGCATTGAACTTAATTTTCTCGGCTCGTCATAGTGTTGCACTTCACCAAGTTCTTGACCGTAGAAAGTTCAGCGAACTTTTGTGTGACCGTGTGTATGCAAGCCAAGCTTGAGTGGAATTCCTTCGTAAAAACCATCCAAGATTTTTCCGACGGAAAATCCGCTCGTGTGTACGCGGCATAAGAGTACTGCTTAGACACATTTAACACTCCTGGATTTTTCTGTTAACATAGCAAATCTTCACTTCTAGAGTTTAGTTCAACTTTTTTTAAATGAGGAACAAATGTAATATCTAGTTTTGCTTTGCACTACTTTATTTAATAAGCAGTCCTTAGATTCCATACTGCATTACTGTGCATAATATATCATTTTGTGCATAAATGCAGAATTAATACATAGATTGTTTGCATATGTGGCACATAGTAAGTAATCATAGTAAATGTGTACAGGTATAAAACTTTTATTACATAATCAAGATATCAATAGTGGTATACTGCAACAGGCTGATTGAATAAAACCAATACAGTTTAGATGTCCCAAAGATTTACATCAATACTATTATGTAAAAATAATAAACTTTTATTCTCTGCAGCATTTATCCAACATAGACATGTTAGGAACAATTTAATTATTAAATGTCTGTAATTAAAACACACTTAGTTATTAATTGAAGAGGTCTTGTCTGTGAGGGATTTATAATTCAAATAAATAGAATGATCTTTACAGAGGAGAATTGATATGAACACTACCTTGAGAATCTTATGCCCCGTACACACGGTCGGATATTCCGATGGAAAAAGTCAGATCGGATTATGTTGTCGGAAAATCCGATTGTGTGTGGGCTCTATCGGGCTTTTTCCGTAGGAATTTCCAACAGAAAAAATTTGAGAGCAGGATCTAAAATTTTCCGACAACAAAATCCGATCAGACGTTTGTGTAGAGAATTCCCACGCACAAAGTGCCACGCATGCTCAGAAGAAATTTGGAGACAAAAGCTATTGGCTACTGGCCTCTACGTAGTCCCGTCATACGCGTTGTACGCCACCTTGTTCGGAATGATCGGATTTTCCGACAACTTTGTCCAACCGTGTGTGTGCTACACAAGTTTTCGACAAAATCCGTCTGAAAAAATCTGACTGATTTTGTGGTCGGAATGTCCGACCGTGTGTACGGGGCATTAGAGATACAGGACATTTACTGGCACAAACGCATGAGATAAAATGGTTGACCAATAGTTGTTGGATCACAGTGGATGTTAAAGCACTATACTCCTGCATACCACACCACTTGGCACGCCAAGCTGTTAAATATCATCTTACACGTTATGGTTGTTATAAGTAGGAGTTATGTGAATTTCTGCATGGGAATTCCTGCTAAAATACAACTATTTCATGTTTCACTCCAAATATTATTTACAGTGCTGTGGCGCATCGATGGGTTCAAAATTTTCCCCTTCTCTTGCAAATTTGTACATAGGTTAGTGGGAGGAGATTTTCCTCTTCTCCCAACGTAACCAATATGGGAATTCATTTATTGGTATTATCACTTTCTAGATGATTTGATATTCATATGGAAGGGGTCAGCCCACGTATTTGACTCATTTTTGGCTTATCTCAATACCAATCATCTGAATTTGGAGTTCACTCACACTTCAGATTCGGTCAGTATTGATTATCTGGATTTGATTTTAGTGGGATGTGTGGATAGTGAAATGGTCTCTAGCAAAATCTACAGGAAACAATGTGCAGGTAACTCACTCAGGCTGGCATTGAGTTGTCACCCAGCGCATACGGTGCGGGCAGTGCCAACAGGTGAGTTCATTAGAGCAAGGAGAAATGTTTCTCTCATAAGGATTTTGGTAAAGAATGTAACATTGTTTCCAGTAAGTTGAGAGAACGGGGATATAGCGGTAATTTGATAGATAGAGGCAGGAGGTTGGCAGAAAATAGAAATTGTGGTGAACTGATTGGGAATTCCTCTTCCATCAGTAAGAGGACATGGACCCGTGGGAGGGGAGGTGTTCACTTTGTGACGACTCACTCACAACAATACAACCAGATTGTCTCTATCATTAAACACTGCCTCCCTATCTTATATGCGGGACAAAAACGTGCAAGATCTTTTAAGACAGGGATGCAGTTTTCCTAGTAAGAAAGCTCCTACTTTAGGTACTATGCTTTCCCCCTCTTTATATCGTTCCACTCCCCCTTCCATTTTATGGTTGGGGACAGTGGGTTCCTATCCCTGTGGTTATAACACCTGTAAACAGTGTAAAAGACACAGGAAAATCAAATCTGTTATTTCTTTTTCAACAGGTAGAACATATCCAGTTAGAAGTTTTATAAATTGTAATTCAAAGATGATTGTCTACCTAATTGATTGCACTACTTGTAGAGTACAGTATGTGGGATGCACTATTCGCAATCTACGTATTAGAATATCAGAACACTACAATGACACTCTTACTAGCAACACAAAAATATTTCAAATGGGTCTAAACACTTTAGAACAGTTCATGGTGGTAATCTGGAGTCTTTTTCTTTTTGTGGTCTGGAACAGGTGAGAAGATCTGTTGGGGGGGGGGGGGCGGATACACACCATACCCTATTTCAGTGGGAGGTGTGGTGGATACACAGATTGAATATGATTTTATTGTTAACTGTTTTTAAATTGGATTATACCGCCCCCTTTTCTGGAGGAATGGGTATCTTTTCTATATAAACTTGATTTCATTGTAAATCTGTAGCTATAAGGAAGGCTTCAGCTGAAACATGTTAGCATTTTAGATGTCGCACTGCTGTTAGTGCTTGATAAAGATTTAAGAAGAAGCAATCGAGTTGTTGGCATTTTTTGCTATTTTGATGTTTATGGGACACAACAAGCCTGAGCGCTGTTATTCAGCTCATCATTCTACAATCATGTGGTAGAGCTTAGATGAGTTTTCGTCTACACTACCTTGAGAACATTTTATCTGTATTGATCTTATCTACTTACTGATTTCATAAATATTACTAAACATAGTATTGTCTGATTGGTAGCTGTTGGACTAACACCATTGATATTAGTGCAGTGATCTCATGTCTTTGTATTCTGACAGGGGGACCCTCACCTCACCCCCAACAGAACAGACTGATCATTTTTCACAGCCATTGGCTGCGAGTGCTGATCAGATGCTGGTTTTCCAGCATGTCCCTTCTACGAAAGCTGGTCGTTGGACCAGCTTCTGTTGGATGGGCTGCTATGCACACTGACCAAATGTGAACCAGCCAATACTGCATTATAATTAGCCTGTGTGTACCCAGCCCTACTTTTAGTTGTTTTAAAATTCCATTCCAATTCTCAATTAAAAATCAATCATAGATGCAAACGTGTTCAGTGAAAGACATTACATCATAGTTACCAAAATAATTTCTGGGTGTATTCAATTGTAATAGTTATTATTATAATGGCATTCATTTTCTCCTTTGAAACTACATAATAGTGTTTCCTGGTGTACTTTATGTGGGTGTATAGTTCAGTCAGTGGCTTTCCTTTTATAATTGCCAAAATTAATAGTTATAACATTCATTTGTTATCACAATTATCTCCATCAACTGTACATAGTATAGTTTATTGATAGCAGTTTTCTTTTTTACAGTATCTTCCTGAATTATTTTGGGGATATATGTACATTCAACTAGAATCTACTTTACAGGGATTCCCAGTAGATTTGTCTTTGGCTACTAAACAGTATTTATGTGTCACCTCAAGACCTAGTTCCATATTGTCATCCTAGATTCATCTAACCGATCTCTCAGTGACATTCAGACACCTCATTAAATTTGAAACACTGAACTATAGCAGTTCCCAGTGTTCATCTGAGCATTAGAGCCTGAGGACAATGTTCAACCATTGTGAATTTTTGCAAGCAAAATGGTTAATATATAAGATCTGCATCCCTGACCCAATATTCATAATTAGAAATTGAAGTGCATGCATAGCATATGTTGGGTTACTATCTCTGTATGATTATAATTAACTGGGAATATATTTAGGTGACCCATGATGGATAATCTCCAAAGAACCCATGTTCAGTTTTTAATGAAGCTTAAAAACTATTTATGGGATACATTTCCTCTTTAATTATCATCATCACCCAGATGTTTTAACATGTAGTTTACCCCTATCATTCAATCTACAAGTAACAAACAAGTGGTGTGAAGGACTATTCCTCTGCATGACTGTAAATGAGATGTTGATCATCCAATGCAGCCATTTTTGATATGTTTAAAAGAATAAGCAGCATATATGGTCATTGTATGTGTGTGTGTAAACATATGTTATTGGTTAGATAATAAGTTACTGGGTAATTTATGTGACTGGTGTTTGCAGAAAATCTGTCAACATTTAGCTCTTTTACAAGCATATCTCAGAACAATGTTTTCTTTGTCCTGCTCAACTCAGAATTTGCTACTGTCAAAGTCAACATCAAACCACATTAGTCAAACCTTTGATTTGTGTCTTTTTCCTTCATAATGGACACAAAGTAAAAAGGGAGGGGTGTAAATGATTAATGCAGATTTCTTGGAAGGAAATATTGCAGGGTGCCGTCCGTTTGATTACAAGCTTAAGAATTAGTCAACATTTCCATAATTCTAAACCAATATACACCTGTTTCCCCACTGTGATGTGAAGGCACAACTTAATTTAACAGATGCCCCGCTGTGCTAAACCTCTCATTAAATACCAAGCTAGTTCTGTAATTTAAAGTTACAGAGCAACTGTTGTAAAAGGATTGTTTTTGTGTTATGGAATTAATAGGAAGTTAATGATGCCCTTTTGCAAAAAGTCTTCCATTTTCTACATCAAAAAGAGGAACACACAAATGATAGCTGTGTGATGCCTGCTTTTATCATGAAGCTACAGATGTTAACATTTATTGCTAGCATTAGTAATTCTGTCCAGTGCATGTCAAATATTTGCTAAGAAGCTATACCTCAAGTTATAGTGTACCTAATAATGATGTTGATGCAACACATATTCTAAGTCTGTATATCAGTTGTAACTAAGTAAATTAACCTTAATTAGGCAGCTTGTATCTGCATGGGTGGCTACATTTCTTTGAAGAAATATTTTTTTTAAATGTTAGAGATGTTTTCAGAAAAAAAAAATGTTTTAAGCCAGAGATAGCATTTCCAGATAGCCAGCCTGAGTTTAACAGTCTACCTATTTGCACTCATTTCCAGCAATACAAATTATGGGTATACCTTAGAAACTGAACATCTTGATAAAAAGATTGATGATCACACTGAAGAGATTAAATGATGTTGACTAGGAAATCAGTACTTTATCATATCATTGATACACAAGATTAATAAATGATAAAAAAAGAAGATGCAGTCCTATTCTCTGCACAGACCTCAGCCAAGTTTATTCAGGAGGTATATGTCACTTTTTAAGAACATTTTCAAAAGACAAGCTTGAAATGAAGGATTTTACAAAGCTAAATGTTCTCCCCTTTCAACAACCTATATCTCCCATTGTACCAGTTCTCATGATTTGCTATCTTGACTGCCACACTGAGATTATAAAATAACTGGATTTTTCAGTACAGGTTACTCAGAAGTGTTTCAATACAATCAATCTTTGTCAGCGTAAATTCATAAAGTAAAGACAATTCAGTAAATGATGGCTTTTTTAAAGTTATTTCTTTCTTCAAAATAATATAACATCAGAATTTACTTTTATAATAACCAGCTGCCTCAAAATACATGCTGAAGACACCAACTTCTGTAGAGTTAAATATATTTCATGCTAATTGTTCTCCAAATTCAAAAGGTTTTTGAGAGAGAAACTGTGTCGGTTATTTTCCTAAACAATAAATGCCAAGTGCCCTAGGGTTGCCATAGCACATGTCATCTAGAAACATATTGGGAGTTAGAAAATAGGACTGGCAAGGCTGAACATATTTCTTATATTTTAAAACACTTTCAACCTTTTTTATGCAAGCCACAAAATTCATTTAAAATAACATCTAAAGCAAAAGCTAAATACTTATAGGAACCAGCAACAGATTCATCCATAATAATATATAGCATATTCAATTTTAAAATTCGTTTTTACTAAGCTTACTGAATTAGGTGAAGTTGGGCTGACTTCAATCAACCAATAGTGTGAGAGCAAAATTCATTTTACAATTTTTACAAAATAAAATGTATCTTTGGTTCACCTCACTTAACTAAAATAAGTGAACACATCCTTTGTAAGTTAACATGCTCTTCTAGTTTTGTAAATGGGGGCCATTATCAGTCAAAAGATTACCTTGGTGTGGTTGTAAAAGTTTTGCTGCTCTATAATACATAGAAATAGGTGTGCTCACAACGGAATTGAACATGTTTAGCAGTTTTGAGGGCATTGTTTGATAATAAATTTAGTATAGGCAATCACAAGTGAAGGCACAGACATTGTGAGGTGGATGTACAGTCAGCTAAATGTTAAAGAGCTACAACAAAATCCACTTCGAAAATCCAATATGACCTTCTAGTATATGTAAATATGGAAGTTTACAAATCCAGGTACTTGAGCTAAAACCATTAAGTTCATTTGTTTGTCCTAACAATTAACCAAATCCCATTTGTGAGATCACATAAATGTAGATGATTTTTAATGTCTCTGATGGAGAAATTAGTACTAGTCTTTGTAAAGACTGGCTGTTAGTTTAAAAGTGGTTTATGATGGTTTCACATATAAAACCACACACGATCAGGTAATCAGCTGACAGTATCTAAGTTGCTTTCTAAATTAAACTCAAAAGCAAATGTAAAAACATGATATGGATATGTACCAGAAACATTATCCTAGGTGGACCACTAAGACCATATTTCCTAGGTGTTTGGGGGTTTTGAAGTTCCTGAAGGTTTTGAGTTCCCACTTTTGTGTGCCATACATGTCTTGCCTACAGTGACAAAGCAGAGTAGGGCTGGATCACAGCCAATACTGATACACATCCTGTGATGCTCAGGGTCTTTTTCATCTTTTGGGTGATCCTCAATAATGCAGAGAATGGCACTGACTTGGTGATGTCTGCATCATCATAAGTGAAGGAAAAAGAGTATCTCAATCAGAGCTGCTTTTTTGTTTTTAAACTGTAAAGTTAGGCTTTGAGACATTTGTTTCCTAAGTAAAAGTAAAAATCTGTACCTATCACTAACCTAGTCTCAAAATACCAATCAAACTGGTCTCTTCATTCCTCTTTCTAGCTCCCTTGTCACCTCCTTCCATGATCACCTCCAGGGCTTCTCCCAAGCCTCTTTTATTCTATGGGACTTCCTACCACAATCTGTCTGACTATTTGCTACTCTGCTCACTTTTAAGCGATCCCCGAAAGTCCTTCTCTTTAGAGAAGCCTATCCTGCCTCCATCTAACAACTGTACTTTTATTTTTCTCCATCAGCTCATCCCCCATAGTTATTACCCTTTGTATCACTTGACTCTCCCTCTTAGGCTGTAAGCTCTAACAAACAGGACCCTCTGATTCCTCCTATCCGGAATTTTATTGTAACTTTACTGTCCGCCCTCATGTTTTAAAGCCCTACGCAAACCATTGGCACTATATAAATCCTGTATAATATTACTAATATACCTTAAAAATGTGTACTGTTTTTTTTCCCTCCTAATATGTTTTATGTTGGACAGTACAGTCCTTTAGTCTTCAAAGTTCTGCAATATTCGGACTCTTTCTTTTATGCTTTTACGCTACCCAATTATTGTAAGCAACACTTCGGTTTGTTCTATTCTCACAAAAAACAAACAGCATATGCCTAGTTAACCTATGGCTATTGAAAGAGTTAAAAGTTTCCATGGAGGATATTTAGCTTAAAGAATATTTTACCAGCGACGGAATATAAAGTTGAAAGTTATTTTTACAGTTTTCTTTTCTTCCATGAAGATCACTGAAGTGCAGTGTGGCCTTGCTATTGCATTCTGATTTACTTTGATTTCCCTTACACTGTGGCATCATTATGTCTTTTTCAGTGCAACCTGCTGGCTTTATGCCCATTTTCAGACAATCGTTTCCTTTGCTTCTGTGTCAAACTGGGCTTTTTTTTAACACTTTTATTGTTGATGCTTTAGTGCTATTAATCTTCAAGTATACCATAGAAAGATTGTGTCCTAAATACATTATTTTACATTCAAATTCTTATTAATTAAGAATATAGACTCTTTATAATTTCTTCTATTTGTCAAACCACCTTTTTAAATATTCCTTACTCCAATTAGATTATCAGCTGCCCCTCATATCTTTTATGTATCATAGTGGACCCATTACGTTAGTTATGGTATTAATTATTTCCCTTATACCTCATTGTCTTCGTTAATTTTCAGTTAGCTCAAAAATCAGCTCTGACTACTCATTATTTTCTAAAACTGCTGCTGTATATTTAGTTCACCTTAAATTTCCTGAACAAGTAATAACATAAATAACATAAAATGAAAATATTGGTTATAAGCAATGTTGGACAATATTGGTCATTTATTTAAATCATTTGTTCATGTATAGTGTAAAGTGGATTGCACTCTTGAATAAATAACTAAAACTAAAATATATAGTAATAAGTAAAAGTCAATAAAACAATGCAAGGTAATGTGCAAGCCAATCCTGTGCAAATTAATACTGGCTGTAAAACCCCTTGACCACTAGTACTAATGGTCACAATGCACTCAGTAACATCAATTTGCATGGTTTATCTTAATGGGTTCACACTCTCCACCCTCATTTGGAATCCTGATCAATTTGGCATTATTGCAATAAAAACAAGACTACCTTAGAGTAGTAAAAATGTATAATGTATTAAATGAAAACACATAACACTCAAACTCTTTATTTTAGGTGAATGGGTAGGGGTACAATGTAACCCATACTCATTCACATAGGGTGGGGGCCCGGGATCTGGGGTCCCATTATTAAAGGGGGCTTTCAGATTCCAATAAGTCCCCCGCCCGCAGACCCCAACAACCAATGGCCATGGTTGTCGGGAAGAGGCCCTTGTCCTCATCAACATGGGGACAAGGTACTTTGGGGTGGGGGGATGGAGGGCCCCCCGCCCCAAAGCACCCACCCCCCAATTTGAGTGCATGCGGCCTGGTACGGTTCAGAAGGGGTGGCGCTCACTCTGCCCCACCCCCTTTCCTGACCTGCCAGGCTGTGTGCTCAGATAAGGGTCTGGTATGGATTTTGGGGGTGTGAGGGGTTCCCTTTAAAATCCCTACCAGACCAAAGGGCCTAGTATGCTCTTTGAGGGGGAACCCATGCCGTTTTTTTGCCTGGTATTGTCGGGGATTAAAGTCGGATCCCTGTTCATTAAATTCAGAGGCATGACGGACTTCAAGTCGCAGGGCAAAGTCGGATCCAAAGTGGTACGACTGTCGTGACATACCAGTGTGAACCCGTCCTTAAAGGAATTTATTACCCATTGGGATTCTTTTGATTGGTCAAAGGACAAGTCAGACTATCTCAAAATCAGAGCAAGATATTATCCTGTTCATTCAAGTCGGATGGAAGTAGGACTGAAATAGGATCGATGATGGACAACAGTTGTGTCGTACCAGTGTAAACCCGGCCTTACAGTTGGAAAAAACTGTGATCCTTGTTAGAATGATCACTGAGGAAAAGACTGATTGAGCAAAAGCTTCCTCCTGTGTGCAGTAGGCTGATGTTCTTCTCCCAGATTGCCATTGTTGGCCTAGATACAGTCACTTTCTTGGAGCTCAGGGCCTGCTTTATTTATAAAAAAATAGAGCTCTTTTAAAAACATTTTACTACTACTTAATTTTGTGAAATGTCAGTAACAGTCATACACATTTAGTAAAGGTACTGGTAAAGTCCATTTTAATACCTCAATTATATTTTGCAAAGGTTTATGGAATCCCTCTGCTAAAAAAAAAATATTAATGTTTGATTTGTTTAAATAGAAAAAATAAGTTCCTAATTTGGCATATATTTTTTACGTTCATCTTTTACATGTCACGTCATGTTACCCATATTTTTATGTATTTGATGGATTTACACAAAGGAATCTAAAGCTGTGTAGGCAAAACCATGAAGCGAAATAAAGACCTTCCTTGTTAAAAATCTGTACAAACTGTAGAAGCCAGCATCTATTGTCAAACACAGTCCACTAGCTTTTTTAGAACTAATCCTGATCAGGTCACTGAACAGTAACCTATTGTACAATTTCTCTTAACATGCATTCATTTATACAGCTATAGGTTTACTAGTGTATGTCCTTGTTAAGAAATCTGTGACAAAACCCATGCAGTTGCAAAGGTAATTTGTAGCTTTGACCACACTAACTTCCCATAGCAGAAATTACAAATACATTTTGGCATAGGATGTTAACACAATGTGATCTTATTTTCTAGAAACTGAAAAAACATTTGTATTATATAAATATGTCCTACATTTATAGTACTATTTAAGGTTTTTAAATATGGGAGTTCAAAGTACATTAGGCAAGACAAAGTACATACAAGCAATGGTAAAATGGCATGGGCTACTTTGGGTCGCTGCACTTTGTAAGGCAATACTAAACAAACAAAGTCGACTCAGGAAATCTGAAAGATTATTTTGGCAAACTGTTACAGACCTAATCAGTTGTTTTTTTTTTTGTTTTTTTGAGTTCCAGAGCCTACTGCAAATTGTTATCTTGAGAAAGATGGCAGTGTTTGATATTCATATCCTAACTGTTCTTCTGCTCTCTATACTTTATTGATATAGAAAATACTTTATAAAGTTACAAAACATTGGATTTTGATTCTAAAGAGCTTCTTTCAAATTAGGAACATAATTCAAGCTCTCAGAGAACTACCATGCTTGGCAGCTTTAAGTAAAACTTATTTCTCTCCTACCTAAGACTGATATCTGAGTTTTAGAAATAAATGTTGTTGGCTTCTCCCCTTAGATTTTAATAGTACATACTTCTCCTAAATACTTCTACCTTGATATCTTAGTAGTACATACTTCAACACTACTGTCAGTGAATAGTGAAGTAATGGGAGCCTAAAATGCATGTTACTTAAAGACTTTGCTAATGTGGGATGTGCGGAAGTTTAGAAATAGGTCTCATTGTAAGAATATCAAAAGTACCTGAACTGCTACCACACATTTTAATACACATTGTAGGTGTCCTTTGCATTAAAATTTTTCAAAATTGGATGCACTTAACCATTAAGTAAAAAATTGTGCAGACACATTAAATAACCTATTAAGATCAAAGAAGCCCAATCCATTCATTAACATATTTTCGTTCAATAATGTTTATTGGTTTTAACAGGCAAGAATACAAGATACATTCAAAAAGATAACTTTCAGAGAATAAAATCATGTATTGGCCAACACGGCCTGTAAAGCATCAGAGGAACATAATACATACTCTGGAAACACATTAGTTAGTGTACCATGGAAGTATCTATTAGTCAGCGGGAGAAATGAGGGTAGATGAGGGTCCCACCGGCCACCCCAAAAGGGATCACGCTCTTGATGGGGGAGCCTCAACCACTACGACCATAACACTGCTATGAGTCCCCTCCTAAAGAATGGGAGAGGAAGTATTTGGGGCTGATACATATCCTAGGGCCGTATTGTATTACTGCTATGTAATACAAGTCGTTGAACTGGGGTGAGATCTGGAACAAGAGTATATATATGGTTGATCAGGAGTGTAGTTAGGTAATCCGGGGAGACTGAGCTCATAAACAGAGATTCCATCTGTACACCAACATGCCAAGAAAAAAGTTGAAACTAGCCATGTCATGTAATTCTAGCTATGGCCCATAAGAGGGTGGGCAAGAGGAGAGAGAGAAAGGTAATGACGTTCTAGAAAGAGGAGGAAGTGAGGTGAGAGATGGGGTAGGATGAGGTGGGGTAGATGGGTCACCTAGAAGTAAGACCATTATGAGGAGTTATCTCCAGGGTATAGAGGTATATGACAATATTTGGCCCAGGGTTCCCAGATGAGTTTGAAAACATGGATCCTGTCTTGTAGAATACTTACTATTTTCTTCTGCACCATAATCCAGGAGATTTTGCGCTTAGCTGCTGGAATTGGGAGTGAGGTTTTTCTCCAATGTGATGCTATAGTAATTTTGGTTCCTAAAAGGATGAAGAAGATCAGCGCTTGTGTACACTTATCCACTTTCTCCACCTTGAAGTTAAGGAGAGCTATGTCTGGGGTTTGGGGAACCTGAGTATTCGTTACCTTGAGTATTAGAGAGAAAAGTATATTACAAAGGATTAATATTCGTGGGCAGGTCTGCCATATGTGGAATATTGTGCCCTTGTGGTGGCAGTCTCTAAAACACAACGGGGAAGCATCTGGGTAGATTTTAGCAAGGATATAGGGAACCCTATATCAACCTGTAAATATTTTAAGGCTGGTCTCAATCAGGGAAATATTTTATATACCTTTAAAGGAGCATTTTTTGTGCCGGGATCCAGGTCATCCTGATTGGCTATGGATTCCTCTGGGTCAGACCCTGTCCCTGGCAGGTGTCATCTTTGGAGAGGCTGCGGGTGTAGGTCTGGGATCGAGTTGCCGGGATAAGTCCCTTCTTGCTGTGCCCCCTGCCATCTGGGGGGGTCCTCGGGACCTCTGCAGTCGGTGGGGAGCGGGCTGATGAGACCTGAGACATTTGGAGGCTGTGGCGGAGAGAGTCGGCTAGAGCGGAGCAGAGTTCTCAGAACATGCGACTGTCCGTGGAGCTGCTGCGCATGTGCCTTCTCATTAACATATTTTCAAGTGTTAGCGCACCATTTTTGATACCCAGGTTGAAAGCCTGGTATTTTTCACAAGTTCCAAAAACACCGTAAACAGTTTTCTGACATCCTATATTCTCTGTTTAGAATAGTCAGTGCTATTTAGATAAGGAACATACTATTTTTAATTTATAAATGTTTACTCTGTTTAATATTTGACCTGATATTTTTAATGATATTTAAGGTAACGTCAAATAGTGTAGTCTTTATCATCTCTAACTAGGAAGGTTTCACTGTGATTAGGAAAATCTGTATTTTTTCTGGAATTAATGCTGACTGATGAATGGTGAAAAGCTTCACACCCAGTGGCATTGCCTTTGTGCTTGCCTTTTCATCCAAATGCTTTCCTTGCATATCAAAGAAAGGTGCCAATTAAGACTGAATAATTTCAGAGCTCTAAGCAAGTCTCTAGCTCAGTGGTCATGTAATGCAATTAAAACAGGTAATCATAGATCCATATTTTTTGATACTTGTAAACTGTGAAATAGTATATATATATATATATATATATATATATATATATATATATATATACACACACACACACACACACTGTATATACATTTTAAAAAATCCATACTTTGAATGTTAATATACACAGGGGGTTATTTACTAAAGGCAAATCCACTTTGCACTACAAGTGCACTAGAAGTGCAGTTGCTGTAGATCTGAGGGGGACATGCAATTTTCAAATAAAACAGCATTTTAGCTTGCACATGATTAGATGATAAAATCAGCAGAGCTTCCCCTCATTTCAGATCTTCCCCTCAGATCTACAGCGACTGCACTTCCAAGTGCACTTTCAGCGCAAAGTGGATTTGCCTTTAGTAAATCAACCCCTATGTGTAATACCTATTATTAAGAAATCAAATGAATGCAAAACAGTTTTCATCATCAGTGATCTTTATATTGCTTTTCCAAATAACATTTAAACCTAGGTAAGCTTAGTTTGTATTTTGGCTGCCAAGGTGATTCGAGGTAGACACTATTTGGTGGATCAAGCTGCCAACTTCTTAAAACTCTTCAGGCACCAACATGGGTAATCTCCCTTATGTAATTATTTGGGTTCTATCCACAAACAAGATGCTATAATCAGGAGCAGGCAAACACATTTTTATCAAAAATTGCTAAAAATCATAACCCACTGTAATTTGAAATAAAGTACTAGAGCCTCTAGAAATTTGTTTTTATTATGTATTTATTCCCATGTTAGCAAACATGTTAAGTCCTTTAAAATGTGGTCCTATTTGAGGTCACCACTCCTTTGCAGCGTGTCCATGCAGCACTGAAGAGTTCTGAAGTAGGAACTGTGATACAAAGTATGCTCTAAATGTAGCTGTGCAGCAAATAAAAACATGAGATACTGCTTAATCTTATATTTATATTATGCCAGTATTATACCATTACAGACACCTCCAGGTGTCTCTAAGTCACCTTAGACTTTTCTCATGGAGCACTCTGGGAACCCTATGCCTATTCTGCTGGCATGCAAATTTAAACAAACCCTTCTTTTTACCAGAGTGGTCATTTAGAGCAGCCAGAGCATTCCTGAGGAAAACCTAAATGATGTGCAGGCAACTGGAAGTGCATACTTTGGCACAGTACTGGCACGTTTGAAAGATATTTCATCCCTTAAGATTTACTTTAAACTTATAACAAAACAGAAACACTGCATTATAATATATGTAAAAGTAATATGTAAACTGACTTCAGATTTTATTGTGACATTCTTTCCTACACTAATGAAAATAGGCTGTGGTGCATGGGTGAGGCGTACAGTTCACAGTATGTGATTGGATTGACCTAAATGTTACGGTTACTTTACAGTGTAATCTGGTACTGCATATCTTGTTTTGTGTGCTGACATTCCCAGTCAGATCTCAGATGAACCAAGAGATTAATGTAACTGCTCTCTGATATGCTGTAGTAGGTCAAGTGTCCTTAGACTTAATAAGTCAAGAATAACTTCTGGCTCCTCTTTATTCATACTTTAATAGAACAATGTCTCTTACTCAAGAAGATATGAGGAAAAATAATTGCCTGGACATTGAAAACAGGGTGTATCTAATTACAGAAAAAGATCAGAATGGGCTTCCATTGTTAAAGTTTAAGTGTGCAGAGGTCATGGATGATGGTGAATGATGAGAAAACAGCTGGACTTTGTATAATAACCAAATTCTCTTGAGAGCAATCGAGAAGCATCAGCAGGCCTTACAGAGATTGCATTTTAGAGAAGTAGTTTGACATTAAATGTAGACGTGCACATCTAGATTAAAATGAGAAGATAATCACATGCTAAGCAAATGGAGTCGTTCATGCCATTCAATGCAGACAAGAGGAAATTACTGCAAAGTTGCCGTACTATCTAGCTAGAACATTTGCTTTATTGGTGATTTCATTATGAAAGCTGATCCATTATTTCCATGATGTAGATTGAAATAAGAAAACGAGATGCTTAATGTATGTGTACAAATGCATGTGTATCTCAAACTCATGGAAGCTCCTGTTTTAAACATTTGCCCAATGGCCAAGTCATTTTTGTCAGTTTACAGTATTGTGTTTAAAGTTAAAGTTATTGAATCAATAACAATGAAAGAAATCTTTTTTTAGAATAAACACACTTACTTCAATTTAGGCATAGACATTGATATTTGAACTGTTATATTATTTAATTAAAAAAAGCCAAATATGTCAAATGAAAGACACAGGATTTTCAAAAACTAGTGCACACAGAAATCAGCTTCTATGTTTTTTTGTCAAAGATTAATTGAACAGGGTGAAGTTAGAAGCTAATTGATTTCCTTGCACAGCTGCACCAGGCAAGAGGGTTTCCCATGAGTTCCTATGAGGTTTATTTATTAAAGGCAAATACTGTAGACTGTTCACTTTGCAAGAGAATTTTCATAACTTTGCATAAGAATCTTCCCTTAACTTAGTAAATGAGGTAAAGCTCTGTTGATTTCTATCATTCAGTCATGTGCAAACAGAAATACTGTTTTTTTCTCACATGTAAATGGACATTCTTTGCAAAGTGAATTTGAATTATCTTAACTAAACTTGCCAACTAATTGTTATGTGTAATGTGATCTATGCACACTAGGGATGAGGTTCAGGTGCATCAACACCTTGGGCTCTTGGTGCATCCCAGAGCTTCAAAATGTGTGGTCCCTTCAAAATAAAGTAGAAATGATCCACCCACACCAAATTCTTTGTAACCACAATGCACTGCTTGGCCTTTGACCTTAGATCAGTTTGCTTAGAAGAGCCAATAAGGGGCTTCTGGATTAGCCAGCCCCCTCACTATTAAAGGACGAGGTCACGGCAGCCATATTGTCAATATGCTTTATCTGTGATAATGAAATTATAAGGAGTGCTGCATAGGGAGAGATTAGTGAAGGGATATAGGCACCGGCAGGTCTGTTAAAGTAGATGTAAAACTTTAGTTAATGTCATGTAGGTAGAAAAATGTTGTGTATCTTAAAGGATTGGGGGAGTGGGGGCTGTTCAAATAGGCTTTTTGAACATGTGAGCTTAAATGTGAGGCTTAAATGTGTACATTGCAGGGCATGTTTTTAGCAATCTTTTTCAAAGTTTAGTGGGTGTTTTGTGGTCCTCTGTGATCCAGGCCTGAATAATTTTAATAAAAGTCAGCTTCTCATTCATAAATCCACCTGTTTCTCTGAACTCCTTCTCTGACATGGCACATGAAGCAGGGCAAGCCAATACTGTGAGCACACATTGGGCCAACTCCAGCCGGTGGTACATTCTAGACACCCTGAAGTTCATGGTATCATAGATTGTAAATGTTTTCGTTACAGCCGTGGCTGTGTTTGCTTTTATGGAGCAGTGACAGCTTTATGAGAAAAAAATAAAAGGCATTAAATATTTTTAAAGATTGAAATAAAAAGTATTACGTTTCTTTTTTAAATGTGTTAATAATGAAAATAGCAAAAAAATCATATACATGAAAAAAGCAGAGATGGTGGTTCAAAAAAATGGTAATATGGGACTACCGAGTCAATTACCTGGATGAAAGAGCTGTTTTCAGCAGCTGGTATGGAAGCTTTTGTAATACCAAGCTCGCATTCAAGCACTGGGTATGGGAAGAGACATCTGGTTTGGGAAGATTGTTACTGGACATGGTGGGGGGTTTGGTTGATGGCATGTGATGCTTCACAGACTTTACATTGGGGAAAGGCATTCAGACTATGATCAGAGAATAGTATTGCTTAATTTTTGGTTCTGTTGCTCTTCCCTTCATGTCCCTGGAATCCCTTTATCAGGACAGGTGTAAAAACACTTTTTAAAGTGAGAGTAAACTCCCATGCATAATATGTACCTACTGTATAGGTAAGCCTATAATAAGGCTTACCTATAGGTACTGTAAATATCTCCTAAACGAGCACCATTAAGGAGCTATTTACTGTACATGCTGCCAGTTACATCACCAGCGCATGGGCTTTGAAGAAACAGCCACCTGGGCCATTCATACAAAGTCCTATGTCATAAGCGGCGGCTCCCGCACACATGTGCAGGAGTGATGTCATTACGACCCCGGCCAGTCACACAGCCAAAGTCCGCAAACCAGGAAGGAAGATGGGGGAAGATGGAAGCCTTGTCAGTTGTGACAGCTTGCTGCTGGAAGGGCTTAGTTCTAAGGTAAGTTTCACATAATGTGCTAGTATGTGATGCATACTAGCACATTATGGCTTTACCTTGCAGGTTCCAGGAAAAAAAAAACACAGTGGTTTACTACTGCTTTAAGGAGACAGGGACTTGCATGTACTGCAGTAGCCTGCTACCTCCATCTGAGAAGTTCACGCAAGTCCCTGCTACCTTAAAACTGTTCTCACACTGGGCCCCATGAAGTGGTCACTTTGATGTGATGAAAGGCATGGGCATCAAAGTGCATGAGAAAGATCAAGAAGAGATAGAGAACCAAGGGACAACTGTGCATTGCCCTTATCTTTCCTGCAGCCTCAACCAGAAATCAAAATCCCCCCACCCAAGACTTCAATAGGATTCACTGCTAAGTTTGGGTTTTGTGAATTCCAAATAGAATTTGATAGCCTCTTTTCAAATCAAACCAAGCAAATTCTCCTATCTCCTAAGTCTTTTTCTGTATTATGATATCCTAGACTATCTAACTGGACTATTTATGAAATATATTTAATGAACAACCTGCTATAAATGACTTAATTAAGCATTAATTAGTAGGTGGGAGATAAGATAACACCTGGGACAGTCTGCCTCATTTGCAAGATCTTACTTGGTGGTGTTATCGCACAACAGCACCTCACCTCTCAAGTGTCTGCTTGTTGTTATCATAGTGACAGAATAATTTGCTGTTTTGTCTTAAAAAGACTAAAATTAACACAGCAACATATAAAACTTAATTGGATTCCTCTCACTTCCAGCAGTCATGAGCTGTTCAGTTGCTATGTTACATCTGGCAGAACTCACTACTACTACAAGTCTGATATCAAACTATAGAAAAAAATTGGATTTTTAATTGTTAAAGAGGACCTGTTGAAAGGGTTTGGCAGAAAACCTCAGAAAACAGAGCTTACTAATAGCAAATTCTTCAGATAATAAGGTGTGACAAGTGTCAAGTGTGTCAACTTTCTCAAGTTGACCTGGCAGTAAATATTCTCAAATACCTGCTGAGATCTGCACAAATCCGTAATATGCAAACAAGCTCCCCTGGCAAATCTGACAGCCACTGTCATTAGTTATCAATGCATGAGTTTTGCAGTAGTTAACTGAGAGAGTCAAAACAAAAGAGTTTTTTAAACCATCAAACTCCCACCCAACCCCCAGCATCCCTGTTATAAAGCATAGGTGGTGGTAGTCCCAGAAAGCTAGGGCACATGCCTCAGGGTCTGGAAACCCTAAAAGAATATGCCACTCTAATATCAATAATACTGGGTAGAGTAATATATCTTAATATCAATAAACCTCAATTTTTTTGTAATCATTTTGTATGGTGAGTGAAGTTCCAGAGATATGTGCTACCATAGGGTTGGTTGAGCCACAACAGGTTTTTACATTTTGAGTTTGATATTTAGTCTTTAGCATACCGTGGGCTCCCATTCCTTCCTCCTCTTCCCTTCCTTACACTTTACCATAATGTTTTTGAGGGTATTCAAACCCCATATGTTAGTATTGTTTTATCTTGTTGATTCATTATCAGGTTAGACAGAACCTTGAGGGCCCTGTATATTTTCAGTGTATCTTTTGTTTGCTTAAGCTTAAACAAGCTGAACTCAGAATCTGATTTGTTTCTATGCAGAGCTGCACCATATTTTGCAATGTCCAGTTTTAGTAAATCAACAACACAGTCTCTGAAACAAGTCATCCTCAGATGACTCTGTTTACACCCATTAAAAGGCACAGAAGCCACCCAGTGTGATTTCTGCAGTGAATGTATAAATAAGATTGCAGAAATGGGCATCCACCACTTTGCTGTTTACAGACATATGGAGGTAGATGATTGTGAAACTGATATAAAATCCAATTGTGCAACAAGATGAAAGTGCAAGATAATAGTTTTTTTGCTGATAGAAAAATGATGGGAGCAATTACATTACTCCTTTTTGTGTATGGGTGGGAAGATCACCCAAAATTAACTAAAGACAAGATGTGCCAGTAAGGTAAAATATTAGACCCGTCTTGAATGAATAAACCTGTCTCCAAGGACCACTTGCTATAAAGTTGCCCCTGCACTAGCTGGACCAGTGAGCTTGCTGCCCCCCCCCCCTACAATCTAGCCAATGAGAATCAACAATGTTCTGGGTGAGCAAGGGAGGGATTACAGAAAATGTAAGTCTCTTCTCAGTGATTGTGTTGCTGATACACCAGCAGCAGACGTTACCATATGGCATTGCCTTTCATTTGGGTAGGCTAATTTAAGCATGCTAGTGGTTGCCTGCTATTGATTGCATTGTATTATGAATGTGAAAAGATATAAATTCCCAGGCAAATAATATCCTTTTTGTAGAACCAGGTTGGATACCAGTAATTGCTTCTTCATACCAATACACTAAATATTTGTAATTGCTCATTCATAGCAGTGTACATTAAAGTGGTTGTAAACCCTTACAGACCACTTTTACCTAGAGGTAAGCCTAGATTAAGGCTTACCTGTAGGTGCAAGAAATATCTCCTAAACCTTTCACAGTTTAGGAGATATTTGCAAAAGGCAGGCACCGCTGTCTACGGCGCATGCGCTGTAGACAGTGGCGCGCAGGCGCACTGAGTGTGCCATTGCTAACGGCGATAATGCCATTAGCAGCGGCTCCCGTGTGCATGCGGGAGTGACGTCATCGTGCCTCTGGCCAATCACAGTGCTGGAGCCACGATACCTGGATGGAAGATGGAAGCTTTGTGGTAGAGGGGACAGCAGTGACATTGCAGGCTCGTGTATCAGGTAAGTGACACATAATGGGCTACTATGCGATGCATAGTAGCCCATTATGCTTTACCTTTGCAGGGAAACAAAGAGGAAGTAAAACCCATCAGGGTTTACTTCCTCTTTAACAATTAATAATAGTGGGAACACGCACGCCAGTTTGTATGCTGTAATGTACCAAAATAGTGCAATAAATGTTTCCAGTGTTTTACTCACAGCCTATAAAGATCATAAAGAATCACCTCAGGCCTTCACTAACCCATGTAGCTTGACATAGATCTTGGGGGAAAAATACTTTTTTTTACGGTATTGTTTTAGGCAAATGTGACATTTTCTCTTTAGTAACTGGAGCTATTTGTTCTTCTTTCATTCCTAATTTACAGTTGCAGCATAACAATTCCACTTGTTGACTTTACAGTGGACACATTGAAACAGCTCATGTAAGAACATAATTGTTAATTTTTATTTCCAGTCTGTGTACATTTCTACATCAGATGTAGCAGCACAGATAGGATGAAGTCACAGATGGGATTGTGCAATGTCATTTGACAGCCAATTAGAGCAATCTGACAGAAATGATAAATTAATCACCACAGACACACTCAGAATTCCCAGATAGAATTCCACACAAGTTGAACCAGTTTCTCAACACTATTTTTAGCAGAAATAGATTACATTACCTGGTCTTCTCTAAGAAGTATATCTTGTATTACATGTTACAATGGTAACATGAATTACTTCAGTTTTCCTAGTTTACAATTTCTTTATAAATATTTAGTGTAATACCTATCCACTACATTTAGCCACTATGGATAATCAATACTAACTAGCAAATTATGTGTTTGCTTACATGGATTATTTATTATGCATTTAAATAGCATATCCAGCATAACAACTTAATGCACAGCTAAAATATATACATGCATAGTGGTTTTACCTTTTAAATGACTTGTAAGCGTGCTTGCTTAGCCACTCTCATAATTCACACATCTCTGCTACAGCAAGACAGGTGACACCAGTGGCATATCATCCATGTGTGCAGGGTATTCACTGCACATGGCCTGAGGGGTAGGGGGACCACAGTGACCCACACTGCACACATGGATGGTCCCCTGGTTCACAGCCAGGGATGATCGGGACAGCTGCAAGCACCGATTTCCCTGTATAGCCTTCAGTTAAGCAGCTGACAGCTGCTTCTCCTCCTCTCCCTCCTGTGACTGTCAGCTGAAATGCCATGCAGGGAAATCGGTGCTTGCAGCTGTCTCTAGCGCCGCACCCCTCATCCCCGGCTGTTCTTTGTGTCCTTCTCCTCATCCACCCACCCGTGTGCTTCATTGGCCGCTAATCCGGCCCCCTGTCCTCCTTCCTCCTCTGACTCCCTGTGTGCTCATCCCCCCACAGTTGGTTTCCCTCCTCTCCTCACTTTTACTTACAGGGGAACAAAAAAATGTAACCCTGTAAAAGAAAAGGTATAATATGTCCACGGAGCAGTTTCAGTCAAACGTAGTAGAGACGAACCACATGTAGAATCTAAATTGCTGCTCTACAGCACTCTGACATAAGCTTTGTCCACTTACTTTAGGTGTGCACCTAGAGAATGGAGCTATCAGAAAATTGTACAATCAAGGACAACATAGTACAGAAAGAGTGCTAGCTAGTGATCAAAATCACAAGCTCAAAAGATTACAAAGAAGTTAGAGAAAAGAGCTCTTAAGTCTTCAGGAGGCATGCAAAGACACACAAAGATCTCTGTGACAACCTACTAGTCACCAATGTGACTATCCCCAATCTGAGGGTCCTGTATGACATTGGTGAATATCTACATCATGGAGTCCAGTATGACCTAGGCAAAGCAGTAGGTTGTGCAGTGTGTATCAAATTTAGGGTGATCTGCAATGAGCCCAGATATAGCTGACACTGAGGTCCAGTGTAACATCGAGAAGCAGAATGGTTGCTGCAACAAATTTCTGAACCTGGGGATTAGGTATGACATAATAATTGCTACTGAGGTAAAGCGCTAGGATCTGAGGGTCCAATATGACACCTTCAGTAGCTGGTATTGATTAAAAGTATAGCAAAAGAAGAGAGAAAACCCCCACAGGTCACTAATCTAAGCTGAGCCTATACAGTACATGCAGAGATATAGCCGATAGATATTGGAATTTTCTTAGTGTTCAACTTCCTAAATGTAGGATCTGTACCAGGATGTAAAATACAGCAAACCTGGTGAACACTGAGTGAAACATAATTATCCTTTTTATCATGAGAATAAAAAAAAAAATAGAAAATGGACAGGTTATATATGTCTAACTTTAGGGAATCTGTGAAAGTTAGCCATACCTGATATCAGCAGCCAGTCAAGTAAATTTATGCTAGCACCAAAAGTCTAGAAAGAAATACACTTTTCAGGTGACTTGGCCTGTAGTGTATGTTTTGACAGTAATAATTTACTAGAGATCCTGATCATACTGAGTGGCATACAGGCCAACTGTAAAGCTGTATTGATGATATAAAATATCATGTGTTTGTGTGGATAGATAGATAGATAGATAGATAGATAGATAGATAGATAGATAGATAGATAGATAGATAGATAGATAGATAGATAGATAGATAGATAGATAGATAGATGTTATTTTCACCGGGAGTCATTTATCATGTAATGGGGTTCTAATTAAAATCTGTTTATAATATTTTCATAAAAAGAGATATCCTGCATACAAATATTTGTGTAAGCTAAGGTACCCTTATCTAGTGTGTCCATACTTTACAATGGTACAGGACTATTGAACACTTTTTGTGTATACCAAACACTCCAAAACAGTGGAGATGTGTTAGTCATACAATTTAGAGCAGAACTGCCCAAGGAAGCATTACTTGGCCAAATAAACGTGCAGAAAGACTTCAAATATTTTATGGTGAAGTGCAGGGGGCACATGTGAAAATTCTCTTGGTCTATGAGCAGGCCTAATGCCACTTGGTTTACTCAACATTGGAAGTGTAGATGCATGTAGAGAGGTGCAGGTCCCCTTGAATAGGGACCCAGCCAGTTGTAGTTTCAGCTGATCTCTATTTATTTATTCCTTGTATTTATCTACTGTACTATATATATATAGATCTTCTCATGTAAAACTGAAGAAATTACACTTTGCTACAATGTAAATTAGTGAGTGTACAGCTTGTATAACAGTGTAAATTTGCTGTGAAAAATATAAATCTAAATATATAAACTCACGCTGAGGAAGTTAAAAGACAATCAAAAGTGAATGAAGCTGCTATACACAAAGTGCTACACACTTGAACATAATAAAGAAATAATAATACAGCGCTTTACAAACATGTGCCCATATAAGTGAAAACCAACCAAAAATATGTAACAAAGTCCATATGAGACTATAAATGTGATATAAAGTCCAAAATAAGACTATATAGGTGCTTCATATCCAAAGTGCAAAGTTGCAGGGAACACTTCACATCTGATATACAAAGATGCAAGGAAGAAATTGCAGACAAGTTCAGGCCTGAAAAAATACCCCCACATGTGTCCCCACTCACCAGATCACGATGACACCCAGCTTTTCAGTCTGGGAGTCGGAACAGACTTTCAACAGTATCCACAGGGAATTACTGGATGGCAAGATTGGATGATGAAAATTGGAAAATAAATGATCCTTCCACATTCCACTCATGCGAAAGACGGGTACCCATAAAGAGAAGAAAGGGACCAATAGTGAAGTATGCTAGAAAAAGGAATGTATTGCACATACAAGGGCATACTTACAAACGTAAGTTAAAAGTAGGCATCGGAAAGGTATAAAACTGCAGCAAACACCATTGTTGGTGTTCCACGAGACCGGAAGTGATGTCAGAACCGGAAGTACGTCACATCAATGCATTTCGCCCTCCCACAGGGCGTCATCAAAGGACGTCACTCCTGAACTTGTCTGAACTTGTCTGCAATTTCTTCCTTGCATCTTTGTATATCAGATGTGAAGGCCTGAGGGAGGAGCGCATGCTCCGAAAACGTTTGCCTATTGGACGAGACCGGCTCCCGCCCTCGGAAGTGAACCGATCCACCTGGTTGCTGGTGTGCGCTCCACTGACCAGGAAGTGTCAGCAGTGGATGCCCCAGCTCGATTTGGCAACAAGACAGCCCTCCAGGATACGGAAATCGCTTTTTCTACACCCTCCATGGACATCCGGCTCATCATCTCAGTATTACATGCCTTTGGACATTTGGCTATTTTTAACCATTTACATTAAAATTTCCACTATTTATTGCACTTAGAGTGGCGCCTTCTGTTTCTCTTTACACTGTTATACAAGCTGTACACTCACTACTTTACATTGCAGCAAAGTGTAATTTCTTCAGTGTTGTCACATGAAAAGTTATAATTAATAAAATATTTACAAAAATGTGAGGGGTGTACTCACTTTTGTGAGATACTGTATATACAGTGTATGTGTGTATATATATATATATATATATATATATATATATATATATATATATATATATATATATACTATGCTGTACATCTAATTACCGGTATCCTTTTTCTGTTTTCTGTTCCACACTTAATATACAGGGCACATAACATGTTCTTCACATAATAATGACCATTACTAGCATTTCACATAATTCTTATTTTTGACATGAATTTTAAGCTCTCCAAAGCTTATATTTTACATTTTCTCCACATTAAGTAAACAAAACTTTTTTTTTCATCAATACTGTACAAGACATCAAAGCATGCTGAATCTTTGAAGTTACTACTGTTTTAATTAAACAATGACTTTGTTCAGATAAATACATATAATATTTAAATAAATAGAAACATTGAAAAAATGATTTTGCAACCAGAAAACAGCTTTTCATACATTTGAACATTTATTTTTTCTTTGGGACTTTTACCTTAAACAGCTACTGTTTATTACATTGCCATCTTTCAGCCTAAATCATAATCCAGCATTGATGTAAGTGGAATAGTTTGTAGAGTATCAAGGAATCACATAATATGACACAGCTAGCCCTCTGTAACTGAAGTCACGACAGTTCACAGGCCATAAAATATTTAAACAAAAAGACAGGAAAAAAAGGAATCTATAATTGAGATGCACATGAATAAAGAAAATAGAAGGAAGAGGTACTGAAAATCTGTGTGTGTACAGTGTTTCAAACCACCAAAATAGGTTGCTGTATCTGTAGGGCATCATAAAACCTCAAACACATGCTTATGTATGAGAAACACAAACTCATTTAATAAGGGTTGCTGGCATTATGTACAACAAAGAAAGTCACTCTCTAGTTGTTTCAATAACTATATCTGTGTTATATAATATTAGTGTAACAGAAGATAATGTTGTATTATTATTTATAGTGCTATCATGAGCATCTGAAGCCCTATAATGCCGTGTACACACGATCGGAAATTCGGCCAGCAAAAGACTGATGAGAGCTTTTGGTCGGAAAATGCGACCGTGTGTATGCTTCATCGGACATTTGCTGGCCGAATTCTAGCCAGCAAAAGATTGAGAGCATGTTCTCAATTTTTCAGTCAGAAAAAGTTCTGATGGGAAATTCCATTTGTCTGTAGCAATTCCGACACGCAAAATTCCTACGCATGCTTGGAAACAATTTGACGCATGCTCGGAAGCATTTAACTTAATTTTCTCGGCTCGTCGTAGTGTTGTACGTCACCACGTTCTTGATGGACGAAAGTTCAGCTAACTTTTGTTTGACCGTGTGTATGCAAGCCAAGTTTGAGCGGAATTCCGTCGGAAAAACCATCCAAGATTTTTCTGATGGAAAATCTGCTCATTGGTAAGTATTTTCTAGTGTAAATAAATAACTGGTCTCATGCGGACCTACAAATGTCCCCATTATGATGCTAAAATGTTCATATAAATGAATTAAAGGAGAAGTGTAGGATTTAAGAAAAAAAAACATACAAGGATTTAAAAAAAACAAACATACATAATCACATCCATGCTGCAGCTTTCCCCCGCTGGCTCTTATAGCTCAGTTCTCAGTCCACTCTGAGCAGAGAGCATTAAATGTCAGTTACCAATCTCTGCACTGCTTCTCCAGCACTCACTGGATCATTGTGCTGGAGAACGGCCATGAGAAGCTGGCTCTGCCTCTTAGCGGTGAGCTAAGAGGCTGAGCCAGCTGCTGGTCAGGTATTTGGATGGATGCTGGAATTGTCAACTGATTTTGGGTCACTGAAGAGCACAAGTAGGTTTACTCCTATGACCCACAAGAGAGGTATGGCCAAAAAGCTTTGGTCATATTTCGCTTTTAATTATATGAGAGATGTGGTAATTTCAGACTTAATCCGGCAAAATCACATCCTCTGGAACTCCCCACCCCAGTATGTCTGGTCAGTTTCCACTCTGTTTGCTTTTAGGTGATCCTTGAAAACGCTTTTATTCAGGGAAGCATACTCCACCTCAAAACTGTACTTGAGTTACCTCCATCAGATCACCCCCTGTAGCTAACACCTTTTGTACCACCTCCCTATTCCTTTTGATTGTAAGCTTCATGAGCAGGGCCCTCCTATTCCTTCTGTATGGATCTGTATTGTAATTGTTCTGTCCCCCTTTATATTGTACAGAGCTGCACAAACTGTTGGGGCTATATACATCCTGTATAATAATATTACTAACAATAATTGAGTTAAAGTTTCATTAAACCCAGACTATAGAAAACTCTCATTACATGCATACTCACAAAGGCACTAAAGCATTTCTTTTGTGTATAGTGAATAATACCTGGCTGATCCTGCCTTCAGCTGTCCCTCCCATTTGCTCTGTGTCCCCACTGTAGGTTGAGATTGTGTAGACTAGCTGGTGTCCTCTATGGAACATGCTCAATTTCAGTTCGCTTCTAAGCTTTTCATTTCCTCGTTTTTTTTAACTGTGTAGCCCCCAAGACACACATGTGGGTGTATACAAAGTGGTAAATGACACTCCCCTCTTTTCTCCTAAATGTCTTCCTTTTGCTAGACACTATGGGGGTGGGATATAGTATGTTGACTAATTACATTCATTTATCATTAATCAGTTTTAAACATATCAAATGTATTGTTAATACCTGTAGAGTAAAAAAAAAAAAAGAGGCTTGGATGCAGATGCCATATGAACAAAATGAAAGCTAATACAGGAAATACACATTTAATGTTCAATAAAGATTTATAGGGAACTGTATAACAGGTATTAGATATTTATAATCTAATTTGAATTGCTCCTCTGAAACCATGTTGTTTTAGTCATGTGACTGTCACAGCACCAATCAGGGCTGGCCAGACACAGACGCATACTGTAGAGAACATACAGTAGCAGAGTAATAGAAGCCCTTCCAAAAGATCTTTCCCTACAGATGCAAAAGAACAGGGAAAAATCATGTGACCGCACAACAGTTCTGTAGGTATAAGGTACTTAACCACCTCACTACAGTGCATTTTCACCCCCTTCCTGACCAAGCCATTTTTCAGCTTTCAGCGCTGACGCACTTTGAATGACAATTGCGCGGTCATTCGACACTGTACCCAAATGAAATTGTTATCATTTTTCCCCACAAATAGAGCTTTCTTTTGGTGGTATTTGATCACCTCTGCGTTTTTTTATTTTTTGCGCAATAAACAAAAGAAGAGCGACAAATTTAAAAAAAAAAACTATATTTTTTACTTTTTGCTATACTAAATATCCCAAAAAATATATAAAAAAACATTTTTTTTTCCTCAGTTTAGGCCAATACGTATTCTTCTACATATTTTTGGTAAAAAAAAAAATCGCAATTAGCGATTATTGATTAGTTTGCGCAAAAGTTATAGCGTTTACAAAATAGGGGATAGTTTTATAGCATTTTTATTAATATTTTTTTTTTTTTTACTAGTAATGGCGGTGATCAGCGATTTTTATTGTGACTGCGACATTTTTGACACATTTTTGGCACCATTGTCATTTATACAGCAATCAATGCTATTTAAATGCATTGATTCCTGTATAAATGACACTGGCAGTGAAGGGGTTAACCACCAGGGGGCGGGGAGGGGTTAATTATGTTCCCTAAGAGTGATTCTTACTGTGGGGGGAGGGGACTCACAAGGGGAGGAGACCGATCGGTGTTTCTCTGTACAGAGAACACACCATCGGCTCCTCTCCTCTGACAGGACCGTTGATCTGTGTGTTTACACACACAGATCCACGGTCCCGCTGTGTTACCGGGCAATCGCGGGTGTCCAGCGGACATCGTGGCCGCTTGGCACGCGCATCGGGTGCCCAGTGACACAGCGAGAGTGCGCGCGCGCTCCTGGCGGCGCACGCGCGCTCCCTGGAGTGCACAGAAGGGGAGGACGTCATATGATGCCCTCCCACCGTGAGAGTTGCGCCGCCTGGCCGTCATTTGACAGCCGGCGGTCGCAAGGAGGTTAAAGGATTAAAAAAAAATTACAGCGCCATGAAATATATGATTTATGTGAATACATTATGGCAAATAACATGTCTCTGTTTAGTATCACTTTAACTGGTTTAAAGACAAATCCCTGGTTACTAAAAGCTTGCTACTAAAAAATCTATGTGTATGATTGTCAAATTTTCTCATGTTTGAAGTATCTCGATGGTTGCTTACATAGCATGGAGGGATTTCTTCTCACTTCCTGTTTCGGCCATGTGACAGGAAGTGAATGGAAACCTCCCCAATGGGGACCTCTGGCAGGTTTTTTTTTCTTCAATAAAGATTTTTATTGTGCAAAAAAATTTGTCTTAACAACATGTGTTCAACAATAATACATTCACATAAAGTATCATACAATTTACAGAGTAGTTCTTCACATAAAAAATTTGCAGATAGTTTAATGTACACGTGTGGTGTAATAAATGTCGATAAAACTGTGCAAACTGAATAGTTTAACTTATTTAAGGCCCCCTGCGCCCTGTGCAGAATTTAGGCGCAGGACCAGGGGGTCTATTATTAAGAGTGTCTTAATGGGCCAAAGCCCAGAGGAAAGCAAGAAGAGGGAAAAGAAAAGAGGAAGGAGCAGGAAAGTAAAGAAGTAAAAGAGAGGGGGAGGGGAGGGGGAAAGGGAACCCCTAAATTTTAGGTTAGGTAAATCAGTATATCCATGTATAGCTGTTGTGGGCCAGTCAAGCCCTACATAGGATGCTTCACTTGTAATAGACCTAGGTTTCTCCGGTTAAGATGCAAATATTTCTAAGTAATACATTCAAGTTGTGTTTTCAGCCGCTTTGTAGTTTTGCGAAGGAGTCTGAGTATTTGAATGCAAACCATGGTTTCCATATTTTATGGAAGTTGTCCTTCTTTTCTGATGCTATTGCCACCGTTTCTTTCATTTTGTATAGTGAGTCTACTTCAGACACCCATTCCCTGATCGTGGGTGTGTGTGTAGACTTTCAGTGTCTAGGAATAATTGTTTTTGCAGCATTCAGCATGTGGCGAACTACAGATTTTTTGTACCTGGTCAGTGAGTAATTCGATATGTGCAGCAAGCAGCACTCAGGAGTAAGAGTCAGTTCGGTTTCTGTGATGGCAAGTATCTGAATGCAGACCTCGACCGAGAACCTACGTAGCATTGGGCATTCCCACCAGATGTGCAGCATGGTACCCTTGTCAGTACCACATCTCCAGCAGTTCTCCGGTGTCTCCGGGTACCATGCATGCAGTCTGGCCGGGGTGAAGTACCAACTTGTTAGCACTTTGTAGGAAGTTTCCTTAGTGCTGGTGCTGATGGAGCACTCTGGCAGGGGTTTAACCATTTCCTACTCTATCCAAAATGAAAAAAAGATTTTGCCTTTAGTTACTTTACTCTCTAAGTAGGAGAGTATAGTAAAAATACAAAGTTTTATTTGATATAAAATCTAATGGTAAGCATCAAAGACAAAATTGATTTAAAATCAATGTCAAAAATAGGTAGTCATATATGTACACAATACAGGACTGATGTCTTGAACATACGGTTGATCTTGTGGTGGGAGGCCAAACCACAGACAATTACTTTCAATTAGAAGATCCCAACATGTTTTGGAATGTAATAAATTCATTCTTCAGGGGATGATCAAAACAGACTGTATTTAACAGTGGCTACCTTTTATCAAAATCACAACATGGTCCATTAAGTACTTTCACAGTGCCCATTCACATTTGTTGTATCCCAAAAGGAGTGATGCATCAAAATAGCAGGTAAGCTGGTGATCCTGATCCAGGACAAGCTACACATAAGATGAGGGGAAGAGGGATGGTAGTGCTGCCGCAAAAATCAGAGATGCATCTAAAATGTGTATCCTGATCCAGGGGGGACTAAGAAGTACAAATGCTGCATGTGTTTAGGTTTTTAATTTAGATTAAAAGCTCCCACCAATATCACTGGGTTTAGACTCCAGTGATGTTTGTTTGCTGCATAATAGGGCTTAATATAATGTCTAATTTAAAATGATTTGGAGACTTAATATAATGTCTAATATAAAATGATTTGGTGGTGTAATACAGTATAATATCTAATATAAAATGATTTGAAGATTTAATATAATATCTAATATAAAATGATTTGAGGTAAAACAGCATTACACATGCATTTTGACCTTCTCTATAGCTATGGTGGGATTTCATGTGAAAGTTCTCAAGCTATTTTGAAAAAGGTAATAGTGCAGGCTCGCACATCATATTTTCACTCTCTGCAAAACAACTTATGGCTGAAACAGATTGGGGTTTACATCTTACTAGTAAACCTAAACACTTCAGGCTGCCCATACACAAAGCTTATTATGTGGCATGTTCCCCACACATGTTATCTCTGCAACAGCAATAAGAAGCAAAGTAAGTGTTACCCCTCACCAGAATATTTTTGTAAATGATGTTCTCTTAAGGTGATTGGTCACTCCCTATATAAGTGATATTGCTGTATACTACACCAAAATTGGTCATAATGGGTGATAGTCTTTTTCTCTGAACAGCTTTAATAAACTCAGTTGTCTGTCTATAATTAATTTAGGACATGGAGTTTAGCACCTTGTGTCAAATTAGCAGCAATATTACTGTGTTACCTAAACCTACAACAGTAAAATCAGTCTGTATATGCAGTAAAGCATGCTTTACTGTGGAACCTAAGGGTTTAATCCCTTGCATTGTGTAGAAAGGCTGTTTGATCCTGTCGTCTCTGATTCTTCCCTTCTTCCACTGTCCCCAATACATCTCCTGATAGAACAGAGCCTTGGAGGCACACATGCTCAGTTTGGTGTGTATTGCTAGAGGTTGTTTTTTTGGGAGGGTGCATGTGATCAGCACAGGGCCAATCAGCACTGTCCAGACAGAAAATCAGGGGTCATGCAGCCTCCTATGACATTCAGAGGAGAATTAAAACTTCTCTTACAAGCTTTAACCAGTGTTCGCTCAGAAATTGATAGAAATCACAAGATTCTGCTAATGAGAAAAAAAATTTATCAGTTTATGTTTACAAAAATAATTGCATTTCCATGTTCTGTGTACTGTGTGAGATCAGATATAGTGAATGCAGGGTCCTGGGTTTAGTAAAACTTTAAGCAGCAAAATATGATGTCCTTTCCAATGAGTAGCAGTAGTAACCTACAGTGATATTCATGCGACAGCATAAGTTTATGTAGGAGGGCGTACATGATAAAAATATGAAAATTGGGTAGCAAAATAACAAAGACTTAAAAGATGCAATGCTTATAATGTACTAATACTCAGATTAAATACAGTTTCCTGCAAACACCAGAAATGGTGTTATAACACCAAATAAAGGAAACATCATACATCCATCTTATTGCACATGTAACTGGGCCTTGCAAAACAGCTACTAGGAGTTAAGTAAGGGCTATACAATCTTTTAGTTTTGTGAATTGTCAGGGCTAACTACATTTTGGGACTGGTATGGGACAACCAACATTTATTTCATATATGAATGCTCTAACTTTAAGATGCTTATTCCAGAAAAGTAACCATATTCTCTCTTTTGTTTCAGATGCATCATCCTATTCAGATGAAACCTGCAGATAGTGAAAAGTCAAACGGTAAGATAAACTTTTAGTTGCCTCTGAATTCTCTATATCAACTTCTCAAAACTTTGTAAGCGTAGACCGCTTAATTTCCTAAATAAAAAGACACTATTATCATCAGGATCACTGTTTTATTAAATGTTTTAACATTTGTGCAGCAAATGAAAAAAATACACTATGCTAGATATTATAACCTTGTGGTGAAACAAAATGGCTGTCCAAAGTAAATAACGGCATTATACCTTTTTTTTCAGAATCAACTATCAGCAATGTGCTTGCCTTTACTGTGAATTATAACGTAGTCAGCATTATTTTTTTTAACTGTAGCTGTATGTAGCAATTTAAAAGTTGTCTTGTGATGTCTGGGTTTGTTTGTGACTTCTTATATAATGTAAGCACAATTCTCTAGGCCTTTAAATGTATCTGGTCTGTTTTGCAGACATTCCAGATAGCAGATCCAACATATATATATTTTTTATCAGCTGGTATAAAACAGAACTAGACAGAATAGATATTGTTGTAGGACTTCTGAGATTTTTGCGTAACATCAACCAACTACAATCCAGTGCATAGTTGGTCATGAAAACAAACATCAGACCTATAGGAAACATCCCTGCTTTATCTTTGTTAGAGATGTAATACATAACTTCTAGTATGCTTTAAATACACATACTGGATTTTCCTGAAGAGCATTTTTATCATTTTGGTCCTACCAGAAATTCAGTGGTATCAGCTGGCATTGAAGACATTTGCCTCATTTTCCAACTCATCTTCACATCCAAACTTTGTGCAGAGGAGCTCAACTGTTCTCAGTTTAATGGTTTAATAATACATAGACATGGCATAGTATAGCCATTAGTCAAAATGATATAATTACCCACATCTGGTCTATATTATTCCATCTCTACGTTACTACATATTAGTTAAACTCTTATTGGCCCATTTTTTCCCTTTAGCAAATATCAAAGATACACAAATGTATTTTCTAGTTTATCTGAATGGATTACACTACAATGTGTATACAGTATATATATATATATATATATATATATATATAGTGTAATAGTGTAGCGCTCCTAAAATATCTAGCCATCTTTAAAAAGTTCTCTTCTACCCTTACATACAATTCAAACACATAAAGATTACAATCAATTCCAAAAGTGCATTGTGCAATGAACCATAAAAGTATTAAAGTGCATGGTCCCTTGAAGTACCCTTCATGTAGCTCTCCAATATGTTGGTATCATAATATAATACAGCCTTGCCCCATGGACTTTCTCAAACTGGCAAACTGTAAGTGCATTATATTATATTATATGTTTTTTAAATAAAGTGATGGTACACACTATGTGGGTTTTCTTTCCTTGGGAGCGCTAACCAAACTTGTTAAATTGGTTGTTAAGGTAGAACGTTTTTAATGCATTCTATGCGTTAAGATAAAATGCCTTCTGTGCAGCAGCCCCCCTAATACTTACCTGAGCCCATCTAGATCCAGCGATGTTGCACAAGAGACTCATTTGCTGAGACAGCAGCAAAGCGTCATTGGATCCCACTGCTGTCAATTAAAGTCGGTGAGCCAATGAGGAGAGAGGGGGAGGGGGCATGTCTGAATGGACACAGGGAGCTGTGACTCAGCTCAGGTGCCCCCATAGCAAGCTGCTTGATGTGGGGACACTCAACAAGAGGGAGAGGCCAGGAGCACCGAAGAGGGACCAGAGAAGCGGAGGATTGGGGCTGCTCTGTGTAAAACCACTGCACAGAGCAGGTAAGTATAACATGTTTGTTATTTTTAACAAAAAAAAAAACAAGACTTTAGTATCACTTTAAATAAGCTGGATAGTGGGAGCAACTGAGGAGCGGGCGAGTACCTCATTACACAGCATCTACATGGGATGAAAACAAACAGAGCTGTGACTGACCTTGCCTAAAAAAAAGGGCGGTCCACTAAAGGAGGCGAGCCTCCATGCAAAAGGAGCACAGAGGTGGTTTCACAGTGGAGACGGATTGATTGCCTGGCAGCAAGATTTTCCATTCAAGCACATTTAAGAAGTTTGAAGCACAACTGTTTTTTTTATTGACTGTTTATGGGCACATCTATCTGTTTAACTGTGTTCTGCCACAGTTGCTGAATGTGCACTAGCACTTTGATTTGTCAATTTTATTGTATTGTTTAGCTACATGAAGGGTTTTTAAAGGGACTGTGCACTTTATTAATTTTATGGTTTATTGTACATTGCAGTTTGGAGTTGAATGCACTTTTTGTGTATTTGAATTGTATGCAAAGGTAGATGAGAACTTAATAAGGGTGGTTAGATATTTTAGGAGAACTACACTATTTTTTATATTAATTTATTTATTTATATTTGTGGTTATTTCACAGAAGTGTTTGAACTGTTCCTTAGATGCATGGTAAACTGATTTGCTCATCACAAACTCTAATATATGTATCATAATAAAAAAAAAGCATATTACATGTGTTTACATCAAGGATGTTTGTTGATGAGAAATAAGTCAATTATACAAATAGTCAAATAGTCCTAATTTGTTTCAATTTTCAAAAAAAAAAGTTAAGGTAAGTATATTCATAGCAATTTTATTGTTTTGGATAGAGTAGCAAAGAGTTATTTTTGCTGTCTGTGTCTTGCTAGGGGGGATTTTCTTTCACTTCCTGTCTTGGAGATGCAGACGGAAGTGAGATAGTGTGTAGGAAGGAGCCTGATCGTGGGTGCAATGCTCTGAAGGCTACTGACAAAAAATAAATAAATGCACATTTAAAAAAAAAAAATATATATTTCCAATAAATGACATTTGTTGCGGCTTTGTTCTGTGAACCAATTGACCAGGGGGATTCCCCTTAACATATATATTCAACCTTTATCCGTCATGAGGGTTTCATATGGATTTTGATGTGCACAATTGTGTTATTGTAGTATTTACCCAAAAGTAATTTCTGGCCTTAACATTTTTTACATGGTTTGTCTTTCTTATCTGTTGTATTTAATGTAGAGATGTGTGGATTGTCCATTAGCAACCAGGCAGATTAGCTTCTACATTGACTATTGCTAACTGTTTGAGCCTAGGTTCACATTGGAGCGGGTTAAAAAATTCAGCTGAACTCGCACGATTTCTAACTCAGCAATGCAGGTTCCTGCACAGATGCCTATACGAATCGCCCCCCAAAAGTAGTACAGAAACTACTTTTGGGAATCGGTGCGGCGCTGCAACGATTTGGACCATGCCATTGCTGGTAATAGCTGCCGATTTGGCATGGGATTTGACATGTCAAATCTCATGCCAAATCATAAGAATGTGAATGGTCAGATGAGATAACAGCCACACAGACAGTAAGTTGTTGTTATTGGTTCAGCTGACACATAGGGAGGGTTTTACTAAAACTGGAGCATGCAAAATCTGATGAAGCTCTGCATAGAAACCAATCAGCTTCCAGTATCAAATGTTAAATCCTAATTGAACATGCTGAGTTTAGAAGCTGATTGGCTACCATGCACAGCTGCACCTGATTCAAAGTTATCCAGTTTTAGTAAATTACCCCCTAGCTTTATTTTGTGAAAAGAGGCAATAAAGCACAACTATTGTGTAGCACTGCATAGCACCAGCAATGAACAAATATGGTGCCCTTGTGTAAAGATATAATTATAAACTATAGAGAGAATACATATCACTATGAATATATAAAGCTTACATTGTAATAATCCTATCTAAAAATAATTAGGTAAAAGTAATATAAAATATTTTTCTTATCAGGACAAACATGACATACTTTAATGATTCAATTCATTTTGTCAGAGCTCTTGAGTGAATATATGCATCAGAGCAGATAAACAAACAGATGTGCATCCTTGAAAGAGAACCATCATTTGTACTGCACTGTTCACATACTCAGACTACGTTATCAATGTTGAATATAATCTTTAGAGAGGAGCAAAACCAACTGAAAACTAAACTAAACCAAATATTAGGTCCACTGCTCTTTTCCATAATCTGCAATTATTCAAAGTATACTTGCACATTATAGCAATCTCAAACCCTGGTTCCCTTCCTTTGGCATTGACAGTTAAGATCTGTGCCTTGCTCTTTCTTGCCACAATCTTCTCTGTTGCTTTTTTCAAGTTCACATCCCTTCTCTTCAGTCATTGGGTGGCAACCAATGGTGTAAAACCTGTGCATGCACAAAATAGTTGCATCGTCTTGGCATTCATCTCCATTTTTACATGCCTGTACATGCTCCACCGAGGGTTTACACTATCAAAATTTGCTAGAAGAAAGATAAAAAAAAGTAATTCTATTATGTTCATTGATGGACACAGCTCTTCTCGTTCACTAGGACACTAGACAAAAAAGAACACAGAATTGCCTATGGGCACTCCTAGCTGGTAAGAACCCCCTCCCTGCTATAGGCAAGTCAGTTGTTTCTACAAACTAGGCTAGATGTCATATCAATGAGTGACACTATAGGAAGGGAACAAAGAAAAACCCGCTCCAGGTGTCTGGGTCTGAGTATTTCCTCCCTCTTCAGATGTGGGTGCTGGCCCTGTATGCAAACCACATGCAAGGAAAGAAAAAAATCTGGATGGCCGCACTCTGATTAAATAAATGTATTTAAGTCAGTCCATACAGCAAAGGATAAAAAATATACTGACGCATTTCACACCATGGTTACAGGCGCTTACTCACAGCTACGATAAATGCTATGAGTGCTACGAGCTATGAGTAAGCACCTATAACCACGGTGTGAAACGCGTCAACAATCTTTTTTATCCTTTGCTGTATGGACTGACATTAATACATTTATTTCATCAGAGTGCGGCCTTGCACTATAGGAAGGGAGATGTTAATTACAGGTGCTCCTCACTTAATAACCATGTTCCATTCCAACGACCGGGTCGTTAAACAAATTGGTCGTTAACAATAAACAAACAATATTTTAAGCATTCTTAACTACTGTACTGTATTGTGAAAAAAGGTCTAAACACACATTTTCATCTCAATAACGTTGTTTTAATTTGCATAAGTACAGAACACAAACGAAAATTCTGTACTGCGCGTCATTCAGGTGGGGAGAGCTGGTCTTATGTCTAAGCGGTCGTTAAACAAATAAGTCGTTAAATGAGAAGTGTCTGTATTCCATTACTACACTTTGTCTGGTGGGGGTCAGCATACCTAATACTCACTATATATAAAAAAAATGGGGGAAAGGCCCCTGGGAAAACAGGTCCTTTATGCAACCCCACATGGTAATGTAATAAAAATAATCTTTATTAGTGACTTAAAAAAATTGAAAATAGCACAACAATGCAATTTACACATCCACCTGACACTAAAAATGACAATGCTGTCAATTCTAAAGAAAAAAAATAAAATCTGAGCATACATATATGTGTCAAACCGGATATGTCAATGAAATGGGATAACATGAGGTGTCAAAGTGATAGTAATTGCTCTATAAGCTCATCAATGGATAAACTATAAGCAGCAAGCAATATGATAGTGAACCGATAAGCCAAAAGAGCAAAAAAGGTAGTAAAATAAAGGCATAAGAGCAGGCATGTTGATACTCAAAGACCCTTACAATGATAAGTGACAGCCACGCACAGTAATAGCAGCTTAATTATCAAGGAGATATCCATTCATCATAAAGGTAGCTGGAGTTCAAGCTTAGCACTTGTTAAACAAGATAGATCAGTTCTGAAGCCACAACAGTGGCTTTGACTTCAAATTTCAGAGGTATTATATAAATGTACTGGCTGGTAACCCTCGCAGCTAATTTAGCCACTTTTACAGTAAAAAGATGAATATAACCCATACTTTCCTTTAAAGATTGCTTCCCAACAATATGTCAGTGCGCCGTAAGTTCCATAGGCTCCATACAAACAAGTACAGTGGTGTGAAAAAGTGTTTGCCCCCTTCCTCATTTCCTGTTCCTTTGCATGTTTGTCACACTTAAGTGTTTCGGAACATCAAACCAATTTAAACAATAGTCAAGGACAACACGTAAACAAGTAAACACAAAATGCAATTTGTAAATGAAGACTGAGAACATTATTATATGGGCTGCAGCTATATCATTTGGGTATCTTAAATAATTGTTGCACCTCTGTTTTTAAATATTTATTTAGCGCTTGAGTACACATACTCAGTAATTTGTAAATGAAGGTGTTTATTATTAAAGGTGAAAAAAAATCCAAACCATCATGGCCCTGTGTGAAAAAGTGATTGCCCCCCTTGTTAAAACATACTATAACTGTGGTTGTCCACACCTGAGTTCAATTTCTCTAGCCACACCCAGGCCTGATTATTGCCACACCTGTTCACAATCAAGGCATCACTTAAATAGGAGCTGCTTGACACAGTAAGGTCCACCAGAAGATCCTTAAAAGCTACACATCATGCCGAGACCCAAAGAAATTCAGGAACAATTGAGAAAGAAAGTAATTGAGATCTATCAGTCTGGAAAGGGTTATAAAGCCATTTCCAAAGCTTTGGGAATCCAGCGAACCACAGTGAGAGCCATTATCCACAAATGGCGAAGACATGGAACAGTGGTGAACCTTCCCAGGAGTGTCCGGCCGCCCAAAATTACCCCAAGAGCGCAGCGACGACTCATCCAAGAGGTCACAAAAGACCCCACAACAACGTCCAAGGAACTGCAGGGCTCACTTGCCTCAGTTAAGGTCAGCGTTCATGCCTCCACCATCAGGAAAAGACTGGGCAAAAATGGTCTGCATGGCAGAGTTCCAAGGAGAAAACCACTGCTGAGCAAAAAGAACATCAAAGCTCGTCTCAATTTCTCCACAACACATCTTGATGATCCCCAAGACTTTTGGGACAACATTCTGTGGACCGATGAGACAAAAGTGGAACTCTTTGGAAGGTGTGTGTCCAAGTATATCTGGCGTAGAAGAAACACTGCATTTCAGAAAAAGAACATTATACCAACAGTAAAATATGGTGGTGGTAGTGTGATGGTCTGGGGCTGTGTTGCTGCTTCAGAACCTGGAAGACTTGCCGTGATAAAAGGAACTATGAATTCTGCTGTCTACCAAGAGATCCTGAAGGAGAATGTCCGACCATCTGTTCGTGTACTCAAGCTGAAACGAACTTGGGTTCTGCAGCAGGACAATGATCCTAAACACACCAGCAAGTCCACCACCGAATGGCTGAAGAAAAACAAAATGAAGACTTTGGAGTGGCCTAGCCAAAGTCCTGACCTGAATCCTATTGAGATGTTGTGGTATGACCTTAAAAAGGCCGTTCATGCTCGAAAACCCTCTAATGTAACTGAATTAGGACAATTCTGCAAAGATGAGTGGGCCAAAATTCCTCCAGGATGCTGTAAAAGCCTCATTGCACGTTATCGCAAACGCTTGGTTGCAGTTGTTGCTGCTAAGGGTGGCCCAACCAGTTATTAGGTTTAGGGGGCAATCACTTTTTCACACAGGGCCATGATGGTTTGGATTTTTTTTCACCTTTAATAATAAACACCTTCATTTACAAATTGCATTTTGTGTTTACTTGTGTTGTCCTTGACTATTGTTTAAATTGGTTTGATGTTCCGAAACACTTAAGTGTGACAAACATGCAAAGGAACAGGAAATGAGGAAGGGGGCAAACACTTTTTCACACCACTGTATACTGCCCATGTGTATAGCAGATTAGGTGGTAAAAATGTCAGACGGAAAATAAAACCGTGAGCTTAACAACTCTCAGAGGCTCATACAGACTCATTGTCAGCTGGCTTGCCTGGATGAAGCTCTATAGCTCAGATTAATTTCAGTGGGAGACACCAAGTCTTAGAGGTAGACCACTATGCAGCCGGCGTTCCACGAATCCACTCCTGCAATGGCAATACAGATCAGCACATGCGCAGGTTGTATTGGCCCGCCATATGGCTCAAAGTACTTTACAGTGTATCATACTGAATATCCCAGACTCTGTAACATGCATGCTACAGTCTATGCATTTTGCCCACTTCTTGTAACCGCAGACTTCCCCAGGACCAGGTTGTTTAAACATTCTGTCACTTAGCATTGTAAGGGTCTTTGAGTATCAACATGCCTGCCCTTACGGCTCTATTTTACTACAGTTTATGTTCTTTTGGCTTATAAGTACATTATCATATTGCTTACTGCTTGTGGTTTTTCTATTGATGAGATTATAGAGGGGTCATTATTAGTTTGACACCTCATGCTATCCCATTTCATTGACATATGCATTTTGACACATATGTATGCTTTGATTTGAGATTGGGGGCATTAGTGGTGTTTGTTGTGCTATGGTGACAAAATATTTATATTAAAGCGTTTGTTACTCCATCACTTCATATTGCTGATATGTGCCTGCTGTACCATGTACTTGTATGAGAAAGTATCCTGTTCTCTTTTTATTGCTTCCTTTATGGGAAATCACTGGTGTTCCTGCCTGCCCCTCTGCTTTGCTATTAAAAACTGACCACACTAAGCAGGAGAAAACACTCTAGTCAGTTCTCTAGCTATGCTCTCCTCCAATGATTAGACTTGTTCTGACATGCCCCCCTCTGTATGGCTACTCACAGGGAAGCTCAGTGGGCAGCTGTTTCTACCCCCCCCCCCCCAGCTCTTATGCAGCTGAGAACAAATGGAATGTGGTCACTTATAAAAAAAGGAAAACATTTATTTTTAATGTATTTTTATATCTATACAAAGATGTTTTGCCTTTCATTTTTATTTTAAACTGAATGGGTTGTTTTACAAGGTGATCGTTTACAATCACTTTAAATCATCTGATTTTTATTCCACTATTGTAAGGTGGATTTGACAGCTTATTTTTCAAACATATGACCTCAAGAGCAAGGCTCCCCTTTCCCTGTCAGGGAGCACTCCACCAGATCATTTAGTGCATCTTGGACTTTTCTGCATCAGACATCTATTTCTCAGGTTTGCAAGGCTGTCACAAGGTCTTCTAATCATATATTCATTAATTTCTACTAAGCGGATATTCAGGTCTCAGGTGATTCTGAGTTTGGTCATAAATTTCTTCAGGTGGTGCTGTGGCTTAACTTTGCCACCTCTTGTTTTTTGTGGGCCTGTTAGGCTCTGTTTTCCTGCTCTTTAGTTGGAGTGCTTTTGGACATCCCTATGTGCCTTCTTACTTACCCTGTGTCTTATAGTATATGATTAAGGTAATAGGTTTTTTTGACAAACCATAAATTTCTTTTCTTGGAGCACATTATGGACACAGGTCCCTCCTCTCTGTTCTTATGATTCACTCTTGCTTACTAACAAAACTGAGGTATACTGATAGTAGGAAGGGTTATGCTGGGCTGTCCCTACAGCTTTGCCAATGTCCAGTCTCCTGAAGGCAGTAGCATAACCCTATGTACATGTGTCCCCTGATGTACTCTAATTAAGGACTTTACGGGAAGTCAACAATCCTATTTTCTTGCAGAGAGAAGCTTTTGTGAATATATTTGTTCCAGGTCAGGTCAGTGGCTCACTAAACAGGGAAACAAGGTGAAGGATTACAGCCAAGAAGCATTAACTGTTAGTAGTATTCAACAATAGTAACTCCCATATTTATTAGATTTTTCTAAGGGCTAAGAGATACAACAGAGAAACAATTTTTAGAAGTTTTCTGAAAATTTTAAAACCACACCTCCATAGCCAGAGAGGATGCAATTAAAAAATATAATACATTCCTGGCTGATAATAAATAAACCCCCTATGCCCATGAGTTAGAGGAGATGATCAGACATATACCTAAGCCGCGATTCTGCCAATGGGTAGAGGAAAAGGCACAGGTATTTAACCCATTCTTCTCTAATCTGAGATGAGGAAAAGCCCCCCTACCTGGTGGATGGATTGGTGAAGAGAACCAGACATTTTTAAATGAGTAACAGTAAGTTGGCACATGCATTCCTGTAAGTGCCACTTTAGATACCTCCCTTTACTCCATGGCATAGTTAGTACTGCAATAGCACTTTTAATTGAATTGAACTCAATGATTTTTACAAGGACCACAAGTTCTCCAGTGGGAAATAAGAAAAAAGTTAATTAGAGCACGTTTCACAGAATAATGCTTAGTGAAGCAAGGATGTCAAATTCCAAGAACCACACTCTGGAAGATTTGGGAATATAGACCAGAAATGACATTTTAATGCAAAATATTGATTTTAATCAAGAACTCTGTGTTGAAGAGTGCACATCTGGTCAAATAACGATTAGGTGGCATGCTGTGTATAAAAGCATTATATGCTAACTCATTTTATATCACAATGTGATAATGACCTGGCTGGCTATGAATTTCTATTTTGTCATGTAGTTAACAAGTTTGATAAAATAGAATTAGTACAAGGCTAACTAGGCTGGGTCATAATGTCATTCACCTAATGTTTACTGCCTGGTACGTTTTGAGATATAATTGACAATACTGTACATAACGATAAAACAAGTCTGGAATATAATTTTTTATGTGTAGAAATAAATACCTGAAATAAAAATGTATAGAATCAAACCAAGAGAGTGAAAAAAACATAATATGAATGAGTTTACAATCTAAGAGACAGGGAAACAATAGACAGACAGGTAATTAAAAATGGAAAAAGTCAGCCTATTCACCTGAAACCTCACACACAAATGTACACATGTTGTGAATGGTAATTTAAATACAGAGCATACAGTCTAAAGCCCTGTACACACAAGTTGAATGGTGGGAGGCATCAGCGGGTTCAATAAAAACCATCCGACATACATCCCATGTGCCTGTCAGTCCGACAGAAGCCAGCCGTATGGAAAACCAGCAGCCCACCAGCTCCCGATCAGCGCTCTTAGCCAATGGCTAAGAGTGCTGATCGGAGTGTTGTGGAGGGGGGGAGTGTCCCCCTGTCAGAACACAACAGCTCAGCGGGGGCGATTGCTGTACTAACGTGAGATTGCTAGTACAGCAGCACCGACAGGAAAAGTGTGTACCAGGCTTAAGATGTGGGGAAACACTCTGTACTAGATAAGTGACGTGTAGTTATAATTAAACCAATATGCATTAACCAGGATTCAACCTGGATTGGGCCAATTCACTTAATGTGAACTTAATAGAGAAAGGCTAAGTAATGCTTACAAAATGCATAAGGAGAGATTAGGGTCAGTTAGGAGACTGATTGCTAGCTACAGTATTATGGCAATAAACCCTTTGCTTCCAGTTGGGGTGATAATGCTATATGCAAGCCAAACTAATAATAAAATAAAAAAAGCAGCCTCACAGCTAAATATGTGCTGCCAGTTTATGCACTCTCTGAGACTATCTGTGAATGTCCTAATATTATATACTACCACATACAGCTTGAAAGCATCCCCCCAAACATGTTATTTAAAGGATTTGACTATTTTCAATGTTCCCTTCAAAGCAACATGAAAATACCCTCTTCATTAGACATGTGCACAACAAAAAAATTTGTTTATTTTCGTTTCGTTTTTTTCGTTTCCGAAAAAAATTTGTTTTTTCTTTGTTTCGTTTTTTTCGTTTCCGTTGATTCGTAACGATTCGTACATTCGTAAGTCGTCGGTGTTCGGATTCGTAATGATTCGTACATTCGTAAGTCGTCGGTGTTCGTATTCGTAACGATTCGTACATTTGTAAGAGTTATTTTTTCGTTGATTCGTTTTTTCGTAACATTCGTAGATTCATAATCGGAGCATAATTCATAATTTTATGTAATGTTTATGCTATTATTACATTTTAATAATTTACGAATCGAAAAAAAAAAGTTTTTTTCGTTTAATTTTCGGACGCATTCGTATTTATTCGTACATTCGTAACATTCGTAACATTCGTAGATTCGTAATCGGAGCATAATCATAATTTGATGTAATGTGTATACTATTATTACATTTTAATAATTTACGAATCGAAAAAAAAAAGTTACAAATCGAAAAAAATAAGTTACGAATCGAAAAAAAGTTACGAATGTACGAATTTTTTTGTTCAATAGAAACCTGTACACACGGTCGGACATTCCGTCAACAAAATCCATCAGATTTTTTCCGACGGATGTTGGCTTAAACTTGTCTTGCATACACACGGTCGCACAAAGTTGTCAGAAATTCCGATCGTCAAGAACGCGCTGGCGCCATGCCATTCTGCCAATGTATATGTACATGCGGTGATCGGCAAGTGGTTAAAAATCAATTGCGCCCCCCCCCCAACCATACCAGTCCACATGCTCTCAACATGGGGAGGGTGCTTTAGGGTCCCCCCAAAGCACCTTGTCCCCATGTTGATGGGGACAAGGACCTCTTCCAGACAACCCTGACCACTGGTTGTCAGGGTCTGTGGGCGAGGGCTTATCAGAATCTGATAGCCTCCTAACAAGGGGGCCCCTAGATCCTGCCCCCCCCCATGTGAATGGGTATCGGGTACATTGTACCCCTACCCATTCACCAAAAAAAAGTGTCAAAAAGTAAAAACCACAATAGACAGTTTTTGACAATTCCTTTATTAAAAAAGAAAAAAAAAAGAAGTATCCCGCAATGTCCATCCATCTTCAATCACGCTGCCCGACGGCCCCTGAAAAGTAGGGAAAAAACTCCACCTTGAGGCCTCCTGGCGACTGCTGTCTTTTCCCTTTGACAGCTCTTATATAGGCAAGGGTGGGGCCAACCACTGATGTAGCCAAGTGATCCTGTCCCCTCTGAAAAGGGAAACTGTTATGTGAAGGGGGAGCTGTGATGTGGTGAGGGGGCTGTGATATGAAGGAGAATCTGTGATGTGAGGGAGGGGGAACCAAGTACAATACGTACGACAGGACTATAAAGAGGAAGTTCAATAGCCAGTTCAATAGCCAGTAGCCAATAGCTTCCGTCTCGTAATTTATTCTGAGCATGCATGGCACTTTGTGCGTTGGAACTGTCTACACACGATCAGAATTTATGGGATCGGATGTTGTTGTCGGAAAATTTTAGATCCAGATCCCAAACTTTGTGTGTCGGAATGATTTCTGATGGAGCCTACACAGGGTCGGAATTTCCGACAACACGCTCCGATCGCACATTTTCCATCGGAAATTCCGACCGTGTGTACAGGGCATTATTTGCTAAATTTTATATAGGAACTAAGAAAAGCCTTTTTTTCAAAATAGTTGGTCTTTTTTTTTTTTTTTCAAAATAGTTGGTCTTTTTTTGTTTGTTTAACAAAAAATAAAAAACCCATTGATGATTAACCACATGCCGATCAGCGCACGACGATATACGTTGGCACAATGGCATGGCTGGGCAAATGGGCGTACAGGTGCATCCCCTTTAAATCGTGGCATTGTGGGCATTCTGCATACATCGTGCCCGCGGGTCCTGCGGACTCGATGTGTGCTGGGGGCCCGCGATCATGTCATGGAGCGGCAGAACGGGGAGATGTAAACAAGGCATTTCCCTGTTCTGCCTAGGAACATGACAGATATCTACTGCTCCCTGTCATCGGGGGCAGTGATCTCTGTCATGTTCTTGTGAGGCAATCCCCCCACAGTTAGAATCACTCCCTAGGGCACACTTAACCCCTTGATCGCTCCCTACTATTTAACCCCTTCTCTGCAGTGTCATTTACACAGTAATCAGTGCATTTTTATAGCACTGATCGCTGTATAAATAACAATGGTCTCAAAATAGTGTCAAAAGTGTCCGCCATAATGTCGCAGTCACTATATAAATTGCAGATCGCCACCATTACTAATAACAAAAAAAATTATAATAAAAATGGCATAAATTCGATCCCCTATTTTGAAGACGCTATAACTTTTGCGCAAACCAATCAATAAACGCTTATTGCAAATTTTTTTAACAAAAATATGTAGAAGAATACATATCGGCCTAAAATGAGAAAGAAATTAGTTTTTTTATATATTTTTTGGGGATATTTATTTTAGCAAAAAGTAAAAAATATTGCTTTTTTTTTCTAAATTGTCGCTATTTTTTTTTGTTTGTAGCGCAAAAAATAAAAATGCAGGGTGATCAAATACCACCAAAAGAAAGCTCTATTTGTGGGGAAAAAAAGGACTTCAATTTAGTTTGGGTGCAATGTCGGACGACCGCGCAATTGTCAGTTAAAGCAACGCAGTGCCCTATCGCAAAAAGTGCTCTGGTCAGGAAGGGGGTAAATCCTTCCGGGGCTGAAGTGGTTAAATACCACCGAAAGAAAGCTCTATCTTTCTCAAAAAAATTATAAAATTGTAGATCATTAAAGGTGCGACAGCATCGAAAGCTGAAAATTGGCCTAAGCAGAAAGGAGGGGAAAGTGCCCTGGATAAATAACACCTCAACCTTGTAGGCTATAGGTAGCCACCCAAATAATAGTGTGCAGAGAATGCCAGCAATATTTATTTTTTTCTAATAGAAAGAAATCTTTCTAGCAACCTTAACTATCTTTTCTAAAACTGGATGACAAATTCTGCTATACTAATCAGGAAAACTCACAGATTTGTTAGCTGGTAATTAAATGCCATATGCTCACATTAACACATAGGAAAGTTGCTAATTAATGCAGCCAATGTTTGATCCATGGGTAAATACCTAAAGTCACAGAAAGGAGTGCTAAAATATGTACTACTGGAAAAATTCTCCTGAATTAGAAAATGCAATTAAATGTATAATTTCCATTGCTAGTAGAGACAATATAGACCCTTACCCCGATGGACATATTACACATTAAATATGGATGTAGCTTAGCGCCCTTATGTCCTGATCACACCTTATGTTGTGTAATTACATTAACCAAAATGTGTACAATAAGACCCATTCTGAAAAGTACCTAAGAAATGAATAGTCTGCGTTGACAGCTTAGCTTACAATCATACTCATGTTTCAGATAGCAGTTGAAATTGCATTGTGAAGGTGTAAGTGAGCATCCTGAAAGGACCATTAGTCCTTTCAGGATGTTTAGTTACATAGTTACATAGTAGATGAGGTTGAAAAAAGACACAAGTCCATCAAGTCCAACCTATGTCAGTATTACATTGTATATCCCTGTATGTTGCGGTCTTTCAGGTGCTTATCTAATAGTTTTTTGAAACTATAAATTCCCCCCGTTGAGACCATACCCTTGCCGGTCTTACAGTTAAGAACCCTCTACGTAGTTTATGGTTAAACCTCTTTTCTTCTAATTTTAATGAGTGGCAACGTGTCTTGTTAAACTCCCTTCTGCGAAAAGGTTTGATCCCCATTGTGGGGTTACCAGAATGGTATTTGTAAATTTAAATCATATCCCCTCTCAAGCATCTCTTCTCCAGAGAGAGTAAGTTCAGTGCTCGCAACCTTTCTTCATAACTAATGTCCTCCAGACCCTTTATTGGCTTTGTTGCCCTTCTTTGTACTCCATTTCCAGTACATCCTTCCTGAGGACTGGTGCCCAGAACTGGACTGCATACTCCAGGTGTGGCCAGATCAGAGTCTTGTAGAGTGGGCGAATTATCGCTTTATCTCTGGAGTTAATCCCTTTTTTAATGCATGCCAATATTCTGTTTGCTTTGTTAGCAGCAGCTTGGCATTGCATGCCATTGCTGAGCCTATCATCTACTAGGACCCCCAGGTTCATTTCCATCCTGGATTCCCCCAGAGGTTCACCCCCCAGTGTATAGATTGCATTCATATTTTTGCCACCCAATTGCATTATTTTACATTTTTCTACATTAAACCTCATTTGGAAAATACATAAAGCTGCGCCAATATAAACAACATTTTTTAAAACAATAAATGAAAGGGAAATCAGTATAAAAATCAATATAAAACAAATGTCCCATCAGAAATGACCGTGAGAAATTACATAAATTAATTTGAACAGTCTAGGTTTTTAGTCTTAATAGTCCAGTTTGAAATAATTCTTAACACCAGAAGATGAAATTGGCGTATAGCTGGTAGAAATAGCTTGTTCAAAATGGAGAAGACACCTCAGTGACAGTTCTATAATTTTCACGCTGTGACATGCAGAGGAAATAGTTGCATCCCGACCACCTATTTGGTTGGAGGCTTACCAGATGGCTATAAGTTTAGGGCACTGTAAACAAAAGCCTGTAGTTGTCCCCATGGGCGAAAGCTGATAGAGTTAATCAATCCGGGAAGGATCGCTCAAATGGAGGAGGAGAAAAAGCACCACACCATCCGCTCCTGATACAGATATCCAGCCAGTTCCCACTAATTTCCTGCAAACAATGACTACATAAGCATTAAACCTCATTTGCCATGTAGTCGCCCACCCCATTAAATTGTTCAGATCTTCTTGGGAGGTGTTCACATCCTGTGGAGAAGTTGTTGCCCTGCTTAGCTTAGTATCATCCGCAAATACAGAGATTGAACTGTTTACCCCATCCTCCATTTCGTTTATGAACATATTAAATAGAATTGGTCCTAGCACAGAACCCTGTGGGACCCCACTATCCACCCCTGACCATTCTGAGTATTCCCCATTTATCACCACCATCTGAACTCGCCCTTGTAGCCAGTTTTTAATCCATGTAGGAGCTTAGGATCTTTAATACCAACTTAGCACAAACTAAACCAGCAATTGTATGCCCTTTTAATGTCTAAAAATTAATGGAAACATTTTGGTTCACTGGTAAATGTAATAGAAAGTGTAAAATAATTATAATTAAGGGTCTTTTTTTTAAATGTGGATCTAAGCAAATCCTCTTTGTCGGCGAGGCTTGATATTTACAAGCTGCCCATCATTTTGTAAGTTAGAAAGGGATCCTGTTGGATCCCTTGCTACTTAACGTGTTGAGGTCCCCATTATAGTAAGATATGGTAAAGCAGTATAGCATTTCCTCATTGGTAAATGGTCCCAAAAAGAATAGAAATGTACAGTTCTTCTCTGTCTCCAGTTCAGAAACATTAGACTGACAGTGATCCTGGTACAATTCTGTTAAGCAAATGTTTAGCTAGTTCACAAAGCAAAGTTCATATACAATGCCTTGAAAAAGTATTCATACCCCTTGACATTTTCCACATTTTGTCATGTTACAACCAAAACGTAAATGTATTTCAATGGAATTTTATATGATAGACCGATACAAAGTGGCACATAATTGTGAAGTGGAACGAAAATGATAAATGATTTTCAACATTTTTGACAAATAAACATTTGAAAAGTCTGGCGTGCATTTGTAGTCAGCCCCCCTGGGTCAATAATTTGTAGAACCACCTTTCACTGCAATTACAGCTGCAAATCTTTTTGGGGATGTCTCTACCAGCTTTGCACATCTAGAGAGGGACATTTTTGCCCATTCTTCTTTGCAAATAGCTCAAGCTCTGTCAGATTGGATGGAGAGTGTTTGTGAACAGAAATTTTCAAGTCTTGCCACAGATTCTTAATTGGATTTAGGTCTGGACTGATTGGGCCATTCTAAAACATGAATATGCTTTAATCCAAACCATTCCATTGTAGCTCTGGCTGTATGTTTAGAGTTGTTTTCCTGCTGGAAGTTGAACCTCCACCCCAGTCTCAAGTATTTTTCAGACTCTAACAGGTTTTCTTCTAAGATTGCCCTGTATTTGGCTCCATCCATCTTCCCATCAACTCTGACCAGCTTCCCGTCCCTGCTGAAGAACAGCATCCCCACAACACGATGCTGCCACCACCACGTTTCATGGTGGAGACGGTGTGTTCAGGGTTATGTGCAGTGTTAGTTCTCTGCCACACAAAGCGTTTTGCTTTTAGATCAAAAGGTTCAATTTTGGTCTCATCTGTCCAGAGCATCTTCTTCCACATTTTTGCTGTGTCCCCCACATGGCTTCTTGCAAACTGCTAACGGGACTTCTTATTGCTTTCTTTCAACAATGGTTTTCTTCTTGCCACTCTTCCATAAAGGCCAGATTTGTGGAGTGCATGACTAATAGTTGTCCTGTGGACAGATTCTCCAACCTGAGCTGTAGATCTCTGCATCACCTCCAGAGTTACCATGGACTTCTTGGCTGCTTCTCTGATTAATGCTTTCTTTGCCCAGCCTGTCACTTTAGGTGGATGGCTTGGTAGGTTTGCAGTTGTGCTATACTCTTTCCATTTTCAGATGATGAACAGTGAGATGTTCAAAGCTTGGGATATTTTTCTTATAACCTAACCCTGCTTTAAACTTCTCCACAACTTTATCCCTGACCGGTCTGGTGTGTTCCTTGGCCTTCATGATGCTGTTTGTTCACTATGGTTTGCTAACAAACCTCTGAGGGCTTCACAGAACAGCTGTATTTATACTGAGATTAAATTACACACAGGTGGACTCTATTTACTTACTTCTATTTACATTATTAGGTGACTTCTGAGCAGGGATGAGCTTTATGTTCGAGTCAAACTCATGTTCGATTCGAACATTGGCTGTTCGCCAGTTCGTCGAACAGCGAACAATTCTGGGAACACCCTTTAAAAGTCTATGGGAGAAATCAAAAGTGCTAATTTTAAAGGCTTATATGCATGGTATTGTCATAAAAAGTGTTTGGGGACCTGGGTCCTGCCCCAGGGGACATGTATCAATGCAAAAAAAAGTTTTAAAAAGGGACGTTTTTTCGGGAGCAGTGATTTTAATAATGTTTAAAGTGAAACAATAAAAGTGTAATATTCCTTTAAATTTCGTACCTGGGGGGGTGTCTATAGTATGCCTGTAAAGGGGCGCATGTTTCCCGTGTTTAGAACAGTCTGACAGCAAAATTAAATTTCTAAAGGAAAAAAAGTAATTTAAAACTACTCGCGGCTACAATGAATTGTCGGTACGCAATACAAATAAAAGTTCATTGATAAAAACAGCATGGGGATTTCCCCACAGGGGAACCCCGAACCAAAATGTTAAAAACAAAAAGCCGTGGGGGTCCCCCTAAATTCCATACCAGGCCCTTCAGGTCTGGTATGGATGATGATGATGCGAATTAAGGACTCTGGACGGCCGCACTCCAAAAATTCAAAAGCCTTTATTGATAAAATGTTGAATCACACAAAAATTGGTCACAGCAAAGCAGGAAAATTTCTAACGCGTTTCACACTACCAAGAGTGCTTACTCATAGCAGATCATAGCAGGTCTGGTATGGATATTAGGGGAACCCCGCACCAAAATTAAAAATAAATATGGTGTGGGGATCCCCCTCAAAATCCATACCAGACCCTTCAGGTCTGGTATGGATTTTAAGGGGAACCCCACACAAAAATTTTAAAAAAAATGGCGTGGGGTCCCCCAAAAATCCATACCAGACCCTTATCCAAGCACGCAACGTGGCTCTGTTCATATGGAAGCAGAAGATCACATAAAATCCCAATATAATACATTTACGTTTTTGGTTGTAGCATGACAAAATGTGGAAAATTTCAAGGTGTAGAAATACTTTTTCAAGGCACTGTATGTGTCAATATATGTGTCAAGAGAAATTTGAAGGCAACATGTAACAGGCAACTGTAACATATGTGCAACAATTAACTATTGCTGACCTCTCTGGCTTCAATGCTTTGGCACACAGACCGAAAGCAGTATGCAGTAAAGAACCTCTGGCACTTCACATAGTTGTACTGTGTTGCAAACTCAAAGGGAGCCTCTCAATTCAGATAAAAGCACTATATTTTGGGGAAAAACAAATAAAACCATAAACTAGCTGCATAGAAAAGGAAAGATTTTTCATGCAGGGATTGGTCATTGTGATCTCTTGGAAAGTATTTTGGACTGGAATTACATGCAATGTGGCTCTGTTCACATGGAAGCAGAAGAGCACTTAAAGCAGTGTTTTTATGGGCAGCATTCACCCCATGCTAAGAAAAGTCATAGAAGAAGACAATAATCAGCTGTAGTCAGAAACACTGCAGATAGCATTTGGCCAGCCACACCTCTTGTACAAAGCCACGAAATGGGAACCATTTGACCATTTGGTTCAGTACACACTTTTAGACCCTGCATCTGTTGCGTTCTTGGCAAGCCTTGTTTTATATTTTTTCAGTACCATACTTTAACTCCAAAATAGATGACTAAAATATTTGTATTTGTCACATTTAAACTAAAGTGATCAATACTTACCTTTCCACGGCCCCTCGCCAGCAACGACATCTTCTCCTGTGTGCTGGTTTTCAGCCATCTTTCTTGGCCAGTGCAGGATGACGTCACTTCTTTGCAGGTGCTAATCATTCTGGCACACAGTGATCAAGCCAGCCACTGTAAGCTTAACTGCGCATGCGCAGCTCAGTTTATTTTTCGGGGATCGCTGTAAGCAGGGAGGTGGGTGTAGTTTAATGTAGAAGAGACATTGCATATCTCTTCTGCAATAAAATGCCTGCCTGCTCACAGTATGTAACACTGGGACTTTAGTTACACTTTAAGGCCATATGTATATACTGCCAAAGATAATTGTCCATAAAGTGATCTGCACAACCGATGCTGCTCTAAAATTGTGCTTTTATTGGGAAAAGCACAGTGTACAAGTCACAAATATACAGTAGTACTTTGACACATTTCAGCCTACATGGCTTTAATCGAGATTAAAGCTGTGTAGGATGAAATGCGTCAATGTACTATATCTGTGACTTACACACTGTGGTTTTCCTAATAAAAGCAAGATTTTAGAGCGGCATTGGTTGTGCGGATCACTTTTATGGACTATTAACTTTGGCTCTGCGACTGTACAAGCACCCAAGATTTCTACTAATGGTGGGTTGTACGGGTAGCAGCATTGGACTCTTCACTAACATTAGGTGGATGCTGCACATTTGTTTGGCTCACAAGATATTTAGCTTCTCTTTCAGTACCATGGACAGCTATGCAACTTCATCCTCATTGCCTCTTGAGGCCTAGGCTAAAAAGATTTCTTATTAATTGCCTTAAATTAAAAAGTTAATGCTCATTGCCTGTTGAGTCACACAATTAAGGGCTCCGTTACACTTGAAATTTTTAATTTATTATTAGCAGGAAAATTAACCCCTTGATAACAAATGTGTGGTATAATGGAATTTTGAAGATTATTTACCAAAAATAAGCCAGGACAATTGAAGTGCACCTGTGTTCACTTAAAATAGCCAATCATATGCAGCAGAATTTCCTCAGCAAATATTGGATATTTGGATTGGCTATTTGAAGTGAACATACATCTACTTCATATCATTTTACTAAATCATCAACGTGTTTTTAAAATAATTGAATGAACAGATCTTATGAATCTTATGTTACTTGATCACTTATAATCTCCACTACAGAAGAGAATGATAGAAATTAATTATCAATCAAGTCATCCAATTTGTAAAACTCTGTCCAAAAAAATCCAGAAACATATTTGAACTGGTTCAGCATGCACAAAGCAATACACTAGTAGTATTTGATATTACAGATACTCCTCATTTAACGACTTACCTGTTTAACAACCACTCGGACTTACGACCAGCTCTCCCCACTTAAACGACACGCTATACATGATTGTATTGTACAGTACAGTACATAATTTGTTTGTGTACTGTACTTATGCAAATTAAAACAAGGTTATTGAGCTGGAGTTTTGTGTTTTCGACCTTTATTTCACAATACAGTACAGTACAGTAGTTAAGAATGCTTAAAATATTGATTACTTGTGGCTTCTCGTTTAACAACCAATTTGTTTAACAACCTGGTTGTTGGAACGGAACCTGGTCGTTAAGTGAGAAGTACCTGTATAGCATACATCTTTATATGTTACAAGGTTTGATGGTTTCTTGATCTTTCTAAAATAAACTTGCAGATGAATTCAAGTGGGATGTTGACAAACACCAACAAGCTAGATTGTAACCATGTACATATTATATTCATTTATCTGACTTTGTTATAACAAATTCATTTTTGGCATCTGAGGGAGTTCGCCTTTTTAATGAAGGAAAAAAAAAGGTCTTTCAGCAGATAAAAAACACAAAAAAATTAAAATACAACAACTCTGCTAAAATAATTTGCACAATAATAAAAATAAATATGTGTGCTGAAAAGTCTCGCGGGGGAAATTTCTGACTTCGTAGCAGTACTTCAAAACTAGCTCTGACAGCCTGCTCATTAACAATGAATTGAATTTGCATGCCATTTAGAGAATGGAAGGAATAAAATCATAAAAGGAAATTCAGACGACTATAAGCATTAAAAAAACAAACGGAAAAAAAAAAAGATTTCAGTTAGAGTTAACTGTGCATAAATCGGTAGCTACCCGTTCAGTAATACAGTATAAGGACATGCAAATGCTACCACTGTTTCACTAAACACACAGTATGTAGTTCTGGTAGGGGTCTGCTGTCAATGTTCAGCTGTGGTGGCCTAGATTCTAGCAACTTCTATCACCACAGTGAAAAATAACCCACTGATAGCTCAAGAGCATCTGTTTTATCTCCAATCTATTCAAGATCATTACCAATCAAAGGATTAGCTCTTTGAACACAATGTGTACTTCCTATTTGAAGCATTTTTCAAGACATGATGTTTAATCACCTTAGGAAAAATGATCATCTAGGACAAGTAAGGGAGAGTGAAAACTGGATATCATACCACATTTTTAACCACTTGCTGACCAGGCCTTTTCTGGAACTTTTTTGTTTAAATTTGTATTTTTTGCTCGAAAATCACTTGGAACCCCCAAACATTATATTTTTTTTATAGCAGTGGAGAACCTAGACAATAAATTGGCGATCCTTTCAATATTTTGTCACATTGTATTTTGCGCAGCGGTCTTTCAAACGCAATTTTTTTGGGAAAAAATACACTTTTATGAATAAAAAAAAACCACTGAAGTTAGACAATTTTTTTTGTATAATGTGAAAGATGATGTTACTAAATAGATACCTAACATGTCATGCTTTAAAATTGCACGTGCTCATGGAATGGCGACAAACTACGGTACTGAAAAATCTCCATGAATGCTTTAAAAATTATTTACAGGCTACCAGTTTAGAGTTACAGAGGAGGTCTTGCACTAGAATTATTGCTCTCGCTCAGACGTTCAGACATGTGGTTAAAACACTGTTTACCTATGTGGGTGCGACTTATGTATGCGTTTGCTTCTGTGCACAAGCACAGAGGGACAAAGCTCTTTACTTTTTTTTTATTATTTACTTTTTTTTGCCCTCACTCGACTTCCTGCCAAGGAATCCGAGGATTTGGATCAGTTCCAGGCTTAACGACAGCTCAGGTAAGCTCAGAAACAACCTCTGGGACCACTGTTATCTTGTAGAGAATCACCAACAGTACAAAATGATATCAGGGTTATGGCAGCTAGATGCTGCCATAAAAACAGTATTTAATGTCAAATTAATGACGTAAATTGTACTGTGGGCGGTCCGCAAGTAGTTGCTACTATCTCCTTCAGAAAACCACTACCTTGTACCCTGCTGGTCTCAAAACAGTACAATGTAAACGTGCCAATATTGTACATTTTCAATGGAACACAACATGTTCTTGGTTGCTTACAAATTATATTGTTAGGTTAAATGAATCATTTAAGAATATTGTGCCATTAATTTACTGGCCAGAGTATGAAAATATGGCAATTTTATAAAAACAGTCCTTCCTATATAAAGTCTCTATAATATTGCAGCAGCGCTTATGTCCTTATTCGCACCGAGGACTATATGGTAAATCACAGATGAAAGAAGATGAGTGAATATTTCAATCGCTACTGTAAAAGTTCTTTCCGTGCAAAATAATCAGTATCCACCGAGAATTCCACCAGGTATTCACCACGTGCGATATAAATTCCCCGCATGGGGATGCACTCACCAGACCCAAGTTAAAAATACGCCCATCAAATAGGTTTATCCAGCATCAGCGTTTCTCCACTCCTTATCTCCTTATGCAGCAGACATAGCAGGAACATACACCAATTCCCCTCATATAAAAAGAAGGTTGCATATAGTGTGATACTGTATAAAGGATTTTATTGGGTATAAAACTTCCCCCCCTTAGTACATAAATGCGTACCCTGCATCAATAAAAATCAAGCGTTGTATTAGTACTGTGCCTGTTAAGGTGCTTTAGCCCCGCCGGAACTGGTGTTATCACTCGGCTGTATAGAACAGCGCTCAGCTTCCTGCTGCCTAGTCCCTGGAGCGCACGTTTGAGGCGCAGAACGTCACTTCCGGTCGTCGGTCACTGCCCTGGCGTTTCGTCACATCCGGACTTCTTCTGAGGGCGAGAAGAGTATGCTAAAGATTTAAACATTACTAAGACCTATATGTTGAAGTTTTTAGTAGCAAACTCCTTTTGTATCTTTATTTTGAAATGTTTGAGAATTAATAGCATTAGGCTGATCATATGCTATACAAAGTAATTGTACAATCTCTCTACAATTTCTTTCAGCTATGTAATACGAGGACCCTTTTTAACCACTTGCTGACCAGCCGCCATCATTATATGGCGGCAGGTCGGGTCTTTCCCACGAATCGCCGTAGCTGTACGCCGGCTCCTTTAAGAGCCATAGCAGGCGCACGCTGCATGGTGGGGTGCCCGATGCGTGTGGCTGGCGCCTGTGATATCCGCCGGCCACCCACGATCGCGGAAGAAAGTGCCGGAATGGGGATCTGACAATGTAAACAGACAGATCCCCATTCTGACAGGGAAGGAGAGAGAGATTAGGAACAGTGATTTCTCTCCTCCTCCAGTCAGTCCCATTCCCCCACAGTTAGAAACAACTCCCAGGTAACACATTTAACCCCTCGATCGCCCCTAGTGTTAACACCTTCCCTGCTAGTGACATTTACACAGTAATCAGTGCATTTTTATAGCTAAAAATATAGCTATAAATGTCACTGGTCCCAAAAATGTGTCAAAGGTGTCTGATCTGCCCACCGCAATGTCTCAGTCCCCCTGTGCTTCTTCAACCAGAGTGCAGGCATTTTAATAAAGGAGGTGTGTCACTGGCCTGATCACCAGGGGTAAACTGAGGGGGAAAAGCCTTAAAAAAATTTCATCCACCACATCACATCTAATGATTTGTAAACTGATATTTTTTACATTTTTGGTTTTGGGTTTAATACCGCTTTAATGTTCTGAGTCCATACACACACAAATAGCTGTCATTGGTATTACTAAGGATCAACAGTTTTATAGTATTGGCCCCTTTACACAAAAATCATTTCACAGTAAACAAGAAAAGCAATGAAGTTTCATAAGTAACTCATTGAAATGATGTAGGAGATTGTTTGCATTGTATACAACATAGCAAATGCCTGTGCCCTTAGAATGCAGAAAGCAAAATCCCTTTAACCACTTACGGCCCACCCACCGTCGTTATACAGCAGCAGTTTGAAGGAGGATATCGTTGTTATGGCAATAGCTACTGTAGCTGCCATAACCCTGGTATCCCCGTCTTTTTTTAAAGTAATTTTTTTAAATTACAAATTTTTATATTTTTTTGCATTTTAGTCTAAATATGAAATCGTCCTGTCATGCTTTTTTCTATTACAAGGGATGTTTGCATTCCTTGTAATAGGAATAAAAGTGAAATTTTTTTTTAAACTGTGTAAAAATAAAAAATAAAAGGTAAAATAAATAATATATATATTTTTTTTAAACGTGCCCCGTCCCGAAGAGCTTGCGTGCAGAAGTGAATGTAAACGCAAGTAGCGCCCGCATATGAAAACAGTGTTCAAACCACACATGTGAGGTATCGCTGCGATGGGTAGACTGAGAGCAATAATTCTAGTCCTAGACGTCCTCTGTAACTTAAAACATGCAACCTGTAGAATTTTTTAAACGTCGCCAATGGAGATTTTTAAGGGTAAAAGTTTGTCGCCATTCCACGAGCGGGCGCAATTTTGAAGCGTGACATGTTGGGTATCAATTTACTCGGCATAACATTATCTTTCACAATATAAAAAAATTGGGCTAACTTTACTGTTGTCTTATTTTTTAATTCAAAAAAGTGTATTTCTTCCAAAAAAGTGCGCTTGTAAGTCCGCTGCGCAAATACGGTGTGACAGAAAGTATTGCAACGACCGCCATTTTATTCTCTAGGGTTTTTTAGAAAAAAATGTATAATGTTTGGGGGTAGTAATTTTCTAGCAAAAAAAAAACTATTTTTTAACTTGTAAACAACAAATCTCAGAAATAGGGTCGAGTCTATGGTGATTTGTCTCTGCTCTCTAGTTATCAAGGTTGTACACTCATTGTTGTACTGTAATTACAAGAGCATGTCATTTCTTTTTTGTCTATTTATATTATTTTATGTTATGGAGAATACAACAGAAGGGTTTGGAATTCCACAAGGTGGTTTTAGTTGATGGCATTCCCAATAGATTTAAAAAAAAAAAAAGCCAAAAGATTGCTTAGCATGTGAGATGCTACATGTACCTAAAATGTCATTTTTGGACAGCCCCTTTGATGTGTTGTAATGTAATGGCCAAAATCACTTGAGATTAATACAAATGAGGTTATTACAGCTCACGCCATTTTAGGATTGCCAGGTTAAACACGCAATCAGATCACATAAAACAGTAAGCAGTGTTTAGTGATTTAAAAAGGCAAATTTCATAGATTTGCATTGTTTTCCAGTTTATGACTAACCACATCTTATAGTATAATCAGTAGTTGAAGATTTTCATATAACAGTACAATCAACAATAATTATTGAACCTTTAACCTAAAAGAAAAAACATGGGTAAAAGTGATTTAGCATATCCTTTTAGATACCTCTTATGATTCGGTAAATTAGCCTTGAAGACTGTGTTTGGAACTAATGATATATCCTTTCACAAGGTGCACCATTATAGTCCTTAAGGATGCAGTTTGATAGTGCATGCATAGGTAAATGTGATATGATGCGAACAAATTATTTCATGTGTAGCCCACTTACATTAAGCAATACATTTCATTGCACATTAAGCCTGTACATCATGCGATTTCTTTTTTTTTTAAGTTTGGCAAGTAGAGAAAAAAGGAATTCTGGTTAATTCATTTGATCCAGACCATTAGCCAAAAAAAATGATGCCAGTTCAAACCTCAAAGGAGTTTTTGACAAAGGAAAAAAGTTTGAGGCTACAAACTGGATCCATCCTATTAACACTATTGTAATTTGTCATCTGTGTAGATAGTTCATGCAGTGCAAGCACCATGACAAGCAAGTTAAAGTGCTGAATTTGTATCCCACAGTTTAGTTTCAGACAGAAAGCTAATGATGCAATTACTGTAAGAAATCTAGAAGCCTTGTATACCCATAAGCTCCTAGGCACGTAGTAAACAGTTACTACAATTTCCTACTTTCTGATGTTTAAAATGATGCATTAGCAACAAGTAACATAGAAATAGTGATTTCAGAGGCCCCATGTTGTGAACATTGCAAATCTTCTTTCCTATGATATACTTATTATATCAGCAATACTAACTGCTTCCATGTTATAGTTTCAAGGGGTAAAGAAGAACTCCAAGAATACATGCAATTCACTTTTAAATACACAAAAGTTATTTATCTGTGGTTGCTTAGAACTGAATGAGTTAGGAGGATTAATAATTCAAATACAAAATTTGCCCTAGAGTAGGAAAAGAAAGCTGTCTCAAGTAGCATGCTTGGTCACACACATTGCTTAACCACTTCAATTATGGGCACATTCCCCCCTTCCTTCCCAGGCCTTTTTTCAGCTTTCAGTGCTGTCGCATTTTAAATGATAATTGCGCAGTCATGCAACACTGTACCCAAACAACATTTTTATCATTTTGTTCCCACAAATATAGCTTTCTTTTGGTGGTATTGATCACCACTGGGGTTTTTCTTTTTTGCTAAACAAATAAAAAAGGCCCACAATTTTGAAAAAAAAACATTTTTTTTTTCTTTATTTCTGTTCTACAATTTTGTAAATAAATACATTTTCTCCTTCACTGATGGGCAGTGATAAGGCTGCTCTGATGGACACTGATAAGGTGGCACTGATGGGCACTGTTGACGTGGCACTAAGGAAATGGCATTGATGAGGTGGCACTGATGGGCACTGATTATGAGGCACTGAAATGCAGCACTGATGGGCATTGATAGGTGGCACTGATGGGCACTGATAGGCGACACTTTTTATTCTTATCGAGATAACTGGCTGCACAAGTCATAGCCACTATGGCTCCTTCTCAGCACATAGCCTCAGTGGAGGAGGATGAAGGTAGTCTATCTCCAGAGGGCCCTAGTATCCTCTGTTTGGGTCATTGCTCTTAGCTGTGATTCCTTGTCTTCCTCCGAAAACTATGCTTGCCCTCAGCCTTATTCCTACTTATTTAGTCATAATGTCTGATTACATCAGCAGAGTTTCATTCCTTTCAGAGGAAAATAGATAACAGGGTTCACAAGCAAGCCCCATCTGTCTCCCCTCCTTGGTCAATTTCTAACCTTGCTTTGGCTACAGACACATTTTCTAAGGAGGTAGGTGAGGAAGATCCCCACTCTTAATCTGAGGAATCAGATCAGAATGAGTTTGTCAGGGCTGGGCTCAGCCCTTCCTTCTCTGAGCTGGCCGCTCAGCTGTCGGCTATTTGCCAGCTCCTATCTCTCCACAGTTACTCAGCTGTTGATGATATCCTGCTCGTCAGTCCTGCCTACCTAAGCCGTCCAGCCCAGAGGATCTCTGCCTTCGCCTTAGTCAACATCACAGAGACGCTCTCCTGCATTCCTGTTTAAAGACTTGCTTGGCTGACATCCCTTGTGGCTCCAGACCCTGCTTGCTGTTTTAATATGCTCATCTCCGGCTCCCTTGGCTTGTCTGACTATCCGTTTTGGTTCCTGAACTCTGGCTATGTTTTGACTATGTTTGTTCTATTTACTTTTATTGTTAAACAAGTGTGATTTAACTGTACTTCTGTCTCGCTCTAATTTCTTGGTTTCTGACAGTAGGCGAAGGCCTTGAATTCAGAAGATCCACTTGTTGGTAATATTTTTTCAAGATCGGATGAGCAAGCTCACCGCATGGATCAGTTTGCCATGACATTACAAATGCTCACCTGGAATCTCCCACTGTGGCTGCTCTGGTACAACCTGTGTTGCAGGCTGTCCCTGCTGCTGCGCCAGTCTCTGTGCAGGCACCCGCCTCGAGTATTACCTCTATAAGAGGTATGTCTGGTTCCACTCTGCTTCCCAAGTGATTTGGGGGCAATCCAGTCCAATGCAGAGGGTTTCTCAACCAGGTTGAGATATATCTTGAGATGCTGCCCCAGGCGTTTCCCACAGACAGAAGCAAAGTAGGTTTTGTGATATCTTTGCTTTCTGAGAGAGCCTTGGCCTGGGAAAACCCTCTATGGGAGATGCAAAAACCTGTTGTCTTGCATTACCCTGAGTTTGTGGCCTTCTTTAAAAGTGTATTTGACGTTCCCGCAGGCTCCGCTTCTGCTGCCAAGTGTCTAATGTCCATCAAATAGAGTACGAGAACTGTTGCTGACTACGCCATTGAATTCCAAACTCTGGCAGCAGAGGTTGCTTGGAACAATGAGGCCCTCGTGGCTGATTTTTCTCATGGTCTCTCAGATTCCATCACGGATGAGATAGCAGCCCAAGATATACCCACTGAGCTGGAGAAGTTGATCACGCCATCCTCATTGACTCCAGACTCAGAGAAAGACTCTCTTTTAAGGAGCACTTGCGGAAGGCAGGTCACTTTTTGAAGTCTTGTCCTACCCATCCAGGGAACGCCCGAACCTTGAGGTCCTGTCACAGACAGACCTTAGGTGGCGTTGTTTCGTCCCCAGTTATCCAGAAGGCTAAGCCCCTGGTTTCGGTCACCCTTTGTTGGGCTGAGTCGTCCATCGAGATACAGGCTCTAATCAACTGTTCATTGATGCTGCCTTTGTTTCGAATCACTCGAATCCGCTGCAGCTGTGTGACACTCCACTTGCCATTGAGGCTCTTGACGGGAAACCCCTACAGCCTGCCCATGTGACTCATGAGACTGTTCTATTGTCCATGACCTTAGGAGCTCTTCACCATGAGATAATCCAATTCCAAATTATTTCCTCACCTAAGTTTCCGCTGGTTATTGGTTATCCTTGGTTCCAGAGGCACGACCCCTCTTTTGATTGGCTCAGTGTTGAGGTTCTTTCCTGGTCACCACAATGCAGTAAGACATGCTTCCAGAAGGTAGCCAAGGTCCTGTGCTCTTCTTCACTCTCCTCCCTGCCGAAGGAGTACTGCGATTTTAGCAATGTCTTTGACAAAGTTCAAGCCAGTAGTTTGCCTCCACACCGGCCGTATGATTGCGTAATTGACCTTCAACCTGGTGCCATACCCCCTCATGGCCGGGTTTACCCTTTGTCGGTCTTGGAGGATAAGGCCATGGAGGAGTATGTTGCAGATGCACTTTCTCCAGGTTTCATCTGCAAATCCTCGTCCCCTGCTGGTGCTGGTTTCTTGTTCGTGAAGAAGAGGAGTAGTGAACTGAGACCTTGCATTGATTATAGGGGTCTCAATAGTTTCCTGATTAAGAATGCCTATCCGATTCGGTTGATTACAGAGTTATTTGATCGCCTCAAGGGAGCAACGTTTTCACAAAACTTGATTTGAGAGGGGCATACAATCTCGTGAGGATTAAGCTGGGCGACGAGTGGAAAACTGCGTTTAATACCAGAACAGGCCATTATGAGTACCTTGTAATGCCTTTTGGCCTTTTTAATGCCCCGGCAGTTTTCCAGGAATTCATTAACGACGTCCTCTGAGATTTGTTGCAGTTATGTGTGGTGGTTTATCTCGATGATATCCTCATATTTTCCAAGTCCCTGGAGAGCCAACACACAGATATCTGTCGTGTGCTTCAGAAACTAAGAGAGAACAATTTCTATTGTAAATTTGAGAAGTGCACGTTCCATCATGAACAGGTTAAATTCCCGGGTTATGTAATTTCTACTGCTGGTTTTTCGATGGACCCAGAGAAACTTTCAGCAGTCCTAAAGTGGCCCCGACCCGTGGGTTTACATCCTCTGCAGTGTTTCCTGGATTTTGACAACTATTATCGGAAGTTTATTTATAACTTCTTATCTCTAGTCAAGCCCCTGACTGATATGACCAGAAAGGATGGTAACCCACAGAGTTGGTCTCCGGAGTCCATTAAGGCCTTTGAGAGTCTCAAGGCTGCCTTTGTTTCTGCTCCTGTGTTGGCACATCCTGATCCTACGTTACCTTTAATCCTTGAGGTTGATGCTTCTGAGACTGGTGTTGGTGCCCTTCTGTCTCAACGTCCTACCTCTGAGAGCGCTTTGCATCTTTGTGGCTACTTTTCCAAGAAATTGTCACCTGCGGAGTGCAATTACGAGATTGGTGACAGAGAGCTGTTGGCGATCATTTTAGCCCTGAAAGAATGGATATATCTCTTCGAAGGTACCAATGTGCCCGTTCTCATACTGACCATAAGAATCTCACATTCTTGTCTGAGGCTAAACGCCTCTCTCCCAGAAGGGTGCGATAGGCTCTTTTCTTGTCAAGTTTCAATTACATTGTCTCATTCTTACTTGGTACTAAGAATGTAAGGGCTGACGCCTTGTCACAACAATTTTCCTCCACTTCCAAGTTGGAGTCGGTTCCTGTTCCTGTGATTCCTCCTGATCATATTCTGGCTACAGTTCGCACCAGTCTCACTTCTCCTTTGGGTGACAAAATTCTTGCTGCTCAGGTCCACGCTCCTTCTGAGAATCCTTGTGACCACTGCTTTGTCCCAGAGAGTCTCTGTACTGCTGTGCTCCAGACTTACCATTATTCCAAGGCTTTCCCAACAATCCTGGTGGCCTAGTCTACTGGCTGATGTAACCGCCTTCGTAGTTGCCGGTTCCGTGTGTGCTCAGAGTAAGACTCCACGACACCTTCCAGTGGGCCTCCTACAACCCATACCCAATGGAGAGAGGCCCTGGACTCACCTGTCTATGGATTTTATTGTGGAGTTACCCAACTCCCAGGGCAACAGAGATATCCTTACGGTGGTTGACCGGTTCTCAAAGATGTGTCATTGTATTCCACTAAAGAAGTTACCCACTTCTAAGGAACTGGCTTCCATTATTACCCAGGAGATCTTTCGTTTACATGGGCTACCCAAGGTGATTGTCTCAGACAGGGGTAGTTAGGTTGTGTCCCGGTTCTGGCGAGCCTTTTGTGCACAGTTGGGAGTTCAGCTTACTTTCTCCTTTGCGTATCACCCGCAGTCTAATGGGGCTGCAGAATGTGCCAATCAGTCCTTGGAGCAATATCCTTCATTGATATATTTCTGACTATTGTAACAACTGGTCAGACCTATTACCATGGGCAGAGTTTGCATCACAACAGTGCCTTGAATTCTGCTTCCTGATTGTGCCCGTTTATGGCGAATTATGGTTTCCAACTTTCCATGTTGCCTGACTCGTTTGTTCGGTAGAATATTCCTGCATTAGAGGAGCATCTCTGTGGTCTTTGTTCCACTTGGGCACAAGTCCAGGAGGCTTTGCAACATGCTAATGATAGGTACAGACTCCATGCTGACCGCAGACACCTGCCTGCGCCTTCTTACCAGGTTGGGGACAGGGTCTGGCTGTCATCTCGTAACCTTTGTTTTTGTGTTCTCTGACTGAAGTCCGCACCTCAGTTTATTGGGCCTTTCCGTATTCTTTGCAGGATTAACCAAATTTCTTATGCATTAGACCTTCCTTCTAACATGTGTATTTTTAATGTATTATTATTATTAAAACCTTTGGTCTGCAACCGCTTTACCACCTCTGTGCCACGTCCTCACCCTGTACAGTTTGAGAACCATGAGGAGTATGAAGTACAGTCCATTGTTGACTCCTGTAGGTTCCGTGGGTGCTTACAGTACCTGGTGCATTGGAAAGAGTACAGTCTGGAGGAACGCTCTTGGGTCTCATCCTCGTTCGTACATGCCCCTGTCCTCCTCTTCCGTGACATCCATTTTCCCCTCAAGCCTGGTGGTACTCCGAGGGGGAGGGGTCATTGAGGAGGGGGTACTGCTCAGCTGTCGGCTAATTGCCAGATCCTATCTCTCCACAGTTACTCAGCTGTTGATGATATCCTGCTCATCAGTCCTGCCGTCCAGCCCAGAGGATCTCTGCTTTCACCTTAGTCAACATCACAGAGACACTCTCCTGCATTCCTGTTTAAAGACTTGGCTGATATCCCTTATGCCTCCTGCTCCCTGATGTTTGGTTTGTCTGACTATCCGTTCCGGTTCCTGAACTCTGGCTATGTTTTGACTATGTTTGTTCTATTTACTTTTATTATTAAACAAGTGTGATTTAACTGTACTTCTGTCTCGGTCTGATTTCCTGGTCTCTGACAGTGTTGCCTTTGGCTGAAATTTTATAAAAACGTAGGGATATAATTTGTACCCCAATTTATGATGTGCACTCTTATTTAGCAATAGAGAAAGTCTGGTTACCCCAAGGTCTCCCACATATGTTCTATCCAATACAGTGAGTGGCCTTACTCTGGAACGCTATTTGCTCCTCCAAAATGATTTCCTTTGCCATATCCTACCCTATTCCATGCACAAAAAAAGGTTCCCTTTAGTGGATGTGGTCATCTTGTATTTTAGCAAGATACTTATGGTGCCTGTAGAGGATAGTTTTGTGTTCAATGATCCAGTGGACAAAAGATTAGAGGCCTCTTTAAGGTAATTTTACCTTGGCAGGCCCTGCCAGGCTACCTGCTATTGCTTCCATGGCTGTTTTCCAGAGCCTTGCTGTCTGGACTAAGTGCATGGGCGTGGAACCCTAGCTCTGTCCTAATTGATCTCTATACATTAGGTATCTTGGTGGATACCCTCTACCAGATCTCCAGAATGAGCATTCTCTGTGTCCATATGTGGAGGATCCTTTGACTGAAATGCTGGTCAGTAGAACTGCTGTGCAAGAAATACTTAGATTGTAGCCCTTTGAAGGAAATGGTTTACTGGGTAGACCTTCTACTCTTGAAGTTAGGAAAAGGTTTTTTCATCCCTGTTAGGCTTCTAAGTCTGCCAAATCTGGCTCTAGGCTCTTTTTCCAATAAAGGTGTGCTTACTTGTCAGAGTGGGGAGAGATCTGTTGGCTCTCTCGGACGTCTCTGATTTCTGACAATCACAGATGTTTGGATCCAATCTGTCATTGTCAAAGGCTTCAATCTCAAGTTTCATATTTTGCCTTCTCCCTACATCATGCTCTCAAATTTGCCTCTCACTCTGCAGACAGGTGGATCTTCTTTCTGCTGCTCAGCAGCACCTCTTGCAGGAGTTCATTGACCTAGTCCCGAGCAAAGAATGCTTTCAAGTGCTACTCAAACCTAGTCACAGTTCCCAAATCATACAGAGGTCCAAAAAGGATCTAAAACGTTCAACTTGTTCCTGCCAGTTCAAAGGTTTTGCATGGCATGGATCAGGGCTGTCATTGGCTCCCCCTTCTGTGGGATTTTCTGGCTTCAGTAGACAACTGCAGAGTTTTGCACATTCCCGTGTATCCTACTTATCAGTATTATCTGTGTTTTGTCGCTCTTCGCTTTGGCCTGTTTCTGGCCCCTGGATTTTCACCAAGGTGCTCAGTCTTAGCTCTGCTCCATTCCCAGGGGAGACATGATGTGGGTTAACTGGTTGTTCTCCTGGTAATGGATCAGTCCTCCCTATCCCTGTTAGACAGACAGTTCCGACTCTGCAGAGCTTTGATTGTATTTTTTTTAATATTCAAATGTCATTGAACCAAATTGCTTATTAGCATACCCATGTCTCACATTGGATACAACCCTGTCCAAGATCTTGCTAATACTTTCTCAGTCATCTGCATCAGAATGCTTGTAACAAAATGTATTCACTCAATGAATGTCTAACACTAACTGCACTAAATTTCAATTGTATCTGAAATGCAACTTCATAACTAGTGCCATTCTAGTTTTATTTGCTTAGAATCTTGAGCAAAATATTTTGCTGACAATTTTATTTGCAACACATTAAACCTCATTTATAAAAACTGTCTAAATAACTGACACAGGCAGTGTTATGTATTGCACCATTCAGTATCTTACATTTGTTTTTCCATAAAGGGAATAAATGTCATACTATTTTTTACTGAGAGACATACATGGGTTGCCATTGCTGATCTGCTTCTGAAACTGGTAGTTCCGTGGCTATTATTATAATGCTCTGGCTTCAGGTACTCACCCTGAACATGCATGCAGCAAATGAGTTCAGGGTAAGTCAAGTCTACGTGATCATTTTGTTAAGTGACTTAAAGTACTAATCCCATTGAATCAGCAGGACAGCCAGGCAACTAGCATTTCCAAAAGTGTTCTGCAATGCAAGCATATTTCTCAGTATAGGTCTCCTTTAATTCACTTGTTAAGGTTTCTTTATTTTACTTGTAACGTTTAGCTGTAATTGCATGGGTGTGAGCAAGCTATAATTGTTCCTGCTATTGTTGATTGTAGAAACGCCCCTTTAGTTTTATAGCCCGGTTTATGCAATATCTGTGATGTTCCGCATATGAGCAAATACTTATTATACATTGAAAAATGCTATTTTAAAAGTTACATTTTAAATGGTGTTAGTGGATAGTAATTGGTAACACATGATAGGTAGCATTTGTGCTTGAAAAACACCACATAACCCATCATTCGCTTTATCTGCAGGTATCTGTGTGCTGTACTTTCATGTTCCCCACATAATTTCACCTAAGAATGGCTGCACAAATGCCTCAGCTGTATACTTTGGTTTTGAAAAATGCTGCAATTATTGTGGCTATTAATATCCCGGCTATAACCTCCTGTGACTCTGGGAACAAAGCTTGTTCTGTGATACCAGATAGAGTGTATCATAAGGTCATATTTGATATGTGTCTAAAGTTTCAAAGTATGTGTAACTCCATTCCTGAGATTGCTATGAAAGTATTCACAATTATCCATGATGTTCTTCCTTCCAGCTAAATTGGGATCCTAACAAAGACAGAATGATAGCTGTTGCTGCCAGCAGGCACTACTGCTAAAGAGAATGGCTGCAATTAAAACGAAAAAGCTTTTCCTTTGGTCATAGGAGAAAACAGTAAATCTTTGCTAAATCAATGAGCATTTCCAGGGGCTTTTCTACCATGATAACAATACAAGGAAATATATTTTGATATAAAACGCAGAGTCCAAATGGTAAAAATGCCTGTCTCTGAGGTAGGAAACCACAGAGCAAGCATTAATGTAGTGAGTATACACTGTCATGCTTATATAATTTTATTCTCAGTATACTTATCTTGGTAACTACAGATAAAGGCTCTGGTCACAGTTGAGGTGAAGTATTACTTGCTGCTTCATCTATTACTGAAAAAATCTGGCCATACACAGGAAAATATCTCTAGAAAGGATTTCATTTTTTTTTCGTTCAATTATTTTTTTTACAATTGTGACAATTTTTTAGGGTTGCTAACTCAACCCTTCCTTAAAAAAAAACCAAACGACAGAGCTTATATGAGCTTGTACAGTCTTAACTTATGACATTGTGACGTTTTACTTGTACATGTATATATGCCCTATTACTGAGCTTTAACTAATTTATCTGAACCTGATTCTGCTTTAACATAAAAGATATGGGTTGGAAATAAATAATATGTGAAAAATGTTAAGCTCCTCAGTTGCCTGGCATTCTCTTGAATGTTCATAAGACTGTCAAGTAACAGAACCCTGTTTTTAAAGTATATCTAAAGCAAAACTTTCTTTATTTGGGATAGATTAGGGAAGCACTAAAACCACTTACCAATGTGGGAGGAATCCTCTCTTAGACAGTTGTTACCAGGAGAAATATCCCTCCATTGGACAATTTAGCCTCTATTCCTGTTCTGGTGGCAACTTAAAGCAATAGTAAACTGCAAAAAGACAATCTGGCCCCCGGGCATCGAATACTTGCACAAAATAACAGACTTACCTGGAAACTAAGCCCTCCAGTGGCACCCTGTCACCGTTGAAGACACTTCTATCGTCTTCTTTCCAGGTATACGGGTTTCGGCGTTCTGATTGGCCGAACCAGCAATGATGTCACTCTCGCGCTTGTGCGCGGGAGTCACTGTTTATGACACGGCTTTGAAGGAACAGCACGGGATTGCCGTTCATTCAGAGCGCATGTGCCAGTGATGTCACTAGGAAAGAAAGTGAAGGGTAAATCCAAAGTCTTAAAGTGGGAGTAAACTCCTGTCTCTGACTTTTACATATAGGTAATCCTATAATACCAGCTGCATCTAAATATATTTATGGTACTTATAGGTGAACCTTATTATAGGATTACCTATATGTAAAAGTCAGAGACAGGAGTTTACTCCCACTTTAAGACTTTGGATTTACCCTTCACTTTCTTTCCTAGTGACATTGGTGATCAAGAGAAATAGACAGACTGAATCTCCCAATCAGGGGCACAGAGCAATAAACCTCTAATCCCTCACCACTCTTTCCAAATTTTTTTAAAAATTGCCATTAGTTAAACTTTAGGAAGAATGTAACAACCACATGGTTTTGTTGTTTGATGCTCTTAGGCACTTGGGAGCTGGAAGGCAGTTAGGCTGATTTACTAATGAAGTTAAGAATCTTCACACAATAAGTTCTGTGGAAGGCAAATTCCTGTTTATTTATATGTTCTGCACGATTGGATGGTCAAAGTGAACAAGAATTAGCTTTTCACTTAACTGGATAAATTAAATGAATTTATGATATGCAAGTAGCCTCAAAAGGTGATTAAGCCTCTCCTAAATGTAAAATACATAAGTTCACTTTTGGTCTAAGTGTTAAATTCACCTTTAGGAGCATATTACATGTTACATACATATTTAACATGTAACATGCTCTTATCCACCCACCTATCGCCACCTGCACTCCCCACTCTGTGTCAGCAGGTGGGGGATCTTCTCCATGTTCTGTTGCAATTTAAAAACAGTGTGGCTGTGAGGCGCTCCTCCCACATGGCCATGTCACTCATTCACAGTTTCCTGTGAATGAATAGACTACAAGTACTGTCAGTCATTGCGGCTTGTAGTTCTCAATGAACTGCAAGGGTGCTGATGAGCGTTCTCGTAGTTCATTGATTCTTCCTGACATTCAGTAACTGCCTGCCAATATCGAGGGTACAGGCAGACAGTGTACTGAGAGTCTGCAGGTGCAATGCTTTACAGGATGCAATGTAAAAAAATATTAAATGCACATATTTTTAACTGCAAAATCCATGCATTTATTTATTTTAATTTTTTTACAAAAAAGTGAATTTATCCTTTACCCAGTCTGCACTGTTAAATAAAAGTCACACTATTGTAATATAATTTTAAGCAGCAGGCATTGTTATATTAAAATTATATTTTAGGGTAAATTTATGGGGGTGCACAAATTATGTAATTGTTGTTTTGGGAACATTTCAGGAAAATGCATTTTTTCTATTTTTTTTTACTGTTTATTCCCAATAAAAATCAAGAAAATAAAAATATATGTAAACAAATTTGCTACCAAATTTTAGCCCTATCTTCCCCTCCAAAGATGTATAATATGTTAGCGTAAACCAAAAAACCTAAATGATATACTACACTGAACTGAGATATTGCCAAATCAAGAAAAAAATATATTATATCTGAGAAAATGACCCAGGGACTCAAGTAGTTACATTTTCCATGTTTTGCAAGGGTTATAAGAAACAAGAAGTAAAGGGAAATCTTTCCAGTCAAACACAGACAGCAAAATAAGGCCTCACAGTAATCCTAGCCTTATTGCATGCTTCTTTTTTTTTTACAGGTAATAGCATGCAAATATGTTATTGAAAGCTGAACAGCTAAAAAAGTCCACAACTGTACAGTAACTTCACCCATATTTCAGTGGCTACAAATCACCAGCAAGCCAGATTGGAGGACTAACTGCCCACCCCTGTGTGCATTGATTTATGTACTTGAACATCTAAGTAAAGCCGTATTTTTAAATGTATGCCTAGTTATAAGGTGTTTTATTAATGTTGTTGTTTGAGTTTATTTACTAAAATGCAGCTTGTCCCTGCCTTAGAAATAGCAACTTTTCTTTCTTAGTCTGAGATGAATGTATTGGGAAGAACAGCAGCTTCTTATCACGCTGTGAGCTGTAGTAGCATCACAGAAAAAAAAATAAAAAAGGAAGAAAGAAAATAAATGCGAAATAAAGAGTAAGCATTTGCCTTCCTGGGACCTGTGTAAAGCACAAAGCTAGGCTCACATGATCGCAGCTGGTTTTGATGTGGTAATGAAGCATTGATCACAGGAATAAAAAGATGAAATGGCCTTTGCTCATTCATTATTTTTATCTTCTAGCTGTGGAAGACAGAAAATTGTTCATAGGCATGGTTTCGAAGAAGTGTAACGAGAACGATATCAGGGTGATGTTTTCTCCATTTGGTCAAATAGAAGAATGCAGAATCCTACGGGGACCTGACGGACTGAGTCGAGGTGAGTGTGCCATCTGTAAAGAACCTATGCTTAATAGTTAATTAGAGCAGTATGTCACAGACAGCAGATGGGATGTGCCAGAGGTCAATCATGATGGCCTCTCATGCCATGTAGTTACCCACATTTACTTTCCACAAAGATGGAAAGAAGTAATCACTTTTATTTGTAAAGTCAAAGGGGGTCTCTATGGGAAGCATGACTTGGTGAGTTATCTATTACAATGCAACATGGTCACAATATAGCAATTTATATTCAGTCACTTGCTTGAAAAGAGATTGCAGCTCTTTAAAGGAGTTTTCCAAATGTAACATTTATGACTGCAACACTTACAGTATTACCAGCACATACCATTTTCACTTATTAAGACAGTTTAATTCATTGCTTAGGATTTGCAGGCATTGATTTCAGCTTCTAAACCTTTGTTATGTAGGGCTATCTGGGAGTCATAATTGTAAATATTTTTAACATCTGCCTCAAGCGAAATTTTAGCCACCAATCTCAGGCCTTGCTTTCTAACAAATGTAAAAAAAAAAGTTGACTTTTTTTCATAGGGAGGAAAGTGTTGTGTCCCTTTTAAATAAAATGTTTGAATGCATCATTAGTCATTATTAGTGATATTCCTAAAGCCATTTATGAAATTGGGGTTAGTAAGCTACTTCTTATCCCTATTTAAAAAACGTCAATTAAAGTGTATGTAAACCCTAACAATGAACTTCTCTTATTTGCTCTCTTTTGGTCTAGTAAATATACAATAGCAAGCATGCAATACATGCAGAAAATACCTGTTGATCCTGCCAGATGTCTTGTGACTGAATCACTTATTTTGCTCTCTGTCCTTGCTACAATCTTATCAATTATCGGCTTTTGTGGGCTACAAAACACTCTCCCATTATATTATGCAGAAGGAAAGAGGAGATGTGTTTTTCAGTTCTGTCCAGCGTTACAATGTGGCCTCTTCATAAACAGACAGTGTGCATTGTCACTCTATAACAGAAAGTTACTGGAAGGATCTCCGGGTAAAATTAAAGGGAAAGAAGGGAAGAAAGGTAGAAACAAACACTTTTTAGCACACAAAGAGTAATGGGATATCTATAATTCTGAAACTGTGTGTTCTTCTAAAATATCTTCTACAGGTCCTTCTCAAAAAATTAGCATATTGTGAAAAAGTTCATTATTTTCTGTAATGTACTGATAAACATTAGACTTTCATATATTTTAGATTCCTTACACACAACTGAAGTAGTTCAAGCCTTTTCTTGTTTTAAATATTGATGATTTTGGCATACAGCTCATGAAAACCCCAAATTCCTATCTCAAAAAATTAGCATATCATGAAAAGGTTCTCTAAACGAGCTATTGACCTAATCATCTGAATCAACTAATTAACTCTAAACACCTGCAAAAGATTCCTGAAGCTTTTAAAAACTCCCAGCCTGGTTCATTACTCAAAACCGCAATCATGGGTAAGACTGCCGACCTGACTGCTGTCCAGAAGGCCATCATTGACACCCTCAAGCAAGAGGGTAAGACACAGAAAGAAATTTCTGAACGTATACTCTTTTCCCAGAGTGCTGTATCAAGGCACCTCAGTGGGAAGTCTGTGGGAAGGAAAAAGTGTGGCAGAAAACGCTGCACAACGAGAAGAGGTGACCGGACCCTGAGGAAGATTGTGGAGAAGGACCGATTCCAGACCTTGGAGGACCTGCGGAAGCAGTGGACTGTGTCTGGAGTAGAAACATCCAGAGCCACCGTGAACAGGCGTGTGCAGGAAATGGGCTACAGGTGCCGCATTCCCCAGGTCAAGCCACTTTTGAACCAGAAACAGCGACAGAAGCGCCTGACCTGGGCTACAGAGAAGCAGCACTGGACTGTTGCTCAGTGGTCCAAAGTACTTTTTTCGGATGAAAGCAAATTTGCATGTCATTCGGAAATCAAGGTGCCAGAGTCTGGAGGAAGACTGGGGAGAGGGAAATGCCAAAATGCCTGAAGTCCAGTGTCAAGTACCCACAGTCAGTGATGGTCTGGGGTGCCATGTCAGCTGCTGGTGTTGGTCCACTGTGTTTTATCAAGGGCAGGGTCAATGCAGCTAGCTAATAGGAGATTTTGGAGCACTTCATGCTTCCATCTGCTGAAAAGCTTTATAGAGATGAAGATTTCATTTTTCAGCACGACCTGGCACCTGCTCACAGTGCCAAAACCACTGGTAAATGGTTTACTGACCATGGTATTACTGTGCTCAATTGGCCTGCCAACTCTCCTGACCTGAACCCCATAGAGAATCTGTGGGATATTGGGAAGAGAAAGTTGAGAGACGCAAGACCCAACACTCTGGATGAGCTTATCGAAGCATCCTGGGCCTCCATAACACCTCAGCAGTGCCACAGGCTGATTGCCTCCATGCCATGCCGCATTGAAGCAGTCATTTCTGCAAAAGGATTCCCGACCAAGTATTGAGTGCATAACTGAACATAATTATTTGAAGGTTGACTTTTTTTGTATTAAAAACACTTTTCTTTTATTGGTCGGATGAAATATGCTAATTTTTTGAGATAGGAATTTTGGGTTTTCATGAGCTGTATGCCAAAATCATCAATATTAAAACAAGAAAAGGCTTGAACTACTTCAGTTGTGTGTAATGAATCTAAAATATATGAAAGTCTAATGTTTATCAGTACATTACAGAAAATAATGAACTTTATCACAATATGCTAATTTTTTTGAGAAGGACCTGTATAACGATATGTTCATTGAAGGCCACTTGTTTCTTTTCAAGTTACTCTAAGGGGCATATTTATAAAGCAGTGCATGCAACTTTCACCAAACATTCATGGTTGGTAAATCAATACCTGTAGTATAAAACACATATACCTGGAATATTCACCTGCAGTGAATATTTGGTAAAATTTCAGATTTGCTGCTTTATAAGTATGCGCACATTCATTGACGGCCCTCCTCATGTTCCTCTTTGCTGAATATGTTTGTCTCACATTTCCACTTTCATGTTTTCTTTTCACCATAAATCTTTATTTTGAAACACTATAAAAGATACAAAGAAATAAGGCACATTAATCATAGCTTGCAACTTTGCATCAATAACAATAAGAGCAGCATAGTAATTCAGCCATGCTGTGGGAGGGCAACTTTCTCAAAAATGGCTAGAGCTTCTAGACAAAAACAATAGTGTAAACTAACAAACTATACACAAAGGGCAGTGAGTTACAATGGCATAATACTTCATAGATTGAATAGTAGTAAACAAGAAAGGTGAGGATCCCTGACACTTGGAGTTTATATTTTAGTCATAATGGGGCTCTAGGTCCTAAAGAAGGAGGTGGAAACAAAAGTGAAAGGTGAGGTGAAGTTAGGAGACTGGAATACTTCTCTTGTCTGCCTATGTTTTCAATGTATACTATTAAATTGCTTGTTTAATTTCTCTATGAAGTAGTAGCTCCCGGCATTTACCCCATCAACTCTCTTCTATGTTTTTTAACTAAGCCACTAACTTTCTGGCATAGAACTCCAAGTAAAATATTTGCAGCATATTTTTGAAAAAGGGTTTAGCTGCTCCCTACTACCCAACTATTACAATCCTGCATCTGGTCTCTGCTCACCTGCTGCTGCCACAGCCCCTATCCATTATGCATCTGCTTCTGGTATACCTAATTCCCTTTCCTCACTTGTTGCAGCCACCTCCTCAAAAAAAGACAGCTAATTTTCGCGGTTGACATGTGCTTACCTGCTTACCCTAAGCCTAAGGGTCAAGCATCTGCCTGAACCAAAGTTCACTCCACTCACTGACAATGTTTCCTACCCCCGTTGAAGTAGTAAGCTTCTCCTTTCCCATATCTGCAACTCAATCTAATTACCTTATCAATTTTGTCAAAAATAACCCTGACAGCTGTACCCAGCTACTCTCCAACACAGCTGTCAACATATCCATTTATTGGCCAGAAATAAGGATCTAAAGGATTAAAAACACCCTTGTAGCTTCAGTTTTGTAATTTTAGTCCTGTAGAACCCAACTTTGTCCTGGAAGTAAAAAAAATACATCTCATGTGACATTTACAGCACAGAGCCATGACTGATGTTTAAAACACAGTGTGCCACCACCAATTATTGTGAATAAACAAACACATTGGGTACACAATATTTCTCTGTCCATCCATGAATGGATTGGTGTTTAAAACTCTTTAGGAAGAGTTCACCAAAGTATAGCAGACAGTATTAAACTCACTTCGCAGTCCAGGCTGTTTGCCAGTGCAAATTCTTTCTTGTTTGGTTTCTTCAGCACAACAGTTCTTGCAGGGAGATGCCAGACCTAGAGACAAAATACTGATTTAAACAGAAACCTGTTTCCTGGACAGATGCAGTCCCAGCTTATCCATTGAAAATAATATAAAAAAATGGTGAGAACAATTAAAAAGGGCTTTATTTATTTAAATGAGAACATGATATCTGCCTTTGAGCCATCTGAGCACTTTTGTTGGTGGAGATAACTCTGGTGTAGAGAAAGGTTTCAATGTTTTTACTGAGCATTGCTCATGTTATTAGGAAAACCATTAAGTTGTTTGTAGAACTTCTTGGGATATTCCTGCCTCAGGCACTCATAAATATCAACTATGGTACACTATAATACATTGTGAAAAAATCTGTACAATTATGGTTTCTTATGATATAGTCCAGTGCCAGGCAACCCCGGGCACTCATGTATGCTGAGTGGGATGATTAGGGCTGATCTATGATCAGACGTATATGAACCAAGGCTGATCTGATGTCTGAAGTGTATAGATTGGGGTTAATTAAAGGTCTGAAGGGTATGAATTTGGGCAGATCTGAGGCCCAAAGTGTATGGATTTGGGCTGATCTGAGGTTCTAAGTGTATAGATTGGGGTTAATTAAAGGTCTGAAGGGTATGAATTTGGGCTGATCTGAGGCCCAAAGTGTATGGATTTGGGATGATCTGAGGTCTGAAGTGCATGGCTGTCATTAGATCTGATTTGTAAATTGCATACTTAAAGCGTAACTCCACTTTTGTTGAGAAAAAAAACATTCCCCTCTGGGTGACCCATGTACATTGCAAGGATTATAACAAACTTGGTTACAGATTCCTACCTTTTGTTATTTTGAGGAAATCTCTGTGTGTTTCTCTAGGCCTCTGAGTAGGTTCTGAGTAGGTCTAATGGGAGTGGTTTCATAATTAACTGTCAGGTGTGGAGCTACAGGGCATTAATGAGAAAATCTGCTGGGTCTGCATCCCTTTAGACGGGTTCCTATTGAAAGCATCTCTCAAAAAATGAAATTTTTGTTGCAAGGGATGCCTGAAATCTGACTTGTATTTTAGGCAGACTTCTGGGGAAATTGGTGAGCCTATCACACAAGCAGGAAATGATGTTTCTGGGGAGTGGTCAGTACACACTGTGTACAGAAAACTCTAGGTAGCCATATTGCAATGTATTCTCAGAAAATTACATTGGCTGCGGATTGAAAGGGAAAGGTAATTTTAATAACATTCAACGACAATATGATTAGTGTCGCAATCATATGCACTATATTATTTTTTCTTTATTTTCAATTTCTTTTCCCCACGAAAGTGGAGGTACCCTTTAAGCTGGATACACACTATACAATATTATGTAGATTTTTTCGATCAAATTTACCATAACCATATAATATGAGGTCAAACCTTAAGACCCCTACACACTATACAACTTTTGTTGTCTGATTTCCTTTAGATTTATCAAAAACATGTAGGGCCTGCCTGATTGCATACAAATTGAAACTCTTAGACCCCATACACACTATTAGATTTTCTGCAGATTATTGTCTTCAGATTTACCAAAACCATGTAGCGCAATTGCCTGTCTGATTGCATACAAATTGAAACTCTTAAAGGGGTTGTAAAGGTCCGTGTTTTTTCACCATAATGCATACTATGCATTAAGGTGAAAAACACCTTGCAGTGTTCGTCCCCCCAGCCCCCCGTTTTACTTACCTGAGCCCCCAATTTCCATGGGCGCAATCCCACGTCACTCTCTCCACGGCTTCTCAGCTCTTCATTGCATAGATTGATAGCAGCGCAGCCATTGGCTCCCGCTGCTTTCAATCAAATCCAATGATGTGGGCGCCGGGGGTGGGGCCGAGTCATACACTCATCGGCTATGGACGCTGAGTGTATGACAGGGGAGCGCGCCCGCAAGATAACCCCCTCGACAGAGAGATTCCCAGAGGGGGTTTTCTATTGCGAGGAGGAGCCGCGGGAGCCGCCGAGGGATCACAGAACAGGTGAATCGGGGCCACTCTGTGCAAAATGAACTGCACAGTGGAGGTAAGTATGACATGTTTGTTATTTAAAAAAAAAAAATGTACCTTTAGCGTCACTTTAACCTTCTAGGCGGTAATCCCGAGTCTGGCTCGGGTCCAGTTTTTTCTGCTGGGAGCGGTAACCCCGAGCCAGACTCGGGCTTGCTTGCAGGATACAGGGGGGAAGTTACTTACCTTTTCCCCTGGATCCTGCGATGTCTCCCCGCTGTGTGAGCGAGCCGTCCGCTTGCTCGATTCACACAGTGCCGGGTGCCGCTGATCTCCGTTCCCTGCGACGTTCCGACACACGGGAGCGGAGATCGGCGCCAAATTTAAAAAAGTTAAAAAACACACAACACATACAGTACTGTAATCTTACAGATTACAGTACTGTATACAAAAAATACACACCCCCTTTGTCCCTAGTGGTCTGCCCAGTGCCCTGCATGTCATTTTATATAATAATTTTTTTTTTTTCTGCCTGGAAACTGGAGATTGTCCATAGCAACCAAAAAGTGTCCCTTTATGTCAAAAGTGGTTTTAGACGAGCTAGAAAACACCGATAATAAATTAGAATCACAATTTATCATCAAACAATAAATTTAATGACAGCGACTATTCTGCAACTGAGCAAATTTCAGTGTTTTTGATTTGATTACATTATTGAATCATTTTTATATATATTTTTATTATATTATAATTTATTATTTTGTGTTTCAAACTTTATCATACCCGGGATGTCTACCACCGTGTTTACAATATAAAAACGCCAAATTTCCATGCAAAATAATTGTACCGCTTTCAGCACAAAATTCCAGCCAGAATCATACCGCCAGGGAGGTTAAAGTTTGACCTCCATATTACAGTTTCTCACAAAAGTGAGTACACCCCTCACATTTTTGTAAATATTTTATAATATCTTTTCATTTGACAACACTGAAGAAATTACACTTTGCTACAATGTAAAGTAGTGAGTGTACAGCTTGTATAACAGTGTAAATTTGCTGGCCCCTCAAAATAACTTAACACACAACTATTAATGTCCAAATTGGGCCCAAAGTGTCAATATTTTGTGTGGCCACCATTATTTTCCAGCACTGTCTTAACCCTCTTGGGCATGGAGTTCACCAGAGCTTCACATGTTGCCACTGAAGTACTTTTCCACTCCTCCATGACGATATCATGGAGCTGGTGGATGTTAGAGACCTTGCGCTCCTCCACCTTCTGTTTGAGGATGCCCCACAGATGCTCAATAGGGTTTAGGTCTGGAGACATGCTTGGCCAGTCCATTACCTTTTACCCTCAGCTTCTTTAGCAAGGCAGTGGTCTTCTTGGAGGTGTGTTTGGGGTTGTCATCATTTTGGAATACTGCCCTGTGGCCCAGTCTCCGAAGGGAGGGAATCATGCTCGGCTTCAGTATGTCACAGTATGTGTTGGCATTCATGGTTCCCTCAATGAATTGTAGCTCCCCAGTGCTGGCAGCACTCATGGAGCCCCAGACAATGACACTCCCACCACCATGCTTGACTGTAGGCAAGATACACTTGTCTTTGTACTCCTCACCTGGTTGCTGCCACACATGCTTGACACCATCTGAACCAAATAATTTTATCTTGGTCTCATCAGACCACAGGATATGGTTCCAGTAATCCATGCCCTTTGCTTGTCTTCAGCAAACCATTTGCTGGCTTTCTGCAGCCATGCAGACCAATTTGATGCAGTGTGCGGTGTATGGTCTGAGCACTGACATGAGAGAGTGAGAACGATAACACCAAATTTAACACACCTGCTCCCCATTCACAACTGAGACCTTGTATCACTAGCGTGTCACATGACACCGAGGAGGGAAAATGGCTAATTGGGCCTAATTTGGACATTTTCACTTAGGGGTGTACTCACTTGTGTTGCCAGCGGTTTAGACATTAATGACTGTGTGTTGAGTTATTTTGAGGGGATAGCAAATTTACACTGTTATACAAGCTGTACACTCACTACTTTACATTGTAGCAAAGTGTCACGTCTTCAGTGTTGTCACATAAAAATATATATTTAAATATTTACAAAAATGTGAGGGGTGTACTCACTTTTGTGAGATACTGTATATGGTTTTGGTAAATCTGAAGACAAAAATCTGCAGAAAATCGAATAGTGTGTATGGGGCCTTAAGGTTTGACCTCATATTATATGGTTTTGTTAAATCTGAAGGAAAAAATCTACAGAAAATTGTATAGCTGGATAGCTTTAGAGTTTCAATTTGTATGCAATCAGGCAGACCCTTGCACTACATGGCTTTGGTAAATCTAAAGGAAACCTGACAACAAAAGTTGTATAGTGTGTATGGGGTCTTACATGGGGGCTGACCTGAGATCAAAAGTGTATGCATGCATTGGGACTGAGAACTGAGGTCTGAAGTGCTTGCATGCATGGGAGCTGCTCTGAGGTCTGAAAGGCATGCAGTGGGGATCACAGCTGTCAACATATCCACTTATTGGCCAGAAATAAGGATCTAAAGGATTAAAAACACCCTTGTAGCTTCAGTTTTGTAATTTTAGTCCTGCAGAACCCAACTTTGTCCTGAAAGTAAAAAAAACACATTTCATGTGACATTTACAGCACAGAGCCATGACTGATGTTTAAAACACAGTTTGCCACCACCAATTATTGTGAATAAACAAACACATTGGGTACACAATATTTCTCTGTCCATTCATGAATGGATTGGTGTTTAAAACTCTTTAGGAAGAGTTCACCAAAGTATAGCAGACAGTTTTAAACTCACTTCGCAGTCCAGGCTGTTTGCCAGTGCAAATTCTTTCTTGTTTGGTTTCTTCAGCACAACAGTTCTTGCAGGGAGATGCCAGACCTAGAGACACAATACTGATTTGAACAGAAACCTGTTTCCTGGACAGATGCAGTCCCAGCTTATCCCTTGAAAATAATATAAATGGTGAGAACAATTAAAAAGGGCTTTATTTATTTAAATAAGAACAGGATATCTGCCTTTGAGCCATCTCAGCACTTTTGTTGGTGGAGATAACTCTGGTGTAGAGAAAGGTTTCAATGTTTTTACTGAGCATTGCTCATGTTATTAGGAAAACCATCAAGTTGTTTGTAGAACTTCTTGGGATATTCCTGCCTCAGGCACTCATAAATATCAACTATGGTACACTATAATACATTGTGAAAAAATCTGTACAATTATGGTTTCTTATGATGTAGTCCAGTGCCAGGCAACCCCGGGCACTCATGTATGCTGAGTGGGATGATTAGGGCTGATCTATGATCAGACGTATATGAACCAAGGCTGATCTGAGGTCTGAAGTGTATAGATTGGGGTTAATTAAAGGTCTGAAGGGTATGAATTTGGGCAGATCTGAGGCCCAAAGTGTATGGATTTGGGCTGATCTGAGGTCTGAAGTGTATAGATTGGGGTTAATTAAAGGTCTGAAGGGTATGAATTTGGGCAGATCTGAGGCCCAAAGTGTATGGATTTGGGATGATCTGAGGTCTGAAGTGCATGGCTGTCATTAGATCTGATTTGTAAATTGCATACTTAAAGCGTAACTGCACTTTTGTTGAGAAAAAAAAACATTCCCCTCTGGGTGACCCATGTACATTGCAAGGATTATAACAAACTTGGTTACAGATTCCTACCTTTTGTTATTTTGAGGAAATCTGTGTGTTTCTCTAGGCCTCTGAGTAGGTTCTGAGTAGGTCTAATGGGAGTGGTTTCATAATTAACTGTCAGGTGTGGAGCTACAGGGCATTAATGAGAAAATCTGCTGGGCCTGCATCCCTTTAGACGGGTTCCTATTGAAAGCATCTCTCAAAAAATGAAATTTTTGTTGCAAGGGATGCCTGAAATCTGACTTGTATTTTAGGCAGACTTCTGGGGAAATTGGTGAGCCTATCACACAAGCAGGAAATGATGTTTCTGGGGAGTGGTCAGTACACACTGTGTACAGAAAACTCTAGGTAGCCATATTGCAATGTATTCTCAGAAAATTACATTGGCTGCGGATTGAAAGGGAAAGGTAATTTTAATAACATTCAACGACACAATGATTAGTGTCGCAATCATATGCACTATATTATTTTTTCTTTATTTTCAATTTTTTTTCCCCACGAAAGTGGAGGTACCCTTTAAGCTGGATACACACTATACAATATTATGTAGATTTTTTCGATCAAATTTACCAAAACCATATAATATGAGGTCAAACCTTAAGACCCCTACACACTATACAACTTTTGTTGTCTGATTTCCTTTAGATTTATCAAAAACATGTAGGGCCTGCCTGATTGCATACAAATTGAAACTCTTAGACCCCATACACACTATTAGATTTTCTGCAGATTATTGTCTTCAGATTTACCAAAACCATGTAGCGCAATTGCCTGTCTGATTGCATACAAATTGAAACTCTTAAAGGGGTTGTAAAGGTCCGTGTTTTTTCACCATAATGCATACTATGCATTAAGGTGAAAAACACCTTGCAGTGTCCGTCCCCCCAGCCCCCCGTTTTACTTACCTGAGCCCCCAATTTCCATGGGCGCAATCCCACGTCACTCTCTCCACGGCTTCTCAGCTCTTCATTGCATAGATTGATAGCAGCGCAGCCATTGGCTCCCGCTGCTTTCAATCAAATTCAATGATGTGGGCGCCGGGGGTGGGGCCGAGTCATACACTCATCGGCTATGGACGCCGAGTGTATGACAGGGGAGCGCGCCCGCAAGATAACCCCCTCGACAGAGAGATTCCCAGAGGGGGTTTTCTATTGCGAGGAGGAGCTGCGGGAGCCGCCGAGGGATCACAGAACAGGTGAATCGGGGCCACTCTGTGCAAAATGAACTGCACAGTGGAGGTAAGTATGACATGTTTGTTATTTTAAAAAAAAAAAAAAATGTACCTTTAGCGTCACTTTAACCTTCTAGGCGGTAATCCCGAGTCTGGCTCGGGTCCAGTTTTTTCTGCTGGGAGCGGTAACCCCGAGCCAGACTCGGGCTTGCTTGCAGGATACAGGGGGGAAGTTACTTACCTTTTCCCCTGGATCCTGCGATGTCTCCCCGCTGTGTGAGCGAGCCGTCCGCTCGCTCGATTCACACAGTGCCGGGTGCCGCTGATCTCCGTTCCCTGCGACGTTCCGACACACGGGAGCGGAGATCGGCGCCAAATTTAAAAAAGTTAAAAAACACACAACACATACAGTACTGTAATCTTACAGATTACAGTACTGTATACAAAAAATACACACCCCCTTTGTCCCTAGTGGTCTGCCCAGTGCCCTGCATGTCATTTTATATAATAATTTTTTTTTTTCTGCCTGGAAACTGGAGATTGTCCATAGCAACCAAAAAGTGTCCCTTTATGTCAAAAGTGGTTTTAGACGAGCTAGAAAACACCGATAATAAATTAGAATCACAATTTATCATCAAACAATAAATTTAATGACAGCGACTATTCTGCAACTGAGCAAATTTCAGTGTTTTTGATTTGATTACATTATTGAATCATTTTTATATATATTTTTATTATATTATAATTTATTATTTTGTGTTTCAAACTTTATCATACCCGGGATGTCTACCACCGTGTTTACAATATAAAAACGCCAAATTTCCATGCAAAATAATTGTACCGCTTTCAGCACAAAATTCCAGCCAGAATCATACCGCCAGGGAGGTTAAAGTTTGACCTCCATATTACAGTTTCTCACAAAAGTGAGTACACCCCTCACATTTTTGTAAATATTTTATAATATCTTTTCATTTGACAACACTGAAGAAATTACACTTTGCTACAATGTAAAGTAGTGAGTGTACAGCTTGTATAACAGTGTAAATTTGCTGGCCCCTCAAAATAACTTAACACACAACTATTAATGTCCAAATTGGGCCAAAGTGTCAATATTTTGTGTGGCCACCATTATTTTCCAGCACTGTCTTAACCCTCTTGGGCATGGAGTTCACCAGAGCTTCACATGTTTCCACCGAAGTACTTTTCCACTCCTCCATGACGATATCATGGAGCTGGTGGATGTTAGAGACCTTGCGCTCCTCCACCTTCTGTTTGAGGATGCCCCACAGATGCTCAATAGGGTTTAGGTCTGGAGACATGCTTGGCCAGTCCATTACCTTTTACCCTCAGCTTCTTTAGCAAGGCAGTGGTCTTCTTGGAGGTGTGTTTGGGGTTGTCATCATTTTGGAATACTGCCCTGTGGCCCAGTCTCCGAAGGGAGGGAATCATGCTCGGCTTCAGTATGTCAAAGTATGTGTTGGCATTCATGGTTCCCTCAATGAATTGTAGCTCCCCAGTGCTGGCAGCACTCATGCAGCCCCAGACAATGACACTCCCACCACCATGCTTGACTGTAGGCAAGATACACTTGTCTTTGTACTCCTCACCTGGTTGCTGCCACACATGCTTGACACCATCTGAACCAAATAATTTTATCTTGGTCTCATCAGACCACAGGATATGGTTCCAGTAATCCATGCCCTTTGCTTGTCTTCAGCAAACCATTTGCTGGCTTTCTGCAGCCATGCAGACCAATTTGATGCAGTGTGCGGTGTATGGTCTGAGCACTGACATGAGAGAGTGAGAACGATAACACCAAATTTAACACACCTGCTCCCCATTCACAACTGAGACCTTGTATCACTAGCGTGTCACATGACACCGAGGAGGGAAAATGGCTAATTGGGCCTAATTTGGACATTTTCACTTAGGGGTGTACTCACTTGTGTTGCCAGCGGTTTAGACATTAATGACTGTGTGTTGAGTTATTTTGAGGGGATAGCAAATTTACACTGTTATACAAGCTGTACACTCACTACTTTACATTGTAGCAAAGTGTCACGTCTTCAGTGTTGTCACATAAAAATATATATTTAAATATTTACAAAAATGTGAGGGGTGTACTCACTTTTGTGAGATACTGTATATGGTTTTGGTAAATCTGAAGACAAAAATCTGCAGAAAATCGAATAGTGTGTATGGGGCCTTAAGGTTTGACCTCATATTATATGGTTTTGTTAAATCTGAAGGAAAAAATCTACAGAAAATTGTATAGCTGGATAGCTTTAGAGTTTCAATTTGTATGCAATCAGGCAGACCCTTGCACTACATGGCTTTGGTAAATCTAAAGGAAACCTGACAACAAAAGTTGTATAGTGTGTATGGGGTCTTACATGGGGGCTGACCTGAGATCAAAAGTGTATGCATGCATTGGGACTGAGAACTGAGGTCTGAAGTGCTTGCATGCATGGGAGCTGCTCTGAGGTCTGAAAGGCATGCAGTGGGGATCATCTAGGGTCTGAAATGCATGCATGCATTGGGGCTTATCTGACATCTGAATGTGCAAAAGATGGGCTGATCTGAAGTCTGCAGTGTGCGGTTTGGGGATGACTGAGGTCTGAAGTGTATAAATTAAAGCTGATCTGAGGTTTGAAATGTGTGCTTGCATCAGGGCTGACCTGAAGACTGAAGTGTATGCATGTATTGGGGCTGAGGTGTGACCTGTGCATGCATGGGGGCTGACCTGAGATTTGAAGTGCATGCATGCTTTGGGGTTGATCTGAGGTCTAAAGTACAATGCATTTGCTCCCCAGATTTGAATATAAAAACCCACTTTATGCCCTCCTGTCCCCTCCTCTTCTTCTTTTGGAACTTTTTTTTGGGGGGAGAGGGTACCTGGTTTTGACAGGTACTCACTCCTACTTCCAGTTATATTGCCTAGGCAGTTCCACCAGAAGTTCTCCCTCCCCCACCCACAACCTCCTGGGACACAGCATAGATCCTAGAAGGCCGCGGGACCATTCACAAAGTGCAGCATGGCTTGCATGTGCACAGTGGAAAGCAGACTTTGAAGCTGAGTCACAGCTGGTTTCCCACAGTTAACATGCTGGCACCAGGGACCTGAAAAACTGGCAAAAACTGACCAGGATGAGGACGGTGCTGGATCCCTGGACAGGTAAGGGTCCTCTTAATAAAAGTCAGCAGCTACAGTATTTGTAGCTGTTGACTTTTAATTTTTTTTCAAACAGGAGGATGAAACTCTTTAACCTCCCTGGGAGTATTCTCGAGTGTGGCTCGGGGGGGAATTTTCAGTACCAAAAGCGGTAACCCCGAGCCACACTCGGGATCACATCGCAGGATCCAGGCAAAGTTACTTACCTTCTCCCCAGGATCCTGCAATGTCTCCCTGCTGTGTGTGCGAGCTGTGTCCTCCGCTCAAACTATCACAGTGCCGGGCTCTGTTCTCTGCGAGCGTCGCAACGTACTGGGATGGACCACAGTGCCAAATTCAAAAAGTTAAAAATACACAATACATACAGTACACTGTAATCTTACAGATTACATTACTGTATCAAATTATGACACATCTCTTTTGTCCCTAATGCTTTTTCCAGTGCCCTGCATGTAGTTTTATATTATATATACTGTTCTTTCTGCCTGGAAACTTGAGATTGTCCATAGCAACCAAAAAGTGTCCCTTTACGTCAAAAGCGGTTTTAGACCTGCTAGAAAACGGCGATAATAAATTAGAATCAATTGCAGAATTGAGCGATATTGATTTGTGGGGAAATTCATCAAACACTGAAAGTAACAACAGCGACAATTCTGCAACTGAGCAAATTTCGGTGTTTTTGATTTGATTACATTATTGAATACATTTTATTATTGTTACATTATTATTTGTTATAATTATTTATAGTTATTTATTATATTATAATTTATGATTTTGTTATTTCAAACATACCCTGTATGTTTACTAGACTCTTGTTTGGACAGATTTAAGTGTGTTATTCCTAAGAATTACAAGGCCCCAAAATAAAAAAAACAGCCAAATTTCCATGCAAAACATTTTACCGCTTTGAGCATCAAAAATCTGACATAATCATACCGCCAGGGAGGTTAATGTTTCATTAGCAGTACAACTATAAATGCAAAAACTGCAAAAACTGTGGTGCACTTGTAATGTTCACCAGCAAGACAGCTGTCTAATGTTTGTAAATTGAAACGTAATGTGAAAAGAGACCCCTGATATAGTCTATCATAATCCGCAATGCCACAGGCACACAAGGAAAGCTGTTACCTGTAAGTTCTGTCAAGCACTGTAATGATAGTTTACAGACTAGCTTATAGCATAGCTCCAATTAAAAAGGCTTTCATTTTACACAGAAATAAGAACCATATGCATTGACTTATATAATATATACTTAAATTACCATAGAATAAAAAAAATCATTCTAATTTGACAAATCCCTTTAAATTGTTTATAGAGCAACAATAGAGCAATCATTTTTCTTTTAAATATAAGCTTTATTGTAGAAAAAAAAGAAACCCTTGAGGACATAAAGAGTGGCATATTTTCACTTGTGAATTGTTTGTGGTCAGTCAAAGTTTTCAGTTTTGTTTGAGAGTTCATGGTTTATGCATTTACTAGCAATACTCAAAGTATACAGTTGATTGCGGTTTTTCTGCAAATTGTGAAATGCCTGAAGAGTTTTGTAAAAGCATTTGATTTGAGGTAATGTAGGACATAAGAGATGAGGTTTGATGGTAATGGCTTTTTCAATGTGGCAACAACTGATTACTGTCCATGCTAAAGTATATTGCATATAAAGACATAAACACATGTTGCTATAAATTTCTTGGGATCCCAATTCACACATACAGTATTCAGTTTAATGTACCGGTATATTGCCATTGCCTGACAATGGTATACTACTAAAAAGAACAATACAAGCAAAATTGATTGTGATCCTTAGTGCCTGTTCTAGAGCTTGTTTAGCACAATCCCCCACAGAAAAGATCATGTTGACTGTACATGGTGATACCTTTAATTGGAGAGACCTAATAGTTTAAAGATGAAGAACAGAGCTTTCAAATCCCCATAGACTTCTCCTTTCATTTGTGGATTACACAGATAAAATGAAAACAATATGGGCACATTTTTCATTTTCCCTTGAGAGGATCAGTTCCAGGCACGTTGAGCAAATTGCTGGAATGTAGGGTGACTTACATCCAAGAAACAGAAAAAAAAAAAAAAAAAAAGTATTTCACTAAAATCTACATTGTGCACGTGCAATGTGAACAACTATAACGTGTTTCTTTGCAGAACCATACATCTATATGTACTGTTTTGTATGTGAGAAGAAATAAAATATCCATTATTAATGAATGACCATAAATTACTAACTCATAAAGCGCAAGCATCAGCCATATATATTACTTAAAAAATAGAATTTAATTAAAATACATAAGGGGTATATACAGTATGTATACCTACTATGCTACCCTGTAATGTAAACATTCTACACAAAATCTGAATTCATGGAAAGCCCAAAAAGGTCATATTATTTTGTAGGTTGTCTTATAGGGAACATGCCATCATAGAAATTAGTGAGCTGCCATTTTAAACTTATAATAAAATATACAGGTTCCCATGCTTTTATCCTCAAGCTTTTTGTTTACCAAGTGAACTAATTTAAGACAACTATGCAGCCAGTGAAATGCAAATTCTGCCCTAAATATACTAAATCTTTGATTCTTGAGTTACTGATTCTCGAGGTCTAAAATGAAAGTCCAAGAATTTACCCAATTGCATCTCCTGTATTTATCTTGTAAAATATTGCCTTAAAACATACAATTCCTATGGAAGCTTACAAGTATAAAGCAAACTATGTTAAAGGCTGGAGTGGGGTAGCGGGAACTATAGGTGTTTTTAACTTTTTCACCCTCTGCTGCTGCCTAGTTTACCTTCTGCCCCCTAGATGAAAAAAAAAATGATAATTTTGGGTGTGAATGAACAACTGATAATCCCTACACCTTATAAAATTTAGCACTTTATGCCAAATTCCTTTTCCAAACATTGTTAAATCGTGGTGGTGGTGGTTAGCCTTCTGTCACTATCCACTTTCAGAAAGTTTATAGCTGCCTAGGGATTTAAGTTTTTGCAGCAAATTGGGTGGTAGAGAAGTGCTCTACCACTTTTGCTTTACTACTATTGTGGTGTATAAAAGTGCTGAAAAGGTAAAGATGGGCAGGTTGTGGTGCTTGCTACCATATTGCCTTTCTTTATTAAGTTTTGAGTACAGAATCAGTTCAAAAGGGTACATGACTCAATTACAGTATTCCAAGTAATGTAGGCACCCATATGAATATATGTTATGTAAATAGTAACATAAACAAGAGGTCATTCTATATTTCTATATCCCTTTTAAACAAATTAAGAACTAGCATGAGAAAGAATTTTTGGAGGAACTAGCTAGATTAGACTGGGCTAGGTAGGAAACAATGAAAGCTTGATACTACAATATAAACTTTAAAAGCAGTACAGTCTTCTTAACATGGCCAAAGGTGTTGAAATATGACAGTGCAATACTGATGTTTTTTAGATTTAGATTTGGCAACAATTTATATGATAGCAGAGCCTATAATTCATTCAGTTTTTATCCATTGAGGTAGGACCCTCACACTATAATCTAAAGGACATTCTAAAATCAGACTGTAATGCATGAGGAGTTAATAGAGTTAATGCTAATTTTCCCCAAAGCTTAGTAAATGTGATAAAGCTCTGCAGAGTTCCATCATCCAATCATGTGCAAGCAAATTCCCTTACACCTGACTGGATATTCTTTACAAAGTGAAGCTTCGGCACATTCATTAAGCTCTGGGAAAAATGTATAGTGCACAGTCCATTTGCCTTCAGTAAATCAACCCCAATGAGTTGCTTCTAACAGACCACTTTATATAATGCTATGATAACCATATAAAGGATGTATGGATGGTCATCTCAAATGCTACTACTATATATAATAACACTGCACATATGTCAATTATTATAATGAATGCTTACATATTAGAATAACACACATACAGTAAATATTGCCAGGCATTACTTTGAAACATTTAGGATGTTTTTCTGCCTCTCCCTACTTCTTGCATATTCCTATTCAGTCAATAAAGCCAATGAAAAGCATACTAATAGTCCAATAGGAAAACTTGGAGGCAGGAGGTACCAATAAGCTCTGAAACCATCCAGAAATATCAGGGATTTGATTTATGGATTGATGATTTGATAAATGTATGGCAATTCAACTCTAAAAGCAGGATCTTAAAGTTTAGTGCAGGTATGTTCAGACATGACAATCTTCTGACTGACAAGGGGTCTATGTATAAAAAAATGTGCCATGCTAATATCTTAAACATTCTCCCAAGTGCAACAAGTGATCACTGTATTGTTTGTAATATGATTATCTCCTATGACCGTCAGCTCCATCTAGTGGCTATAATTCTGTATTTTCCAGGAATATCTTAGTCAAACAAAATACAGCATTATGACCACTAGATGGAGCTGACAATAGGAGATGATCATATTACAAGCAATATAGTTATCTTTCACTGGGAGATCAGATATGCGCACAGTGAATTGTTTATACATACAGTTTCTCACAAAAGTGAGTAAACCCCTCACATTTTTTAAATATTTTATTATATCTTTTCATGATACAACACTGAAGAAATGACACTTTGCTACAATGTAAAGTAGTGAGTGTACAGCTTGTATAACAGTGTAAATTTGCTGTCCCCTAAAAATAACTCAACACACAGCTATTGATGTCTAAACCACTGGCAACAAAAGTGAGTACACCCCTAAGTTAAAATGTCCAAATTGGGCCCAATTAGCCATTTTCCTCCCCAGTGTCATGTGACTTGTTAGTGTTACAAGGTCTCAAGTGGGAATGGGGAGCAGGTGTGTTAAATTTGGTGTTATTGCTCTCACTCTCTCATACTGGTCTCTGGAAGTTCAAAATGGCAGCTCATGGCAAAGAACTCTCTGAGGATCTGGAAAAAAGAATTGTTGCTATACATAAAGATGGCCTACGCTATAAGAAGATTGCCAAGTCCCTGAAACTGAGCTGCAGCATGGTGGCCAGGACCATACAGTGGTTTAACAGGACAGGTTCAACCAAAGAAGTTAAGTGCAAGTGCTCAGCGTAATATCCAGAGGTTGTCTTTGGGAAATAGACATATGAGTGCTGCCAGCATTGCTGCAGAGGTTGTAGGGGTGGGGGGTCAACCTGTCAGTGCTCAGACCATATACCGCTGCATCAAATTTGTCTGCATGGCTGTCATCCCAGAAGGAAGACTCTTCTAAAGATGATGCACAAGAAAGCCCGCAAACAGTTTGCTGAAGACCAGCAGACTAAGGACATGGATTACTGGAACTATGTCCTGTCGTCTGATGAGACCAAGATAAAATTATTTGGTTCCGATGGTGTCAAGCATGCATGGTGGCAACCAGCTTAGGAGTACAAAGACAAGTGTGTCTTGCCTACAGTCAAGCATGGTGGTGGGAGTGTCATGGTCTGGGGCTGCATGAGTGCTGCCGGCACTGGGGAGCTACAGTTCATTGAGGGAACCATGAATGCCAACATGTATGGTGACATGAAGAATTGTAGACGGCCACTCACATTGGCTTGTCTAGCTCCGCGCTTAGGATAATTCAAAAAGGTCTATACTAATATTAATAATGTAAACCCAGTACAGCTGCTCCCTATGAAATCTAGATGATTTAATTGGTAGTTTAATTAAATGAGGGGCGCTAGTACCAACAAGAGATACTAAATTAATTAATAGGTTAATTAATTGTATATTCTGAACTGTATAGTAGAGACTAAGAGCTACACCTTTTTTCAATAAGCTCTTAGTCTCTACTATACAGTTCAGAATATACAATTAATTAACCTATTAATTAATTTAGTATCTCTTGTTGGTACTAGCGCCCCTCATGTATGGTGACATACTGAAGCAGAGCACGATCCCCTCCCTTCGGAGACTGGGCCACAGAGCAGTATTCCAACATGATAACGACCCCAAACACACCTCCAAGACAACCACTGCCTTGCTAAAGAAGCTGAGGGTAAAGGTGATGGACTGGCCAAACATGTCTCCAGACCTAAACCCTATTGAGCATCTGTGGGGCATCCTCAAATGGAAGGTGGAGGAGCGCAAGGTCTCTAACATCCACCAGCTCTGTGATGTCGTCATGGAGGAGTGGAAGAGGACTCCAGGGGCAACCTGTGAAGCTCTGGTAAACTCAATGCCCAAGAGGGTTAATGCAGTGCTGGAAAAAAATGGTGACACTTCGGGCCCAATTTGGACATTTTCACTTAAGGTTGTACTCCCTTTTTATGCCAGCAGTTTAGACATTAATAGCTGTGTGTTGAGTTATTTTAAGGGGACAGCAAATTTACACTGTTATACAAGCTGTACACGCACTACTTTACATTGTAGCAAAGTGTAATTTCTTCAGTGTTGTCACATGAAAAGATATAATAAAATATTTACAAAAATTGTGAAATACTGTATGCGACTAACTGTGAATAGCCTTAAAGTGATTCTAAAATGAAAACCACAAAGTATACGCCACAATCCCAGGTGTAAATTAGCAAATCACTCTCTAATTTGCCCATGTATTATAAAAAGAGGCTAAATCAGTCCATAATAGTCCATGGTGATGAATACAATCCATAATTGAACTAATCACAGCACAAAGAGGGCAGCTCCACTGAGAAACAGGAATGCGTCTCTGAAATGACAGTGAAAAAAAAAATAGAAGGGGCGTCACTCAAACAACTTTAATAAGGGGGGTCAAATATGCACATAGCTCCATGATAAGAGCACTTGTCAATGCAGTAGCATTTGCAGAGGGATCGTCCACACACAGAGAGGATCTGTCGGTAGCAGTTTACAGCAAGGATGGAGGAGCCAGAGAGCTGCACCGGAAGTCATGTAAAGTCAGCGGACAGTCTGGTGCCAGCAATTCAACTATCAGTTTCTTTCCTTTTTTTTATTTATAATAAACACTTTTTATACTTACCTGCTCTGTGCGATGGTTTTGCACAAAGCAGCCCTGATCCTCCTTTATAACCACGTTAAAGAAGCATGTAAAATAGAGCAATTTGGCTATTAAATAATGGTGTAGGACCTAATTATTAAAGAAAAATAAAGTTTTGCAATGGGTAATGTCATGTGATGAAACAGTATTGGCACAGCTATGCAGTGCTAAATGTTTCCTTGAAAAAATGGTTAATGAAATAATGTAGTAAATAATTAAAATAAAGCTGACCATACATGAGCATAGCAAATGAAAATTTGAACAAAACTCAAAACTTTTTTTTGATCTAACATTTGATGGCCCATATATTGTATCAACCATTTTCCACTATACTTCAATATTTTCCATTTGTTTTCAACATTTAACATTTTTTTTTTGATCGATTTCTACTACTACTGCTCATGTGCATTTCACTTAAAATTTCTTTTTCACTACTGACCTACAAACAATTCCAAATTGTTCATTCAAAAAAAAAAAAATTCCATCATGTTAATTTGTTCATTTTCAATCTTAAAACAGAAATCAACCATCGCAGTAAACACCCTAACCATACGAAAAATGTAATGAGCGGTCTACCGCTTTGATATTTCATTCGATTTTCTATCCATCTATGGCCAGATTAACTCATACAGCTTGGTGAATTGACCGCATTATCTTGTTTTAACAGTACTAAAGCCAAACTACATTTTATTGTGGGAAGATTGATTCCTTAACTGACAAATGAAAAATTCAATCCAGCAAGTTGAAAGACAACAAAAAAGGATGAGGCACAGGCAAAAAGAATGCTTATCTATAAAAGATGCAGAGTGACCTTTGCAACTGGATGGTCAGAACCTTACATTCTGATGTAGGCTAGAATCAAATAGGAAACTAACAATTACCTGCATTGTAAAGCAGGATCAATCATTTCTGGTATTTCCATAAATTGGTGAAAATCAGCACTGCATAATTACCTGACATTTCTTTATGCGGGTAGCTCCACTCTACAGATGTTGTTACATACTGTGCTATCTGAAGGCTTAAATGCTGAAAAGGAAATGCTCTGTGCTACTTGAAATTATACTTATTACCGATGCTATAATTATAAAGAGTTGGAAAAGTAACAGAATTTTATATGTATTTCAGATGCTCAGCTATACATTTTCTATTATGCTTTGGAAAATGAGAATGTTAAAGCAAATAAGCATAGTTTCATAAAGCTAGCACAAGTGAGCTCACTATACCCTATGGGGTAGATTTACTAAAACTGGTGCACTCAGAATCTGGTGAAGTATTGCATGGTAGCCAACCAGCTTCTAACCACAACTTGTTCAATTAAGCTTTGGCAATAAAACCTGGAAGCTGATTGGTTTTAATGCAGAAGTGAGCGTGATTTTGCACTCTCTTTCTTTAGTAAACAAACTCCATTGCGAGTACTGCTAGGCAGGGCTTTTTCCCCAAGCCTAGTGTCTCACTGTGGCTTAGCCTATAACTGTATTATTTGTCTTAAACATTACCGAGTACCATTAAAAAAGTAGGTCCAACTATAGACAGGCAGAGCTGCTAAACAGTTAGGTTGCCTGCACTCCCTAAAAGGATCATGCTCTTTGCCATATTTCTACCACCACCACTGCCTATATAATATTATTTTAATAATACATACAATATACCTCTTTTTAATACAGTAAGTCTATAAACTACCTGTTTATAGACTGACTGGTCTTGTGCTGGGAGGATCTCTAGAGTTGGGCTTTAACTTAGCAAAAACGGAAATATACACAGGCCACTAGATAAAAACGATTATATAAATACATCTTAGTAAGAAGAGATACCATGTAAAAAAAGGATTCTGGAGGGAATAAGTAAATAAATGCATCCATTGCTACTACAGGATATCCCATTTATAAACTAATTCCCTCCAGCTTTCTCTAGAATTGTTACATTTTATATCTTCTTCTTCAACGATATATTTATTACCAATGTAATATCTCTTATCTCTTCTTCACAAATATATTTATTACCTATGACCTTTGGCTCCATCTAGTGGTCAAAATATGGCAGACACATCGCTCATGTGATTGCGCCAGTGCGCATGTGTTGAACGACTTAATAGTACGCCTACAGCTGCCGTCCGCTCACCGTAAATGTACCGAGGGCAGATGGCAAGTGGTTCATTTTAGTCAAGTCCATCTAAATCTGCTTCTCCACTCAACACTATCCTGTCTCCAGATTGACAATGCGGCTGTTCAAAGGTGTTTCCATTGCGCCTCAGTCCAAAGTGGATACACACTAAGCCAAGAGGTGTGTTACTGGCAGGATCACCAAGCAATATATTAGATTTTAGTTTTTGGGGTTATATAACTTTAAGAGCATTCCATTTTGGCCCATTCTCACAACAGCTGGTTACACATAAAATGAATGTACACTGAACAAATAGCTTTTCACATTTTTAGTAGACCTAATAGCGATCTGTGTAACAAGAACCCTGTGAGACTATCATGTACTATTTACAGATATGTATTAAACAAAAGCACATGTTCACCCCCCCCCCCCCTACTTTTAATTTCAATTTGCAACATTCCTTAAATCAAATTATGTTTTCTATACATTGATATTCTGATTTAAATCACAAACATAGTCATAATCACACTTATCTTTGTAACAATTTTGTTTATTATGATTGGTAACAAAAGTGACACATCAGTATAATTCTAAAATGTCATTAGATGAGTATAATTTTATTGTTATTTTATTTTTATTTTTGATATAATGGTGCATAGATTGAGTATTGCATTGTGCAAGACCACATACCATAAGTCATTATATAAATGCAAACTGCATTTCCTTCAGGTAAAGGGAATCAAAATAAACGCAAATCCCATCTGTCATATGTTGGATATGATTGCTTAACCGCTTCAACACCGGGCCATTTTACACCTTTCCTTACCAGAGCACTTTTTGCGATTCGGCACTGCGTTGCTTTAACTGACAATTGCGCGGTCATGCAACGTTACACCCAAACAAAATTGACGTCCTTTTTTCCCCACAAATAGAGCTTTCTTTTGGTGGTATTTGATCGCCCCTGCGGTTTTTATTTTTTGCGCTATAAACAAAAGAAGAGCGACAATTTTGAAAAAAAACAAAATATTTTTTACTTTTTGCTATAATAAATATCCCATTTTTTTAAAAAAAAACTATTTTTTTACTCAGTTTAGGCCGATACGTATTCTTCTACATATTTTTGTTAAAAAAAAACGCAATAAGCGTATATTGATCGGTTTGCGCAAAAGTCATAGCGTCTACAAAATAGGGGATAGATTTATTGCATTTTTTTTTTTTTACTAGTAATGGCGGCGATCTGCGATTTTTTTTCGTGACTGCGACATTGCGGCAGACATTTTGGACACTTTTGACACATGTTTGGGACCATTCACATTTACACAGCGATCGTTGCTATAAAATTGCATTGATTACTGTGTAAATGTGACTGGCAGGGAAGGGGTTAACACTAGGGGGCGCTGCAGGGGTTAATGTATTCCCTATATGTGTGATTCTAACTGTGGGGGGAGGGGACTCAAGAGGAGGAGACCGATCATGTGTTCCTCCGTACTGGGATCACATGATCGGTCTCCTCTCCGTTGACAGGACGTGGAGCTGTGTGTTTACACACACAGCTCCACGGTCCCGCACGGTCCCGTTGTTTTAACGGGCAATCGCGGGTGCCCGGCGGACATCGCGGCCGCCGGCACTCGCACCGGGTTCCGAGCGACGCCGCGGCCGGGAATGGGAGGACGTCATATGACGCCCACCCAGGATGGGAGATCCACCTTGTGGGCGTCATATGACTATGGGCGGGTAGTGAAGGGGTTAAAGAATGATTAGCCTCTCTGAGTTTAACATTGGGAGTGTACACATATGACAGCATCAGAGTTAGGCAGGCAGTTATTCACCGGCGATAACACATGCAAAGAACACTTTCCACTCTCTCAACGCTTGCAATTTTCAGTGCTGACAGTGCTGTTGGAGGCAGGAGTGTGTACCTAGCTTCAGCATAACTGCACAAGTGCAGGATCAGTACAAGGTGTCAATGGAGTAACAGCTCCGATTCTGCTGGGTAGGTTGGGTGGGTTGCCAGTGCACCCAAGATGCTGACTCCCAGCAGCAGTTTCAAGTAGTTTAGCTGACTTTTCAGGTAATGCAGGCCTTTCAGGCACAGAAGCAAAATGTGGTAACTAAGGAATAGGATATAAACACAACTTTCAGAGAGAAATACAATATGTTGTTTAACAGAATGATGTGGGGACAGGACATTTTTAAGGTGATCTACCGACTTCTCCACTTCAAACTTAAAGTTTTGGATTAGAGATTATGACTGGTAACACAAAGGGTTTTGCCATTACATCTAAATATATAGTGGGGGAGATTTACTAAAACTGGTTCACACAGAATCTGGTGCAACTGTGTATAGCAGGAGTTTCCAAACTGCGGCCCAAGGGCCAGATGTGACCCTTTGCTTGCCTTTATCTGGCCCTTGGGGCATTATTCCTCCCAATGATATGAGAGACTATTTCTCCCACTGACACCAACAAAGTGGAACTATTTCTTCCACCGATACCAATGATGGGATACTATTACTCCTACCAATAGGGGCACTACTCCTCCTCCTATTGGACCACCAACCCTGAGGCCATATTTATTCTCACTGAACCCGGGACGGGACATTTTCTGCCTCCGCTGGACACAATCCGGCCTTGAAGGGCAATAAACTGGCCCTTTGTTTTAAAAGTTTGGAGATCCCTGCTGTATAGTAACCAATTAGCTTCTAACTTCAGATTGTTCAATTAAGCTTTGACAATAAAACCTAGAAGCTGGTTGATTACTATGCACAGTTGTACCAGATTCTGTGTGCTCCAGTTTCAGTAAATCTCCCCTAGTATCTCTAATAAAACAGTGTGTAATGGCTAAGGTTTTCAGTATTCCTCATACTTGAATCCAGCTTGCTTGTTTTTTTTTGAAAGGTCAATTAGGCTTATGACTGAGAGCTTAAAAGTTAGGAAGGGAGACTGTCCTGTTTCAGTTTTATATCACAGTAAGTACGCTTTAAGGAGAAAACATGAAGATATGAACATGGGATTATAAAAGTTGTCTAGTAAGGAACATATTTGAAATCAGGCAGTGTGGTTCATTTACTAAAGATGAATAGACTGTGAACTTGCAGTTGCATTCTGCAAGTGCATTTGTTCCAGAGTTTCGTAAATGAGTGTAAGCTCTGCTGACTTCCATCATCCAATCATGTGCAAGCAAAATAAATATATATTTTTTATTTCCCTTGCATGTGGGTATTCCTTGTAAAGTGAAGCTTCACCTCATATATAACGCTCTGGAGCAAATGCTCGTCCAGAGTCCAACTGCACTTGCATAGTGCTTGGTCTATTTGCTTTTAGTAAATCAGCAAATTGTTTCAGAAAAATCTATATTTAGTTTGGCCTCAAAAAAAGTTAGATCCAAATATCTTAAACCTAATGTATGAAGCATGAAAGGCCATGATTTGATCTAACTTCCATTAAGACTTCTCTAAGCTATAGCAATAGATGTGTCTCCTATAGATATAGGGAAAAAAAGCATTCCCAAAATATTGTTATTGGTTAAACTTTCTTAGGATTGAACATAACTGTTAATTTGACTTCTAAAAAGAATTCTGCTCTTTTCTTGACAGTTATCTTACATAGTATGATTAGTAGCAAGAATTCGACAGAAACACCACGTTATATGTAGCAGATCTAGACAAAAATCAATAACAAGATTATCAAATAGAATTTGGGAGGTGTAGAGTATTTCATTTGACTTTAAAAATAAATGACTGATCTGTAAATGAAGAAGACATACATTTTTAAAGTCCTTGCTTGTTCCCTCTTTGGCATAAAACACTCTTTATTGTTCTGCTAGCACTTTGACTCTTTTTCTAAGCTAATTGCAACATCTCTGTGACTTCCATCTAGCACACTACTGCTGAAAATTGTAGTAAATGCATAAACTGTGCCTTATTGATTTCTGTTGACATTTTACATGTCTCTTATGCATTCTTAACCTCTGTTTAGTAATTGCTAGTACAGAACACACTCGTGGATAATAAGATCAAATTAGGTAACTAAAAGGATTCCTTAGCAACAAAGTGCCGTATTATTAAAGAATGCATATGTGTATGTACCATTATACGATAATGATCTTCACATTCAAATGAGTAGTTTGAAAATAGAACTTCTAAGTGCCATATACTGTGCAAAATGAAAGCCTTCATTTCTTTTCATAATATGATAAAAAAAAAAATATATATATAATATATATATATAAAAAATATATATATATATATGTGTGTATATATATAGTTTATCTAGTTTATAACAACTATCTATTTCATTTCTGATATGTTGTTTCAACCAGTAAACATTTTAATGTATTTTTATCAAACTTGGGGGTTAAAAACTAAATCTGTTTCTACAGGCATGTTGAATCTTGTAATGAAAAGCATTGGCACAGTTGTAGGTACTAGATTGCATGTTAGGGATTTGAATATCAATAGTTTCAAAGATAAGAAAAGGGACAGCATCTCTGGGAAGCATTATCGCAAGTATTGTCACAAGTGAATACTTGTGTATATACCAAGCCCCCTAGCATTTTATGAATGAATATTTTATTGCTGAGGATCTCAAGATAATTCCAGCTCTCAAAAATTGTTTGTAAAGATGTATTAAGCTTTTTTTATATAAAGAGAAAGTGCAATATTTTATTAGTTTGAAGAGAGAACTGCCTGTTTGCTCAGTTTGAAATTAGGGCTTTACATTTTAATAGTTAAAGTTTTTGTCCATGCAGATTCATTTTAGTAGAAATCATCTAAAGGAACCACCATGCTAACTCTGTTGAAAAGTAGCTCTCTCACACACTACACTAAGTGTAATTGCAATAAATATAAAGAAAAAGGAAAGAAAAAAAAGAAATACGTGCTTTTCATCCCACAAAGTTAACACACACTAACAATGTAATAGTCAACTTTCTTTCCAGCAAAAATAAGCCATTGAGTCATGGTACTTGAGGTTTACACCAGGCTGTGAACTGTCTCCTTGTCGCTATGTCATTGATTGTACCAAAGGTATATAGTGCTCTGGGATAATTAGTATTATATGCTACAGGACAATCAGGAGCAATTAACAATATTTTTAACCATATGTATAATTTGTAGTTATAAAAGCATATGGCAACAGCAACCACCATCTTGGCCCTCTTCAGCGATCTGCCTCTTTTGGGGTTAGGCACCCTGGCCTCTGATGAGGTGGAGTTCCACCCCCTGGCTGTTTTGTGGCTAGGCTCCTGTAGCCTCCTGGAATATGTGACAGGGGTTTCCCAGGGGGCTGTTAGGGCAAGACATGTCATTCTGGCACAGGCTAGAATGGTGGTAGGGGATAGGACCACCAGAAATATGCAAAAAGAAAACATGGAAAGTTTTAAATGGGAAATAAAAATCCCTCACATGTGTTTTTTTTTTCTTCACTTTTATAAAAACTGTAAACTGTGAACGTTCCAGATTAGGGTCTCTCAAAATGCAATGGTCATCTCATCTTTCGAATCCCTGTGTTAGTGTGCCCTAGGACTGTATAGTGCTGTACCCTACACTAATACTCCACTAGTGTGTGGTAGCGTTTTGAAGTCACCGATGCAGAGACCAGGTTGGTCAGGACTGGAGGGACAATAATAGCGGGTGTCATGCCTAAATCCGCGTTTTCTGCAGACACGACATCTTCTTTGGGATGTTCTTTTTACAGGGGTACCAGGGAAGACATACGGAAAATGCCTCTCATGCAGCCGCCTCACTGCATTTGCGTTGGGAAGGTGGGGCATAGCACCGTCTGGAAACAGAATGGCTGTGACGATGTCTTCCTGGAATTTTAGGAAGGATCCAGTTCATCCTGAAGCTTTGTATAGCACAAAAGCATTCAGCAGAGCCAATTAAAATTAGTATACAGACACTTTTTTGTACCAGCTTTTGGCCTTACGGGCAATTAGGTACAGTGCCAACAAGTGATCGTTGAGGTCCACCCTTCCATGTTAAGGTTGTATTCATGGACACAGATGGGGTTTCTCCACAACACCAGTCGCTGTAAGAATATGGACTGTCGTATCTGCGTGAAGGGAGGACAGAACGAAAACATTCCGTGAATCCCTCCACTTCACTGCTAACAAATTATTACACTTCAAGCTGGCTCTCTCTCCCGTCTAAGTTGGGATTCTACAAACCGTTGGGGGAAGCTCCGGCGATTAGATCTCACGGTGCCACATGCGCCAATTCCACAATCAAAAAGGTGACTAAAAAGAGGAACGCTTGCATAATAATTGTCCACGTACAAGTGGTACCCCTTTCCGAATAAGGGTGACACCAAGTCCCACACAATCTTACAAGCACTCTTTATGTAGTCTGGGCAGTTCTCCGGCTCTACGTGATTATCTTTTCCCTCGTAAACCATAAAACTATATGTATAGCCTGTTGCCCTGACACAGAGTTTATACATATTAACCCCATATCTGGCACGCTTGCTGGGAAGATACTGTTTGATAGACAGCCGGCCAGAAAACCTGATCAGGGACTCATCAACGCAGACAACTTGATCGGGAGTAAACAAGGCTGCAAACTGCTGGTTGAAGTGGTTTACTAGGGGCCGAATTTTGTGAGGCCGATCAAATCCAGGGTCACCCCAAGAATGATAGAGTTCATTATCATTGAAGTGCATGAACCGCAAGATCTGCTCGTACCGTGCCCTGGCCATGGAGGCAGAGAACACGGGCATATGGTAAATTGGGTCAGTGGACCAATATGACCGCAACTCGCTCTTTTTAGTTATGCCCATGAGGAGGGATAGGCCCAGGAAGGTCTTAAATTCGGAAACAGTAATTGGTTTCCAATCTCTGGCAAGGGTCAACTGGGGATTAGCAGCGATGAATTGACCAGCATACAAATTGCTTTGGTCCATAATAGATTTATAGAGATCTTCCGTGACAAACAGCAAATAAAAATCAAGTTTCCACCTGAATTCCAGGGTTAGCCAGTGAATGGGGGAAGTACGGGTGCTGCAGAAGTGGTGGGCTCCCAATTCGAATTGGCAAATGCAGCAGGAAGGGCACTATGGGCTCGACGGGCCTGTGTTTGTCTTCTTCTTGGTGGCTGTGGCACACTACTCATGCTGGCCACCTCACCAGCTTGAACTGCACTTATGGTATTTGCCACGTCACCAAGTGTTACTGCAGTGCTGGATGTACAACCAGGATGTACTAGGCCGCTGGTGCTTGCCAGTTCACCAGAAGGATGAGCGGCACTAGTACTGGCTCTCTGCTCCATACGAGAGCCCTGCGGTTCTTGCACCTTAACGACAGCAGAAGAACGGGGTCGGGTACGCCTGACCTTGGAAGGGACCCCTACTCCGTCGTCAGAGCTATCTGTCAGGGTGTCGCTGCTGTCTACCGGTTTGTATTCTGAGCCTGAATCTGACAGATGGGTGACTTCCTCTTCACTATCTGTCATGGTCAGAAATGTGTAGGCCTCTTCACTACTGAACCTTCGATTTGCCATTTTGGTTCTAAATTTACTGGTACAGTAGTGAGACTCACAGGAAAAAGAGCTCCTGACTGTCAGCGACTGCTTCAAAAAAAAACTGTAAGCATAGTTACATAGTTACATAGTTAGTTAGGTTGAAAAAAGACACAAGTCCATCCAGTTCAACCACAAATAAAAAAAAAAAAAATATATATATATATATATATACATATATATATATCATACAATCCCATATACCCCATTCTATACCCACAGTTGATCCAGAGGAAGGCAAAAAAAACCCCAGCAGAGCATTCTCTAATTTGCTAAATCAGGGGAAAAAAATTCCTTCCTGATCCCCCGAGAGGCAATCGGATTTTCCCTGGATCAACTTTACCTATAAATGTCAGTACCCAGTTATATTATGTACATTTAGGAAAGTATCCAGACCTTTCTTAAAGCAATCTACTGAGCTGGCTAGAACCACCTCTGCAGAGAGTCTATTCCACATTTTCACAGCTCTTACTGTGAAGAAACCTTTCCTTATTTGGAGATGAAATCTCTTCTCCTCTAGACGTAAAGAGTGCCCCCTTGTCCTCTTTGTTGACCGTAAAGTGAATAACTCAACACCAAGTTCACTATATGGACCCCTTATATATTTATACATGTTGATCATATCCCCCCTTAATCTCCTCTTATCAAGGGTGAATAAATTCAGTTCCTCTAATCTTTCCTCATAGCTGAGCTCCTCCATGCCTCTTATCAGTTTGGTTGCCCTTCTCTGCACTTTCTCCAGTTCCCCAATATCCTTTTTGAGAACTGGTGCCCAAAACTGAACTGCATATTCCAGATGAGGTCTTACTAATGATTTGAACAGGGGTAAAATGATATCTCTCTCTCTGGAGTCCATACCTCTCTTAATACAAGAAAGGACTTTGATCGCTTTGGAAACCGCAGCTTGGCATTGCATGCTATTATTAAGCTTATGATCTACCAAAACCCCCAGATTCTTCTCCACTACGGATTCCCCCAGTTGTACTCCCCCTAGCATGTATGATGCATGCATATTCTTAGCCCCCAAGTGCATAACTTTACATTTATTAACATTAAACCTCATCTGCCACATAGTCGCACAATTTGACAGAGCATTGATGTCAGCTTGTAAATTGGAGACCTCCTGTAAGGACATTATTCCACTGTATAGCTTGGTGTCATCTGCAAAGACAGAAATGTTACTTTTGATCCCAGACCCAATATCATTTATAAAGATATTAAAAAGTAAGGGTCCCAGCACTGAACCTTGGGGTACACCACTGATAACCTTAGCCCATTCAGAGTAAGAATCATTAACCACGACTCTCTGAATTCTGTCTTTTAGCCAGTTTTCTATCCATTTACAAACCGATGTTTCCAAACCTGTAGACCTTACCTTACACATGAGCCGTGTGTGGGGAACTGTATCGAACGCTTTTGCAAAATCCAAGTATACCACGTCCACAGCCACGCCTCTGTCCAAGGTTTTACTTACCACCTCATAAAAAGAAATGAGGTTTGTCTGACAACTTCTGTCTTTCATGAACCCATGCTGTCTGTTGCTTAAAATATTTTTTTCCTGAAAGAACTCGTCTATGTGGTCTTTTAATAATCTCTCCAGTATCTTCCCAACTATAGAAGTTAAACTAACAGGTCTATAGTTACTTGGTAAAGACTTTGTTCCCTTTTTAAATATAGGCACCACGTTCGCCCTGTGCCAATCCAGTGGTACTATTCCTGTCATTAATGATTCCCTAAAAATTAGATACAATGGCTTTGAAATTACAGAGCTCAATTCTTTTAGGATCCGTGGGTGGATGCCATCAGGTCCAGGTGCTTTATCCACCTTTATTCTGTCTAAATATTTCTGGACCATATCACTTTTGAGCCATTGTGGATTTAGGGCTGTGTCACTACCACCCCCATTGTGGACATGAGCTCCCCCATGCTCCTTTGTATACACAGAGCTGAAGAAAGTATTTAATAAATTAGCCTTCTCTTTGTCCCCAGTCACCCACTCTAGATTATTTTGTAAAGGGCCTACATGCTCAGACTTGACCTTTTTACTATTAATATATTTGAAGAATTTTTTGGGGTTTGTCCTACTATCTTTTGCAATCTGTCTTTCGTTTTGAATTTTTGCATCCTTGATTTCCTTTTTACATATTCTGTTATGTTCTTTGTAACATTTAAATGACACTAGTGATCCTTCATTTTTATATGTTTTAAAAGCTCTTTTCTTAGCATTCGGAGGGATCAGGCCTTACTCTGTGAATGCTGCATTTATGTGTTTAGTGCTTTTGTAAGTGACAGTGATCGATTGATACTGCACTTCGGTGGGCTGGGCGGAGGGGTTAAACACAGGTGCTTGCAGGTATCTGGGCTGATCCCGCTAACAATGCATTTTTGGGAACCCTTAACTGCTGGGGACGCTGGTATAGATCTGATCAGATCAGATATCGATCCATTCAGACACTATACTACTAAGGGAGGTGTATGGTGTGGGAATGGGTGTTAGCACTCCTGGCACTAATCTGAGACTGCCTGGGGCAATGCATACCCTATCTGACAGTAAAACCCAAAAGATATCACCCGCCGGGTGATCAGGGGTTAAACCTTTATTTTGGTAATATACGGCGTGTGCCCTGACACTATAAAAAAAAACTAGCTAACTAGCGTCACCCGTAACACTAATACGGTGATCACTGGTGACAGGGGGTAATCACGGTGTTAAACCTTTATTAGAGGGGTTTAGGGGGGGTCCCTAGACCTATATGGGCCTACCACTAAGTACCCTAACACTGATTTTTGTTACTAATGACACCAGTACAGTGATCAAAAAAAAATATGAACACTGTACTGGGTGACACAGTGACGGGGTTGAAGGGGTTAACAAGTATACCTACGTGTACTGATGTCAGTGTAGTGTTGGTGCACTTACTCTGAGATGTCTTTTCTCCTCTCTCTGGAACAAAAAGACTTCCATGAGGAAAGATGACATCCCTGTTTACACTTACACAGGCAGGGGAAGGATTTCATTCGCCAGGACCGATCACCAGGTCCAGGACAGAAATCATTGGCCTGGAGACTGATCGGTTCTGAAGAGAATCCAATCATTGCAGCCGCCTAGGAGTGCACACGACTTTTAGCTTCAACGCTTCGCCCAGCCGGGCCAATCTGCCGCAGTATAACTGTGGCTGCTGGTGCAGAACTGGCTAAAAAATTCAACAAGTTAAAAAATTTATTAAAAAGTGAAATATCCGTAAAAGACAAGACAACATAAAACCATATAGGAATCAGCAATTAAAGTGGAGTTCCGCTTAAAAAAAATTTAAATTAAAAGTCAGCAGCTACAAATACTGCAGCTGCTGACTTTTAATAATCAAACACTTAGCTGTCCCAGGGTCCAGTGAAGCCCGCTCAACTCCCACTCTGGTCGGTGGTGCCGGCATTGTAACGGTGGGCGACTGGCTGTGGCTGCACAGCTGGGCACCGACTGCGCATGTGATTAAGAATAGAGATTTATAGAATGGATATAGAAATTTGGTGGTTTTGTTACATTCACTTTTATTGATATTTTTAAAAGAGATTTTGTACCTTTTTGAGTACTATCCCAAAAATCGCAGGTCCAGGGTGTCCTTTCCATGGGCTACAAACTGGAGTTTTGCAATTTTCCTCTTCTTTATGCTTCTCAACATGTGCCTTCCCCAAGGTTTCAAGGTTTCTACTCAAGGTTCCCCAACAGAGGAGATTAGCAATTTTTTGATCTGAAGACTCTCAAATTTTTCCTGGGGGTTCAAAAGTTTAGCATGGAAAATGCCAGGTCTTTCCTTGCCTTTCTCTTTCCAGGGGATTTTCTGGTCTCATGGACATCCTGGGTGATTATCTACGTATTCCTTTCTTTCCGCCTCATCTGCTAGCCACTATCTGCATTTTGCAATAAGACAATCAGCATTACCAATTTGTCACCTTTACTTTTGGCCTGTCCATGGCTCTCCAGGTCTTCACCAAGGTGCTTGCCCTGGTTTGGGCTCTTCTCTATACTCAAGTGATTCATGTTGTAGACTACCTGGATAATCTCCTGCTACAGGACCAGTCCTCCCAGTCCATGTCAGCCAATATCCAACAGGTGGTACAGGCTCTGCAGAGCTTTGGCTAAATACTTAATATGAAGAAGTAATCACTGGACCCATCTAACAGATTTGAAGTACCTGCGTCTGACCCTGTACAAGGCCTTATCCAGTACCTTTCTGCTCTGGGATAAACTACTGTCCCTTTCTTCTCATGCCGGGGCTGCCCTGACCCAGAGGAAAACATTTATTCTTGCTTTCATGGGGGTCTTGGGTATCATGGTTACCTCCTACAAGGCTCTACCATACACTCAGTTTGACCCCAGATCTTTCCAACTCAACAATTTGGCTGCATAAAGCAAATAGACTTGGTCCTTGGACCACCCCATGTGTCTAACCACCAATGCTATACTCTACCTAGTGTGGTGGATTTCTAACCCAGTGCTGAAGTAAAGGAAGCCCTTTCTTCCATGGTCATGGAAGGTTTTCATGACTGATGCCAGCCTGTTGGGCTAGGGAGCAGTCCGGAACACCCTAACAATGCAGGTGACTTGGTTGCTGAGGAAAGCTTATGTTCAAATCAACATTCTATAATTCAGGTTTTTTTTGTAGTCCTTCAACACTGGACTCATCTATCGTGAGGTCACCCGGTAAGAATCCAGTTGGACAATGCCCTACCCATGGCCAATATCAGTTATCAAGGAGGCAAAAGGCATCACTCTGCTGTAAATTGATCAGATTTGATCCTCTTTTTGGAAGAACTTTATGTTCTGGTCCTGTCCACTAATACAGGCTTGAACAATTGACTGTTTCAAAAATTACGTGTAACCAGGCCCAAGTACCTTCAATTAGTTTAGCCTTGTCCACACATTTTCACCTCCCTAGATTCTCCTTTGCCTGCTTCACAGGAAGCAGGGCATTTCAGTGATCTTCTTCTTAACCTCCTTGGCGGTAACCCCGAGTCTGGCTCGGGGTCAGTTTTTTATGCTGGGAGCGGTAACCCCGAGCCAGACTCGGGCTTGCGTTGCGGGATGCAGGGGGGAAGTTACTTACCTTTTCCCCTGGATCCTGCGATGTCTCCCCGCTGTGTGAGCGAGCCGTCCGCTCGCTCGATTCACACAGTGCCGGGTGCCGCCGATCTCCGTTCCCTGTGACGTTACGACGCACGGGAGCGGAGATCGGCGCCAAATTCAAAAAAGTTTAAAAACACAACACATATACAATACTGTAATCTTACAGATTACAGTATTGTATACAAAAAATACACACCCCCTTTGTCCCTAGTGGTCTGCCCAGTGCCCTGCATGTCATTTTATATAATAAAAAGATTTTTTTTCTGCCTGGAAACTGGAGATTGTCCATAGCAACCAAAAAGTGTCCCTTTATGTCAAAAGTGGTTTTAGACCAGCTAGAAAACACCGATAAAAAAATAAAATCACAATTTATCATCAAACAATAAATTTAATGACAGCGACTATTCTGCAACTGAGCAAATTTCAGTGTTTTTGATTTGATTACATTATTGAATCATTTTTTATATATATTTTTATTATATTATAATTTATTATTTTGTGTTTCAAACTTTATCATACCCGGGATGTCTACTAGACTCTGGTTCGGACAGATTTAAGTGAGTTATTCATAAGAATTGCAGGCCTACAATATAAAAACGCCAAATTTCCATGCAAAATAATTGTACCGCTTTCAGCACTAAATTCCAGCCAGAATCATACCGCCAGGGAGGTTAATGCCAAATTGCCCCAGTAGGTCTTGGTACTCAGACATACTCAAACTTCTGGCAGACACTCTCTGGGCAATTCATGTCTCAAGAGTCAGTTTTCTATCCTGCTTCTCAGTTGCTGGCTTTAATGACATGGAATTCTGTTTCAGAGACCTTTGGCCTCTCACTCTTTAGTTAAAGCAACTACACGGATTAGCTCACATTTCTCTTTCTGTTTTTCCCCTGTGCCCCCTGGGATATCACAGCCCCATTTGCTCCTTTTAGGGATATTCCTTGGTTTGACCTTTACCAGGGGCCCCTTCTTCTGGCTATCACCTCTGTGAGGAGAGTCTCTGAGTTGGCTTTATACTTTAAGGAGCTTTTCTTAGTGTTGCAAAATGACAAAATTGTCCTGAAATTTAAGATCTTCTTCCCCCCCCGAAGATGGTCTCTGCCTTTCACCATAATTAGAATATCTTCCTTCCTTATGTTCCATTTTCCAGAAACATCTTAAGGATATTGCTCTCCACTATCTGGGTGTGGTGCGCTGTGAGAGTTTACTTACTTCTCTACCTCCACTATTGCTAGGTAGAACTGACAAGTTATTATTAATTAATCCCATAATCTGAAAGATAAGGTTCCTCCCTACCTGTTAAGGCACACGCTACCAGATTTGTTAGTGCTTCCTGGGATTTTGAACATCAAGCATCTGTTTCTCAGAACTCCAAGGTCATCACCTGCCAATTTCAGATGTTACAAGCTGTTCTCTGTGCCTGTCTAGCTTTTCTGATCCATTTATAACATGGTGTTGTTGTTGCATTGCCCAGTCATAATGACAACAGGAAAATTTAAATTTTTGGCCTACCAGTAAAATTTGTTTCCTGAAGTACAGTACAGGACACAGCTGCCATCCCCCTTCCCTTTGCTTGCTAAAAAGCTGAGGATAGCTGGGAGTGGGAGGGGTTATATTGGGATATGTCTATGAAGTTTATTTTTCTGCTAGTGTCCTATCACCTGAATGCACCTGCACACAACCCAGTTGTAATGATTAAAAGCCCTATGCCCTGTATTATACTTCAAAATCAAATCATCTATATTTATTTTTACTCTATGAGTCTTGTGCTAATGTAACTGTAATTTGGCCTTTAGACCGCCATACAGGAGACTTTAGATGTATGTTAAGTTTTAACGTGCTATAATCTTTTTTCTAGAATTAAGCTCTCAGTTAAACCCATAAAGATTAAGTCTTCTCAATTAGGCCTGCAAATTCGTAGTCTAAGAGTAATTCAATTTAACATGTCTAGGATAGAGTAATTAAACCTGTGTGTTATTTGTTTATTTATTGCCATTTGTGTCCAGTTGAGAAGCTGTTCCTGTACTTCCTGCCCTGCAGATGTAACAGGAAGTAAGAATAAATGCACTCTTAGACAGCTGTTACTGAAAGAAGTGTCCTCATTAAAAGATTAGTGGAGACACGGTGAGAAATCGAAATCAGATAGGGGTTCTAACTCTTCACTGCTTAATATAAAACTTAAAAAAAAAAATTGGGCTTTTTTATACATCTTTACTAGGCTGTAAAAATACATTTTAGGTTGCCAACCCAGCTGGCATCTGATCCCATTATTACAGCATTAGAGCTCATGGCAGAGCTGTAGAGAATGGCCATAGAGGATTTAAATCCCAAAGTCTGTTTGGGATATATTGGGGAGAGCTTGGAACGAGTTTTTATTGTAGTCAGTGTTCTCATTTGATAGATCCCTTCACTTACTGTATTTCTACCATGTTTTATTGCTCTTTGTTTCTCTGCTTTAGAGAATTCACTGCATTTCTTAACTGTTAGGGGTGGACAGGAAGTGAGGAGGAAGCTCTCCAACAGGGACACAGACACAAATGAAAACCCGGCAAACACTTTATCACTCTGAACAAAATGGATTTTTTTTCCTCCATTTGAGTTTTAATGTATTTCTCCATTTTATTTATATATGTAATTTGGGTAAAGCTTTTAAGTGCACTTTACATACTGTAGCACCCATTTCTCTTGTCAGGAGCAGACTGAATAATTGATATTCAGAGGAAACAGGTTGTATGCTTTGTTAAAGTGAACCTGTTCCAAGCCTGGGAAATTCAAATTGTACATAATGTGAAAAGATGTTCAGAGGTAACCTTTACTGAGAAATCCATTTCAAAATGATTAGTAGATCCAAAGCTAAATGCAACTGGATGTGTATACACATCTCAACAATCCTGTAAATGCCCTTGACCCCATCCCTTATACCATATGCCTGGAGCATTGTTATTGGTTGGGCATAACACTATTATATCAGGGGCCTAATAGTCATTCTCAAATGGCAGGAGGGCCAAGCCTGATTTACAGAAGTTGCTTTGGCTGCCAAAGCCTCCATAACCTCCCTGTCTGTTGTTTATTTGTCATGCTGTTTTCACTGAAGGTAACCTCAGTTTATGCGTTTTATTTATCATATGCTCAGTTTGACTTTGTATATTTGGGAAGGGCTTACTTAAACATTTACTTTGCTACTGATAAAGCATATTATGTCTCCAGTAATTTACATTACATGTCAATGAACTGAACCTAACCTGGCAAATTTACAATTAACAGAGGATATATGCAATGGGTCTGCTTTGCTAAAGCTTATGCGCTTACACCATCACATAATTTGTGTGTTAGCAAGTACATTTTATCCTTGCCTATTTTATTATGTGCTCACAATGCACATGTACAGAGGATCCAGAATGAACATGCTGAATGGTTTGCTTGTATATTCCATTGTCCTAGCATACTTCAGGGTAAGGAGTGACACACCTAAAATTCAAATGATTTTCTTTTTTCTAATAAATGTAAATCTACCCAAGCTTTGTTAAGAAATGTATATATGCATCTCTTGTAGAACCAAAATATATAAAAAGTTCACACTTGCGCTGGGAAAATGACAGTGCCTCTGAGCATGTTTCCAATAATAAATACCTGTATTTTTTGCTCCAATTGAACAACCTGGCACACAGTTTTACTGACCTGTTGCTTTGCTTGGTTCCTTTAATTTCACTTTTTTAGGCTTATATACATTCATTGTCACCTGGTGTTTCTTCTGGTAGCACAGTCTCTATTGTAGATTGACAACATTTACTCATTGTACTGTATCTCTAAAGGAGCAGTGCTGTCATCCTAGGACAGAACGGGTGTGATTTACTAAAACTGAAGCACCCAGAATCTGGTGCAGATGTGAATGACAGCCAATTAGCTTGTATGTTCAGCTTGTTCAATTAGGCTGTCTCCCCTAAAGTGTTTTAAGATTATAGAACACTTCCCCTTCTCGTCACCTCAATAACAGGCTGAACATGTTCTGTAAGACACAAAGGTAACCTGGACAAGGCTGATAAGACTGCTTTAGATAACAGTGGCAGTATGCACAGGTAACTTTTTGCATTTATTAAACAGATATAACAAAACTCAGTGGTATATTTAATGGTGTCTTAAACAGACCAAAAGGGAACAAATAAGAGAAGTTCATTGCTGGGGTTTACATACACTTTGTCTAACGAGCTGGTCACATTGTGCATGTATTAGAACCAAAGGCACATTTTCAATTCTGGATGTAAATCTTGCATGGCAAACTAGATCTACACCGTACACGATATAGATATATGCTATGTGTGTGTACATCCGAACACTCATGCAAGAGCACATTTCAGGTTTACCATAGCAATTTATTCATGCTTTTGCTCATTTCCTTTAGTAAACAAGGTCTAATATGTAAAACAATGTGTACTGCTGTACTTCAGTAAAACAAAGCTTATCAACAATATTCAAAGTGAATATATCACAAACAAAATGCAGCAACAAGCTGGTCTTTCTGCAATTAAAAAAAAAAAAACAAGTCCCTGTATTTGACAAATAATGTAAATAATATACATGAACAGTGGGGTTGGCTCATCAGTCTGACTGATGTCAGAGATGGTCTGTAGATAAATTAAAATAAAATAAGGTAGAAAATAACTGCAGTATTGAATACAAAAGTATAGCATTTAAAGAAAAATATATACAAAATATGTGCATGTATATTGAGTCTATTAACAGTAACCTTAAAGAGTCAAAGCAAAAATGGCATTGATATTACGTTAGAATTCCAAAAAAGTTACTACCAATGAAAACATAATACACTCAATTGAAAATGCTTTACACTTATATACAAAGCTTTACTTTATAAATGTCAAAGTTCATTGAGCTATATTGAGCCTAATGCCCATATAAAAAAACGAGCCATAATAAGTTAGTGTAGTAATGCAACCATAGTGATACTTAAAAAGTTGAATTGCAAAAGTAAGTGAATACATAACTCTCACCAGAACAGATGCAGCAGATAGTTAAAGTAATGAGAGGAGCTGCTAGCACGAATGACAGAATTATTTCACATATCACAGGCACAGCCTACTTTATCAGACTTGATTATTAGCCAGTAGTAATAAAAGGCAGTACACATTTTGCCAACCATAAACCTGGCTATAAGTACATTAAGCCGTTTTCCTACTAGTACAAAATGTCTATATATATATATATATATATATATATATATATATATATATATATATATATATATATATATATATATATATATATATAGTACTGTGCAAAAGTTTTAGGCAGGCAGGTGTGGAAAAAATGCTGTAAATTAAGAATGCTTTCGGAAATAGAAGTGGTAACAGTTTCTTCTTATCAATGAGCAATATGGAAAGTAAATGAACAGAAGAGAAAACCAAATTAAATGAATATATGGTGTGACCAACTTTGCCTTTAAACAGCAACAATTCTTCAATTCTTCTAGGTACACTTGCACACAATTTTTGAAGGAACTCAGAAGGTAGGGTTCTTCCAAACATCTTGGAGGACTAACGATGTAGGCTGCCTCATATCCTTCGTGTCTTCATGTAATCTCAGGCAGACTCAATAATGTTGAGATCAAGGTTCTGTGGGGGCCAAACCATAATTTTCAGGACTCCTTATTCTTTTTTACACATTAAAGATAGTTCCAAATTACATTGGCTTCATGTTTGGGGTCTTTGTCCTGCTGCAGAAAACAGTTGGAGCCAATCACACACCTCCCTAATGGTATGGCATGTTCGATAATATCTGCCTGAATTTTTCATATTTAAAGACACTTGATTTACAGAAATGCAGCCACTTGCAACTTACAATGAACCTGCACCATGCTTCACTGTTGCCTGCAGACATTCATCTTTTGTTTCATGAAGAAACTGCCTTTTGCTACAGCCAAATATTTAATATTTTGACTCATCAGTTCAGAGCACCTGCTGTAATTTTTCTGCACCCAATTTTCTATGTTTTCTTTGCATAGGACATGGAAAAAAGGCTAAGAGACTCAACTATGCATGAAAATCTAGGAACTGGGGTGCAGAAAATAGCACCAGGTGCTCTGGACTGATGAGTCAAAATTTGAAATATTTTGAGGCGGCTTACATCCACAGATGGTCGGTGGTTAGTTCTCCAAGATGTTTGGAATGACCTACTTGCTGGATTCCATCAAAAAACTGTGTGCAGGTGTACCTAAAGGAATTGAGGAAGAAAAATTGTGTGCAAGTGTGCCCAGAAGAATGAATGCTGCTTTGAAGGCAAAGGGGTTGATTTACCATAAACTGGAGAGTGCAAAATCTGGCACAGCTCTGCATAGAAAGCAATCACCTTTTAGTTTTTTTTTGTCAAAGCTTAATTGAATAAGCTAAAGGTAGAAGCTGATTGCCTTACTATGCACAGCTGCACCAGATTTTGTATTCTGCAGTTTTAGTAAGGCAACCCCAAAGGGTGGCCACACCAAATATTGATTTGATTTGGATTCCTCTTCTGTTCATTTACTTTCCGTTTTGTTAATTGATAAAAAATAAACCATTAACCGCTTCAATACAGGGCTTTTAAACACCCTTCCTTACCAGAGCACTTTTTGCGATTCGGCACTGCGTCGCTTTAACTAACAATTGCGCGGTCGTGCGACGTTACACCCAAATAAAATTGACGTCCTTTTTTCCCACAAATAGAGCTTTCTTTTGGTGGTATTTGATCGCCCCTGCGGTTTTTATTTTTTGCGCTATAAACAAAAGAAGAGCGACAATTTTGAAAAAAAACACAATATTTTTTACTTTTTGCTATAATAAATATCCCATTTTTTAAAAAAAAAACAATTTTTTTCCTCAGTTTAGGCCGATACGTATTCTTCTACATATTTTTGGTAAAAAAAATCGCAATAAGCGTATATTGATCGGTTTGCGCAAAAGTTATAGCGTCTACAAAATAGGGGATAGATTTATTGAATTTTTATTTTTATTTTTTTACTAGTAATGGCGGCGATTTGCGATTTTTTTTTCGTGACTGCGACATTGCGGCGGACACTTCGGACACTTTTGACACATTTTTGGAACCATTCACATTTACACAGCGATCGTTGCTATAAAATTGCAATGATTACTGTGTAAATGTGACTGTCAGGGAAGGGGTTAACACTAGAGGGAGCTGGAGGGGTTAATGTGTGTCCCTAATAGGAGTGATTCTAACTGTAGGGGGAGGGGACTTAAGGGGAGGAGACCGATCATGTCATCCTCTGTACTGGGATCACATGATCGGTCTCCTCCCCGCTGACAGGACGTGGAGCTGTGTGTTTACACACACAGCTCCACGGTCCCGCCCGGTCCCGTTGTTTTAACGGGCAATCGCGGGTGCCCGGCGGACATATGACGCCCACCCAGGATGGGATCCACCTTGTGGGCGTCATATGACTATAGGCGGGTATTGAAGTGGTTAACACTTCTTTTTCTAAAAGCATTCTTAATTTTCAGAATTTTATCACACTTGCCTAAAGTGCTGTACTTTTGCACTGTGTAGTACCTAAACCTCAAAACATTCTAGTTATCTTCATGTAGATGTAGGGTTTTAGAGCTGGTACATATATGCTTTTTGTGTTAGGAGAGTAGAAGTACAGAGATTGCATAATATGTTCTGCCACAACACGGCACAGGTTATACATACACACTGCTGACATCTGTTGTATAGTAATGGCAATGGTGGTACACTGTGACCTTCTCTGTAGTTATTTTCTACTTCACTGCTAACTACAGCTATGGCTTGATAATCTCATCAGCTGTGTAAAAAGAAGTTTAAAGAAGCCAATGTTTTGTTTAGGAGCCCAGCTGATTGACATGGCTTATCCTACCAAACCTTTAGTTGTTGGAGCATCTTGCAGATAGATAAATGAATAAATTGGTTCACTGTGCATGCTAGCCACTAGGGCAGCTGATAAACATGCAATGCCAAGAAAAGAATTTTGTGCATTAGCTCTGAAATGACAATATGCTGGAACCACTCAGTGTTTAGATTTGCTTCATTTGGAAATCTTTTAAGTAGTAATAATAATGTTTTGAGGAAATTGAGTGGAACACTAAATTATTCTCTGAAACCTGATTTCTAACTGTGCAAGGCTAAAGAAGCTGAAAATCAATGTACTTTTAAAGTCATTAGAGAGCAAGAGTCAAACATGTCTGTGTTGCTGTGCCGAAGCTTTTAGTGAGCCATAGTATTATTACAAAATCAGCCAGAATCTGCATTAATTTCACAGTCTTTTTCTTCAAGATACCCAAGGGTGCTTGATGAATAAAATGGAAATTTCAAAAGGCTGTGTTTTTATTAGTTAAGGGGGCAATGAGCCTTGAAAGTGCTGCATTTGACCCACACGGTAGCCGATGCTGGCATGGGTAGCGTTGAGGGATTATGTATTCTAAGCACTAAAATGCTTTGTTTGAAGGTATACATACAAATAAAGGCTGGAGTCATTTAAGACTAATTTAAAATCTATAAACAAGTATTACAGCAAGTACAGTTCATTAAGTGTAAGACTTGATGTTCATTTTTCATCATCTGTGCAATTGTGTGCATCACTTTGTGTATATTGGTCTGATAGATGTTTAAAATGCACTAGATATTTGCAGTATTGAACACTGTAAAAAGGTTGCCTAGTTGTAAAGCATAAATCTAGGTTAGCTGTTTTCCTTATATAGTGCCCCTGGATGTTTGGCATAAGATTGTATTCTTTATCTGCCTCCAGGTTCCTCAGTTGCCCTAGAACCTTTAGCATATTATGGATGATGGGGAGCAGTGCAGGGTTGTAATATCTGCATTCTTACATTATTTCCCTCATTATTCTGGGTAGCAGAATGATCATGATTATAGGAGTGGAACAATTTCAGCATTGGCCCCACACAGAGAGGCCCAATCGTTCTTTGCAGACGTTTAATTTTCATTTATACATCCCCTTTCCACCCTCACCTAGTGAATGTTCATAAAAAGGAGAAGCACACACTTCTTGTGATGCTTCTATCTCCCCCTATCTAAGCTCGGTTTTAAAGACTGTACAGTAGACTTCAAGAGGCTGGAACCAAGTCAAATTCCAAAGTAGCAGGAATGGACCCACTGTATAAGGCCTTGTGTAGCCAGCAAAGAAAGTGTAGACTGGGTGTGTGATGGAGGAAACAAACCTGCAGCAAAACACACATTTGCTCCAAATCTGAATTCTATGTTTCGGCTACAAATTATTTTAAGTATAGTGTAGTGGTTTATTTATCCAAGCCCCATATTTCAAATTATGACCAAAGATTTTAATTGGAACAGCCAGAGTACATAGATCTTTCTTTCACCTGCTTTAAATGTAGGATGTGTGGCCAAGAAGAATTATATTATGCAAGCAGCTAAGAGGGAAGAATCATGGGCCAGCTCAAAGATAGCTTATAAACAGCACATTCTTGTCTATCAGCTAATATAGAAAACAGAGCAGTTCAAGCACTATGTTTTTGACGTTTGTAAAGATAAATATATCAGCTTATGGATTAAGCCACATCTTTTATTGTTATTTGTGTGGTTTTAATTTTTGTCTGGACCCTGGATTTAAATATACATACATACAGGAAAGGCAATCTCAACACTCCAGTTGTGATGAAACTACAAATCCATCATGGGATTTGTTCTTCACCACAGCTGGAATGTTGAGGTTGTCCATCCCTACTGTAAATGTTTTCCCTGGCTAAAGTACTTGGCAAGATAGGAAAAAGTTAACTATGTTACTGGAGAGGACACCAATAAGCTTGCAAAGGCACTGTAGCTAATTCAAGCAACTATGAAAAAAATATTAATACTTTAAAATGAATATGAAAGCTAATTCTTGAAATTAATTACAGTTATAAGAATCATATGTAAAGGCAATGTGTAAGATTATGTAAATACATGTATTAATTTGGTGTAACATCACTAAAACATTCAAAACGTAGTAAAAAACTGCCATGTTATGTAATTCATATTTATTGTTTTGTAGTCATAGCATCATAAATGTAAACTAAAACATTTTGAAAGAAACAGTTATGCTATGTATATTTTGCGCAAACACGTCTGAAAATATGAGATATACTGTTTTTTCAATAAGACATTGCAAAAAGGGGCAAAGATGTGCAAACGGCAGTAACCCAAAACAACTAGACAAAAAGTGTCTTTAACTGATCACACTGCAGAAAGGTAGAATTAAATTGGATGCAATGGTTTCTATTCTACCCCTGCACTTTGCACTGCCTTATTGTATAAACTAGGTGATGATATCCAAAAATTATAAATACAACCACCATATGCTCTATTGTACAGTATTTACATCAGACAGTTATGGTTCCCTTGCTGCCTATATAAATAGTCATAATAATCATGGTAAAATTAGAAAAAATATAAAAGCTTATACAGTGCCTGTAACTGATTATCTGTAGATCTCTCTCTCTCTCTAAATATGTGTATCCACCAATGGTTGAAAAGAACACTTCCCCATTTTGTTTTTTGTTTTTGTTCTTTCTTTCTTCTATGATCGGATTAGCAAGTCAGCACTGTAAGTACCAAACCACTAAAAAGTTCCAGGAGTTGTTACTTTCATGTACTACTGAGAACAGTGTCGTCTTGTGGCCGTTCTCGTAGACTGTGTTGGTTTAACAAGCGTCCAACCCTTTTGTCTTGTTGTTTTTTTTTGTCTTTCCTGCCCCCTGTCCCCTTGTCCCCACAGGCTGTGCGTTTGTTACATTTTCTACAAGGGCAATGGCACAGAATGCAATCAAAGCCATGCACCAGTCTCAGACCATGGAGGTACTGTATCATCTGCCCTTTCTTTGTTTTCTTTGTGCAAATTATTGGATAAAACAAAAGTCGTTCTTTATGTACAGACTGTTAACATGAAAATCACAGATCCAAAAACCCAACATTAGCCTCTCATCACACCATGTATTAGCCTTCCACAACAGGTTATAAGGCTACATAGTTTTCTACATTGTACATCTTAGGTCCATTCAACTTAATCACAAATCACATCATATCATAGTTTATTTCAGCTGAAATGCATCCTAACATGGTTTGTACATTTATGTCAACGACAAGACAGCTGAATGCATGATGTGTAGCCAAGAAATGCATTATGAAAGCCCACCACAAACACTTTCAAGTAGTCCCAAATGTAACAATGTGAAAGTTCATCTTCTAGGGTATGTGTATCTATGGAGGGACTTGGTCTGTGTTTAAGTTGGGAAGCTGGAATGGAGACAAAAGCTCCAATAAATTACTAAATCGTTTAAAGAAATGCAGAAAAACATTTACAAAAAAGGACGAACAAAAATATTCCTCTACAAACCTAAATATGTGTCATTGTATAAAAATATACTGTGCAGCTGACTGCATTTTTATTACCAGCTATTTCAGGTCAAAGGCAACTCATAGAGGATAGCCTAGGCCAGATTTACTAAAATCTATGTCTATGGGGGAAGGCAGATGCTGATTGGTTGGTGGTTTTCAGGAGATACATAATTTATGTAGGATAGTATTATTACTGTTCCTGAAACAAGCATCCAGAAGGGCAGCCTATGACACTCACTTTTTTACATAGTATTTTATATAGTAGTAATGAAGTCCTTCAGCCCATTTGTCCACATTTTCTGCCTTATTCAGCATGCATGTGAAATGCATTATTCTTTAACGATCTATTTTTGTAGTGACTTCTGAAGTTTCTTATAGGACACAAGGGAAGCAACAGATAAACTTATCCTATATACACATACCCTAGCTAGAGATTTGGCATCAAGTAAAAATTATTACAACACAAAAGTATCTCCCAACAGTGCAGTTAAAATAAACAGATAATACATATGAACATGTCACAGCAATGCCATTAAAACATAACATCTACCTTATGCATTATGATAACAAACCACATTGAAAGGCAGAAAAGTGTAGTGATTACTGTTAATATTCTTTATTACCTATTTGGTAATTTTACATTAGTACTGTTTTTTGGAATATCACTTGTGTCCAGTAGGAGGTGACAAACATTGTTTGTTCTTTGTGGAAAACAAAGACAATCTGAAATATTGTGTTTATATGTACACCCCAAAGATTAACTGTAGGTAACTGCCAACAACTCCCTTGGCAACATATAGAATCAATTGGACACAATGGAAGTGCCAAAGCCTGTACAGGCATAACAAAGTATTACATTGTAGTTACATTTTTACTGTTCTTCCTACTAAAGAAGCCATGCCATCAGATATAATTTAATCCTACAAATACCTAACATGTGGCATACTGATCCAGAGCTATATATTACTCTTAATTTCCATAGCCAGATCTTTTATTTCACATAAATGGGCCTTCAAAGGACAATATGGCTGATTAATATCACCACTCTCTGTCAGATAACCTTGCAATTACCAGACTTTAGGTCACCATGGTTCAACAGACCTAAATCAACATCCAGCAGGCAGTTTCTCCAGAGAGTTTCCGATTTTAAATCACCAGTGACACCTAGTCTTGACTTGTAGTCACACAGCAAACCAGCCTTTACATGGTAAACTACAATTGTCTTTTTATCTCCCACATGAATAGTTGTTACCTTAACACTATCATTCCAAGATAATTTAATTTCCTATTTTTTAATCCAGCAAAAAAAAAATTGCATCAATTCATAGCAATAAAATAAAATCATTCTACAAAATAGAGATAAAACAAGGGTTATACATTATAATGAAATGACATTTCAACTTAGAAATAGAACTCTTTAGGCAAATTGTATGCCAGAATAAAATAAAAATCCAAACATCTGTGATCTAACCTGCTCATTGTTTGTCAGTGATCTAAATGTTCCCAGTTTGTGTGGCATGGCATTTAGGCCTAGAGGAACCTGAAATGTGCTGTTGATTTAAAAGATGAAAAAATGTCTACATATGAAATGTCGCATTGCTACAATACCACCTGTGTTTGTTGCACAATTATCTCAAACATTAAAAAGAAAGGTTCGTTTTGATACAGAGCACTGACTTCTGAAATTACAGCTTGGCCTGCTGTGGTCTTGCAATTATATCTTTGAAATCCTACACAGAAAATTGGTTCCCACTTTATCAAAGTGATATTTAACCTGTCTAAGCTATCTTTTTTTTTTTAACTACTTCAGTGAAAGGAACATGCAGAAATAGATTTCATAGATGGAAAGAAAAAAAGCGTGCAGTATATTAACATATTAATAAGTACAGTGAATTTTAGCATGCACTACACACTATATTCCCAACATATGTATGTTTGCTAAAAAGTGTATTTGGCTGGCACGCTGTGTACAATTATTACAGTACATAATCGTGAATACATCAGTTATATAGATGCGTTGCATTTATGTAATATAAACCTTCAGTTGGGATATTTAAGTAGATTTTATATTAGGCTTGTCTTTTATCACTTTTGATGCAATACACTTTAGGGTAAGTAAGGTTACAGTTACCTCTCAGGCTACAGTACTGAAACTCTTTAAAAGAGTCTGTTGTTAATCAAATAATTGTACATAATTAGGATGGAGAAAGCGTTTTCAGAGGATGGGCAAATAGTTAAGGGTGCAATTCAGTAGAAGCTAATGGTATCATGACATCACTAGCTTTAAGTGAACTGATATGCATTCAAATGTTGATAATGGTATATTACTGAAAATTATCAACTACAATCACTAATTAAAAAACTGCAGTAGCAGATTCAGATAGCATATCATTCAATACCATTAACAATACGATCGGGTTAACTCAGCTACTAATATATAGTTACCAATAAGAATTTTATGTTGATCTCAAAAAAGGGAAATCTAGCTAATTTGAATAGGTTATAACACTTCACACATCAGCGTTGCTCTACCTTATTAAATACACATGTTTATTTACATTAAGTATAATAACTTTCAGCTGCATATTTTTTAGGTGCAGTAAATGTGATATTCTTCAGACATTCACTGCAGGTGAATCAGACACCAATTTAAAACACATGCATCAGGAAGATACACTTGCAGTGAATGTGTAATGAGTGTCACAATTATTGCTTTAAAATATACACCCTAATGTACATTACCAAACTGAATGACAAGAAGTATAAGGAAATAAAATGTCATTCCAGTGCATTTAAATATGGAGGCATAAATAAAACATCATATCTGTACACTCATAATTAGCAGCACCCTAGAACTATTGTAAACTGAAACAACCAAAATGGCATTGCATTGACATATTCTTATATACACCTTCAAATTACTCTCATACCATCTACACTTGCATACAAAGGGACCAAATAAAAAATTAACAATCGAGTATTTAGTCTGTGATTATGTCATGGTCTTTCAGAATTTTGCACAAAAAACATTAATATTGAAGCTTCCATTACTGGTTGATTTCAGCATGCATCTATACTGTGTTCTGTATACTGTATTATGTGTATAATAATTTTCTATGGCTATGATATTGTGATGTTATGTGCTGTGTTTTGAAATCAAAACTTGTCAATAGACTTGATTTTTTATTTTATCTTGCTTTCTTCTTTTGTATGTTTGTTTATTTGTTTGCAATGCTAGTCTATCCCACAGCATGTTGGGTACTAAATCTTCATTATGGCACCATGTTGTGACCCATTAATCTGTGGCTTTGTTAAATGAGAGGTGAAAAGCACAGTGCATGAAAAATGTCATAATTTAATTGTTTTCAGTTTTTCAGATGTAATGAGATTGGCAAACTAAATCTATCTTCTTTTAGTGAACAGAAAATTTGAACTTTGGTTGAAAATCTTCAACTTGTAATCAAAATATTTTTCTTCCAGGACCATGCCTGTATGACAGTATAGTATAGCAATCTGTTAACCAAGATACATTACAATTAGGCCATAATTGTATATCCAAATAATAAAAATAACCATATATACAATAATAACAATAAAATTAGAATGTATCTGCATACAGTTTAAACAAATTAAGTAATTACAATTATTATGTATTTTTCTTGAGGGAAAAATTATAAATTGTATGTATCTGATTCCCCCACTTAAACTTAAATTACATTGTTAAAAACAATAAGCAGATGTTTGTAAAATAAAAAATAAAAAAACAATAACTTCATACAGTATTTAGTTTTCTCCACCTTCCTTAAATTTAGAAAGCAAGAGTATTATTAAATAGTAAAAGTCTTCTGATGCCCAGCTCACATGGAACTCAAACTCCAAACTACAAAAGTACTTTTGTTTAGTTTTGTATAAAATGGTAAAGAATTAAAACCAATGTCTTATTTTTACTGATGTATGTGTCCCTGGTAGGAGGATTTCACTCACTAAAATATACAGCATATAACTTTTATTAGTAGAGTGTGAAGGGCTGAAACCTCTGTCAGTCCCGACAGGGACATTAACAGCCTTAAGGCTGGGTTCACACTAGAGATCGCAGCGGCTCACAGCAGGAATATGGTGCGTCTCCATTCACCATTTCAGGTCCGATTTCACCCCAAATTTTGGGCTGAATTCGGACCTGAAATGGACCAAAAGATGCACAGGGCTCCTGTGCAATTCGCACCGAAGCCGCTGCAGAGATGTGTGAAGCATCTCCATAGAGAGCCAGTCATAATCTCCTGCTATGCAAATTGGATGCAGATAAAACTGCATCCAGTTCGCAATAGTGTGAACCCAGCCTAAAACCTAAGAGGAAATACCCTTTTTTAATCTATCCAAAGCAAAAAAAAAGATTTAGCTGGAGTTCCATTTAAAGGAAAGCTGGCTGAGTAATTGGCATTTAATTGATTTAGATACAATTGGCCTAATTGAAATCTGACATTGGCTAAAAGTATGGATGAGAACAATTACTATATTTTAGGAGTTGAATCTTTCTGGACACAAAATGCCTTCATGTGTTTGTGGTCATTGGCTGACAGCTGTAGTGGGGTCCTCTCCAGTTTGTCTTTCCCAACATGGCATGACAAAAACAGTAAGCAAATAACATTAGAGCTAAATGCTACACCTACCTGCCTGTGAGCAATATGTAATTCAGTATTAATAGCTACCTAATGCTGTCCAATGACTCTATGTAAAATACACTCTTCCTGAGGGAAGATTGTTTAAATTCATTTTACATTTTTATTGGAATTTTTTACAGCAACTGCTTGAAGTTTACCTTTTGGTTTGATGTTTAAAAAGAGTGAGATGAAATAAGAGAGGTATTTTGTATAGAGGCCTGATTTACTAAAAGAAAACAAGAGAAATTGCTCTGAAAATAATTGTTACCCTTGCAATGTGGGTTCACATGAGCATGTGGAAGTATGCACAAAGTGACTGCAATCCCCTAAGGGACTGTGTAGTTGGGCTTCAATGGGCAAGTTCAGCATGCTGTTGCTATCAGTTCGAGATGATTTTGAGATCTTTCAAAATGTATTCCAGGTGCAATTGACCTGCATTTAAGCTGTAGTTGACCTTTATTTGACATAATTGATCTGCACTTCACATTCACATACATTCATGTTCAATGAACAATATACATTGAAGTCACAATTTGCAGTGTGCATAAAGCGCCAAAATAATGCCTCTTTTGTGCATTATATTCCAAAAAGGTACACTAAGGAATATATCTGACCCGTATGCACATCATGAACTATAATATTTATACTTTTGGTATTTTTTTACAGTCATTTATAGTGTTACCAGTGTGTGATTCATACATTTTGAATATGAATCAGATGCACATGCTGAATAGCTAACAGATAACTAATAGTCCTCAAAACATTTCAAAAAATGATCTTATATCTTTAATGCTAAAGTTTAGGTATTTATATTTTTGCATAGTTACATTGGTCCAGCTTGAACTAATGTAAGTATGCATGTGAAATACCTGGCCAATTCCCGTTGAAGCTGGGAATCACTACAATAGGCACTGCCACTACAGTGTTTACTGCTAGCTTCCGGGTCCCATGTAGGACATCACCACACTGCGTCTCCACTTTGTCCGATTACAGAACACTTTCCATTGATTGAGAAAATGTCAAGTGATTTCCGAAAGGTGCCCATGCTGAGCAAGGGACCTTTGTATTCACTAAGCATCAGGACTGAATGACACCCTAATGCACACTTTAAACCCCTTTATTTTGCAGTACAATACAGTGGGTGGATTTACTAAAGGCAAATGGTCTGTACACTCTGCCATTCCCTTTTTTATAAATTTTTCCCAAAGATTAGTAAATGTGGTAAAGCTCTGTTGATTTCCATCATCCAATCATGTGCAAGCAAAATGCTGTTTTTTTTATTTTCCTTGCACCTGATACCTGGGCATTCTTTACAAAGAGAAGCTTTACCACATTTACATTTACAAAGGGAATAAGTGCAACTGCACTTGCAAAGTCCAAAGTCTATTTGCTTTTAGTAAATCAACCCCAATGTGTTTAGACACACTCCCATTCATTGTGATGGGTTGCATTGCTAAAAATGGTGCAGGCATTTGTTGCTGTGCATTCTGGTGCTTTAACCGCTTCCCGACCGCCTAACGCAGATATACTGCGGCAAAATGGCACGGGCAGGCAAAATCACGTGCCTGTACATGATCCTATAAATGCCTGCCCGTGGGTCGCGTGCGCGCCGCCAGCGGCGCGCTCGCGACCCGGTCGGGAGCTCCGTGACCCCGGCCGCGGGACCAGCGGACCCGGTCGCCGCTGGTGTCCCGCGATCGGGTTACGGAGCTGAAGAACGGGGAGAGGTATGTGTAAACAAACCTCTCCCCGTGCTTCCTACTCTGCCTGTCATTGATTGGCTGTTCCCGGTCATCGGAAAAGCCGATCAATGACGTCAGACGTCAGCCCCGCCCCTTAATGTAAAAAACACACATACGTCACAGCCCATAACCCCTCCCCTCCCCCTAGTGGTTAACCCCTTCACTACAACTGTCATTTATACAGGAATCAATGCATTTAAATAGCATTGATTTCTGTAAAAGACAATGGTCCCAAAAATGTGTCAAAAATGTCAGATGTGTCCGCCATAATGTCGCAGTCACAATAAAAATCGCTGATCGCCGCCATTACTTGTAAAAAAAAATATTAATAAAAATGCTATAAAACTATCCCCTATTTTGTAAATGCTATAACTTTTGCGCAAACCGATCAATAATCGCTAATTGCGATTTTTTTTACCAAAAATATGTAGAAGAATAGGTATCGGCCGAAACTGAGGAAAAACATTTTTTTTTATATATTTTTTGGGGATATTTATTATAGCAAAAAGCAAAAAATATTGCATTTTTTTCAAAATTGTCGCTCTATTTTTGTTTATAGCGCAAAAAATAAAAACCGCAGGGGCGATCAAATACCACCAAAAGAAAGCTCTATTTATGGGAAAAAAAGGACGCCAATTTTGTTTTGGAGCCACGTCGCACGACCGCGCAATTGTCAGTTAAAGCAAAGCAGTGCCGAATCGCAAAAAGGGGCCTGGTCCTTTGGCTGCCAATTGGTCCGGGGCTGAAGTGGTTAAGAAGCCCATTCAAATAAACTAGTTGCCTTAACACTATGCACTGATCAGACCCTACAGTCTCCCCTATGGAGCAGCGGATGTCAGCGGGGACATCTGACATCTTCCGATATCCGATACGATCATGTCTGCAAAATCCAGATGGATAGTGGTCCAATTTTCCATCCATCTGAAGGATCGATATAATCGGATGACAACAGACAGGCGGTCCGTTTTTACCCGATTTCCCCATAGAGAAGAGTGGAACTTTGTCAGTCTCTGCTCTGGCCAGTGAGTGAAGATGGACCTATCATCTGCCTGCTTAGCGGGGATCAGCGGAGCGATCCCCCCGCTGAGCAAGTGGATTCCGCCCCACAGAGGCACCTGTGTGAAAGAGCACTTAGTGAATTTTACCCATGTGTACACTATAACAATTACAATTTTAGGCATGTAGTAAATACTTTGAGGGATGCTTAGCTTGCTCCACAGATGCATCAATATCATGGTGTATGCACCTGTGGTCTAGTAAAGCAGGATTATCATATTGCTTTGCTTGTCAGTGATAAGGTAGTATATTTTTAGATATGAAAATAGCTTTAAAGCCTACAGTTAGTAAAAAAAAAGAAAATGTAAAAAACAGCACAGAGGACATTACTTACAATCAGTGCAATGTGTCCCTTGTACTGCTGGCTGAAGCTTTAGATTAAATCTTCCATGCTCGAATGTTCCCCCTACTGCAAATAGCTTTTGGTGTGGTGGGGATATGAGAGTCGAGGAACCTGTAATTTTCGATCATCAAGAGTACCTACTCTGCACTTCCTTTCCACTCTGCTCCTTCATTCATAGAAGTGGTACTATAGCTTCCAAGTATGAAAAGCAAGCTATGAATGGAGGAGGCAGACCTTTAATTTATTGGCTTTTCATTCATTTATAGATTTTAAAATTTTGACCAAACAAAGGCTTTAAAAAGTCTCAAATACAAAATGTACTGTAGGTTACACAAATTCTGACATGGCACAGTTTGTAGTATACTCAATATGACCGATGTACATAGGAACTTAAATGCAGAGTTTGTTGATCTCTGTACAAACAGGAGAAATTATAATTCTTAAAACAGGAAACATTTTTTTTCATACTATTAAATCTATGTCAGAAGCCTAGGCCTGTCTTATGCCCCGTACACACGGTCGTATATTCCGATGGAGAAAGTCCGATCGGATTATATTGTCGGAAAATCCGATCGTGTGTGGGCTCTATCGGACTTTTTCCGTCGGAAAATCAGACGGAAAAAATTTGAGAGCAGAAAAATCAGATCGGACTTTTTCCGATCATTTGTAGAGAATTCCGACGGACAAAGTGCCACGCATGCTCAGATCAAGTTACTAGACCAGAGCTATTGGCTACTAGCCTCTAGATAGTCCCGTCATACGTGGTGTATGTCACCGCATTCTGAACGATCGGATTTTCCGACAACTTTTTCCGACCGTGTGTATGCAACACAAGTTTCGGACAAAATAAGAAAAATCAGACGGATTTTGTGGTCGGAATGTCCGACCGTGTGTACAAGGCATAAGGGTCAACTTTTTTCAAAAAGTTTAGCATATAATATATAGCAATAAAAGTTTTTAGGGGTCTATATAGATAAAAATAAATAAAACCTACGCTTGCCTTTTACATTAGATGTCTGATTAGATTTTTTTTGGAATGCAAAAGTACAATGTAACAATCTCCTTAAAGCGGAAGTAAAACCATCGATTTAACAGTCTAAAAAAAAAAAAAAAGCATGCCGTGAATGCTAACTGCACATTGGCTGTGCTCTCAACCAAACAGTCAAACCATCCAATGGCTGGTGTCATAACGAATCACATGTGCAGCACTGTGGCAGTTGAAGATTAAACAGAGGCAAAGATGGCAGCTTCCTTGGCTGAAAACGATAGGGGGGTTTACTTCCACTTTAAAGACATTCTCCATAAATAATCACAAACTTTGGCTCCTTTTACATCTTGGCGTCCATGATCGCCACGATTCTGCCCGTTATTCTGAATGTGAATTCTGAATGTGGCGCAATTTTGCCACATTTATCACCCGACGACTCACAGTCAAATCACGCAAACAGGATTGCGGGACACCTGTCATCCAAAAAAAGTTCTTGTGCTTCTTTTGGATGACAGGCGTCTTGCGCTTCTGTGTGCACGATTTTACCATGATTCGTCAGGCGATAATCGCTGAAAAATCGTGCCACGATCAGGGTGCCATTGGAAGTTATGGGGATCACACAGGTGTCTCACGATTTGCCATCATTCAGGATTGCAGGTAGAATCGGCCTGTGATCCAGGGCGTCAAGATGTGAACTGAGTCTTACAATAGTTCATATAAATTTGGAATGGCTAATTTAGGTGTGGTATTAACACCTGTATGTGAACCTTGTTTCCCTTTAGTTAGCAGTAAGATCACATATTGTTGACTTTCATTGTCTTGCTGGTATCCTTGAGCACATGTAATTATTCTGTGCTAAAGCATAGAAGAGGTTCAGAGGAGCTAGTATAATTTAAAAGTACACTCTAGTCCAGGCTGTAAGCAAAGCCTTAAAAATAAGGATACAGCCTTACTATCCAGACTTTGTTTTTCATCAAAGTACAAGTGTATACAGTATACAAGGCCACATATTTCTTAAAATCACATTACTGACAGTAATCAAGTACAAGTACAGGTCAGGAGTTTACAATTCCCCAACAGCACAGAATGATAAAACCCAAGGTAGTATACAATGCACTTCCTGAAAAGCTAATAGCATTGGATTAACCTTTTCCCCTTTGATACCTAGTAGCAGACACTATAAAGCGATGCAGCATTAGGGCCTGAGCTGCCAATGACAGCTTCAGTCCCCACTTATTACTGGGAACAAATTAGCATGGTTATTAATGATGTTAGCTCTAATGATCACATACAAACTGGAGGTCCATTCACAAAATGAACCTGAAGTCTGGATATGGCATTGTGTTTGCCATATACAATTACAATATATAAAAATTCTAACTAAGATCAGGATATTTATTAAAATAGTGTCCTAAATATATGACCTGAACCCTTCTGTTACCATGTTTAAAAAATGAATTTAGGCTTGAAGATTACTTTAAACACCCAAAACATTATATATATTTTTTTAAACAGGGACCTTAAAGAAAAAAATAGTTTTAGCTCCAGGTTTCTATGTCACACAATTAAAGTACATTTTAGGGCACACACAATATATTATCCAATTTTTAGTAAAATATAAAAGATGATGGTACACTGAGTAAATAGATACCCCACATGTCAAACCAGTACAATGGCGACACACTTAAGTACCCTAAAGTTTTCATATTTTCCAACATTTTAAAAACCTACCCTACAGGTCATAAGTTTAGAGTTAACCAAGAATAATTGGTCTAGAATTATTGCTCTCACTCCAATGTGTCCAGCATTTTGTAATGTGTGTAGTGCAAAGTTTTCATGAGTAGTACCCCTGATGCATGTGTTTACATTCATATGTGCATGTATGTGGTGGTGGAGTGGGGTTCAATATTTTTGGGGGAGGGTTTAAGTTCGTGGGTGCAACTTTAACTCTTGACACTTTTTACTAAAACTTTTTTTTTCATCACATAGGGGACAAAAAATCCCCTGCATGATATTTTTATGACAGGTTTCCTTCAATGAGACATCAGGGGTCTAAAGGACCCCTGATATGAGACATCAGGGGTCTAAAGGGCCCCTGATGTCTACCCTGCCCTCCCTCCACTGAAGCTAATGGAGCAAAGATCATGCTTCAGTAGCTTCCTCCCCGGCCAGACCAGCCAGAGAAAGTGACATGGGAAAACAGAAGTCACATGTTGCCTCCAAGCGCTTGGTGGGAAGGGGAGATCAGTGAATAGATATTCACTGATCTCCCTCCTTTCTACCCAGTGGCATTAGCCACGCCAGTCTTGGGTCCGCTGATAAGAGTGCAGAGAAACATAGAGGTGGCATGTGTGGGAGGGGTGTGTAGAAGCAATCCAGTGCCTGTACAGCTGCTGGATTGCTTCCATTTGACATCCAACAATTGTCTTTTCAAATGTATTCCCTTCTGCTGCTGTAGTATGGCATACGAAAACAAATGTTAAAAGGTTAAAATATTAAAAATGTAGGTAGGTAAATACCTTAATAGTTATAGTCAAGTAAACCAACATGTGTTCTGCCTGAATTGCTCTATAAAGCAGGAGATAACAAAGTACGGATTTTTTTCACTTGAGTAATGTTGGCCTTACACTACAGCATGCTGGCTGAAGGAAACAGATTTCTTCATCCACGCGATAGAGTGCAGATGAGAAAATCTCCCGCCACAGATAATGTATTTTGACAGCCAGTCCCAATGATTGGATGCAGCTGCTTTTCATCCAAAGATTTTCTAACAGTCTCCTTTGACAAAAGTTGATCCAACCAAGTGGGGCCAGCAGGGCCACCCACTGAGTAAAATTCAGCTTGTTCCTTAGGAACTGGCCGAAATTTTCATAGTGTGCGGCAAACTTTAGAATAATCATCAAAAAACGGACTGTCACTGACATACTTTATGAACCCAATCAGAAATTCACATAATATAATAAGCAAATAAAATATCATCTATTTAAATCTAATGTAATAAAAAATTAGGAATAGATTTAAAATAAATAGTGCCATGTCAGGGATACTTCCCATTTAGGTGCACAAATCCAATAATTTATTTCAAAATGTTGTTTCGTTTTCTCAAGAACTTTCTGCCTGATATCCATTGGAGATCAGGAACTACACAGTCTGGCTAACAGGGAATTAATTAAATGTGTTTACTTGTGGCATTTTTGTAATGTGAGGCACTAATTAGTATTGATAATTGCAGTGACTAATACAGAACTTGTAACCCCTTGGAGTCTAGCCATTTCCCATTAAAAGCGCTTTGTGTCCAAAGCACGTCTGAAAAGTACTTAGCCTGTCATTTATTCTGGTGGCAGGTTTGCTTCTTCAGATAATGAGGCACATTCAGCAGACTCTCATTTTTAATTTATTTTATTAATGATTAACCCTTAGAGTTTCTATTATAACACAAGAAACCATTACATTTATGGTCTATGTCTCAAGCAGACTAGCAAATTAGTGATTGTTTATTTAAAGCTGTGTACGGCGAACCAACCAGAACAACGACACGGATATGTCACTGACCATCGCTGATGTCAGACTGCTGTATACGAGCACATACGTATGTCACATGTCAGTGCGTGTTAACGCCAAGAAAAAGCCTGTATCCGGGAATTTTTAAATACTCCCCTTCTTCCAAAAAATACATACACAAACAGACATACACACACCTGCTATTAGGGTAAGTGGAGGACTCTTTTTAGAGACACGGTGCTCTTCACAATGCCTTTTTTGTACAGACTCCTCCCAAACCATGTTTTGTGGTCATCACTGTTAAAATGAAAATCAGAATATGCTATTTAATCTAGTTAATGTTCAGAGCTACAATTGTGTGCTTCTTCATATATACATATAGACAGAGAAAGCAAAGGAGAATCAAAAAAACACAGACACGAACATAAAAATTATTTTATTTCAGTAATGAAAAGGAAGTTTATAATAATTAGCAAATTGACAATGGGACATTTGCTTTCGAAAGAGTTCCCATCTGAAATCTTTGCACACATGTAATATGCAGAGAAATTCAGCCAATTCAGTCATTATAGTCTGTAATGTAATATGATTGCAGCATATTTTTTCTCAACCCTACCTGACCTTCTGGTTTGGTCATAGTTGCCACATTTAGTTATTTTACTAAATATGCTTGCAAAATGAATATAAAAAAAAATAAATAATATATATATATATATATATATATATATATATATATATATATATATATATATATATATATAAATATATTACCATAGAAACACTTATGTCTTTGCCATACTGCCTTAGACAACAAGATGTTAAGAACGTTTTAAAATATTAATGCATTTACTACATTAAGTTTTGCGGTTGAAAAGAGGTCCTTTATGCTTGCTGTGATAATGCCACTGTGACATTTTCCATGATATAAAATCTGGTAGGTATAGTTCTTCTATACCTTACAGGTATATTTTTCTTTATTCCTCCTCATTTTCCCTCATTCAACAGCAAAGAACACTCTCTTTTATTGATATAATTTTGATAATGGCTTCTGCTTTAGAAATTCACAAACTAGGGAAAAATGGAGCAGGCACGTATGATGAATAAGATAGGTATATGATGAAGAAATTGGTTTATGCATTGCATTGAAAAAAAAAATGCCTGCAAATGGAATGTCAGGTCGCAGTCAAGATTTCAAGGCAAACTGCATTGTATTTCAGTTTCATGTATTCACAGTTGTTTTGCTTTTTACTATAACATCTCCATCTCTCTGTTATCAAACCATAAGATAAACCTCCTTTTATAACTGATGGTGCTACATAATTGGGGTTTTTCATACACGCTAACATACTGCATATGAGATCATTCACAGCAGGCTACTCACATATATCATTACTATAATTCTTTAGTGCCAATTACATTTCAATTGTCAAGTGTCAAGTAACATATATTTATGATTTATGATTTATGATACTGGCACAATCTACACCTGGTACTTATTCCATTTGTAAGTATAAAAATTTTGCCAGATTCCAGATACTCATGTAAAGATATTGAGCCTCACTCATTGTACGAAATGCACATTTATTATAGAAGGCCTCATTAAGACTAATTTGTTTAGTGCTTAGGTTTATGTAAAAGGTTAAACCCAAAAAATCTAATGACTTATCTTTGCAAACTTGAAGTGAAAATTGTGCTCTATAAAGTCATTTAGTGATCTTTCTTCTTTGCTACTTGCACTGCTGCTGCCTGTTGGAATTTGGTATGGGCCCCAATGACAGGCCTCAGACTTACCAACTGGCTTCAGAAGTGTTTTCATCAATGGAAGAACATTGCAAAAGAAAACTCATGCTTGTAGCTTTAAATAATCACTGTAGAGACAAGGCTACTCTTATTAGCCTTTTAACACCTCTCTTGACTAAAACACGTATGTTTTAGTCGAGAGAGGTGTATGTTTTGAGAAACCAACACAAATGAGGACATAGACTGATTAGACCTAAGATACAAGTTAAAAATTATATGTTTCTTTAGAATTACTGATTTTATCATGACATGTCAAAAATATGGGAGCCACAAAATTAAGTATTCATGTTTCCATTAGCTATATAGAATTATATACAGCTTATATAAGGTTATTACACCTAAAATAAATGAAAAATCTTCTGCATATGTAATATCCTACATGATATCAAGCAATGCCACAAAACTTGACTAAACATTATCATGTGGAACCCAGGAGGTAAACATATGGCTAACCAAAGCAAAAGAGAATGGAAGTCATGAGCTCCATACTGTATTGGCTGTTATATGTTTTGTTGTGGTCTGTCCCATTCCAGGGGTGTTCTTCACCTATAGTGGTGAAGTTTGCCGATACACAGAAAGACAAAGAACAAAGGCGTCTACAGCAACAGTTAGCACAACAAATGCAACAGCTTAATACTGCCACATGGGGTAACCTTACTGGACTTGGAGGACTTACGCCACAGTATTTAGCAGTAAGTATCTCAATTTCAGTTTCATAATAAGTTTATCTGTTGCAGATATCTGATGAAATTGGCACTTGCATTAATTGAACTGTACTTATCACCTTAAACTATATTTACTGGCACGGGTGTTTCTCCAAATGCTGTCCTATGAACCAGACAGAAGTACACTTTTGTAACCACTGGCTTATTGTGCTACTATAGTTGTTTTCAAGTCTTTGGTTAGACCTAAAGTTTTCTGAATATTAGGTAGTATGATGATAGTATGACTGAAATAATGATATTTAACAGCCAAGATTTTTTAAGTCCCATATGTATGCTGCAATCAATAATAGACTTACACAAAACCTCATATGAATATAATCATATGTATTGTAAAGGTACGTTGTGACATGGGAAGTAAAATCACAGTGTTAAAGATCAGAAAGAGAAACTGCAGAAATGGGTTATACTGTTCAAACCAATATGTTGTTTAAAGTGTATCTCTTGCTTTAACCTTTGGGTTTTGGATAGATCCAGAAAGGGTTAGAACCTCTGTCATGTTTTTATTGCTGTATATGCTGGGGAGATTCACCTTCTCCTTTTATCCTGGTGACCATCATCACTAAAAAATAATGGGATCATTTACTAAATGCAAAAGGGCTGTTCAATTCACAAAGCTTATGTCCCTTAGTTTAGTGAAAGCAGTGACGCTCTGCTGACTTCCTTTATCCAATAATGTTCTATTTATTTATTTGCCTTGCATGTGATTGGGTATTCTTTACTAAATAAGTTTTCACTAAATTCATTAGGCTAAGACGAAATTCCCTTACAAAGTGAGAATTCCCTTGGAAATTGAACAGCCTAATTGCCTTTATTAACCCCAAATGAGTTGATTTACTAAAGGCAAATAGACTTTGCACTTTTCAAGTGCAGTTGTACTTATTTTCCCTGGGGCTTAGTGAATGTAGATAAGTTCTGCTGATTTCCATCGTCCAATTGTGTGCAAGCAAAAATGCTATGTTTTTTACATTTTCCTTGCACCCGATTGGAAGTACAAAATGAAGATTCACCACATTCATGAAGCTTTGGGGAAAATGAAAGCAACTGCACTTGCAAATTGCACAGTCTATTTGCCCTTAGTAAATCAAACCTAATGTGTCTTCTTATAGGGACACTTATTCCAGAAATTGCTAAGAGGAGATTTCCTCTAAGTTTGGACAGATTTTCTCTCATTTCCTGTTGTTTCTCTAGTATAAGGCCCCTTTCATACAACCGTTTTGATCAGGTCCATCTGTCAGTTTTTCAGGCCGACCTGATCGGACAGTCTATTCATCCCTATGGACTGGCTTACCTGATCTGATCCGGTCCATTAAAAACAAACAGAAGGGGGTCCATTCTCATCTGTGTAGGTGGATTGGACCTGAAGTAGTCAGGAGTAAATGGACGGCAATCCGTTTACACCCGACCACCCATAAAACAGAGCGGGCCCTGTCCATTTGTCTTCTGCATAAACGGAGCGGACATGGATCTGTCATCCACCTGCTCTGCTCTGCTCTGATCAGCAGGGGATCTATGAGTGGATCCCCTGCTGATCATAATTAAGTCCACCTTTGTGAAAGGGGCTTTAGAAGTTAGGGGAGATCTTCCCAGTGGTAGCAATGAGAGCAAAAACAGGGGTGCCAACCATACTTTACACTGTGCAGAATTTTAAAAAAGGCTATATATACAATACAAGCAGTAACATCAGTAAGCAGTAAGCAGTAGTTCCTGCAACTGTTGTTAAAATCTTCACCACTTTCCAAAAAAGTGAATAGAATTTATAGATATGTCAGCACTTATTCCATGTCTGACACTGTAGATTATTATTCAACATAACTGCAACCACAAATTTTGTATTCAATTGTACAGATATGGCTTAAACATCTTGAAATACCTAATTGTGCTAGTAAGGAGTTCTATAAAAAGTTTTTTTTATGTTTGTTCCTTTTCAGAAAAAACAATGCCCCTTTAATCTGTTGGCAATTATTCATAGTCTTTTAAATAACAAGGAAAGAAAGATTATAGGAGCTGAATAACGTGTGTACTTAACAACTAGTTTTCTGCTACACTGACATTTAATGAGTAATTAGTATTTAACTCAAGGGGCCTTCAGGTTTATTAGTGCAAATCATAGTTAATGCCTGTTCAGTATTCGTATAAGGGCTTCATAAATTTCCGCGGTTAAAACTTTATAATATGTAATCACATAAATGCACGTCTGCATGTACTAGCCAGTTACAGAATAATCATAGAAGTCAGTGTATTCATGAAAAAGAAGCACATTGCAAGAAGAAAGAGAAAAATAGAATCATATTTGAAGATGAGTTATGGTAACTACAATACTACTGAGGGCTTTAATTAGTCGCGCTGTGTCAGTTTAAATGTATTTAACACCTGGCTGTTAAAAAGACTAAATTGATTAATTGTTTTTAAAGCAGTCATTTTATTGAATCCCCCTAGTGTGTGCTCCTTTCTTTGCAGAGATTAGACATTGATATAGATTTACAGCATCAACCCAGGGGACATCCTGTCCATCCGTGAGCAAAAAAGTCTTTAATAAATGGAATATATGAGGAAGGGGGGAAAAACTGTGTGCCACAATGCATATCAAGCAGCCAATTTGTCTGATTGTGGATGCCTCATTGCTTGATTTCTTGTTCTTTTATGTACAGCTCCTGCAGCAAGCCACCTCCTCCAGTAACCTGGGCGCATTTAGCGGCATTCAGCAAATGGCTGGTAAGTGGAGAAAAAAGCATTTCATTTTAGCCAATTATGCCCTATTTTCTACGGCTCTTAAGTTCTTTTGCACTAATGATGTTCTGTTAAAAAGGGACACCCCTCTGTTAAATTCTCAATTGAAACACTTGCTCTCTTAGAAATGGAAAATTGAACCAACTGCTCTGAGGTTGAACAAGTAGTTTATCCTGCATTAGTCACCCGCCATTTGTCCTAAGCAACCGATTGTAAAAGGCAGGATAGCTTTTAGTCCCCGCAGCTGCATCATATTCTAATAATGGTGATGACAAAACAACCGCAGGACCTCGGTTTAACTTCTATGGAAATTGCAATGTCCTGGCAACCAATTTAGTGACAACGCAGGCATTTTTACAGAAAAGCAATGAATGCTGGGAAGGAAAATGTTCTGACCTTCTTTGGCAAAATTCTAAAATTACAAGCATAGAGTCAATACAGGATTAAAATACATTTTAAAACCCTGCAGAACAGTCTTGTAGCACAAGACGCCCAGACAACAAAATTACATGGTACATTTGATTTATTTTTTTCCTTCTCTCTCATCCCCCCAAAAATAAAATTATCATTTAGTTTAAAGAAAAATCAAAGCTTGACTTTATTTGAAAGGCTGTGCGTTGAAGAATTTCTCTGTAATGAGCTCTGCCTGTAGTAGCTGATGTGTAGTGATTAGTGAAAGGTCATTCCCACTGTGTGACCTTCCATGCTGATATTCTAAGTTAACATGGAGCTGTAGAAGGCAGGGCATGCAGTAAATCAGAGTCTGGATGCCCATTATGCCTGCCGTGAGAAACTGCAAGAAAGCTTTCTCTTTGTTTGATGCAAAAGCAAAACAATTTGGAGCATTAATGTGCCTGTATTTTATTTTAATCATGACCCCCACTGCATCAATGAATATGTAATCTGCACAAACAAGGACAAAATTTCCCTTTTTTCTTTCCTTTCTGGACTGTGACACACATGGCTCTCTGCTGTGTCCTGCCTACTTAATGTTATTAGATATACCTAGCCTTTTATATGTTTCCCAGGTGCTTTTGCCCTTGTAATTTTTCTTGAATGCTGTTCCTTTATATTTTTTACTTTAAGTAGTAATTTTATTCACATGCAATTTAGTTGCTACTGGCCCAAAATAGACCACAAAGCTTTTTAAACTTTAAACGTCATAAGTGATTGTGTGAGTAAAAAAAGATACATAAGACTTTTGTTGAACTACAGAAATTATAAGAACTAGCAAAAAATAACATAAAAAAGAATTTAACATATTCAAAGAACAATTAACATTTACAAATGTATGTAACTACCTCCCTATGCACAAAACAGATGGAACAGCTAGTAAGTAGGTTATAAAGTGTCAGGTTAGGGTTAGGAATGAGGTTAAGGATTAAGATTATATTGAAGGGCTCAAGTAATGGATGTTTAAATGTTAGGGTTGACTGTGGGATAAGTTAATGTTGGGGGTCAGGACAGTAATGTAAAGGGCTATTTTTTCTTTTTCTTTAACATGTTGAAATCACCATGCTGAACACAACTAATGCCAGGATATTGGCACTAATAGCTAATATACAAAAAATTAGATAGACATGGGTTTTATTAAAGGACAGATCCAAGTTACTGTATACAATGTGAACAGATATCATGGAGGATGGCACGGGGGACAGAGTTGCTTATCTGGCACGCTTATATACATCCCCAGTACAGCGACAGATCCATGTTCACTGTGCACTTCCTCCTCTAGGTCAAGCCACTGACAACACTCTGATCTATGTGCCAGAAGATTTCCCACAGATTCCGATAGGTAAATCATCTAACAGACAATATACAACTCAATGTCAAATACGTTTTTACAAAAATGGCAAGAACTAAATACAGGTCCTTATTTGTTGCTTGAAAAAGTTTGCAGGTGTCCAAGAACATTTACAGTGGAACCCATAAAAAAGTTATGTGTTTGTTTTTCTAGTGCAGAATTATTGTGCTCCACTACCCATTCACCTCATTGGTGATGGAGTTAACTATACACTAACAAAGCGTTTCTGGGGAGATCTCTAAACCTAAGCCTCAATGGCCAAGTCTTAGATTTCCCATGAAGCTCCACGAGCCTCCCCTGCAATTCCACAATCCATTGAATGTACTAGTATTGACCACAGAGGTGGTCTCATTGTGTTGAAATGGAATTAAATGTTTTGCTTAATAAGGGCTCCACATCTGGATGAATGTTTGTTGCTCATGCCTTCCATGAAAATAGTGAAGATAGATATTAGTAAACTTAATCATGGCATGTAAAATATATTTAGCAGCTAATAAAATAGCCCAGCCACCTTGCCAATTTATCTTGTAGAATGTTTTGAAAAAATAAATTTAGATATGTCTACTCTTGTGTTGATTTCACTAACCTGTAAGCAATAAGTAAATATTTAAGCTCCAACCACTGGCTAGTGGTTGTAATGTGTCCTGGTTTTCCATCAATGTATGTAGTTCATATACGTTCCTTAAAGTCTTCTTAACCAGCTGTTCAAAACAAATAATTATCCTTGATGCAAGAAGACATCAGGTCTTCTCATGATGAGGCTCTTTAAGAATGTATCTTAACCATTTGACCTCTGGAAGGTTACCCCCTTTACGACAGGCCATTTTGTTTTCTATTTAGCACTGTGTTACTTTAACTGGCTATTGCACGGTCATGCAACACTGTGCACAAATTTTTAATTTATATTTACACAAATAGAGCTTTTTTTTTGGTGGTATTTGTTTACCACTGGGTTTTTTTGTTGTATAAATGAAAAAAGACCATCATTTTTGAAAAAAGAAAACAATATTTTCTAATTTTTGTTATAAAAAATATCCAATAAAATCAAATTTCTTCATAAATTTAGGCCAAAATGTATTCTCATATATGTCTTTGGTAAAAAATTAAAAAAAATCCCAATAAGTATATATTAATTGGTTTTTGTGAAAGTTATAGCGTCCACAAACTATGGCATATATATTTGACAATTGATCATTCCTGCATCTCATTTCTTGAGGAACTTAATATGCCAGTACAAATACCCCCAATTGACCCATTTTTGCAAAGTAGACAGTCTGAGGTATTTGTGAGTTTTTTGAAGTTGTATTTTGTTTTGTCACAATTGTATAGAAAATGAAGAAATACAAAACAATTTAGCTTTTATTCACAATTCTGTCACCAGTGCAGTACAGCATTGGAGTAGTTCAGTGTCACCAAAGTGACACTGTACTATTCTTGGGGGGGGGGGGGGATCAGGGATTTTTTTTTTGTTACACTGTTATTGCTAATACAAAGATGATTATTGTATAAACAATAGTTTTAGCTGTCATGAATGGTTTAACACTCATGTGATCTGTGATTGGCTACAGCTAATCACATGGTACAGGTGGTTCACAGTTTGTAAATCACAGATCACAACTGTAAGCAACTGTTTATGAATAGATATCCAGTATCCGGTTACTTGTAATTGTAATCTGCTGTGTCTGGTGGACACAGCAGTCACAGGAGAAGAGTGCAGCACGCCCCTATCCCAGAAGATGCTAGACGATGTACCTGATCTAGCCTGCATTTACTTCCCACACGCAGTAAATGCGGGCGATCTGTAAGCAGTTAATGTCCACTGTGTGTCATTACCAAATACATCAGGTGAAACACAACTCCCAGAACTAGAAACAAGAGAAAGCTTTTCTAAATGTGTTTTTTTTTTCTTTTCACAACAGAGTGATCCCATGAACATAATCATAATGTCACCTTAGGCTAGATTTTATACAATATAACAAGATGGCTATTCAAGAAAAATGAAGCCTCTCCTTTGTATATAGAGCACATAAAGGTTACAATAAACAGCTGTATCAGAGGAAATATATTTTTTTACATAAGAAAAAATATATATAGATAATTTAGTAGTTTATTTTACCAAATTTATATGACTCAGTGAGCTTGATTTACTAAAACTGGAGAGTGAAAAATCTCGTGTAGTTCTGCATGGTACCCAATCAGCTTCTAACTTTAGCTTGTTCAAATAAGCTTTGACGGAAAAACCTGGAAGCTGATTGGTTTCTATACAGAGCTGCACCAGATTTTTGCACTCTGAAGTTTTAGTAAACCAACTCCATTGTGTTGGTGAAGCTAAATAAATATATACTGTAGGTCACACTTGATGTTTGCACTCTACTGCCAGTAGCATGAGTACAGCTTTTTCCGTGAAAAAAAACGCCATTACATTGTGATATATTTTTAATATCAATGTTTTGCATTTATTATTTGCATACTTCAATAGTCCTATCACCAGTATATGCAAGAGTATAACACTTTGATGGTCACAGTTTTACAAGTGCACTACAGCTAATATCTAGCTATCCAGGGTAAGAATATGCTTGTTTAAATGTGCATGACTGTTCTCTAATGGGAGTTTCCTGTTGGAAGCGAGAGTTTATCACTTGAGGGTTTCTCATCTGTGCGTTTTATTGTTTTCTAGATTCTAACTTCAGTTCCAATAAGACTTTCAATATTTTTACTGGTACAAGTTTCTCCCCACAGATATTCTGTGATCAGTTGGTACAGCAACTCATTATTACACTGGTATCTTTGAGTAATCTAAACCTGCTGCCTGACAATATAAATTGGCCTGGAGATGTAAAGATCACTGAATTATTTTCTCATCTTAACACCTGCTGGCTGTTGGTATTTTTCCCTATTTTTTTCCATATTTGTTTTTATCTAGTATATGAGTAAAGACAGACCACATGGCTCAAGAATGAATACAGCTTATTTAAAATGTTTCCTGTGGCCATAACAGGATACAACCAAAAAGGACTAGTTAACATTCTTCATATATTACCTGCATTTTATGTATAGTGATATGTAAATCAAAATGGATCACATTCAAATATTTTACTCTAACCTTCTATGATTTTCAAATATTGGGGTCGATTTGCTATAGGCTGTTCACTTCGCAAAGTGGATGTTCACATTGCAAAGGGTATGTTCGCTTATTATTATTATTATTATACAGAATTTATATAGCGCTGACAGTTTGCACAACGCTTTACAACATTAGGGATTAGCTTACTAAATACAGTAAATATGTGTTCACTTTAAATAAACACATGCAAAGGAAACAAAAACAAATTCTTGCACATGATTGGATGATTGAAGTAAACACAACTTCACCTGATTCACTAAGCTAAATGAGCACACACTTCAAGTCAGCATGTACTTTGCAAAGTAACCATGCTCTATTCCTATATTATTAGTAAATCGACTCCATTGCATTCCTTGCTCCTACTACAATCGTCAGTTCTTCTTACAGTTCAGATTCCTGGCTGATATAAGAGTCTGCAGACACTTGCAAACACAGAACTTTGTATTCGCTAGGGAGATGCTCCATCTAAAATAACAGTAAATTTGTAGGCTCTGCCTTCCTTTCCCACTCCATCAGCACCAGATTTCATTTGACTTTTTACCTATCCACTCATTATTTAGCATCTGCTGATTAAATGTGAACGCTTATAATTATGAATAAACCATAAAAGAGGGCCAGCACAGCAGATATTTCTCAATCTTTAAAGTGAATCCATCAGCCAAAAGTCCAAAAGTGAAAGTCCTACCTAAGAGCAACAGAACAAGGTCTCTTGGTCGCCGTTTGTTTCACTTTGTTGCTATGAATTTGAATTCACTGACCTCTGGGTTCATCCCTGTTAACTTGCCTGCAACCTGTCCAGTAAAAGAACTTTTGGGAAAATTAACACATCTCATCACATTAAGGTCACCACTTTTCAAATACGATAAAAATTAGGTCTCAATTCTAGAGTCTTGTAACTTCCATAATAGTAGGCAGCTCAAAGTATATTGATGATGAGCAGAGTAAGTTTACAGAGTTTGGTGATAAAAATGTGTTGGCTAAATTCTGGTTCATTTTATCCATGGGCTCCTGACCTCCTTAATAGGGGGCTATCTAACCCTGCGAGGTTATAAGGGGTCGGCAAGGGGTGCATGCTGTCACTCTACTTATTTTTATTATAAAGAGAACAACAAAGGGCCACCCATGTTCAGACCCAAGCAGCACTCAGTCCCCAATATTCCAGAATACAAAAATATACAATATGCCCATGGGACTTAGTGAGTGGTGCTCAAGTAAAATGGTACAATATATAAAAATACAACGTTTTTTATTAGAGTTGACATAATCCTTTTTTTATTACCCATCCTATTCCCTTAGGGATTTTGCAGTGAGGGTCGCATCTTCATGCCCCAATCTTCTGCCCACCTACTCACCCTCAGCTCCCGGGGGAACCCCTTGCTGTCATGTGTTTTTTCACAGCATTAAGATTCAGCTGTTATCTTGGTTGACCTCTACCATGTGGTCTTGTTATGTTACGTCACTAACATCCATGTGAGTACAGGGGGTCCCCGGGTTACAAACAAGATAGGGACTGCAGGGTTGTTCTTAAGTTGAATCTGTTTGTAAGTCGGAACAGGTACATTTTTTAAGTGTAGCTCCAGCCAAAAAATCTATTTTTAAGTTTTTTAGACAACATAGAGAAGGGTTATCACCCCTGTAACATTTGTTTTGCTGTCTGTGCCCCTGTTCAGAAGAATTCGCCTCACCTTCTGTCCCAATAACAATTGGATTTTGAAAGTTTTGGGTTGTTAGGGAAGCATGGACTGGTGATAAAGCATCAGTGGAGACACCTTTTACCCATAATAACTCTTACAGGAGTGAATTTCCCTTTCTAGGGGTAGATTTCCTCTCACTTCCTGTTGTCTCCCTCCGTTTGTAAGTTGGAGTCGTTTGTAAGTCGGATGTTTGTAAGTCGGGGACCCCCTGTATATCCAGTATAAAACATTGGATTCTAACCATTAAAATTAAGGCATCTTCTAATATGATTTGGTTCCTATTTTTTAACAACATATTTGTATATTGACATAGTCTTTCCACAGATGTACACATAAACCAACACACAGCTGCCTCCTGATAAAGTGGGTGTTGTCCTGCAAAATGCATAGAGATTACAGCTCCCATTAATGAATAATGCGTTATTTACTACATTTTTTATGTCAACTCAAAAGTTTTATTTTTTTATATACAGTATCTCACAAAAGTGAGTACACCCCTCACATTTTTGTAAATATTTTCTTGTAAATTTTTTTTATATCTTTTCATGTGACAACACTGAAGACATGACACTTTGCTACAATGTAAAGTAGTGAGTGTACAGCTTGTACAACAGTGTACATTTTCTGTCCTCTCAAATTAACTCAACACACATCCATTAATATCTAAACCGCTGGCAACAAAAGTGAGTACACCCCTAAGTGAAAATGTCCAAATTGGGCCCAATTGGCCATTTTCCCTCCCCAGTTTCATGTGACTCATTAGTGTTACAAGGTCTCAGGTGTGAATGGGGAGCAGGTGTGTTAAATTTGGTGTTATCACTCTCACTCTCTCATACTGGTTACTGGAAATTCAACATGGCACCTCATGGTAAAGAACTCGCTTAGGATCTGAAAATTGTTGCTCTACATAAAGATGGCCTAGGCCAGTGATAGCGAACCTTGGCACTCCAGATGTTTTGGAACTACATTTCCCATGATGCTTAACTACACTGCAGAGTGCATGAGCATCATGGGAAATGTAGTTCCAAAACATCAGGGGTGCCAAAGTTCTCCATCACTGGCCTAGGCTATAAGAATATTGCCATGACCCGGAAACTGAGCTGCAGCATGGTGGTCAAGACCATACAGCGGTTTAACAGGACAGGTTCCACTCACAACAGGCCTCGCCATGGTCGACCAAAGAAGTTGAGTGCACGTGCTCAGTGTCATATCCAGAAGTCTTTGGAAAATAGAGGTATGAGTGCTGCCAGCATTGCTGCAGAGGTTGAAGGGGTGGGGTCAGCTTGTCAGTGCTCAGACCATACGCCACACACTGCATCAAATTGGTCTGCATGGCTGTCGTCCCAGAAGGAAGCCTCTTCTAAAGATGATGCACAAGACAGTCTGCAAACAGTTTGCTGAAGACAAGCAGATTAAGGACATGGATTACTGGAACTATGTCCTGTCGTCTGATGAGACCAAGATAAACTTATTTGGTTCAGATGGTGTCAAGCATGCATGGTGGCAACCAGCTGAGGAGTACAAAGACCAGTGTGTCTTGCCTACAGTCAAGCATGGTGGTGGGAGTGTCATGGTCTGGGACTGCATGAGTGCTGCCAGCACTGGAGAGCTACAGTTCATTAAAGAAACCATGAATGCCAACATGTACAGTGACATACTGAAGCAGAGCATGATCCCCTGTACTCACTTTTGTTGCCAGCAGTTTAGACATTAATGGCTGTGTGTTGAGATATTTTGAGGGAACAGCAAGTTTGCACTGTTATACAAGCTGTACACTCACTACTTTACATTGTAGCAAAGTATTATTTTTTCAGTGTTGTCACATGAAAATATATAATATAATAATTACGTAAACGGTGACCCAGCCCCCTCTGACACCACGGGGGAAGCCATAGGGTAGTCCCTGTGCGTCAGAGGGGGGTGGGGTCACCGGGTGGCTCTGCCCTCGGTTATACAAGAGCTGTCACCTGAACAGAAGCGTCACACAGCGGGAACCCCACATTGAGGCGGATCTTCCATAGGACGAAGCGGGGAAGAAGAAGCCGGAGGAAGATGCTGGAGGAGAAGACCGGAGGAACATGCCGGAGGAGAAGACCGGAGGAAGAAGCAGAGGAAGATGCGGGGGAAGAACAAGATGGAGGAAGAAGAAGAAAACCGAAGGGAAGACCAGAAGAAGCGGGGAAAGCAGAAGACATTAATAAAGGAATTGTCAAAAACCGGCTAGTGTCTTTTTTAACATTTTTGACACTCTTTTCGTGAAATGGTAGGGGTACTTGTACCCCATTACTAATTCACACAGGGGGGTGGGATCTGGGGTCTCCTTGTTAAAGGGGGCTTCCAGATTCTGATAAGCCCCCTGCCACAGACCCACACAACCACCAGGCAAGGGTTGTGGGGATGAGACCCTTGTCCCCATCAACATGGGAACATTCTCCCCATGTTGAGGGCAGGTCCACAACCACCAGGTCTGGTATGGATTTTAAGGGGGACCCCCACGCCATTTTTTTTTTCAATTTTGGCGTGGGGTTCCCCTTAATATTCATACCAGATCCAAAGGGCCTGGTAATAGACTGTGGGGGAATTCCATGCCGTTTTTATCAATGAACTTTTATGTGTATTGCTGGGACCGACAATTCATTATAGCCACGAGTACTTTTAAAAGATTTTTTTTTCCTTTAGAAATGTAATTTTGCTCTCAAACTGTTCTAAACACGGGAAACGGGAAAGGGGTGTTCCTGCGGGGGAAAACATTTTTTAAAATTCAGCAGCTACAGACACTGTAGCTGCTGACTTTTAATAAGGACACTTACCTGTCCAGGGCGCCCCCGATGTCGGCCGCCTGAGGCCGACCCGTCCCTTGGCTCTCGGGTCCCGGCGCCGCCATCCTCACTAAGGGAAACATGCAGTGGAGCGTTGCGGCTTCACTGCCCGTTTCCTACTGCGCATGCATGAGTCGCGCGGCGCTTTGTGAATGGGGCGCACTGTGTTCTGAGACACACACAGTTCCCAGAACACACGTGCCCCATTCCCCAGAAGACAACACAAAGAGGAGAGAAGACTGAAGATCACTGCAGAGTAGAAAGAGGCAGATTAGGAAGACTGCCTAGCAACAGGGGTTTCTGGTAAGTAAAAATTTTTTTATTTTTAAATGGTTTTTTTTTTAAGAATATTAATGCTATTTTTTTTAGGGTGGCCCTCCACTTTAAGCATTATTAAAATGACTGCTCCCGAAAAAATGGCCATTTTAAAAAAAAATATTTGCATTGATACATGTCCCCTGGGGCAGGACCCTGGTCCCCAAACACTTTTTATCACAATATCATGCATATAAGCCTTCAAAATTATCACTTTTGATTTCTCCCATAGACTTTTAAAGGGTGTTCCGTGGCTTTCGAATTTGCCGCAAACACCCTCAATTGTTTGCTATTTGGCGAACGGGCAAACAGCCAATGTTCAAGTCGAACTCATGTTCGACCCGAACATAAAGCTCATCCCTAATCCCAGAAAAATGTCTGTATTGATTTGTCCCTCACCCACTTCAAAGACAGGCTCTGTTCTCAGTCCAGCTGGTCAGTGCTGTTAGCTGGCCGCATGAGGTTAAAAAGAATTCCACCACCATTCTATAATAGCATAAAAAGACCACTTCCTCCTTGTGGCGAAAAGCATAAAAATGTATTGATAAAAAGTAATTTAATGCACTCACATGCAGTCAGATTCATCAGGCGTAACACTTAGAGAAATCTCCAATGTTGGTTTCTCATTAAGGGCCGACTCCACCTAGATCATATGATGAGCAACCACTAGGTTCTTTCAACCAAATGCATTTTAAAGGATAGAAAACCTTCTTCATCAGGGATAGCAATCCTGTTTTAAAGGGGTTGTAAACCCTCAAGGTTTTTCACCTTAGTGCATTCTATACATTAAGGTGAAAAACCTCCTGTGCTGCAGCTGCCCCCCAGAGCCCCCTTTTATTTACCTGAACCCGGTCTTTCCAGCTCCAGCCGGTGTCTCCGGTCCTGATTGAATAGATTGATAGCAGCGCAGCCATTGGCTCCCGCTGCTGTCAATCAAATCCAATGACGGGGCGAGTCCTGCTGTCTGTGTGTGCCCGCATGACTGGCTCTCCAACGGGGCACTCAGGAACATGAGGAGCCAGGAGCACCACTGAAGAACCCCAGAAGAGGAGGATCAGGGCCACTCTGTGCAAAACCAACTGCACAGAGGAGGAAAGTATAACATGTTTGTTTTTTTAACCTTTAGTTACCCTTTAAGTCAGGGGTCTCCAAACTATGGCCCTCCAGTTGTTCAGGAACTACAATTCCCATCATGCCTAGTCATGTGTGAGAATGTCAGAGATTTACAATGCCTCATGGGAAGTGTAGTTCCGCAACAGCTGGAGGGCCGAAGTTTGGAGATCCCTGCTTTAAGTCTTCAGACTATGGGTGTGTGAGTTGCATTGCAGTGTATGATTACTTGCAGCTGGAGGACCTGGTACTGCAGGAGTGTGAGTATGAACTACAGTTTAAACTGTAGTGGAGCAGCATTAACAGTATCTTTTATATTGGGGGGGATATAGGAGAGGGGTTATTTATGACTAGATGATGAAGCTATCTAGCAACTCAAAAATTAAGATACTAGTTCAAAAACATGTTCATCTATTTATTTTAATTGGCCAGCTGCAATTCATATATCATTTTTAAATTTGCAGGAAGACCTTTCTATATTATCAGGAAATCATAACAGCCGTAATTTACAAGGAGGAGCCTGCTCCTGAAAGGCATCAATGTAATGCAGTCAGTAGGCTTCTTGAAAGACACTTCCCAGATGTTATCCCTTCAACTCAAGCACACAGGGTAACCTCCAAAAATGCCACATATGCAGAGATGAATCCAAAGATGGAAGAAGTCAAGGCATACATTACTATTGTCCCTACAGTCCTTTACAACCTGGCTACTGCATAAAGGACTGGTTCTATCACCACCACTACTCACTATACTATTATGCCACGTACACACGGTAGGAAATTACGACCACAAAATCCGTCTGATTTTTTCCGACGGACTTTGTCCGAAACTGGTGTTGCATACACGCGGTCGGACAAAGTTGTCGGAAAATCTGATCGTTTGGAACGTGGTGACATTTGTTAAGTAAGACGGAACTACATAGAGGCTAGTAGCCAATAGCTTTGGTTTCATAATTTGATCTGAGCATTGTCCGTCGGAATTCTCTACAAATGATCCGAAAAGTCCGATCTGATTTTTTTGTCGGAAAATTTTAGATCCTGCTCTCAAATTGTTTCTGCCTGATAGAGCCCACACACGATCGGATTTTCCGACAACATAATCCGATCAGACCTTTTCCATTGGAATATCCGACCGTGTGTACATAAGGGCATAAGTCTTAGGATTGCACAGCGTGGTGAAGGTGTTTGAATTCTAAGAATATACAGCCAGTGCCAGTGTTTCCAGTGTTGCTGATCATAGCCAATGCCAGTGTTCCCAGTGTTTCTGATCACAGCCAGTGTTAGTGTTTCCATTGTTGATGACTGCCACTAGAGCCAGTGTTTTCAGTGTTGCATTTATAAATACACACCTTTGAACTTCTTTCTTTTTGACACTTTATTAATCTGTGATAGATTAATTAAGGGTTGTATTCGTTATGCCACACAGAGGCACCGTGTGATATAACAAATGTATAAAACAAACATATGTCACACAGAAGCTTATCACTGAATTATAGTATATACAAGATAAAATGTCAGGTACATAATAAGTTAAAACATAAAAAAAGTCTCACAAAAGTGGTATCCCCACACTCAGGAGGAGTAGAATGTGCATTACTATGTGTGAAAAAAATATCTTATTAAAAAGTAGCTTAGTGGGGTAAAATACATTTTAATTTTTTTCTCCTTTCTCCAAAAACTTGTGGCAAAAAAATGCAATCTTCAAAATATTCATCATATCTGGGGAATTGAATACCTGGGGAAGTCTACCTTTTTTGCAGGTGCTTCCACTGTCCTAGCACTTTAGAGTCTCCAAAACTGTGATGGGTAGTTGAATGGGATGAAATTGAATGTGTAATCTATGCCCCTTGAAAGCCTGAAAGGGCTACTTGGATTTTGAGCTCCTCTATTTCACTAGGTAGCAAAAAAGTGGCACATACTGTATGTTTTATCTCAATGCTCAGAAGGAGTAGCAGAATGTGTTTTGGAGTGTAATTGTAGATGCTATGCTATGTGTGAGACATAATGTCATGATCAGGGGCCAGGCTCGTAAACCTGTAGCTATAACAGTAAAGGCGCTCCCATCGACCAGCAGGATGAGTACACAAGCAGGTTACCCTGGTGTTGGATCTAAGTACTAACCGGTATTTACCCAAGTTCCTGTTGGTGGAGATGGGTGTTGCCGCGGTTCTCAGGATCACCCCATCATGAGGTGAGCAGGCTGGGGTCCAGTAGCAGATATAGCAGGTAGGGATCAAGTAGAAGCATAGCCAGTGAACAAGCCAAAGGTTGGTAACAAGTGGTTTCAGGTTGGGATCAAGCAGGAGCACAGTCGAGGAACAAGCTAAAGGTCACTAATGAATGGTAGTGGAGATAAGGACAGCTGCAGGTACGCAAAGTGCAAGATATTGGCTGGAGGGAGTATAGTCATCTGGAAAACAGGATGTGCAAAAACATGGCTTAAATCAGGAAGATCATAGGATGAGCAAAGAGTTCAAGGTTCACCAGAAACAAGAGGCAAGGCGAGATTTTCCTAAGGGATCAGACAGGGAGCTGTCCAGAATCTCAGTTGGCACAGCAAGACACACAGAGATCACAGGTTCATATATGAGCCCTGGCACATAATTTGTTAAAATTACAATGTTTTGAAAAAAACATGGATGATAGCATGAACCAATTGAAGGTATAAATCCTAGTGCAACACCAAGGGTAAAGACCCGTTAATATAATATGTGACCTCCCCAAACAGTAGTAAGGTTCAATACATGCAAGGGGGAAGGACCACAGCCAGTGACCACAGGAGCTGTGAGCAAAATTGACACATGTATCTTAACCCTTAGACAGACATTTTAAACTCTTGCTGAGAGGAGATTTAGGCACTTTTTGACTAGTGTCTCAGTTGAAATAAATTTACTGTAAAGGTGTCTGCTTTGAACAAGTAGCTAAATCTGTTACCAATGAGCAATAAATATGTCTGGCCAAGGAGGGTTACAGTGGGTAGTGATAAAAAATGCTTTCAACTATCACAAGGTAAAAGCTAAAATGTATTATCACTCAGACATGTTATGGCTTGTTCCGATCAATACCAGTTTTCATTGGCAAGGGCATAAGTGGATAAATGCACTTGCAGTATCAAATTGTCAGTCATGTTCCCAAGAAAAGGGGGGGGCATGCTTGCCAAAGATAAGCACACACCTCCCCACCCATTTTTCTAGGGAAGACATCAACTCATCTATGGCTAGCATTAGTGTGGAATGGCTGGGAGAATATATTAATGCAATGATATTCATTCTCTAAAGTAGATTCATATAATCATTCTCGTAATTAGATTTTTAATGAACTGTTACTTGGACTATCATTAAACTCCAAAATAATGATTTCCGCTTTACCAATGCTGCCTCAAAGTGTTAAATATCAAGTTTGTTTGCTAACTCTTTTTACAAAACACAATTTTTTTTTTTTATTTGCTCTTGGTTTGAGTGTTTTCTATTGGGTGAACACACGCTGGTCATTACTATCTAGTAGACTTGCTCATAATTCCCATTGCTGTCAACAGTTGTTAACAAAAAAAAACTGTATATTAGCTTTACTCCTCATATTGAATAAGGCTCAGTGTGGCGCTAGCCTGATATTTTATTTATAACACCTGTTGTGCTGTTTCCTTCAGTTTTGCAGCTGGGAGACTTTGATAACAAAGCACAAGCACTTTAGTCTGACTTCCAGGAGAACAGAGTTTAGCAAGAGTAATACATAACTGGTGTCACTGACACTAACCCATTTACAAACATTCTTCATACAGCTGATATGCCTTGGAAATAGCTAAGTGAAATGGCTGTGAATAGACTGGTAAGACCCCTGAATTTAGTACAATTTAGACAATCATATGAATATAAAGCATTTTGTAGCATTGTTCGTGTATGCACAGGAAATGTATCCTAGTGATCTGTTTTCATATACCATTATGTGGATTCAAGTACATCTAGAGAACATGTGTGCATTCCTTTTGGTCAAGGTTCCTTTAACAAATAGAACTTTCTATCATGGCAACAATGATATACACAGCAGAATATCAATAACCTTTTCTTGTTATCGCACACTGGTTACATACCCTACACTTATAGAAGATCACCAGTAACATCCACTAGAACTGCAACAGTTAAGACCCAAGCAACTACACACAGATGACAACAGAATTTGCAGGTAGTGCTCCATAAACTCAGCTGGAGGTGGCTTCACACATTCTCCCAAAATCTATCCCCTGCATCACCAACCTGGACAAAAAAAGTAGCTTTGTTGTATAAGGAGTAGCATCACACATGGAAAATAGAATTGATTGTAGCTTAGCAGCCTACAACAGCTTATATAATTTCACAAGTATTCTTGGACATAAAGCTTTTCTGGCAGATGATAGAGTTACCAGATTTCCAATCTCAGTCCTTATATGTGACTGTTAGCAGGAATCTTTTATTTAAGAAAACACATAAAGTGGAATTGCAGTTTATGGGACTGGAGGAGCTCTTGCAATAATGTGTAAGTGTGCACAGCATACTTGCATTTTATAGCAGAATTACCGATTAATTTACTGTTTTCCAGCTCTTTTAACTGCTGTTAATCTCTTCTAGTCTTTCTTCCCCATCTAGCATGTTCCCTCATCAGCCACTGGATAACTACTGATGATCTAACTCCTGTGAATGCCTACTGGAGTTACTTTACCTAGCCACCTAACTCCGTATTTAGCATCTTACAGATATTGTGAAATCGAAAAGTGTACACAGAACCGCATATACACAGCAAAAGTGTATAAAAAAAATAATACATGAAAGAGGAAGGTGTTTTTTTTGCAAAAGAGACTTGACATTTTTTTACAAATTATTATTATAATATATTGTTTCTAGCATTTTTTTTTTAATTTGTGACACCTGTGGCTATTTGCAAATAAAGGAGATTGGAAATGTTGCTATATGTATGTAGACAGATTAGAGGCATATCCTAAGGGAGATGAATGGACCTAATTTTCTTTTTTTTTGTGTGTGTACTTGAATAGATTAGTGCATTAAATGTTTAACTGTGAAATATCGATTTTTTTATATATGTATGTATATATATATATATATATATATATATATATATATATATATATATATATATATATATATATATATATATATATATATATATTTATGTATTTGTGTATATATTGTATATCATTGGTTTATAAGTTTATGCAGTTTAAAAAAAATCCTGTTTATTTTAATTCATCCATGGCTCTAGTACTAAACCTTAGGCAAAGTGTATACCATCACAATGCAACAACGATAGCATTTTCAAATCCATAAATGTCCAACAATCTGTCTTTTTTTTTATTAAAGATAAAAAAATATGCACTGAATTCTACACACCAGAATCTAAGGATTCAGTTATTTATACCCAAAGACATTTAGCAGATTGCAATGAAAGATATATTAAAAACAGATGTAGCTCTTCAGCTATTATGTCTAAGAAAGGTCTCAGATATCACTGTGAATGTAAAAATGGGACTGGTAACTGTTTTCAAATCTGCATGAGCATGCATCTGATATGGAGAAATGCACATATCACACTTGTAAACAAGCCCCCATTTTCACAGGATGACATCTGTGAATGTACAGGCTCACCACAAAATTTTTCTGTGAAAGTGCTAATAGGCCTTGTGAGAATGTTTTTATAACCACCCATCTGTCACTTTTTAACAGGCCTGATTGGCAAGCACTTGTAACAAGTGACATCTGTTCTCACTTATTGATATGTAGATTTATGATAATGGATATGAACAATAAGACAAAAAACACCTTAGGTGAAGTAAATGCCAACCCTAAAAAATAATAATTTTACATTAATAAATCTCACTGTTTAATAAGAAAAAAATAAAAAATATGTGTATATGCCAAAACATAAATGTATTAAATATAAGCAAACTGTTATTTTAGTACCTAATTCTAAACTAATTAAATGAGGTAAACAATACAAATACAGTTTCATTTAGACAGAGAATGGAAAAAATAGTCTTTAATAGCATGTTGCTAAGAACTATGATGTGTAATAACCAATCACAACTAATCAGAAATAAACATAGAAAACAAATTAAATGTATTTTATGGTTGCCTGCTAATAGTCATTTAATAAAATAAAACAATGTATTTGTTGTCTACAGTTTTTAAAACAACCTGTGTAAAGAAAATTTCCCTCGTATGAAAAAAAAATGGCTATTTGCAAATAAAGGAGATTGGAAATTTTGCTATATGTATGTAGACAGATTAGAGGCATATCCTAAGGGAGATGAATGGACCTAATTTTCTTTTTTTTTTGTGTGTACTTGAATAGATTAGTAATACACAAGGCCATAATGTATAATAATATAATAATGACAAATTGTTGGATGCCCTTGTCAAGAAATAACTCCTGCACACACTGCAATCAGTGCATACCAACATCCCATATATCCACAATCTGAAACAGGGAAGACCTAGTTGTAAAAGTCATTGATACAGCAAAACATGGGTGTAGCTATAAGAGTGCACGTGACTAAATTGATGGGGTTTAACAGGAGTGACTAAAACAAAATGAGCATGATAACATGTTAACAAAACGTGGAAAAATTTGTCAATCACACATTTCAGTTCAATTCAGCTTTTCAGTAACAGAATACATTTTTTTACTAACCTCCACCAACAAAATAAGTCTACGACTTTAATTTTACATGAGACTACTTTGGATTTATAGGACCCCCCCCCCCATGACAGGATACTGCTAAAACCTGCTTCCATGTTACAAAAGACTCACCAGTATATTACAAAAAGCTGTTAAATACTGCCGCCATGTTATATGAACTGGTGGAATTTGAAATACTATGAGCAAATGTGAAGAATAAAAAACAGAACACAACTTGCCTACTCAATATAATGTTCCTCCAGATGTCACTGCTTCGTACAGTGTCCCTCTTGAAGTTGTCCATCAGTACAATATTGAATTTCTACATTGGTACGGTCCCAAGTAGTTTAATCCTCATGCATTTGTCTGAAGTTACCCTCCAACACTATGTGCCTCCAGAAGTTATCCCTTTCCATACAATATACCTTTTGTCTGTAGCCATACTCAAGGAAGAACTCCCCTTATAGCACCGATCCCCCCCCCCCCCCCCCCCAAGATAAAATGGTAATGTTTCTGAGCTGTAGGAAAGACTCTACTTTCTCCTCCAGTGAAATCTAGATGACTCTAAAAGCTAAAATCCTAGTTCGCAGCTAAACATTCGGGGGGAATATGGGGCAACTTAGGAAGGTGCAGGATGTCAGGGCAGCATCAGGGATGCCACACGGAAGTTAGATCAAGTGAATGTGAGAGTGATGAATGCAATTTACAACTCTAACAAACAACTTGACAGGCAGATGATCATAATTGTGATCTTTTGCCGCTCTTTGATTATGTCCTTACATTAGTCATATGATTAAAAGTAATATCATTCTAAAAAATTACACTATTTGCAGTTTTAGTCCCCTTTTAATTTTTTAACTGCTTCCTGACTGCCGCACGCCGATGTACGAATGGTACGGGTGCACAAAAGGGCATACCCATATGTCCCTTCGTAATCCCGGACTAGCGGAGTGTGCCCACCGCATGCCTTGAGAGCGTGCCCGTGGGTCCCACAGACTCAATGTCTGCTGGTGGCCTGCGATCGCGATGAGGACAAGGCATTTCCCTGTTCTTCCTATTGACATGACTGAGATCTACTGCTCCCTGTCATCGGGAGCATTAGATCTTTGTCATGTCTTAGGTAGACCATCCCCCCTACAGTTAGAACACACTGAGGGAACACATTTAACCCCTTGATTTCCCCCAGTGTTTCACACATTTAACCCCTTGATCGCCCCCTTCCTTGACAGTGACATTTACACAGTAATCAGTGGCTATTTTTAGCTCTGATCGCTGTATAAATGTCAATGGTCTCAAAATAGTGTCAAAAGTGTCTGGTCTGTCCGCTGCCCCGATAAAGATCACAGGTCACCGCCATTACTAATAAAAAAAAATTATAATAAAAATGACACAAATCTATCCCCTATATTTTAGACACTATAACTTTTGCGCAAACCAATCAATATACACTTATTGTGATTTTTTTTTTTTTTTACCAAAAATATGTAGAATACATATCGGCCTAAACTGAAGAAAAAATTGTTTTTTATATGCTTTTTGGGAATATTCATTATAGCAAAAAGTAAAAAATATTGCTTTTTTTTTCAAAATTGTCAGTCTTTTTTTGTTTATAGCACAAAAAATAAAAAATGCAGAGGTGATCAAATACCACCAAAAGAAATCTCTATTTGTGGGAAAAAAAGGACTTCAATTTTGTTTGGGTACAACGACGCACGACCGCGCAATTGTCAGTTAAAGCAACGCATTCCTGAATCGCAAAAAATGCTCTGGTCATTAAGGGGGGGGGGGGGGTGAAATCTTCCAGGGCTGAAGTGGTTACACATTTTTTAAATACATTTTTGCATCTTACCCTGTTTATTTCAAAATGAATTGAGGACCTTGCTTGTTTTACAGTAATAAACCCTTACATTTACTGCATGAGGCATGACAATTGTGTAAAAAAAGCAAGATAATTTTTTTTCATAACATAGTGCCTGAAGGTCTCTTTTGTCTCTCTCACACAGGCATGAATGCTTTGCAATTACAGAATTTGGCTACTTTAGCAGCTGCAGCAGCCGCAGCCCAAACCTCAGCTACCACCACCAATGCAAACCCTCTTTCCACAACGACTAGCGCACTGGGAGCACTAACAAGCCCGGGTGAGAAGTATACTTTATCTGTCACATGTAACATTCTACCAGGATGTTCACAGAAACATTAATGTCACCAACTTTTTTTCTTTAGTAATAACCATGGGCATAATCAAAAGGTTCTTTAATTCACCAAATGCATTGTAATTGTCTGCATTTCCCCACTGTTTCAGTGATGTTGTGGTTTTATTAGACTGGGCCTCACATATTATGCAGTTGGTGGTTATCGTTCTATTTAAAATTTCTGGAAATTTTCCCACTGCCTCTGTGTCAAAAACGAATTGCATTCAAGAACCTTTTATGTATGCATAAGGTCTTTTTTTAGATATTTTTATCATCAAAGTTTATGAACCAGTATCATTTCACACTCCATTTTGCATATTTTCATTTAATTGCACTAGCTCTGTCTTAATGGCAAGTCTTCACAAGCCTTTTTCCCAAAAATCAGGTATGTACATAAGGCAAATTAAGGTGTGTTTATAGCAAAAACTTTATTTTTTAGTTTTGAATAGGGTGTGAAAGAGTTTGAGTCTTTAAAATATTAGTTCAGCTTTACAGAAAATCACTGGACTACCTTCCTACCCCCCACCCCCCCAGTTCCAGATGTACTTACCTCTCATGATTTTGAGCTATGAAAGCTCCTGCAAGCCACCCCACCAGTCTGGGAAGTTGAAATTCTCTCCTCTCTGTCCAATGCTGCCATTACGGACCAGACTGATTCGAATTGGTCAGCACCATCAAATGATTGGCACTGATCAATCAGAATCTGTCTGGTCCATACTTGCAGTGCTGGACAGAGAGAGGAGAAAGCAGTGGGGATTTCAAATCCCGGACTGGTGGAGCAGCTTGCGTGAGCCCTGACAGCTATGGTTCAGGAAAGGTAAGTACAGCAGGGTCGGGGGTGGGTGGGGAGCAAATTTATAAACCATAAAGGTGAACTAACCCTTTAAGTGTTGTTTTGCTGTCTGTGCACATTAGGAATTTTCCCCTTCTTGCGTTGTCCTGGAGACCCTTGTTCCCTGGACAAAAGATAATGTGATAATTATGTATTTGAATGTTGACATCAAAATAGGAGATGAAAGAAAATCATCTAATGGGGGCATCTGTTCCAGTGACAAGAGAGCAATCTCCTCTCCCTTTAGAGACATTTGTACTCATTTCCTGTTGTGTCTCCAGGACAGAAAGTTTGGGGAAAAATCCCCAATGAAACACAGAGAGCATAACAAAACCTACTCTATAAAAAAGGGTTTGAAGGAGAGGTAAAATTTCCCTGTAGTGTTATTGACTTTACAGATATTCTAGAAAAAGCTGATGCTCTTGCTTAAAAGAAAGGGCTAAGGGGTTACTTCCCATTCATCTCTTTAGATGTGTAGCCCACTTTGTAAGTATTTCTTCAAAGATAAAACTTCTAGATTATTAAACCAAATGAAATCTCTGTGAATGCCCGGTTAAGTTGGTGCCAGGCTCAATGCAAGATGAAATTTGGGAGAGGGGATTTTTATTAAATCCAGTTTATAAACTGAACAATACTGCCACCAAAATCAAGTATTTGCCAATTACAGATTATTTTCACCAATAATTCTGTAATATTGTAAACTTTATTTTAAACAATAGGAGTTTCAGATGCTCTATTGCTATAGTAACAACAAATGAAATTCAAAAATAGTCATTTCAACTTACCTCCAACAAAACGATTGCCAGGTGGACAGATATTAGCACCGAACAGGGTATGAATGGACATCTCATTCTTAACTTGACCTGTGAAAATTCTGTGAAAGTAGAAAGTACAGCAAGAAGGGGGCAGTATCTAATAGTAAATAATAGATACAGTACTTACAGCCACCCTCTGTTGCACTGTAATAGTATAACAGCACTAGCATATTTACTGCAGCTAAGCTTCATATCCTATCTTCATTGTATGTTATTGATGTGTTGCTTGTGCAAGTTATAATGTGGTCTTGGCTCACTTTAACAGGAAGTTAAGTTGAAGCTGAGAATTCATCAATAGCAGTTATAAGCTCACTTTTGGATAACAAAGTAACGTTTCTCGAATATGGGGGCCTTTGTTGGAAAAAAGGTGTAACTTTGGCCTCTGCAGATATGTATTTCTTTGAGAGAATATACCATACACCTCACTGCAACTCTTTTTCTATTAAAAAAAAGTTCTATTTTAACAGAGCTTCTGTCATAATAAAAGCTTAGTGTCGATATCAAAAGCATTCTCTGGGCCGATTCGTGCAGGTTTCACTATATCTTTGTTCAGCTTCCTTTTGTATTATCCTGGGTTTTCAGCAACATCCTTTGAAAATAGCTTGTGTATTGAGTGCATTTTCTTTACCACTGTAACAAACATCAATTTAAAAGGTGGTCACACTTAGTGCTTGAAGTGTTCAATAGCTAATGCCATTCAATTGTATGTTCTTCATATAGTGAAACCAGTTTAATCATATGTGTGCAGTATGAATAGACACCTTTAAATAATGTTCATATGCAAATTATGCAGTTAGAGGTGTATATAAAAGCATTATATAGTTGCCGGACACAGTGTTTCTTTTTCAAATCTGTGATCATTGCCATTAGCTTTCCCATTCTCATATTTATTGTCTGATGCCAGCATTTTTAGTTAATGCAGCAAAAATAAATGAAATAGAACAAAATGTTTGATGGAAAAAGGATCAGGTTTTCACACATTTCTGGACAGCAGTATTATTCCAGCCAACTTTATTTTTCCCTTACATACATGTTCAAGGTCCATAAATAATGCATTTCTTGCCACCTAAAGACCACGTCTCCTTGCATTAAATAATGCTTTGATTCCCATCTAGTTTTAGGATGTTTTGTTATACGGATACAGTACATAATACACCAAAAAATGCACAAGCCATTCAATCACTTTTCTTTTTTATGCAGCAGTTACAATACTTCAAAGCAGACCTAGAAAATGTTTCTCCCGCTTAAAAAAAAAAAAACACTTGTTAAAAAAAAAAAAATGAAGCATTAGGAGAAAAAAAAGGAAAACATTCACCTTACGCCTGGCTTTCAGCATGATTGAAAGGGCAAGTCTCAGTCTTTTTATTGGATCTTATGGGATCCCAAATCACATGGGAATGAACTTCTGCGCTGTCCTACTGGGGTGAGAGTTGGGTAAAAATTGGGTGAAAGGCTAGTAAATATACAGACCTTGCTTTTTTCATGTAAATTATGTTTTACATTTCTGGCTATTTAAGATAGGATTTTTTTATTCTCAAACAAACAAGGTGCTGCTGGACTGCACTTCTTCAGGTTATGTACAAGTGTATACTTTATTGGCACCCATTCACAGCTAACAACTCACCAGTACAGAGGTGTAGGCTGAAAGCTGGAGGTAGACTGTGCAGGAGCAATACTTTGCAGGCTCCTGTCAAAAAAATATTTGTCTCACTCAGTGGAGATAAAGGAAGTCTTTTTTTACTTGATGAGGCCTTTGCATCACCTAGTAGTTGGATTTGGGACCTTTTAAAGATTTTAAATGTAATTTAAATAATTTGCTACCAACTCTTTGACAGCAACATATTACAGTTACAACTAAGGGCTACTATGTATACCTTAGAATACCTAAGGCCTCAGTCACAGGGGCATAAAGAACAGGAATTTGCTTTGCATTAATAAAGATTTCCAAATGCTTTGCAAAGCAAATGCCTGTTCTTAATTTGAATAAAGAAAGGTTTAGTACACATGATAGATGTGCATCTTGGGACATCAGATGAGGAGAACGTTTTTAACGTGGAGGTCACTTGAAAATTGTGTGTGTTTATTTACTATTCACTTTTTTTGGGAATGAGTAGGGGCACTATGTACCCCTTACTCATTCAAGCGAGGAGGATATCTGGGGGCCCCCTTGCCTGCAGACCCCCACAACCTTTGGGCCTGGTCCGCATTAATATGACAAGCTACCTTCCACATGTTGAGGGCATTAAGGATGGGAATCTGGTATGAATCTTTAGGGGGAACCCCATGTTTTTTTTTATGTGTTGGGATCCACCATTAACATCTATACCGGGCCCTCATTTAGGCTGTAATTTAAATGACCTTTTCTTTTTCTTTGTTAATGTTAGTTTTATTGTAGTAGGCTGTATACATGGCACAGATGTGCCATTTCACAGGCACTTCATTTAAGGCCTGTTATTCTAAGGAATTTTGCTTTTTTTTTTTATATTGCCTTTTAAGCGTTATTAAAATGGATGCTCTCCCCCAAACAGAATTTGTTTAAGATATTTTTTTGTTTTGAGATATGTTCCTCAGGGCAGTGCCCAGGGCCCCATGCCATTTGTTTGACAATCCTTTGCCTATTATTAGCCTAGAAAATGATTATTACTGTTTTTTTTTAATCCAGCGCATCCCCCCTCCTCCCCTCCCCCCTTTCATTGTAGTTTGGAACCAGCTCCTGAATTTCAGTGATGTTCAGCAAACCCACTCCAAAACAAACCTTGGTATGTTCAGCTCATCACTACTCAAGACATGTTAATACTGGATTGGCTCACGACCAAACAACTAAACTAGCACCAATGCATTTGTGCAATATTACACTACTCTGACTTGAAGTGATGAGAATGCAATCTTCAAAGGCTCCCCACTGTAGCTATTGTAAAACCAATTTAAGATTTCTCAATTTTCCGCTGTTTTCCTATGAGAAAAATGTAGAATTCAGAAGTGATAGAGAGAGTAATATTTTTTTAAGTAGATTAGCACGTGTAGAATAATTCTCTGAAAATTTAGAAAATATGGCATCTATCCAAAGCATTAATCAACAGATGTGAGAGGACCCAGATTAGCAAAGCTACAACATTTAGCCACATTTCTATGGTTCATCCAGGACAATGGTATGCAGGACAAAAAGCAATGTTTAACATGGTTCAGTATGAAATACAATCACTGGGGTGGATTTAGTAAAGGAGTTGAGAATGTTCACACAATGAATTGTATGCAAATTCACTTCAGTTATTATTTTATGAGAAAAACAATTCATCTGCACATGATTGGATAATTGAAGTGAAAATTCATACAAATTTAATGTGTGAACATTCTCATCACTGTTAGTAAATCAGCCTCAATGTGTGACATCATTAGCCATTATAAATGTGAATCATCCAGGAATTATTTAGCAATGAGAGTTTTTTGGCCCATTGTGGGACAGTTATCAGACATTTACTTCTGAAATAGTCTGATTTGCCATGTTAGTTTGACACTTAAAGTAGAACTTTAACCAGAAAATGAGGTCCTGCTAGATCACTTCAGGCTGGCCACTTTTGCAGGTATAGCTATGTAAAACATTAAAAATAAGTGTCTATAATGTTTAAATCCAGTAATACACTGCCTAACCCAGCTCTGTACATGCTCAGTTGCTCTCCATTTTTATGCACTGCAGAATTTGTAGAGGCCAATCTGTTGACAGCCTTAAACCAGAATTAAGCCCTCCTGTCCCTTACAGCCAATAAAGCTGCTTCTGTTTGATCTGCAACTGTCATGGTGCTGCACATGTAATAATTTCTGATGCCAGCTAGTTGATGTCTTGACAGTTTGGTTGCAGACACAAACAAATGTGACAGTTAGCAATCCCAGCATTCCAGGATTGTACCTGTTTTTTGAAACCATTAAATCAATGGGTTTGGTTCCCCTCTATGATTTCCTGCTGTTCATTGGCTCTGGGCTTCAGCAAAATGGCAGCCTCTGGCAAGAAGAAACAGGAACAATGCTGTAGGCAATTTACAGCAAACACCAGTTTTATTAATAATTAATTTGCATAATTATTCATGTGGGATGTATGTTCCTTGCTAAAGAACATTATTTTTGATCAAGTTGTTATGGGTAAAGTTCAGCTTTAAGCCTAAAATGTATTTGTTATATGTATCACAGTAACATAAGTTATCATTATTTTGCATTGTGTGCTATGATTCATTCCATTTTTCATACTAAGAACCAAATGCTAGAATGCTTAATGGAACACAGCCAACAGAAACATTTGTGCTGTTTGCAATAGTGCAAGCATCTTGTTTCTGACACACAAGAGAAAAAATACATAATTCCACTTTTCACTCACTGGAGAGTAGTAAAACATGAAAAACATAGCAAAGTGTTTAAACTGTAATCATGGCAACATGGCCTTGATTGTTGCTGCTCGTGCTTGTTTTTTTTTTTTTTTATTATTCCACTAAGTACCTCCCAGCAGCATTCCCTTAAGTGATCCTTGGTAACTTTGTGCAGCAACTTAAAAGGTGAGATTCCCTTTGTTGAAAAGAACACCTAGGGCAATAAGCTGTTTCCTTTGTTTCATGGCCTGAAAAATTAGAGTTGAATATGTCTAAATTGCCTTTGGATAAAATAAATGTCCCCTTTAATTATTGCAGACATGCAAGGATAGGCATAGGAATGTACATTGCAGAAAGCAAAATACAGAAGAAAAATGATTTATGTTTTATCAACTGTTGACTATTTATTTTCTGTAATGCTTGAAATACTGCTTTATACCTATGTATTTACTGACATTTTATACTAGCAGTGTTTCTCATTTTTTCAGTTAGTTATTTATTAGAAATCATAGTGGGCTATACCAACTATAACAATCAGCAATTAACTAATTAATTAACTGGATATATAAATATGTGCACATAAAAAACACATGTGGCTGGTTGGCATGCTTTAGTACATACAGTATTTTCTTACCTATTTGCATTGCATATTGTTTATTTCGCAGAAAACACTTTTTACCTTTTATATCATCACAAATGAGGCATGTTGGGTATTCTATGTATACATGTATAACATATATATTCATGTTATGTGATTAACTAAAGAACTAAGCCATTAATACCTCTTTTAAATTTAGCATATGCTGTTTTGATATTGAAATTAAATCCATGGTAGTGGTGTAGTAATAGTAGCAAACCACCATAATTACAATTTGTGGTCATTGTCTATTATTTGTACATATTTTGTATAAGAAAAACTGTAGGAAGTCTGGTGACTGGATGGTTTACTAATGCTGTAATTTACAATAAACCTGAACTCCAGGCTAATAGTTCAAGTGCTTTTTTTCTAAAAAAAATAACAAATATGTTATACTTACCTGCTCTGTTGCAGTGGATTTGCACAGCCTGGATCCTCCTCTTCTTGGGTCCCTCTTCTGTGAACCTGGCCCCTCCCTCCTGTTCAGTGCCTTCACAGCAAGCAGCTTGCTACCCTGTTTCCCCGAAAATAAGACCTAGCGTGATCGTCGGTGATGGCTGCAATATAAGCCCTACCCCCCCAAATAAACCCTAACTTATTTCCCCGAAAATAAGCCCTACCCTGAAAATAAGACCTACAAGGACTTTAACTAGGGCTTATTTGGGGGTAGGGCTTATATTGCAGACATCACCGACAATCACGCTAGGTCTTATTTTGGGGGAAACAGGGTATGGATGCACCCAAGCCGAGTCACAGCTCCCTGTGTCCATTCAGATACGGACCCTGCCCAGGCCCACCCCTCTCTCCCCTGATTGGCTAGCTGACTTTGATTGACAGCAGCAGCAGCCAATGGTGCCGCTGCTGTGTCTCAGCCAATCAGGCGGAAGAATCTCGGATGGCTAATACACTCGTGGACATCGCTGGACAGAGAGGGATCTCAGGTAAGTATTGGGGGGGGGCTGCTGCACACAGAAGGCTTTTTATCTTAATGCATAATGCATTAGGATAAAAAAACCTTCTGCCTTTATAACCACTTTAAAGTGGTTGCAAAGGCAGAAGGGTTTTTTTTTTTTATCTTAATGCATTCTATGTAAAAACCTTCTGTGTGTAGTAGCCCGCCTCAGCCCCCCTAATACTTACCTGAGCCCCATCTCAATCCAGTGATGTTGCACAAAGGCTTCAGCTATACGGGACTCTCCCTCCTGATTGGCTGAGACACAGCAGCAGGGGTGTCATTGGCTCTTGCTGCTGCAATAAAAGTCAGTGAGCCAATGAGGAGAGAGAGGGGGCAGGGCCAAGCCATGGCTCCTTGTCTGAATGGACACACAGAGCAGCGGCTCAGCTTGGGTCCCCCCATAGCAAGCTGTTTGCTATGGGGGCACTTGGCAGGATGGAGGGGCCAGGAGTGCAGACGAGGGACCTGAGAAGAAGAGGATCTGGCATGCTCTGTGCAAAACTACTGCAACAGAGCAGGTAGGTATAACATATTTGTTATTTTTAAACCAAAAAAAACAAGACTTTGATATCACAATATAACGAGTCCAGAGTTGGACAATAGAAATGATGACGGAAGGTCTTAGGGATAAAACATATCAGGAGACACTTCAGGAACTTAACATGTACAGTTTGGAGAAATTAAGGAAAATATTTAAGTCAGTGGTTCAGTATGGTGATGAGGCAGCTAGCATTTTACAAAAGGTGATAAGCAATGTATTTCTCTCATAACAGGCATGCCCTAATAATTTAAATATATAAAAATAATTTTAGTATAGCCCAACATAAAGACCCAGTCAAATAAATAAAAACGAAAATGGGAAAAAGGGAATCTATCTTTTTTGACTAGATATTTGACTAATATGCTGAAAATGATAACATCATATATTTAATAAATTATCTCCTCAACCACCTCCTGAGTATTTAGCTGTATATACCCCTTCATTACCATTTTTCAGTTTTCAGTGCTGTAAAAGTCTGACAATTTCTTGACACAGATAAAACTTTTCTTTGGTGGTATTTATTAACCACTGGGTTTTTAGTTTTACTATATGAAGGAAAAAAAGACACCTGAACTCATGGTACTGTTGGAGGGTAAAAATATGGTGCATTGGCCTTACAAGATGAAAAATTAACAGTGAAGCTGTAGAACACTGTCTAAATTTCATTTTTTTCTGTGAGCCTTAGGTTTTGTATTCCCCACTCCTTTGACCATTACCTACTGGATCTCTGATATCAGAATTATAAAGTTAGTCGCTACTTCTACAATTAGTGCTTATCAAAAATAAAAAAATAAAAAATATAAAAAATGTCAAAAGGTGTGGAGGAATATGACAAAATCCCAAATCGGTACAATAGGGCAAATACAAGTTATATACCAAACCCCTGAATATGACAATACACCAAGTATTCCAAACAGTCAATGTCTATTGATGTCCATATTCATTTAAAGAAATCTTTTCAACAGTGTCCATACAACTGTAAAATAATTTCCACTCACAAATAATTGTTATGCAATTCAGTTAGTGTCCATGCATATATGAAAGAGGCCCATGCTCCGTGTCTTTAAATATCAGTGACAGCTTCTTCACTCAAAAATAAAGTGCTCCACCACGTGTAGTAAAGGGAACCACTCACCAGACTCATATGGCCATAAAGACCTGCTCAGCCTTTGGATTATATCAGCAAGTGAGGTAGTAAAGCTCAGCATGTTATTTGCCCTCCTCAACAGCTAATGTAACACACAGTGCAGCAGTGAAACTTTTTTTTTATATTTTTTTAAAAGCACTAAGTGTAGAAGTAGCACCTAACTTTATAATTCTGGATTCTATTAGTGGGTTTAACACACTTAAAGGGGAAGCAGCTAAAGAATTTTGAAGTTTGGTGCTCTTTATATATGATTTTCTTATCTCTATCTCTGTTATAATTATATTGCCTGAAAGCTACACACAGTCACTGGGTATCCTCTCCATCCAGTTCCTCCCCTTCCTCCTTCTCCTTCCCAGACCCTTCCATAATCTCCTTCCCCTCCACTAACTTATCACTCTCCCTTCTTGACTCTTCCATATAGTGTCTAGGCTTTCTTCTTCTTTTCTTTCCCTTACCATAATTATTGAGTTGTACATTTGTCAGTACATCCTCATCGCCTATTTGGCGATATTTTAAACTTGAGTAACTAAGGCTTTGCAACCATTGTACTGTTGTAAAACCCTCACTAAACAAATTAAACACCCAAAAAATGGCCTCACAATCACTAGTTATCAGTGGCACTTTAACCCCCCACCTTACAAAAAAGAACAACCCCATAATCCATGGTGGTTTAGTGGCACTTTAACACACTTCACAACCCCACCACCTTTAAGAAAACAATCCCACAATCATTGATGATCAGTGGCATATTAACCCCCCCACCTTAAAAAGGTTGTAACCATTAAGAAGTAGTTCACTGCCAGCCCCCCTCTTATATTCAGCCATAACACACAGTGTAAGTGTTTTTTTAAAACAATGCCTCGAAATACCTTTTTTTTTAGATATCTTCAGGCCGTTCACATGACTCCTGGCCGCTCTGCTCCTCCAACCCAGGGCTACAACGGTGGTCTGAGCTCTCCCTCTGACATCAGCCAGGGAGGTCACGTGACCACCATGCTGGCCACTCAGTCCCTCCCACTGTAGCCCTGGATCAGACTAGGAGAGTGGCCTGGAGTCACGCGACCAGCCTGAAGAAATGTGAAAAAAGGTATTTAGAGGCATTGCTTTATAAAAAAATTACACTGCGTGTTATGGCTGGATAAAAGAGGGGAGCTGGCAGTGACATTATTTAAACTTTTCTGCTAATAGCAGCAGGAGGGGTGGGGCGAAGATGGCTCACACAGACACAGGCAGGGAGGAGGGGGAGAGAGGGTGAGAGAGCAGAGCAGCGGATGACAGAGGCACATAAACTAACCACGATAATCAGGGCTGCTGAGCCCTGATTACCATGGTCAGTACACAGAGGGGGACACAAGGACTGGCAGGATCAACCAGTTTTGTTTACAGCTTACAGAGGGACAGGTTAGACAGCACAAGCACTGTGCTGTTTAACCTGCTATAAGGGAACAGGATCTCTTGTTTTTTTTGTTTTTTTAGGGTTGCAACCACTTTAACCTTCAATCTGCTGCAGTCCTCATTCCTGCCTGTGTTTACAGTCATTCAGCACTCCCCTTCTGCTGGTGTAAGTGAGCTGAATGTTTACACTTGCGGTGACTGTGATTGGTTCACAGAGATCAAAAGGTACAGAACACTGTACGTTAAACCTGTGATCATAGCTGTCCAATGAGTCACCTATTCACAGATGTTTTACTATACAGTGGTATTGAGGTGGTTAAAGACTAATAATATGATTCTTAATGTATGCATTTTAATAATACAGTAATACAACCTATAATTTATAACAGTTTAAGACAACTTAATAAGCTGGAACTATTGGACTTATACTTGGCTAGTATGTTTTCATTGCCATCACCACAGTACCGTAAATTAGATCAGTATGATACCAGACTTTATGTCAGTGTTCTAGAAAAACACAGAGCCACTGCCTGGTAAATTGCTGGAACAGTGCAATGAGTCACACTGGTGACAGGTTCACTTTATACTGAACTTGCCTGTTCCCATGTATCTAGCACAGTGACCTCTGAGCTATTCCACTGAGAAATCTTCAATGAGTTGTTTCGCCTTGTTATAACTACCTCAAAGAAATCATAAGGAAAGTACAACATAATTGCACCATATTAATCAATAAACGCACTCCAATTATCTTTGTCGAACTTTATTTTCATTTACAAATATAAAGGGGACATTGTATTGCAATTTTCCTTCTGAAAAACATGTCAGTGCCTCTGAAAGCATGTGCCTTTTCTCAGTTTATTATATGGTAGCCCCTCTAAAAAGGTCATACTGAATCTCCCAGCTGCTCTTGTTGAAATGAGGGACAGTCGCCATTAGCGCACAACAGCCACTGTGACATTTATTATATAAATCAAATCTATTGGTGATTCACCCCTGGGGTAATATAAAAATAGTGGTCCTTTAGGTTAGTGTGCATGCCTGTCAGTTTTAAAAACAATGAATAAGAGCAGGGGTGCTTCACATTAGCACAAGGCAATTTCCCCATGAAGAAGAATTTATTCGCTATATACCTGTCAGTAAACAGCATATATAAGCACTTGCCTGCTAAGGCATTTAACCATGGCCACATGTGAAATGGTTCTGCACAGTTTAATGACATAGAAATGTGATTTCACAGCAATTTCAAGTTTGATAGTTGGCACGGCACATAATGCTAAATTAAAACTGCACACAAGGGGATTGCCAACGTGTGGTCAGGCTTCTATTTAAGGCTGATGTTCCTCTAGTCATTCTTTGGATTTGCCAAAAGTGTGCCAGTCCACGCTCATGGTCCTTGCTCTAATAGTCCATTTAGAATTTCTATGATTGCCAGACATACGGTTTTAAGAACAAAGAAAAATACTGAAGAAATCAAATAAAATCAGTAGAAACTGTGTATGATATGTATAATTTGACTGAATTGAAAGCACTTAGTGTATACAGATTTTATGTATCATAGAATCACATCATTATGTCTAAGCATGCCTATGTAAAAGGAATAGCATTTCACATTTGTCTTCATTGTCTAAATCCCATTACAGTTTTACTTCTCATATTACAATTAACCAAAAAAGGAGAAAAGATGGTTATGTAGCCAAAAGAAATGTGTACTAAATGCTGGAAGTATGCATTTAAACAGCAGTAGCTATACTTACAGCTGAGTTAAATTCAAGCAAATATTTGTATTTCCCATGTTTAAATAACACCACATATTGCAAATACTTTATCAAGTATTCACTAGTGAAATTCCCCCTGTGAAAAAAATTGCTAAATCTGCCCAAGCAAGATTTGTTGGGGTTTACCCAGCATTTTCTATCAGGATTTGTCCTTTATACTGGTACATTTGCAGGCAAAATGTTGTTAGTTTGAATCTTGACCGGAAGAGTCGTGATAGTATAGTAGCAGCTGTTTTTCAGTTTTGGACAAATCTTTATAGGAATGATTCGGACAAATCTTGTAGCAAGAACGTCTATTTGTAAATTTTCCCTCATGCTTTCCATTGTTCTGAAACTGTGTTTAGGCACAGTCTGAGCCCCAGGAAAGTCTATTGAAGCACTAACCAGAAAATAAAAAAATGTAATAAACACACAAGTGAAAAAATAATTTGTTATCTTTAACTAATATTTACCGTTACAGGTTACAGCAATGTCCAGAATTTCCTGCCTGCCTGCTCCAGTAATGGTAGGTTGGAATTTGGTTAAGCATCGCCCCCCTTCTTTGCAGCTCAAACAGTGTTTGAGCACTATAGTTGTTGTCATCACCGGCACTTTTTCATATGCCAGAGGATCTCCAGGGAAGAGTTTCTCCTGACATCACTACCCATACTCAGACTAAGGCCAAAAATCAGCTATGACATTACAGGGAACTAATGTGTGACACCAAAGCCCAGGAAGGAGTGGTGACAAGGTGTTGGGCTCATGTTCCACCCACCTGCCCCACATAGGGCAAGATAGCAGTCACCTCCCTTCCCAGTGAAGATGGCAATGTGCCATTAATGCCCATATTTGGACTAAGTCATATAGTTAAAACCTTTGAAGATAAAAAAAAATAACCTTAAATGACAACACGGCAGTGATTTTACTGCAGAACAAGCATAATTGTAATCCTATTATAGGAAGTAGAAAATCAACAGATCTCCTGACACATCAGCAGGTAATAAAAATATGGGGTTTATTTATCATTGATTGGAAGATAAATTCAGCAGATATTCAGCTATTTTTCAAGCCAGATTAGATTTTTCACATTTTTTATAATCTTCTCCAATTTTAAAATAAGTTTGTGCCATCAAATGTAGAATTTTGCATTGGTCCATGTGAAAATGTCCTCAAACAAGAACCACCCATGTAAAAATGTAATCAAGCAAGATTTGAGCAACATCTGTTCTTCAATAGAAATGTACCTTACCACACTATTCATTCTATTATTCAGTGAATATAGTCACCCAACATTCCCTAAATGTTTTGCCTTAAATATTATTCAGATTATCCTATTATTAAGTTTTGAAGTGGGGAATGTGCTTTTATTTGTTTATGTATTTATTTGTACTTAGTATAGGTATTTGAAAGTGCTTATTTTCTTTTTTTGGAGCTGTGGGTTTTTAGCACAAGAAGAGTGCTCAATGTAATACAGGTTCAGTACCTCCATAATTAACTTTTTGTTATACTGTAACATTTTTTTTTTTTTTTAAATATGAGAAGATATACGAATAAAAACTGAAAGCTGTCAGTGTAATAATTTGTCCCAACTGTCAATTCAGAATGACCAAAATCAGTTTTTATTTAATATTTGCATGTCAACAGGTCTTCACATTATGTGTAAATACATACTGTGAGAGAAAACAGCATTTTGTAAGTTATCTCCTATCACTGCCCCCTGGGTTTTAGGGATATATTCAATGTATAATGAATGTTCTGTTCTTGTTTTTATGTGCTTACTCCTAGTGATCCACCCATTTTCCACAATTCCAAATTATGCTTGCATAAAACATTGATGCCAAAATAAAAAAAAATACATAAAAAGATATCTGCAATTGTTATTTCTCTATTAACTCTCTGTAGAATGTAAAATAGAGCTATGGCCAATAGGAATTTTGACATTCCCCAGCCTTTTGCCCCAATACAAGTAACAGAGCTAGAGCAGTCAAACTTTGATTTATTCTTGTTCCTTGCTACCATAAATATTTTAGTTGTAGTTTAGACTGAATTTGCTATTGACAAAAGATGGACTTTAGCTCTTAAGTGTACAAGCCTGATATGAACAACCTAAATGAATATTGAATATTCAGATTACTCCCAAGTGATAATATCAAATAACATTTAAATTGAACTGGGTGAAATCAAGTCAAATATTTCTAACAAGGATAGCTAAAACAATGATCATTTTAAGACCAATTGTTAAGGGCTGTAATGATCCAAAACATTTGACATATTTCATTAAGTTGAATAATGTATAAACTTAATGGCAGAAAAGCAGAATAGAAGGTACATAAACACATTTCAATGAAATGATTGCTCTTTTTTAAAATTGTAAATGCCACCTAAATCCTTATTTTAATATGTTAATGTCCTAAGCACTCATGTAGTTGTAGTATTGTTGTTTGTGTCAAAATCATATGCGTTTTTACTAAAAAATATATAAAATATTGGACATAGAAATTAGCTAAACAATTTGCTATTCTGTCATAAGTTGAGTGGGTAACGATCAATTCAGCCATTAAATGTGAACTGCAATTTGCCTATTTTCTTTAATATAGACATGCCATGTGATCCGATTCATGGTGAGTCATTGGATTCTTGAATCTTAGCAATTACGTAGAATACTTAGAAGTAATTACTTGAATCTTAGCAGGTACTTAAAAGTTGCACAATTTACCTGACCATGTCAGACCATTTGAGTGAAAGCCTATCACGGTTCTAAACAGGAGACTCACCTAAAAACGTAAATCATATTGGTCCATACAGTACATCCAATCCACCACATGCACTTACTGTATCTTCGGTCATTACCAGGACAAAATATTTAACAATATTACAATTTATGAATTTCAGTGACCATTCTCTGTGCCCAGAAGTGCCCCTGCTCTTTACTCAAAAATAAATATAATATTTATGTACCCTAGAAAAACATTTGTTTCCACTTTACAGGCAGACTTAACATCAAGCTGCATCTCCCTAGTAAATGCAACAGATATGGGGTTAGGTTGTTGGGAGGGCTACAGGTTACATGTTACATGTTTGATTTTCACATGTAATGTCCCATACACACGGTCGGAAATTCTGAACACAAAATCCGTCAGATTTTTTCCGACGGATTTTGTCCGACACTGGTGTTGCATACACACGGTCGGACAAAGTTGTCGGAAAATCCGATCATTCTGAACGTGGTGACGTTCGTTGCGTACGACACAACTACGTAGAGGCTAGTAGCCAATAGCTTTGGTCTTGTAATTTGATCTGAGCATGTGTGGCACTTTGTCCGTCGGAATTCGCTACACACGATCGGAAAAAGTCCGATCGGACTTTGTTGTCGGAAAATTTGAGAGCAGGATCTCAAATTTTTTCCGATGGCGCCCACACACGGTCGGATTTTCCGACAACATGGTCCGATAGGACATTTTCCATCGGAAATTCCGACCGTGTGTACGGGGCATAAGAAGGGAGAGCTAGCCAGCTTGAGCCCTGGATGCTCATTGTATATTGATAGCAGCAGAAAGATAACGTGGGACCTTTGTCACCCTTATTCCATAAAGCATTTCAGGGAATTCTTGAAAGGCTCCATTCAGATTCAGTCTGCATAAGAGACACTTCTCTGATCTCCTCCGTTCTATCCAAACTCAAGGGAAACCCCCAAAGAAATGCCTTGTATGCACCAAAGATGGAATAAGGCAAGGTATGCATTATTATTGTCCCTATTGTCCCTTACAACCTGGGCATTACATAATGGGCACTTTATGTTGCTACCACACTTCACTGCAGTATTAGTCTTAGGTATTGGACTGCACAGTCTGGTGAAGGTGTTTCTCATGTGCCCAACTAGCTGGCATTTACCTTTTCTGATCTCCTGTCTACCAAACCTTTGCCTGTTCTTTTGCCCATGTTTCTGCCTGCTGCCTGGACCAACAATTTGTCTGCATACTGACCACGTCTCTGCCTGTTTATTGATCACAAGAACCAGTAGCATGCTTGCCTACAAGGAATGAGAGCTGCATAGGCTGAAGCTATACTAAGCCAGCTATATTCCCTGACCATACATACATTACAGTACACAGTGGGATGTGGAATACCACATGTGTGAAGCATAGAAGGGCCAAAAATCCAATAAGCACCTTTTGGCTTTCAAAGGGGGTAAGCTATACATGTGATTTCATGGTTACCTATCACATTTTCTGAAGCCCAAAAATTCCAGGACAGTACAAGCACCCCTAAAATTACCCCTCTTTGGAAAGTAGAATCCCTAAGGTACAAGGCAATAATAGTGAGTTTTTTGAAGATTAAATTATTTATCACCAGTATTTTATGTATTTTTTTCTCAAAGTTGTCATTTTAATTAGATATTTTTGACACAAGACATGGGCATACTTAGAATTATACCCCAAAGCACATTCTGCTCCTCCTTGAAAGCATGGGGATGCAGTATATGTGTGACTTTTTTTGATTCTTTGTAAACAGTGGTGTTTAAATACTACCAAAATACGTGAACTAAGTGATATGGGGGGGGGGGGGGACTGCTGCTACCACCCAACAAGTACTCAAAAATCTAAATATTATAAAAAAGTGGTGCGCTGTTCTAAAATAATAATTAACAATACACAATCTCCTTAATAATTCAGTAATCCTAGTGCTGAGTGCCCCAAAAATAAATGTTGAGAACCACACAATAAAGTGATAATATTTTACATAAAATTTTTCAAAATCATCCCCTTAGCACTGACCGTATGCTGACATATGCGGCTTCGGCTTTCGGGGGTTATAACGGGGAAATGCTTGCAGCTGCAGGCATGACTCCAGTAACGTTTTTTAGAGCGGGCAGTCAGCTCTTTAGGGATAACATCCAATGCGGCTAAAAGCTGCTTGGTTGTTATCCCAGAGGGGCTGGAGGGGACGCCCCCCTCCTGCAGCCTTCCGCCACTGTTCCTGGGCCTCCCGTCCCTTCCGGAAGACCCGATCTGCAATTCAGCACTTCCGCCAGCTAGAGAGAGACTAAATCAAAGCCAGAAACGGCTTTGATTCAGTCCCTCCATCCCTCCATAAAGAGTACCTGTCACCACCTATTACTGTCACAAGGGAAGTTTACATTCCTTGTGATAGCAATAAAAGTGATCAACATTTTTTTTTTTTTTTACAGAGACGATGTAAAAAATAAAAATAAATAAGAAAAAAAATAAAACATTTTTAAGCACTCCTGTCCTTGCGAGCTCATGCAGCAAAGAAAATGCATTTGTAAGTCGCGCCCGCATATGTAAATGGTGTTCAAATCAATCATGTGAAGTATCGTCACAATCGTCAGAGCAAGAGCAATAATTCCAGACCTTTTCTGTAACTCTAACCTGGTAACCCCTATTTTTTTTTAAGCATCGCCTATGGAGATTTTTTAGGTACCGTAGTTTGTCGCCATTCCATGAGTGTGCACAATTTCAAAGCATGACATGTTAGGTATCTATGTACTCGGCATAACATCATATTTCACATTATATAAAAAAATTGGGCTAACTTTACTGTTTAGTTTTTTTTTAATTCATTAAAGTGTCTTTTGTTTGAAAGACCGCTACGCAAATACCGTGTGACCGGCATTTTATTTTCTAGAGTCTATGCTAAAAAATATATATATAATGTTTGGGGGTTCTAAGTAATTTTCTAGCAAAAAATACAGATTTTAACTTGCCAGCAACAAATGTCAGAATTAGGCTTAGGTATGAAAGGGATATAGTGTGCAAACTATCCAAAAAATAATAATTAAATAGATGCATGGAGATCATATCATATGACACCTTACTGGATTGTGTAGATCTATGATTTTATTTTATTTTATTTCTTGTTAGTTCCTTTTATTTTCTTCTGTTTTCCTCAATTCTGTTAACATTGCTCACGTGTTTACTATATGTTCTTAAACATATAATGTCAGATTTACTTCTCGGGACTAAACTAGAGCAATATAATGAAAAATGCAACTTGTTTTCTATCTATCTAACCCAAAATTGCTGATGCCTTAAGATGTTAATTGTACTTCTGATACTTTAATAAAAAACTATTGAAATAAAAAAACAAATTAATATACTAAGGTAATTTTCTCTCAAGTGCTTGAAAAAAAATAACACTTAAATAATGTTCATAAGTCCACCGTGACAAAGTGCTCCCATCAAAAAACACAAGTGCATAAAAGATGTGATTAGTCCCTTTGGATTCCAGCCACCATCTAATCACCTCTAGGTGAACTATACGCTGACCTTCATGTTAAGACCTAAAAGGTCACAAATGCGGTTTGGTTACTCATTAGGGTCAATCCACTGTATGCCCCTTTGCTCCTCCTCTTTCACTGATACATTCAATTGCCTCCAAAGTAAAGTCCTCAGGAAGTCATGTGACTAGTGATGCAATGCGTTGAGAGGAGCTTGTGACGTAATTTCCGGTGTCTCCGTGACCTGGGAAACGGTGAGCTGGAGCTGCTTGTACTGCAGATTTAACTTCTATTTTATGCAACTGTACAATATGTTTAGTTGAATGATGAAGTTTTAATAAATTAAGATTTGTTTTAATATACTGCACAATGAGATACTCTCTGTTTATTTGAGCTTTACTGTGGAGGCAATTTAATCTACCAGTGAGGACCAAACGGGCATACAGTGGATTGACCCTAATGATCAACCAAACCGCGTTTCTGACATTTTAGGTCTTAACAAGAAGATGAGTGTATAGTGTACATAGAGGTGATTAGATGGTGGCTGGAATCTGAAGGGACTAATCACATCTTTCAAGCACTGGGAGCAAGGATTGTGTTTTTTGATGGGAGCACTTTGTCACTGTGGACTTATTTTTTTCAAGCACTTGGGAGAAAATAACCTACAGTGGTGTGAAAAAGTGTTTGCCCCCTTCCTCATTTCCTGTTCCTTTGCATGTTTGTCACACTTAAGTGTTTCGGAACATCAAACCAATTTAAACAATAGTCAAGGACAACACAAGTAAACACAAAATGCAATTTGTAAATGAAGGTGTTTATTATTAAAGGTGAAAAAAAATCCAAACTATCATGGCCCTGTGTGAAAAAGTGATTGCCCCCCTTGTTAAAACATACTATAACTGTGGTTGTCCACACCTGAGTTCAATTTCTCTAGCCACACCCATGCCTGATTATTGCCACACCTGTTCACAATCAAGGCATCACTTAAATAGGAGCTGCTTGACACAGTAAGGTCCACCAGAAGATCCTTAAAAGCTACACATCATGCCGAGACCCAAAGAAATTCAGGAACAATTGAGAAAGAAAGTAATTGAGATCTATCAGTCTGGAAAGGGTTATAAAGCCATTTCCAAAGCTTTGGGAATCCAGCGAACCACAGTGAGAGCCATTATCCACAAATTGCGAAGACATGGAACAGTGGTGAACCTTCCCAGGAGTGGCCGGCTGCCCAAAATTACCCCAAGAGCGCAGCGACGACTCATCCAAGAGGTCACAAAAGACCCCACAACAACGTCCAAGGAACTGCAGGCCTCACTTGCCTCAGTTAAGGTCAGCGTTCATGCCTCCACCATCAGGAAAAGACTGGGCAAAAATGGCCTGCATGGCAGAGTTCCAAGGAGAAAACCACTGCTGAGCAAAAAGAACATCAAAGCTCGTCTCAATTTCTCCACAACACATCTTGATGATCCCCAAGACTTTTGGGACAACATTCTGTGGACCGATGAGACAAAAGTGGAACTCTTTGGAAGGTGTGTGTCCAAGTATATCTGGCGTAGAAGGAACACTGCATTTCAGAAAAAGAACATTATACCAACAGTAAAATATGGTGGTGGTAGTGTGATGGTCTGGGGCTGTTTTGCTGCTTCAGGACCTGGAAGACTTGCCGTGATAAAAGGAACTATGAATTCTGCTGTCTACCAAGAGATCCTGAAGGAGAATGTCCGACCATCTGTTCGTGTACTCAAGCTGAAACGAACTTGGGTTCTGCAGCAGGACAATGATCCTAAACACACCAGCAAGTCCACCACCGAATGGCTGAAGAAAAACAAAATGAAGACTTTGGAGTGGCCTAGCCAAAGTCCTGACCTGAATCCTATTGAGATGTTGTGGTATGACCTTAAAAAGGCCGTTCATGCTCGAAAACCCTCTAATGTAACTGAATTAGGACAATTCTGCAAAGATGAGTGGGCCAAAATTCCTCCAGGACGCTGTAAAAGCCTCATTGCACGTTATCGCAAACGCTTGGTTGCAGTTGTTGCTGCTAAGGGTGGCCCAACCAGTTATTAGGTTTAGGGGGCAATCACTTTTTCACACAGGGCCATGATGGTTTGGATTTTTTTTCACCTTTAATAATAAACACCTTCATTTACAAATTGCATTTTGTGTTTACTTGTGTTGTCCTTGACTATTGTTTAAATTGGTTTGATGTTCCGAAACACTTAAGTGTGACAAACATGCAAAGGAACAGGAAATGAGGAAGGGGGCAAACACTTTTTCACACCACTGTATATATATATATTCATTTTCTTTGGATAGTTTGCACACTATATAATTCTGAACGATTTAAACAATATTATCACTTTATTGTGTGGATTTTCAACATTTATTTTTTTTGCACTCAGCACCAGGATTACTGAATTATTAAGGAGATTGTGTATTGTTACTTATTATTTTAGAACAGCGCACCACTTTTTATAATATGCTGGTGCTTAAGTAACAATTACAAGTTTTGTTCCCATAAAAAGACAGCAAAAGAAGTAGCAACACTGGTGAGGTCCTCTCTGCTGTCTCATACTATCACCATATTCCTAGTTAGCACAATGAGCACTTCAGCTAAACTGATTGGCTCCTTGTGCTGTTTATCTCTCTCTCGGTTTGAGCTCTGCTGTACAGGAGATTGCAGGAGCCTGATACCAAGTCAGAAAATCAGGTACTTGCACTATTTGAATTTTAATAATATATCTTCTTGTTAATTGAATAAAACATCAGCATCTTCTGCTTAAAATCTATCACTATTTTCATCAGAAAAAGAATAATAAAAAGTTCCAATTGAGTCTTAGAATAACAGAGCTAGTCTAGTATTATAAGCTTCAGAAAATCAATTTCACTTATTTATGTTGGTCACATTTACCTCCTCATCAAAATGTATCCCAAGTATTGTAAACTGCTGCTTCGTTCTCTCCAAGCCCCAACTCTTCACTGATGTACAGTTCTCTCCCTTTTCAGCAAAAGAGAGATCTTTTAGGGATGTATTGGAATGAGGAGGTGTGGCTACTCAAAAATAATGAGATCCCTAGGGATAGGGGGCACTTGGCATTTTCAATACTCCAGGGTTGTGATTATCTAGTAATGATGATACCTCATTCATCATTTTATCATTCCTTTTCTTTTTTATGTGTATTCATATCATGTCATAGATTTAAGCCTAAATGTAACAGCAATTTCCATACAGTAAATCGGAGCTATTTCATTGCCTTCCCTTGTGTCTGGGAAACAAAACAACTGAGCTCATTGCATATGGTGAAAGTGTTATTGTTTTGTTAAATAATATAACACAGCATAGATGCCTCCAATTTAAAGGTTTCCTCTGAGAACACTTGTTTCACAACAGCAGATCATATTTAACAGGACAAAACATTTCATCCTCTGAAAGGCAAAACATCACTTAGCTTAGTTACACAGCTTTGCCGGTTTACCGTTGGCTTATTATTTGATATGTTTCATTCAATAGACTAGCAATGGAATCTAAAAAAATATCAAAAGTCTGGTTTATAAATAATAGGTTTTAGTAACGACTGTGTGAATCATCATTATTTCCTAAGTCCACTTAGAAAATAAGCAACATTTTGGGTGGGATTAATATTAACCGCTTGCCGACTGCCCACCGTCAATTGAAGGTGGCAGAATGGCACTCCTGTGCGAATCGCTGTAGCTTTACGGCAGGCACCTTAAGGAGTATATGGTGCACATGCTGTGTGACGTAGGAGCCCGTGCACGTGGCCGGCGCCTGTGATGGCCCCCAGCTACCCACGATTGCTCCTGAGAAGGAGAGAACTGAGATCTGTCAATGTAAACAGACAGATCTCTGTTCTGTCAGGGGTGAGGAGAGCGATCTGTTGTTCCTACTGCTTAGGAACAACAATTGGTCTCTTCCCCCAGGCAGTCCCATCCCCCCACAGTTAGAATCTCTCCCTAGGACACACATTTAACCCCTTGATCGCCCCCTAGTGTTAACCTCTTCCCTGCCAGTGACATTTATACAGTAATCAATGGCTATTTATAGCTCTGATCGCTGTATAAATCTCAATGGTCCCAAAATAGTGTGAGAAGTGTCCGATCTGTCTGCCACAATGTCGCAGTCCCAATAAAAATTGCAGATCGCCACCATTATTAGTAAAAAAAATAATAATAATAAAATGTCATAAATCTATCCCCTATTTTGTAGATGATATAACTTTTGTGCAAATCAATCAATATACGCTTATTGCAATTTTATTTACCAAAAATATGTAGACGAATACATATTGGCCTAAACTGATGAAGAAATTAGTTTTTTTTATATATTTTTTGGGGATATTTATTATAGCAAAAAGTTAAAAATATTGCTTTTTTCAAAATAGTCTGTCCTTTTTTGTTTATAGCGCAAAAAATAAAAACCGCAGAGGTGATCAAATACCACCAAAAGAAAGCTCTATTTGTGGGGAAAAAAAGGACGTCAATTGCTTGTATGTGTACAGCATCGCACGACCCCGCAATTGTCAGTTAAAGCGATGCAGTGCCGTATCACAAAAAATGGCCCGGTCAGGAAGGGGGTAAATTCTTCTGGGGGTGAAGTGCTTAAAAGCCAAATTACCACTTAAGCTGTTGCTGGTGGAACTGTAGTAACTTGAAGATCTCACTACAGCAGGTCCCAAGTAAACTATTTGTTAAAATCTTACCCAAGCACTTGCCATTTACAAGTTTACAATGCTGCTGGCTTGTGCTTGCTCAGTGCTGCTTCTCTGAACTTCCAGTCTTCACATGGAAAAGTTAACAGTGGACATTGCAGTCTGGAGCCAGTCTGTTAGCTTGGTGAAAAGTGAGAAGAGGAGCGGTGAAGTGTCTTGTCATCCAAGGCTTTAGGGCTAAGTGTTTCTATTGATGTACACAAGTGTAGAAAGACACAACTCTAGTCCCTACATAAAACATTGGCTCCATAGGATGCTGCAAGAGAAAGGAGCCTGAAACTGAAAACTTGGGGAAGCAGCCATGGCTTCAACAGGAACATCAGCAATGATTACAAGACAAAGAAGCTGCATACTCAATGAGTGAGTAAATGAGCTGCGGAAAAGGCTTAAAAAAACAGCCAATTTAATTTCAATTTATTGTTTGTGGTCTGTTGAGTCTGCTCTGCTATTCTGCAAATCTTTATTCAATAAAGCAGTTGACATTTTGCCATAATAACTGGACTTTTACTAGTATAGAGATCAGTCATCCACAGTCATTGGCTCTTGGCAATTCATAATTTTCTTTGTAGCAACCTTTTAGCAGATGTAGGGACAAAAAAGAACCCATTTTACATTTAGTGTAATTTCACCAAAACTGAAACTCCCAACTTTTCACATTGAGCTACTTTAGTGAAATTTGCTTGCATAATAAAAATATTATTTTCTTTTTATTATAAAAGATATGGTAAAATCCTTAAACCACAAAAAAACTGATTAATTTAACTTTCCCTACTGACCCCAATGCATTTTGCGCAAGTAGAAAAATTTTGCCCGAAATGTCCTGATTTTAGCTGAAATTGTTCTTCATTACCTATCTTTCAGGACACATGCTACATTATACACATTCCACAAGCATGAAGCCATTGATACCCTATCCAAGTATGTTATGATTACCATTACTGTTTTTATAATACATTATTAGATTATTAGCTCTGAAAATGGACACATTTTATAAAATACATTTTTACATTTACTTATATTCAGTATTAAGTGCTAACAAAAGTACATACCGTAGATATATTTATAACAATTACTGTTCCCAGAAGATCCCTACTATAATTATATACACACACTAGGGACAATTTGAGAGGAACCTTTTATGTTTGAACTGTAGTAGGACTGTACAGAGCATTCAAATACCAAGCAGAATGGGCAGGGATATGCAATTAGCGGACCTCCAGCTGTTGCATAACTACAATTCCCATGAGGCATAGCAAGACTCTGAGAGCCACAAGCATGACACCCAGAGGCAGAGGCATGATGGGACATGTAGTTTTGCAACAGCTGGAGGTCCGCTAATTGCATATCCCTGACCTAGGGAATGACCTAGAATGACCTAGTGAATGACCTAGAATGACCTAGGGAATGACCTAGGCATCAATAGGGATGCAAAGCCAGGGTCCAGGGATACCCTAATTATTTGGGTTCCCAGCTACAACCACCTACCACAGTGATTACAATAAATAGTCTTACTTACTGAATCATCTATTTCATCTTTTTTAATATTAAAGAAGTAGCTGAAGGAGGGAGGCAACGTAAGAATGAGTGGTTTAACTCATTTGTATTCATCAGTGCAGAGGAGTTTAAAAGCTGAAGTTCTTAGTAAAGACGGGGGCTGTATGTGGAACCCCTTATGTATTTCTAGTAAAATGGACATCTTTCCAGGGTAAATGCCCAATAAATTAGTTTGAAAGTTTCTGTGCAGTGGCTACATTTTCCATGATCTTGTGTGTGTGTGACTGAAAATAATCATTTCTGTATTCCGAAATGAGTTAGTCATGATAAAATCATTTCAAAACAATAGTAAACAGTACGGTATTTACATTTTTTTGTAGCAATTGGTAGTTTTCACCATTTCCAGTTCATTTTGTGGCACATATGAATCTCCAGTGGGCAGAAATGACAGGTAGTTCATATACCTTCCCCTAAGTTACTCACTGGGGGAGAACCTCTGGTGTAATTAAAGATGGAAAATGATCTGGGGGTCCTAGAAAGTGAGGCCAGAAGACTATTAGCAAGCAATAAACAGGGTTTTTTCTCAAGGGAGAAAACTATAAAACCACTTTAAAAATCTAGAGTATGCAGTCCAGTTTTGGTTACCAACCCTTAGGAAGGAAGTGCTTGACCTGACAAAAGGCAAGAGAAAAGCTAATAAGAGGGTTGGAAGACCTCAGTTATAAGGAATGACTACAAACATTAAATGTATTCTTCCTGTAGAAGTGATGCTTAATAGTGAATATATGATATGATATGATAGTGAAATACAAATCCTTAAGTAGGGATTTTTTACTCTGGGGAAAACTACTTAACAAAAAAAAGGCACACAGCCACACAATGAAGTTGGACAAAAGGTGGTTCAGTCTTAAACTGCATAAGAAATTCTTTACTGTTAGAGCAGTAAGGATGTGGAACTCCCTTACACAGTGGGTGGTGTCAACAGGCAGTTTGGATAAATTCCAAAAAACTTTTGTTAGCAAACATAATGTACAGGGATAGTGAAATTGGTAGTTACAAAAACATACACACACATGCAGATTGAACTGGATGGACCAGTGTCTTTTTTCAACCTTACCAACTATGTATGATACTTAATTATGCCCATGTCTATTAAAAGTGTGAGTCAGAAGACCCAGTACTTTATACATGAAGGCTTTTGTTCTTTTCATTTTTTTTCCAGCTATGAGGCAATATTTTTCTCTTGGTGTCTGAAAGAGAAACCCTCAGGCAATGCTTTTTACAGTACTTAGTCCATTAACCTATTTTGTCCCAGTGATACATTTGTTATTTCTTTCTCTTTCAATCTTATCACGTTCTTCCCACATTTCCATACTTATTTTTATTCTTTACCATTCTTTGTTCCCCCACACAGTTTAAAGCGGGAGTGCACCTAAAAAAAAAATATTAAAAGCCAGCAGCTACAAATACTGCAGCTGCTGACTTTTAAATAAATGGACACTTACCTTTCCTGGAGTCTAGCGATGTCGGCAGCCGAAGACGAGAAATTGCTTGGCTCTCGGCTACTGCCGCCGCTGCCATTCTCATGAGGGAATCAGGAAGTTAATCGTTACGGCTTCACTTCCCGGTTCCCTACTGCGCATGCGCTCTCTCCTGGGACCTGTGTGTTTCCCAGGAGACAGGGGGGGGGGGTAGGAAGGGGCGTGACTCCCGCGGGAGTCTATTCCCGGAAGTGGGTGCAGATACCTGTATTATACAGGTATCTGCACCCCCCTCCCCCCTGAGAGGTGCCAATTGTGGCACCGGAGGGGGGAGAGGAATCAGATGAGCGGAAGTTCCACTTTTGGGTGGAACTCCGCTTTAAGTCTTTTTCTTGAACTCATTGCCCATTTATTATTAGGTCAGATATGTTTAAAAGGCTGCCATTTACACAGAAAACTTTAAACATTTATTGAGTTGCTATCTGTATTTCCTGTTAATTGATGTATTAAGTACTATCATGGGAATTCTTTATACTAGCATAAAAGTAGGTATGTTAAAGAATAGCTCACTTTTTTTTTTTTTTTAGACTTTTTATGCATTTAGAGCAAGCCTCTGTCTTGGTAAAGAAAATCACGTGTAGCGATTTGTGCTTGAAAGTGAACCTGTGTGAATGCCTATGCTATGCGATTATAGCAATTACACTGCATTTAGCGATCTGTTTCTGGGTGGGGTTAAGATAAAATTGACCCCTGCAGCAGATTGGATGTACACAGTGTGATTGCATTGCTGTGTGAAAACGCACAGGATGTGCTGCATTTCCAGCATTGCTTCAGTGAACCAGGGCTCAAACAAATTGCAAAAAACAGTCTGACACAATGGCATCGCATGGGTGTGGAGGAAATGAAGGGTCCAGCACCATTTGGGTGTGTATGTGAAGTGATTGCAGTCATACAAACTGTATGACTGAAATGGTACAGCACAGACATTGCATGTGATGTGCTCAGGAATGTGGTATGATTCTGTGTGAATCACATACGGTGGATGTCTGCATCATACAAATATAAACCCACCGTGGTTATACTTGCATGATCTATTAGATAATCTATTCAACATGATTGTTTTAAATGATATATTTCCAGTAATACAGTCTAGAATCAAGTAATCTGCAAACAGTCACTTTATAATACAATATCTATGAAAAGATGTATGTATAAATATAGTTATTTAAATTCTACAAAATGATTAGCTAGTGAAATACCATCCAAGACTATTCTGCAAACTACCAGTAAGGGGGAGGAGTATCTTCAGGTAAACATTGCAATCAACCAAGTCTGTACGAGAGGAGAAGATAGGGGAGGGGGGCGGAGAGGGGTGGAGGAAGGCGGAGAGGTAGCGGAGAGGGGCGGAGAGCAGTGAAGAGGGGCGGGGCTGGGTGTGAAGGAGATCATTTTAGGACTCATGACTACGAAGTTGACAGGAAGAGGGAAGAGGAGGAGAGAGGAGACCTGCGGATGACGCAGACACGCATTTAGACTACAATATCTTGGCTCAGCAGCCATGATAATCGTGGTCTGTTCTCTTAGTGTAGTTGAGCAACATGGCAAATGTTGTTCCAAAACATCTGGGGTGCAACTGCCAAGGTTCGACATCACTGCTCTATGAGCTAAGCTAATTTTCCTTCTTGGGCTTCTTGGGCACTGGTCCCCTCACTGCCTCCATAAGTTCCCCTGCCTTTGAAGCCTATAAAAGATGCCCTGGTAACTGGAAGTGCCCCCTCCAGTAATAGGTGGTGCCATGCAGGCAAAATACCCAAAGAAGGACCCTAGGAAGTAACATAACAGTGGCTTCAGATAAGTAAAATGGGCATTTGGATAGTTAGAGGGTGTAAGAGGGGGGCTTACTAATTTGCTGAAGTTGAGCTTTAATTGGTTTAAGCTGATTTAGTAAAGGAGTTGAGAATTTTCACACAATATATTGTATTGATATACACCTCAGTTATCCAATCATGTACAGATGAATTACGTAAACAGAAATTTGCTTTTCACAATTAGATTATTAAAGTGAATATTCAAACAGTTCACTGAGGCTGATTTACTAAAGGTAAAATACTGAGCTCTTTCACAAAAAGCTAATAAAATAAATCTCTACATTGTTCGCTGAGATTTTCATCTGAACTTGTCTTTGTCAGAGGTCGTCACGCAGCTGCCACCTAGCCCAAAGGCTCGCTATGTTTGAGTGCCTTACTGGGAAAGTGGAACATATTGATAGCAGTGGGTTACAGGGCAAGCAAAATGATTCATTGGAGCCCCATTTAGCCTGTACATAACTGATATAACCACTGTTTTTATGCTACTCACAACCAAATATGAACCATATATAATCTTTTCTTCAATGGTCAGGGCTGCTGACATTAATTATGTCTGGACATTTCTTTTACAGCCCTGCATCAAATTTACATACAGGCACATTCCTACGGATGCAATACAGTACATGATAAATAACATTAAATTAATGGTCACATTATAATGTTGTCCTTTATGACAAACCATAAAAAAAACAAATATTTCATTACTTTTTTATTGCACTAGCATTATTAACAGAGACATTGGTAAATCACCATGAATAAACACTGCTATCCTTTGTGACCATGCTTTATAAAAAGAAAACAAACATAGAACACAAGCAAGGCCTACTGTGGTTTTATTGAAATATGCTAGGAGGCTAAGCATTTCGTAGTAGGCAAATTTCAATATGGTTATTTACGTGTTAGCTAGTATCTTGGGAGCTACTGAAGAAATGCAATTTAAAAGTTCAGCCTTCGTCCAATTGGAGACTGTCAGTGGGACAGGAAACACAATAAATATCAAATAAAGACATGCAGAGATAAGCCGCTGTTGCATTGTCATTACAGTTCACTAGTACATAGCCCAGAAGCCTCTTTGACTATACTGACATATGTAGGTTGCTCAGCAGTAGACAACATCCACATCTGTGCCAGCATAGGAATAAATGGGTTTTCTTTATTGAATGCCTCACAGTAGATTAGTTCTTTATTTCTCCCATCCAGTATTTCATGCTTCTTATTCTAGTGGAATGATAATATTGATGTCCCTGCCATTTGTGCCACTGTGACAAAAATATGTTTTTTTTTTCTAACCAAATCCCTTAAGATATCACAAATTTGCTAGTGTTTTTTATTTATTTTTTTTTTATTTTTTTTGGGGGGGGGGGGGGGTTAAATTGTTCTGTATTAAGTTACCACTTTGAGAGTCAGGATGATCTCAGTTACACAATTTATAGATGTTATAGCACAAAGTGTGCTGTTCATGTGCATTTTATTTCTGTTCAGTCTGAAGTCTCCAGTATAGAGGTCACTCTTCTCAAAACACAGTTCTAGTGCCTGCTATTGCTATGTCTAGCACAAATGGACATTTCCACACAACCTGACAAGTCTAAAGTAATTTGCCCTATGATGCATGTGGCAAAATACAATAGTGCAATACATAGTATTAGAAATAGGATTACAGTTCTTAAAGTTGAAATGAGTAGGGTATTTGCAATTGAGATATATAAATTAGTAGATTCCGCGCTTAGATGTAGGCTGAGCTGGTGCCTCCCCTATGTGCTCTCCGGTGCATGCTACAGAACAGCAGTAAATACCCTTTTTCTCTGGATTTTTACTATGGTAATTTTGGTCCTGAACTATTTGGGAAAATTATTCTTTCTTCCACAATTATGAGATATTGTTTTTTTTGTTAGACTTTGTGTCGCTGTAATTTTTGCAAATACTGACATGCACTTTAGTTGCCTGCAATTCTTGCTTTTGCATGCAATTGTCTTACTTTTTTCACACTCTGCATTTTGTTTACAGTGAGGCACACCATGCAGTGGCTTTTCAGCTGGACCAGGATCTGTTCCTTTAACTTATGGCTTAGTGGCCTTAGGCTGGGTTCCCATCGGTGCACTGCGGTTTGGGCTCAGAGAGATTGTATATGCGTTTTACACGCAGTTTTTAGTGTGCTCCCATTGACTTTTATTAGACTGTGCATTTTCTGAAAGCACATCAAAAATGCAACATGCAGAACTTCAATGCACTTTCATGAAATTGCATGGTCGAATAGACGTCAATGGGAGCATGCCTAAAACCACATGCGAAACGTGCATACAGTCATACTGCACAAAAACTGCAGTGCACTGGTGTTAATCCAGCCTAGGGTAACACCACATCAACTATATTCAGTCGACAGATGAGTACAAATATGTTTTTTTTTTATATATAAATTCTTTTTATTTATGAGTACAAATATGTTTGACACTTCCTTGACATATAAAAAAAATAATTTGGCACAGTTTGTTAAAGAGAATCCAACAGCATACTGTATGTGACACAGACTAGGTAAGAAATCACCTAGTCATTTAAAAATAATAACTTATCAACCAGGTGATGACAAAGAGCGATTATGCACAGTGTACCTAGGCTCCAGATTATGGCTGGCTGGAGGTGTAATACAGTTCACTGAGCAATTGAGTTGATGTTTCTAACAAGTTACCAGAATTTCAATTCTATAAATGGTCCCCGGTGACATCACTCAGTAAGGCATTGCTGAGAATCCGTAAAGGACTTCCAGCTACACAACTCAGTAGAAACAAAATCGAACTCTAGGCAGATTTGAAAGAAACAAATTAAGGCACCTCTGTAATCATTAATACATCATTAAATCTATTGTTTTAAATGCAAGCAGTGCGAGTATCTGAATTTGAATCAGCCTCTTGTATGTAGTCCCTGTACAGCAGGGCTGGAGTGTGAAAGGAAGCAAAAGCAAAGAGCCAATCAAGAGTGATGGAGAGAGATGAGCTCATCACTGCGCTGTCTCTGTTTTGCTGTCTAGTCACAGGCTGGATGGACCAGAATAAGTTAAATAATGCTGGCCAGGGAACTGGGGACTTCTAGTGGCAGAAAAAAGTACCGTGGGGGAAATATCTAGATTAAACATTAAAACTGCTGCAAAAGTGTGTTCTTTGTTATGCTTTAACCGCTTAAGCCCCGGACCATTTGGCTGGCCAAAGACCAGAGCACTTTTTGCGATTCGGCACTGCGTCGCTTTAACTGACAATTGCGCGGTCGATCGACGTGGCTCCCAAACAAAATTTATGTCCTTATTTCCTCACAAATAGAGATTTCTTTTGGTGGTATTTGATCACCTCTGCATTTTTTATTTTTTGCACTATAAACAAAAAAAGAGCGACAATTTTGAAAAAAAAAACATAATTTTTTACTTTTTGCTATAATAACTATCCACAAAAAATATATAATTTTTTTTTCCTCAGTTTAGGCCAATACGTATTCTTCTACATATTTTTGGTAAAAAAAAACGCAATAAGCGTATATTGATTTGCTTGCGCAAAAGTTATAGCGTCTACAAAATAGGAGATAGTTTTATGGCATTTTTATTAATATTTTTTTTTTACTAGTAATGGCAGCGATCAGCGATTTTTATTGTGACTGCCACATTATGGCGGACACGTCAGACAATTTTGACACATTTTTGGGACCATTGGCATAATACAGCAATCGGTTGCGATTAAAAATGCATTGCTTACTGTAAAAATTTAACTGGCAGTGAAGGGGTTAACACTATGGGGGTAGTGAAGGGGTTAATGTGTGTCCTAGGAAGTGTTCTAACTGAAGGGGGATGTGGACTGTGCAGGGAAACTAACAGATTGCCTATTCATACTCTGTATGAACAGAGGATCTGTCAGTTCTCCCCTCAGAGAACTGGAAACTGTGTGTTTACACACACAGCTCCCGGTTCTCTGTGTGCCCCAAGCGATCGTGGGAGCACGGCGGTGATCGAGACTGGCTGGCTGGTTATGGTAGTCCCAAGAAGAAGAGGAGGAGCCAAGATCGTCACCGGGGACCGTAGAAAATGAGGATCGGGGCCACTCTTTGCAAAACCACTGCAAAGAGCAGGTAAGTAAAACATGTTTTTTATTTTAATAACACTTTAGGTCCCTTTCACACTTTTCCTGCGATTTTAGCTCGGTTCCACAAAGGGAGTTTGACTGGATTTTTGCAGAGATTTCAGGGAATGCCTGTGTAACCCACATCAAAGTAGTGCAGGAACTACTTTGAAGTCAGCACGACTTGAAGTCGTACTAATATGAATGGTAGTCATTGGAAATCATGGGGAACGACTTGTCATACGACTTTGCAGTCCCAAGTCGTAGGACAAGTCGTACAAGTGTGAAAAGGGCCTTGAGCTACTTTCTGGCTGGGGTTCTCCTTTAAGTGTCATTTCCTTTTTTTTTTTAGAAAGTCTATTGTCATTAAAGATAAACTAAGAATACTGTTGTGAGATAAAAGATTTTTGCCTAATCCATTATCGTATGTACTTATTAGTGGGTTGGGCAGAGTTATTATGATTGTTATACAGGATGTATATAGCGCTTTAACAGTTTCCGCAGTGCCTTACAATGCCTTACAATGTTAAAGCAAACAATACAGTTACAATTCCTACTCGTTAGAGCTTCCAGATATATTTTTTTACTGGAATATTGATATATTTTCATTTTCCCAAGGTGCGTTTCACAAAATATTTAAGGTTGTCATTAGTGGCTGTTTCATCAAGTGAACTGTCACAGAATAGTATACTGTATCTACACTGGAGCAAGGAGCAGTAGATTGCAGACCTAATTTGTTACACCCACTGCATGCAATGCAGAATATCCATTCAGCCTTGGTAAATGCAGCAAAAAGCACCATAAGGTTTGGAGTCCTGGCTTTTTTGTATCTGGAGAAATATAAAATACTACCCACAGTGGATATTATTAAAGTGAGTGTGTGTTTACAACTTCAAGAAGCAGGCAAGCCAGCTGCGTTATACTCTAAAGCCAAACCTGGGGATCTAACATCAAGAAATCCACTACAGAACATTTTAAAATGTTTTTCTCTGAAAGAAAAAATATCACTTTATTAGCCATGGGTCATATATATATATATATATATATATATACAGAATAACTAAACAGTTAATTTTTTAGGGATTAATGGGGGGATGAGCATTTATATACAGATTATTATTAACAAATCAATACATTAAATACTTTCCAATCCATAACAAGAAAAAAAAAAAATGGTAGAAAACTGAACAGACACTTTTTCCTTAATATTTTAGTTAACAGTTTGAAATGTAAAAAAAAAAAGAAAAAGTTGTTGGATGCCATAAGAAGACCCAGGAGCAAGGGGAAATCTGCTTTCCGAGTAGATAGAGGTAGCTCTATTAAAGTCTGCCTTTTATGGTACTTGAAGGGCAAGACAATGATAAGAACTGGAAGATGAAACAAGTGCCTAGCTGTAGCTTCATATTCTCTGTGAACGGAATCTCTGGTTTCACATTGTCAGAAGGGAGCCATGCTTTATTATGATATTACATTTTTCTGCTGTGCTAGCACCTCTCTTTCACACATTCTCATTTCAGTTTGTTCAAATGTTTTGCGGGTATGATTCCTTGTACAATGTGTTTTGTACAATGAATCTTGGCCCAGATTAGTACTTCTGCCAGTTGCCTGGTTAACACATTCAAGACTGTAAAGCTGAAAATAATACATTATGGATCTTTACCTTTTTTAATGCTGAACAGCTTTTGTCTGGAAACCAAGGAAACCTACTACAGGGAATATGTCTCCAACACAGCAAAGAGATTTAGACTTATTACATGAAATTATGCACAGGATGTTTTGCTAACAGTGTTAGCCTCCCCTGTTCTGCATAGTGATCTAACTAAGCAGAATGGAGTACACGAGTCTCCAACTGCCTTTATCAAACATGTTTTTGCTCCAGTGTTCTTTTGTGTAACTGTGTCGCGCTTATGGGATACAATCACAAAGAGAAGGTGCTTAAAGATCTGTCTCAGTCCATTTGTCTAATTGTTGTTCAAACCATGTGACAAATAGATACAAAAAGCAAGGTGAGAAAAGAAGCTACTAAACCAGTCTTTAAAATGTATGTACAGCTATTTTTTATTTTTTTTGTTTCTTTTAGTTTTAAATAGAGTAGGTAAGAGCCAGAGCCCCTGTCATGTTTTTATTGCGGTCTGGGTTCCACTGCTAGATAGATTAATCCTACTGTTTATCCTGGTGACCATTGTCATCAAAATAGAAAGCAATGAGAAATCCAAAATTTTGGATTTGGGACCAGAACAGGAGGCAGCGGTAAATCTTCCAATGGGGACAACCATGCTAATGACAACTGTCTAAGAAGTAAATTGCCCCCACTTCTTTGTGTTTCTTTAGAACCAGAAGTAAATTGATATTTCCACAACAGGACACAATAAACTGACAAAGGTTACCACTAGGGATGAGCCAAACACACCTGGGTTCAGCTCATGTTGGTTTAGCTGAACAAAGGTCATATTACAAATTTTAAGCCGATTGAAGTCAATGGGAGTGGAATCTGCAAAAAATAAAGTGCATAGGGGCTTGACACTGCCCCAGGAGACATGAACCAATGCAAAAAAAAAAAAGCAATTTCAAAGGGAGCAGTGAATTTAAAGTACAACATTAGGATGCAATATTCCTTAAAAAAAACAGTTTGGAGGGGATCCCCTAATCCTGTCTGTAAACAAAGTAGTATAGCAAAAGTGGCATTCACAAAAAAAAAAAAAAAAAAAAAAAAACAAGTTCAGTTGTCGTTTCCCTCTAAGCTTCCTTTATTTTATAAATAATGCATAAAATTCATACCAGACCCCATATGCATTATTTACAAGGTAAAGGAAATTGGAGGTAAATTAAATTACCCGCATATTTTTTTATATGCCACTTTAGCAAAACATGTTTAAAAAACATTTGGTAAACTTTTTAAAGGTGAACCCTGTGGAAAAAACCCTGAGCAAAGAAAAACCCTGAGCAAAAAAAAAAAACCCCAAGCAAAAAACCCCCACGTGGCCCTAAAAATCCATACTAGACCTTGAATCTAGCTATTCATTGTAATCTGGAAGCTCCCTTTAGGATAAAGCGGCCCCCATTTATAAAACCCCTATATGCAGTGCCTCTACTTTTAACAAGTCCTTTAAGCCAGCACCCTTAACAACCAGTGACAGAGAGAAGCTGTCATTTATAATAGCAGCTCCCACTAAACAAACAGCCAAGGTTCGGTCAGAACACCCATCCATACTCTATCCAAAATGTTAACAAAAATGTTTTGGCTGCAACCACAGTGCTGTCTATCTTTACATTTCGGTTCATACCACACAAGCAGTAACGATGACAAATTCCCTTTATAGCAGTAACAATTCAACTAAAAACTTGTTATATATAAATGTGAAGCAAACCCCAGTAAAAAACATTGAGGTTTTATCTAGTACAGTATCACTTTTCATTTCCACCTATTCTTGTAAAAGAATATAAGATAATTGATGCTATGCCATTTCCATTTGCTTTTCTAAGGTTTTCTAAGGTGCCTGTAGGTTTGTTTTTTTTTGATTATTTGCAGATCTCTATTAATTGAAACATTTTTATTTTTAATTCTAGTGGCTGGATCAACTAATTCATCTGCTGGAGCTGCCATGAATTCTTTAACCTCTCTCGGCACTCTACAGGGATTGGCTGGAGCCACAGTGGGATTGAATAATATTAATGCACTAGCAGGTACCGTAAACAGTGAGTATTTGGTGCTGTGGTGGATGGCATTTTCATTGGATTTTTTTATATTAGCATTATCAATAGTAGTGTGTAAGAATTAAAAAAAAAACAGTTATGTATTGCAAATATTTAATTTCAATATTTCAAATTTCCATGTATAGTTAACGTTGCCTGATGATCTATTGATCTTACACTTCCTGTATAGTAACTACAATTTTCATTTTGCGTTGAGATCAGTGCAGTGTAGTCACACTGTGGAAAGAGTAATCTTAGTTGGACATTAGTTTGCTTTAAATGGTTACAAATAAATGACAATCAAATTAAAGCACCAAAGCAATACGAACTTGACAGAGGTTCTAACCCTTGGACACTCTATCCCAAAACAAGGCATACATTTGGAAAGATGTGGGCTATTTTTGACATACACTTTAAAAAAAAAAAAAGTAGCTAGATAAAGATACAAAAAAAAGAAGCACATCATAGTCTTGAAATATACAGTATATGATGCTTCTATATTTTTGTTATTTATATACTTTTTGTTCATAGTCTTGTTCTGTATAATAGTTTGCATGGTTCTGTTTAAGAAAAAAATGTCTAATGTAGTCAAGTTGCACCACCCAATTTGTAGATACATGCATGCATTCAAATATTAGCACCCACCATTGTTTTTAAGTGCTTTTGTATTAGTTCTTACTTGGTGTGGTCATCATTACTATTGCATGCAGTGCAGTCGTTTTTGGTGTAAATGGTATTATGGTCAATATTTATAGAGAGCACTAATGAACAAGTGCAATTTCTTTTCTCTATTGTTGGGTTTTTTGTAAAGTTGCTCAAATGCTCTCAGGTATGGCTGCTCTGAATGGAGGACTCGGCGCAACAGGCTTGACGAACGGCACAGCCGGCACAATGGATGCCCTCACCCAGGCTTACTCAGGAATTCAGCAGTATGCTGCCGCGGCACTGCCAACACTTTACAGTCAAAGTTTGCTACAGCAGCAGAGTGCTGCAGGCAGTCAGAAGGAAGGTAAGACTTTCTAAAGAATTTAGCATTGTAAATTGCTTTATCCAAACTGTAGCTTAAGAGAATGCTGCATAGGGAGATATTTGATTGATGGCTTCAAAGATGACTGAATTTTCATTAGATTTATTTTCAATCCACATCTCCTGAGAAAGATGATACTGTCATATTTATGGGCCCTTGTTGTGTAATAAGGACTTATTGTAAATTTGGAGTCAGCATACAGTCCATCCAGTGGACTAGGCTAACTTTAAAATGACATTACCTACGTCCAGATTTAAGTCTTGACTGGAGAAGCACAATTTTTCAAACTCTAATGTGTAAGAGGCAACACATTATATAAGATCACATTTTGAATGGGGACTTTATTTCATAGCATTATTCCTGATGAGATCACTTGAGATAAAAGTTTCCTGCTGTGTTTTCACCATTCCTGTCATTTTTAAATTAGTGATATGACAACTATTAACACATTAGAGACTGAAAGAGTTATTAATTCCCTAGTAACTTAGCACATTTCAACCTATCCTTCTGCAGCAGTGAAGGCAACATCCAAAATTTTGTTTTGTTTCTGCTATTGTATTACATCAGCTTATAAGATGCTTTGTAAGATTTAAAAATGAAGCCTATTCATTAAAAGTCTTTCAAACTGAATTTCTAAAATCTTCAGACACTTTCATATGAAAAATAATTTACTACAGTTTTATACTAAGCACTTTTTCTCTAGATAAATAAGCACTTTTTAATATAGTCAAAGAGGGCTCCGATGTCTGTCATTCTCCAATATAGTTAGAGTTTTTGAGAGATTCTATGCAAGATATGCAGATATATATACGAGACAATATATGATAATAATTCTTTACATTAGAATTAGCAGCATAGAATTAGCAGGGAGTAGCATAAAAGCAAACCTTTCACTCTAATAGTATGAGTACAGCAATGTCCTAATAATGGTATACAGCATATTAATATCATGGCAATGAAACAGGTGTCCTTATATTAACCACCAAATATAATTTATTTATTGTGGGATGATTATGATGAATCAGAATTCCAGTAAGCATAGAAATAGTTGAGCTGATTTTCTTAAAGTCATTTTAAAGTCTCATTTTTTTTACTCTAAAAATAACAAACAATGGTTTTTGCACAGAGCAGCGCAGATCCTCCTCTTCTCAGGTCCCTCTTTGGCTGTCCTGGCCCCTCCTTCCTGTCGAATGCCCCCACAGCAAGCAGCTTGCTATAGGAACACCTGAGCCGAGTCACAGCTTCCTGTGTCCATTCAGACACGGAGCCATGGTCTATATCCTTGTTGGCTTACTGACTTTGATTGACAGCATCGGGAGCCAATGGCACCGCTGCTGTGTCTGAGCCAATCAAGAGGAGAGTCCTGGAGGAACTTGTGGACATCGCTGGAGAGAGATGGGGCTCAAGTGAGTATTAGGGGGGACTGGGGTGGCGGCTGCACACAGAAGGTGTTTTATCTTAATTGCATTAAGATAAAAAACCTTCTGTCTTTATAACCACTTTAAGTTGAGCATTGACTAAAGAGTTGAGAATATTCACACAATAAATATGTATTTTAATTATCCAAACATGTGCAGAGGAAATAAGTAAAAGCAATTAGCTTTTCTTATGAATGCATTACTGAAGTGATTATTCACAAAATGTATTGTGTGAAGATTGTCAGCTGCTTCAGTAAATCAGCCTCAATTCTGTCCTTGGGTATGGGTACACATTTTATGACATCACATTACAGTTTTGCCATTATGCTTCATCAGAGTCATACCTGTATTAATAATCTTCAAGAATGTATTAGACAAGGTCCAATTTTTATTTCCGTTATGTGCTTCTGGGCATCAGTGACATGGGTTGTCAATGTGGCAGTCTGTGGATGAAGGCACAAATGTTGTAAAGTGCTGCGCAAACTGTTGGCACTGTATAAATCCTGTATAATAATAATAATGATTAAAAGAAAGATATGTATTATTGTCTCTATGTCAATATTTTTTTTTTTTATTTGGGAAAAAGACCTAAACTCTGCTTTCTCCGACGACCAATGGTTACATGCATTTAACACGATACAAAAAGCCTCACATTGTGTAAATCACTGGGAAATGACCCTGAAGATAGCCAACAGATGGCATTACACGCCATATAGACTCTCCATCTTCTTTCCATTATCATCTCCGCTATGCTGGAAACAGTGTGGCCACGTAGGCAACCTAATGCATACACTCTGGGAATGCCCAAGTCTAACCAGTATATGGAACAAGACCTTCCAACTACTTTCGGATCTTACAGGCATACTAACTGCCCCTAACCCCTCGCTAGCGCTACTACACATAGGTCTAGAACTCTTCCCACAAGGGGATAGGGCTATGGTGACTCATATATTGCTAGCAACAAGGACTATCATACTTCGTAACTGGAAAAGCACTACTGCCATTAATATATCCGAAGTTATAGATTTGGTCAATAAAAATCACTCTTTTGAAAGGTTAATTGCCATAAACTCGCTCCGATGCAAAAAATTTGATTTAAAAATATTTTTTTTTATTGGCTGTAATGACATTTTTTTTAATGTGCTTAAAAAATTTGCATTCTATATTCATCCTTAGAAATTTTGATCTCAGAACATGTATGGCAAGACATGTTCTTATATATAAAGACAAGTTTCCCATCAGAATGAATCCTAATATAGTTTTCTAGATAATATATTCAGATGATTTCAAACTGACTTCATTTATATCTCCAAATTTGACATCTGGCTCACTGGTCTTTAGTTATCTGATTATATCATACCTACAATTCTGTGTGGAGAGGCTAAATTTGTATGTTGCCAGTCATCTAGAATTATTTCTGACAATAGTGACTGCTTGCACAGCTCTGGTAGTGGCGCTGAAAGGAAATCTTTAGGCTGCTTTAATATCCTGGAATCTATACCATCTGATCCCATGGCCTCGTCAACAGCTTTCCAATAGTGAAAGCAGCAACTAAACTTCTCATTCTAAATAAAATATTTGTTTATGGTATTGATTGTGGAATTTTTCAAACTGTGTGGTTATCTCAGCTAATTTCTTATTTTTCTTTAGGTTTTATTAATAGCACCAGGAAACAGGCACATATTTACCAGGAAAATGTTTGATTGTATAGGTGTTGCCTTTGTCTCCTCAATACTGAAAAGATCTAGACACACACATTTGTACACAGTTTCTCTTGTTTATTAAAACTAGACCTTGAAGCAGAGAGAGCATAGGTAAAGCCAGACCAGGCTATATGATATGCTCCGAACTCCCAGATCGAGACAGCATGTAAATCAGGGGTCAGCAACCTGTTTCTACTTAAGAGCCGGATTCAATGTATGTGAATACATGGAGGGCTGCATTCACCTGCTAATAAATTAAGATAATAATCTGAGCCCCTTTACATTACACAGCCCCCGCACTTCTGGACCCCTTTACATTACACAGCCCCGCACCTCTGGACCCCTTTACATAACACAGCCCCCATACATCTGGACCCCTTTACATAACACAGCCCTCTCTGCCTATTACAAAGTACCCCCATCCAGCCCCCCTGCATATTACACAGCCCCCCCCCCCCATGCTATGCTTTAAAATTGCACACTCCCGTGGAATTTCGATAAACAATGATACTTAAAAATCTCCATAGGCGACGCTTTAAAAAATTCTACAGGTTACCAGTTTAGAGGTCTTGTGCTAGAATTATTGCTTTCGCTCTAACGATTGTGGCGATACCTCACATGTGTGGACCATAGGTTGCCGACCCCTGATGTAAATTATGACTTATACTCTGACAAGCAATTATTATTTGGGTAAGCTGTGAGTGTTGGAGAAATTCAGCAGTCTGTTTTAAATCCCAATTTAAATCAACTTAAATACAAAGGTCCAACACTGCTTCCACAAAGAAAGAAATATTGGACAGTTATATTTCTCTTTAAACATCAATGTGGGAGATGCACATTGCAACTTGTGTAGTCTTCCCTTTCCCTTCTGTCCACCCCCCTACCTCTTGTGAGGTTTACTTTTTCAGCTCATGATTTTTGTCTTTTGTTATCCCTTTCTTTTCTTTTTTTCTTTTCTTTTCCCTCCTTCTCTTTTGCCCCTTTTTATTTCTTCTTTATTTTATCTTAAACTACTGAGCATTGTAGACAGCATTCTCTCTAGACCAGTTATAACTATTGTGAAATGATCATTGGTGTGTGCAGACTATTCCATTAGGTTGTGCACCCCAAAGCTTAAACACACATGTGTGCATGTGTAAATATTATATATATATATATATATATATATATATATATATAGACAGACACACACTTATAAATGTAAACAAATATTTTAAAATGTATTAAAACGTGGAAGGTGTCAGTAGTGCAGTGGTTGGTGTGAGTAGTTTTTTATTTTCATTTATTTACATTTTTTTACAGTAGGAGCCCCATTGGGGGGCTTTGGTGAAATATCAAGGGTCTAAATAGACCCCTGATGTCTCACTTTTGCGGCAAATAAAGGGGCTGAGGACAGAGATTCCACAGCCCCTTTCCCTGCACCGTCAGATGCACTCGACAGTGAATGAATGGGAAGTGCTCCGTACTGAGCGGCTTTCTGTTCATTCACAAACCGAAGCCTAGTAAACACAATTTACTAGGCTTCGGTTATGAATGAACACAATGAGTAATCTGTACCAATCAATCACTGTGCCCATTCAGAAAAACAAGCAGCAGGTAAATGACACAAGCCCAGGCAGCAGGGGGAATCTACGCTGCATGGGGTGATTAAGGTGTGCCCAGGCAAACCCCCTTTGCACGCCTATGGAAATTATTATAAGTAACTATGAGTATATGGTTCATGACTCTGTAACTATGTGAAAAATATTTCTAAAAAAACTTTTGAACATGAAGCTGAAACTTCAGTTGGGGTTTAACCGATTGGCAACCAGCCACCGTCATTATACGGCAGCAGGTGGGCATGTTCCCGCTAGCCATCATAGCTATATGTCGGCTCGTTTAAGCGGGATAGCAGGCACGCATGCCTGCTGCACTGCGGGGGTGCTGTGCTCATGGCCGACAGTCGCGATGACCCCCGGCCATGAGCGATTGCGGGCACAAGAGGCAGAACCGTGATGTGTGTGTGTGTAAAGACACAAATCCCTGTTCTGTTCTGTGAGGAGAGACCGATCGTGAGTTCCTAATAGCTAGGAACCACGATCTGTCACCCCCTCTAGTCAGTCCCCTCCCCCTACAGTTAGAACACACAGTCAGGGAACACATTTAACCCCTTTATCGCCCCCTAGTGTTAACCCATTCACTGTTAACCCATCCCCCTAGTGTTAACCCAGTGACATTTATACAGTAATCAGTGCGTTTTTATAGCACTGATCGCTGTATAATTGTCAATCATCCCAAAAATGGGTCAAAAGTGTCCGATGTGTCTGCCATAATGTTGCGATCACGATAAAAATTGCAGATCGGTGCCATTACTAGTAAAAAAAAAATGATAAAAATGCCATAAATCTATCCCCTATTTTGTAGATGCTATAACTTTTGCGCAAACCAATCAATATACACTTATTGCGATTTTTATTACCAAAAATATGTACAAAAATACATATTAGCCTAAACTGAGAAAAAAATGTGCTTTTTTTAAAAAAAAAAAAAAAAATTGGGGATATTTATTATAGCAAAAAGTACAAAATATTGTTTTTTTTTTTCAAAATTGTCGCTCTTCTTTTGTTTTTAGCACAAAAAAAAAGCTGCAGAGATGATCAAATACCACCAAAAGAAAGCTCTATTTTGTGGGAAAAAAAGAACGTCAATTTTGTATGGGTACAGCGTTGCACGACCACGCAATTGTCAGTTAAAGCGACGCAGTGCCATATCGCAAAAAATGCTCTGGTCATTGAGCAGGCAAATCTTCCAGGGCTTAAGTGGTTAAAGCGGTAATAAACCCGCTGACATTTTTTTTTTATACACCTGTAAGGGAAAAGGCATAATGAGCTAGTATGCACCGCATACTAGCTCATTATGAAATACTTACCTTAGAACGAGGCGTCGGTGACTCACCTGATCCACGCCGAGGTCGCTGACATGTTGCCTCGGCGTGTCTTCCAGGTATCGCGACTCCATCGCTGCGAGTGGCTGGAGCCGCGATGTCGTCACTCCCGCGCATGCGCACGGGAGACTTCTTCTCGGCAGGGTTCGGATTCCGCCGGCCCTTCAGCCGAGAATCCCCCGTGCGCATGCGCCGCTGCAGTCAGCGGCGCATTGCACGGGGAATATCTCCTAAACCGTACAGGTTTAGGAGATATTTTTTTTTACCTACAGGTAAGCCTCATTATAGGCTTACCTGTAAGTAAAAGTCAAAATTTCGACTTTACAACCACTTTAATAATAAATACTGGCCCCCAACAGTGTGTTTTTTTTTCTGTGAATCATAAATAAACAGATGATATCTATTCTAACAAGTTATTTTGAGATAATATTGACAGCTCCATGGGCAATAGCATGCAATTATCTATATGAACGAGATTTTAAATGTTGTGTGTGATTAAATTAATAAATAATAATTCTGGAATGATATAGGTCACTCTGCTTCAGGGTTACTATTTTATAAATATACTAAAGTTAAGTTATCTGTGTTTTATCTGAAGGTCCAGAAGGTGCAAATCTCTTCATTTACCATCTACCACAAGAGTTTGGTGACCAGGACATTCTCCAGATGTTTATGCCATTTGGAAATGTTATCTCTGCTAAAGTCTTCATTGACAAACAGACAAATCTAAGCAAGTGCTTTGGTAAGTAAAAATTAATTAAGATGCTAGCAGTTGAAATGCATTACAATTTGCATTAAAAATGCTTCATGTTTTAGGTGTATTTTACACTCTGAATTAAATTTTATGTGTTCAAATACCGCATTTATCGGTGTATAACACGCACCGGCGTATAACACGTGCAAACGTATAACATGCACCCCAAGTTTAAGAGGGAATTTTAAGGAAAAAAACTTTTAGGAGGGAAGTTTAAGGAAAAAAAAATACATTTAAATGCCCATCAATGCAGCCTTATCAGTGTCCATCTGCAGCCTTGTCAGTGTCCATCTGCAGCTTTGTCAGTGTCCATCTGCAACCTTGTCATTGCAGCCTTGCCCCAGTGTCATTTGCAGTCTTGCCATTTAAAAATGGCGCCGCCAAGATACAGAGCCAGATGTCCCGTGTATCTCGGCGGTGCTTGATAGCTCTCTGCCCTTCTTGGCGGCTTTTGGGTCGCTTTCGGACGTTCTCAGCAGCTTTCAGCTGCTCTCGCCGGCTTTTGGCTGCTTTCAGACGTTCTCAGCAGCTCTCGGCCACTCTCGCCGGCATTTGGCGGCTCACACGGGACTGCGAGAGCCACCAAGAGCGGCCAAAAGCCACGAGAAGGCCGAAGAGAGCGGCCAAAAGCTGTCGAGAATGGACGAGAGGCTCCCAATCGTATAACATGCACCCACGATTTTCCCCTGATTTGAAGGGGAAATAAGTGCATGTTATACGCCGATAAATACGGTATATATCCTAAAGTAATTTTGAAGCTAAGGTAAATTTCATTTAAAACAAGAGTTTCAGGGTTATGGAACTTTAGCAACCTGCTTGATAAGCTGCACAATCTGTGACTATTTCGGCAAAAGAATAAGCAAGGTAGAGCTTGATTATTTAATTCTGCTTCAGTAAATAGTATACAGAGTAGTGGTTTAAGTGAAATATAGCAAGAACCTCTATCGAGAACCTATTTAATCTTGGATGCCTAGAGGAATGTAAAAGCCTGACTTCTCTATATATGCATTTTAACTAACAAAACACTATATTTCCAGTATAGAATATCATCACTTTTTAATTGTTAACAGCACATAGTTTTATTGATACCAACACCACTTTGTCTCCCTGAAGCAACCAATTTGTTTCTGTCTTTTATAGTTTTAGGGCAGTTTAAGAATGTGACTGGCTCTTCATTCATGACTGGTGTTCTTTCTGATACTTTCATACATAAATACAAGTCTAACTCGAAAAAAGCAAAAAAAAAATCTAGGCTGCCTTAGCTGGTGTCTCTGTAGTATAGAGGAAAAGATGTAAGGGAAAGTGAGACAGCTTTCTTATGCCTGGGACAATTTTCTAGCATTGCCTTATGGAAGCAATAATCTCCACTGGTTTTATACAGACTGCAGAAACACCATTAACTGCTGCTTCCGGTCAAGGATTTTTTCTTTTTTTTTAGTTTTATAACTGCAATCTTGTGGCTTTAAAGGATTTGAAATTGGGGATGAGCATCTTGATTCGCAAATGAAGCGAATCACAAATTGTTTTGATTTTCTCCAAATATATTCATGCAAATTTGTCCAGTTTTAGAGAATCATATAATTTATGAGTTAAACGTATTCCAGGATTGTGTAATATTTCTCACATCAAATATAGTTGCATGGGGACATTCAGGCAAACAAATAGGGTAATCATAAATTAGAATCTTTGTAATCTGTAATTTTTTCTCCTGTATGCATTTGCCAATGTGCTAAGCATTAGAGCATTATGTGCATTATGTGCTCTGAGTGCTAACCCTTCCTGTCCCAAAGTGAGTGCTGCTGTGAAGGAGACTAACATCAAACTAGATGAAGATACATATGTTCTCCCAATGTAAAATATATTTAAATAAATACATAGCTGGATTGAAGTTAGCTTTTTGTATCTAGAGTTTGATTATAAATCTGCCAACTTTAAAGTGGTTGTAAACTCTTACAGACCACTTTCACCTACAGGTAAGCCTAGATTAAGGCTTACCTGTAGGTCCAAGAAATATCTCCTAAACCTACACGGTTTAGGACATATTTGCAAAAAGACAGGCACTGCTGCGCATGCGCCGTAGACAGCTGTGCATGCGCCGTAGACAGCGGCGCGCAGGCGCACTGAGCACGCCGCTGCTAACGGCGGTATGCCGCTAGTGGCGGCTCACATGCACATGCGTGGGAGTGACATCATCGTGGCTCCGGCCAGTCACAGCGACGGAGCCGCGATACACAGAAAGAAGATGGAGGCCCCATAGAAGAGAGGACAGCGGTGACATCGCTGGCTCCTGTGTCAGGTAAGTGACACATAATGGGCTACTATGCGATGCATAGTAGCCCATTATGCTTTACCTTTGCAAGGAAACGAAGAGGAAGTAAACCTATCAGGGTCTACTTCCTCTTCAAGCATTTTTGTAGGAAAATAGGAAAATCAGGAGATACGCAGTGAAATATGGCACAACCTTTTTTGATTCTTCTGATGCTCTTTGTTGGGATTTGAGGATCTTGCTAGCAAGGCATAGCAATATATAGTATATTTGGTGCACAAAGAAAAAAAACACATGAAGCCAGAATATTTTTTATTGGCAGTTGCCTTTAACATTTTTTTACCTTTAAACAAATATAGCATTACTAAGTATTATTCAATGAACAGAGCTATTAGACAACCCTGCTGTGGTTTAATATTAGCTTGCATATTAAGAAAACAAGGCAGTTTTTTGTTACCTGTAATGAGTTTACTAGCTATTCTGAGTGCAGGACAATATATTGCCTTCCTCTTATTTTTTATTTTGTATTGTTTAAAATGAGCTAAGCACAGACACAATAGTTCACAAAGGAAAATGAATAGAAGCTGACAAGTGAATGTAGTGGGTAAATGAAACTAATTACTTTCTGTGCTGGGAAATGCTGTTACCATACTATCCAAGTGTCATTTTAAGAATACCTAATCGTCCCCCTTTGTGCTAGAGCCAGACACACCACTTACTAGGTAGCTTTGTGTGTATCTTTTATGCTGTCACACTGGTCACATGCTTCATGGTAACAGTACTCTCTTGTCTCATGATCAAAGGTTGAAAAAGTAAACCTCAAAGTCTGGACTCCATATGTTCATGTTAGGCTTCATGCACACGAGACGCTGTTAAACGCGCGTTCAGAGGCAGTTGGACACTTTTTTCAACTGCACCTGAACGCATGCAATGTTATCCTATGTGTCCACACACAGTCTAGTTTTTTCCCGTTTTTATGCAGTTGCGTTTAACCTCGTTTTTCCAGATGCAAAAAAATGCGTTCAGACACGTTTCAGACGCAAAACGCAGCTAAACGCGGCTAAACGCAGGCACCTGCATTTAGCCGCATTTGCGTTTATAAGCCTTTTTAAAGGAACCCAATTTTTTGGACCAGAAAACTCAGAAATATGATGGTAAACCATAAAAAATACTAGAAAAATTGGTTTAAAATGTCGTAATTAGTTTAGAGTTCATAGAGCATATATAGTCACTAATGCATACATGTTTGTGAAATGCATACATGTTTGTGAAATGCATACATGTTTGTGAAATATCTAACGGACATTCGCTGTGCCATCAACGGATGGGTCCAATATCGACAAGCTCTGATTCTGAACCTCTCATGCAAATTTGCAACGACATTGCTGCCGCATCAAGAGCAACATCAGGAGCATTTCCTGACATATATTCAATATGGGATCCATTTAAAAAAAAAAAACACAGAAAGAAAGGCAAATGCAAGTTCACAACTGCTCTCTCTGCTGCTGCTGCTCACTCTGATAAAAATGGCAGAAATAGTTAATAATACATGCTTTCTGAGCTTGGGGAGGGTCTATATGATGTTATCTTTACAAATGCTTATAGACGCAAACGCGTCTAAACGCATCTAAATGCGGCATGAAAACACAGCAAAACGCGCGTTTTTAAACGCAGGTTTCTGCTTTTTAAAACACGCGTTCAGCAGAGTTTGCATCTTCGTCTCGTGTGCATGGGGCCTTACTTTACCATTTGTGCAATAGCTATAATAAAACTGTATCATTTTCTATTTCATTTGATGTTCTATGTGCCAATTATTTCTGATGGTGATGGGATTGTACCTATTCTAACTGTAAAATTATTTACTAAGGCCTATACACTAAATTTTATGCGTACTCATATTTAGTCATTGTATGTAGTCTTGCATTTTTCCCTATTAACCGCTTCCGGGCCAGCCGCCGCAGTTTTACTGCGACAGGTTGGCTCCCCTGGGCAAAACGATGTCACCTTACATCGCTTTGCCTTTTGGCCACTAGGGGGCGTGCGGCTCTGGTGGTGAGCAGTGGGTGCGCATGCGTGCCTCCGGCGGCGCGCACACCCACGGCTCACCGCATAGCCGTTGCAAGTGCCCGCAGGGCGCGATGACTGACAGAGCGAAAACCGGGATCTGTGTGTGTAAACACACAGATCCTGGTTCTCTCAGGGGAGAATAGACTGATCGTGTGTTCATACTGATTATGAACACTGATCTGTCATCTCTCCTAGTCAGTTCCATCCCCCCCACAGTTAGAACACAGTGAGGGAACACGGTTAACCCCTTGATTGCCCCCTAGTGTTAACCCCTTCACTGCCAGTGACATTTATACAGTAATCAGTGCATTTTTATAGCACTGATCGCTGTATAATTGTCACTGGTCCCAAAAATGTGTCAAAAGTGTCTGATGTGTCTGCAGCAATATCACAGTCACAATAAAAATCATTGATCACCGTCATTTACTAATAAAAAAAAAAAAATAATAATAAAATGCCATAAATCTATCCCCTATTTTGTAGATGCTATAACTTTTGTGCAAACCAATCCATATACGCTTATTGGGATTTTTTTACTAAAAATATGTAGACAAATACATATCGGCCTAAACTGAGTAAACATTTTATTTTTAAATTGGGATATTTATTATAGCAAACAGTAAAAGATTTTGGGGGTTATTTACGAACGGCAAATCCAATTTGCACTACAAGTGCAAAGTGCGCTTGAAATTGCACTGCAAGTGCACTTGGAAGTGCAGTCGCTGTAAATATGAGTGGTAGATCTGAAATGAGGGGAAGCGCTGCTGATTTTATTATCCAATCATGTGCAAGCTTAAATGCTGTTTTTTATTTTCCTTGCATGTCCCCCTCGGATCTACAGTGACTGCACTTCCAAGTGCACTTTCAGTGCAATTTCAAGTGCACTTTGCAGTTGTAGTTTGCACTTGTAGTGCAAAGTGGATTTGCCTTTAGTAAATAACCCCCATTGTGTTTTTTTCAAAATTGTTGCTCTTCTTTTGTTTATAGCGCAAAAAATAAAAAACGCAGAGGTGCCCATGATTGTCAGTTAACCACTTAAGCCCCGGACCAATTTGCAGCCAAAGGACCAGGCCCCTTTTTGTGATTCGGCACTGCGTCGCTTTAACTGACAATTGCGTGGTCGTGCGACGTGGCTCCCAAACAAAATCAGCGTCCTTTTTTTCCCACAAATAGAGCTTTCTTTTGGTGGTATTTTATCACCTCTGCAGTTTTTATTTTTTGCGCTATAAACAAAAATAGAGCGACAATTTTGAAAAAAATTCAATATTTTTTACTTTTTGCTATAATAAATATCCCCAAAAAATATATAAAAATATATTTTTTTCCTCAGTTTAGGCCGATACGTATTCTTCTACATATTTTTGGTAAAAAAAAAAAAAACGCAATTAGCGATCATTGATTGGTTTGCGCAAAAGTTATAGCGTTTACAAAATAAGGGACAGTTTTATAGCCTTTTTATTAATATATTTTTTTCTAGTAATGGTGGCGATCAGCGATTTTTATTGTGGCTGCGACATTATGGCGGACACATCGGACATTTTTGACACATTTTTGGGACCATTGTCATTTATACAGCAATCAGTGTTATTTAAATGCACTGATTCCTGTGTAAATTACACTGGCAGTGAAGGGGTTAACCACTAGGGGGCGGGGAGGGGTTAAGTATGTCCTGTGTGTGTTTTTTTACTGTAGGGGGTGTGGCTTGGCGTGTGACATCACTGATCGTCTTTCCCTATGACAGGGAACAGACGATCAGTGACAGCCTCACTAGGAAGCACGGGGAGAGGTTTGTTTACACATACCTCTCCCCGTTCTTCAGCTCTGTGACCCGATCGTGGGACACCAGCTGTGATCGGGTCCGCGGGACCTGCAGCCACGGTCACGGAGCTCAGGACACTGGCTGGGCTCTTAAAGGACAACGTACCTGTACGTTGATGTGCCCAGCTGTGCCATTCTGCCAATGTAAATATGCAGGAGGCGGTCCTTAAGTGGTTAAAGTGACGCAGTACCAAATCTTAAAAAATGGCCTGGCCATTGAGCAGACAAATCTTACGGGGCTGAAGTGGTTAATTTACTTTAGAATGCATGATTAGTATAATATTATATGTTTTTAATACTATGTGAGATGATTTTGAAAAGTGATGCAGTTATTCACAAATCCACATCATTTAAATGTCTGACATTAGCATTGAATTATTGAGCACTGTTTTTCATGCTTAGATTTTAGTAAAATGGCCTGTATAGATTTAGATCCAAGCCATATTGGGATGATTAACTAATAACAAATATCGGCTGATTTTTTTTTCCTTTTCTTTAAAACCTACCTGTGCATTTAAAAAGCCCCTCTTCTCCAAATATTATCAATCTGACACACCAGGCTACTGAGCTGATATTCCCATACCAAGATAGCCATGAGCAAGTAGGGCCATTTTTAAGTGGATACCAGCCTATATGCCCTTTAGCATAAGGACTAGAATGTGTGTGGGGCGGTAGCTTTGCTACTCTTTGTCCCTCTGAACTAGCAAAATGTTTCAATAGACTCAATGTCAATGGACAGATAAATGGAGTGTCTGCATCTGCATACTTTATATTGTATTTAAAAAAAAAAAAAATAAAGAAAACGCAAATTCAAATCCAGTGAAACAGATCACATAAGTCGATTATTGGGCACACTGGTGTTAAAGTAAAATTGTAATATTTCACACATTACTAATGATAGGCAGGCTTCTGAATGAATAAATATTTGTACAGCATATGCATTTGTGTCACTTGAATAATAAACTGTCTATGGGCACTTTAAAAGTGATTTATTTTTAGAAATGTATTTATTTGTCTATCATTAGATTAATTCTTAATTTGAAAGATTTTACAGTATTGTTATTACTAATTTCAGTTGATTCAGTTAAATTGTTAAACAATACCAGCTCTATGCACTTTGTTCTGTTTTATCCTTCACAGGTTTTGTTAGCTATGACAATCCTGTTTCCGCCCAAGCTGCTATTCAAGCTATGAACGGCTTTCAGATCGGCATGAAACGCTTGAAAGTTCAGCTGAAACGCTCCAAAAATGACAGCAAACCTTACTGATCTTAAACCCAGAAGCTTTCTGCTATTATTTTAGCTTTCTTAGGGTAAGTCCCATGAGCCAGCCTATTCTTCACTTGGGGCTGAGGAGGAAAACATTGCCAACACTCACCAAGAGAGACAATTATTTTTACATTAAACGCTTCCATTCCCATCTACCGTGGCCCTCTGCGCTTGCCATTTACTCTGGCTATATTTTCTTACCCAGAATCCAGCAAGTTGTGTAACAATGTTCTGTTCCACTTTTCCTTTGCCTATATTTTTTGTAAGACATCTTTAGATTTACAATAGCAGCAAAACAATGTGCAATTAAACTCTGCAACCACTGGTGCCATCAAAAAACAAAACTGAACACAAGTTAGCTTTTCAAGGACCTGGTTGTATAATAGTGACACCAGCAGTTAAGGAGCTAGTGCGGTGACCTAGTATGAAAATATTGCCAATTCACGCATATTTTTTATTTATTTCAATTTGTTTACATATATAAGGAACACTCACACACACAGGCAAAAACAAAACAATTCCTTCCACTGCGTCAAATTGTTTTAGAAGAGTCTAGTTTTTTTTTAAGTAAAAAAAATTGACAGAAACAACTGGTTTATCTTTCTGTTATTATGGTGATACATTTTATTTGTTTATTTATTGATTAATTTATTTATTTATTTCATCCATGAATTATTAATTTATGTATGCTGTTATTTATTATAATTATACTATGAATATGTTTGAAAAAGATGTGTGTTTAAAAAGACGTCTTAGAGAACTGTTTCTAAAGCTACAGGGTTTTAAAAAATAACTAAAGTGAGTGAATATACTTGATGTTTCTTGAGAGATAAATTTAATAATAAAGGAAGCCACAGGCCTGTAAATTTTATTTGTAAAAAAAAAGAAACATTTCTATTTTTATACAAAAATTTTTACTGCCTCAGAAATAATGGGAGTTATTTATTGTTAACGTATTGGATATCTAAAGAGAAGTTCTCAATGCTAGATAGATACCTTTTAAAATAGACTCTAGAGTAAAATAAATAAAATTTTCTTTAATTTAAGTTAAAATACCCATTATGCACAAATCACTCTCTTCCTTTTCTATGTTTTGTTTGGTATTTTTGTTTCCATCATGTAGTAAAAGATTTGTCCTGTGACTTATCTGTTGTGTGGCATTTGTTCAAAATGGCCGCCTTTTCCCTTCTGTAACCCTTCCTTTCCTTCCCAAAGCAATCCATCTGCACTAACTCTAACTGGATGGTTTCTTTTGGGCTGTTCATTGTGCTTTGTGTAAAATATATGCTCTATATATTTATAAATAAATGTGAATTATGGAATGCATATATATTTTAATAACTACGAAGATTTGCATTACATTATATTCCTACACTGGTTAACCTTTTCAGTGCTGGAATGAGCAGAACTGCATTTTTTATGTATTCCTGAGCAGACCAACACTGATGGACTAAAAAAAGTGATTTGTTTCTGCTGCATAGATTCTGTGTAACTTTATACTCTTCCTTGTTTTTTTTTCCCTAGAACATCTCCATGCCTGTTAGTTCACCGTTTGCCTAGCATGTCCCTGTGGCGTCTATTTAAAAAAAAAAAGTTTCATCGTCCCGTCATTGTTTCTGATGTCTTTCTGACCTCACATCATATTTGATTCTCCAAATGACTTAGTTTGACTTCTGAAATTTGCATGTGATCTCATCTAGCTAAGAATTCTGGAAAACAAAAAAGTCAATGTGAAAAACATTGCAGCATTCACGCAAGACTGAAATTTACTATAAGAAAAATTATAGAAAAAAAAGACAAAAAACCTGTGGCAAAAAAAAAATATTTTTTTTTCTTTTTTTTTTCGTTTCATAACATAAACAGACTTGAAAGTATTATACAGGGATTAGCATTCTGTCTGGTCACTGTTTCCTAAAGCAATATGTGTCCAGGAATTCAGAATGTTGGTTTCTAAATGAAGCGGACAACTTCCAAAACAGTTTGAGAAAAACTGTCTGATTTTAAGTCTCTAGAGCTCTGTAATAGTTTTTACATTTTTTCAGGCAGTGTAAAGTTTTTTGATAAGGCCATTTTAGGTGGCTCACTTTCTCATTAAATTATATATATAGAACCACTTTTTTGTAGATTAGTATAAGAAAATATTTACCCTGTTTTGGGGCAAATGCTACCTAGTTCTGTCACCTTTTGCTGAACTGACTCACAGTTAGACAATCCATGGTTTAATGCACATGAAATTACCTATATTTTATACTGTTTAAATGTACAGAAAAGAAGGTAAATGTATACTGTGTCATGTTGGTGCTTCTATGAATTTAGTTGTGGCTTCATTAAGTCTTAAGAGTCTTAAGTGTTCTATGTTTAATAAGTTTAACAAAAATTGGTTTACTTGAACTAAAATAATTTTCAGATATTAAAAAGTCTGTTTGCTATAATTTCATGTGAAACAAAAACTATTCCAGAAAAATAAGTTTTGTGTTGGCTTGTAAAGCATTGGTGTTCTTATTTTTTATTGTGGGGAAACTTAGATGTGTTTGTGTTCAGCAAAATGTGACCTGTTTTTTTTCTTTGCAAGAAAAAAAATCAGTGAAAATACAGTGCCAAATTCCAAAGGTACTTCCTGCCTAAAGCTTCAGTGTATTTCGTGTACGAAGTAATTTGATAACATGGGTATTTTATTATGTGTTTTGTATAAATCCCTTCTATTTAAAAAAGAGAGATTACGAAATTTGTTAACTTGCTATCCTGTGGTCTTGTTGCTTGAAATTGTTATTGTTTGTTATATCTCTTTGATGTTTTTTGGTAATACATTGTATACAGTAAGTGCCCATGTTCCACTTTTTTAACCACTCTGCACATCGAATCTGTGAAAGCAAACCTCACAAGTCACAACTGTACTTTCTTCATGGTCTGTGGAAGTCTTTATGGTGATGAATGGTTGAACTACTATTCCTTTTAAGCATACTGTCCTAAAGAATCAGGGTATATAAAACTCACACAAGCACACCGAATCCATGGTTTATAGATCATATGCATAAGTTATTGTAGAACATACAAAACTTCCACTTTTTAAGGTATGATTAAGTGAAATATATAGAGCATTGACTGCTCATATTACAGAATCAGTCATGTAGTATCATGAAGTGCCATATTTGTAGCTAATAATCTCCATCTTCTATATGTCATCAAAAATTTTTTTTTTAACCAGCATCTATTCTCTTCTTTCATTGTTCAGAGAAAACCCATTATTACTGGTCCAATTCTTAATGTTGATTTAGGGTGGCCTCTCTGTACTGCCATTGTTCTTCTTTAAGTGAACATAATAGCATTTGATTAATAATGCAGTGCCTGATCTTTAATCCACAGCAAATGCTATTTTCCAGCTACTGACATACACAAGTACAATCCCCTAAGTACCAAGTTATGTGTTAAAGTCAAACTGATTTTCTATAGGTTCTTGTAAGTGTTTACTACTTTAATCCTGGGTCCTACCAGATTTACATGAGGGCTATTTTTGTATAAGAAAAAAATAATATTACTAAATTATATCTATATGTCATTCTTGGAATATATGTATAGAGATATATGATAGAAAAAACATATTTTTGTTACTTAGATTAACTCATATTTGGCTGCATTTCAAAATATCTCATAGATTAATACATAAAATGATTGAACACCAGCTTGGATGCTGATAAGTATTATTATGGAGCTTTGATTGCTAGATATGTGAAATTATTTTCAAAAACTCATTTAGTAATACTTTAAGAGAACCTGTTTTCATGTTCTAGACTGTCATTTCTTTTTGTTTGTTCATCGCATAACCACCCTTTACAGTGGGATAATTCAGGGAACTGGTCCTATCAACAAGCAAGAAGTTGTAACTGTATAATGACTTAAAAAGAAACAACTGAAAGCTCAAGGGACATACTGAATGTCCTGCTGTATAAAAAATTCATATCCAGCACTGACACAGTTAATAGGTACGCACTGAAGAGACGTTGCTTAAAGGATTAATATGTTCAACTTTTCTTTCACTTCAAGATTCTAGTTTTTTTGGCTTATGTAACTGAAGTCATTTTAACTGTTCTGTTTTATTATCTCAAGTGCTAAATACGAATAAGAAAAAAAACTTGTAGTTTCATAACATTTTAGAATTACATCATACAAAGAAATGTATTTGTGTTTCTTTTTTTGTGCCGTGAGAATTGTTGTTTGTAGATTAAATAATAACTCATTTTGTTTCTAATTACAAATAGTTTTTGAGTATTGTCTGAGAAAAGCCAAAGTTACTGAAATTTTAGTGGAAAATGTAAGATCCTTTAAGTATTGTTTATGTTTTATTGATGCATTTTGGTTCTGTTGTGTGATGGAATTTGAGCCAAAAAAACAACAAAAAAAATGGCTTTCCTATTTCTACTAACTGATTGTACTTATGCATTTTGTACCAGTGCAACATTTTATACTGGAGATTAAAAATACAAAAGGAAAAGTTGTGGCTTACTCTTGAGGGCCCTAAACATGACTGATTTTATGTTTGTTTTTTGACTGGCAAAAAAAAAAAAAGAATGGTTTGGTTTTCAACACTTCACAAAAAAAAAACTTTGGCTTGCTTTTTTATTTGCTTATATCTAACGTTAACAAATATGTCTAAAATGAAAGCGGTAAGTTTCACTTTTTATTATGTATTGTGCAGTTACACACTAAGGTAATTAGCGCTAGATGTACACAGTCACTTTAAGTGGATAAATGTATTAGTAATAACTAAAACTAAAAAGTAGGGGGTTTGCTTTTTTGCTGTTTAGATCAAACTTTTTCTGACTCTTCTGTCCTCATTGTGAACATTACTGTGTAGTTGAAACAGTCAAACTTATTTTTGTAATGTATGTTATTGTGTGATGCAGTTTTTTGCTTCTGTCTCCAATATTAAACCATTTTCCTAATACTTGTCTCTTTGTGTGTTGTGTTTGTTGGTGCTCATCATGTGGTAAAACATCTATACACTTCACTGTTTAACGTCTGTTTTTCCTTTTTATTTTATTTCCTGTATCTTTCTTACTTTATTTTATATATGTTGCGTATATAGGTTACAGTTGATTCCATTTAAGTGAAAGCCTAAATGTGGACAAAAAAGAGGGAGTACAAAAAAATCCCAACTTTTTGTTCTATATGTGTAATTTTAATTTATGTCATTACGTTAGCTACAATTGTTTTCTTCCATGCATCAATTATGAATACATAAAGGAACAAAATAACAACTGCTATGCAGTTTACTAAAATATCTTATTTTTGCTAATAATTATCTAAGCCTACAAATTGCACATTTGCCCTTGCAAAAGTTAATTCTAAGCAGATTAGATCACAATTGGCTTTAAATGCCTAATAACTTCCTTGTGTTTGCAAAAAAAAAAAATTGTCAAAATACAAGCTATATCTTATTTTGTGAAACAATAGTATCCTAATATTCTTGTCATCTACAGGATAGAAAACCTAGATATAGGATGACCATATTTGCTGCGATATTCAATCTTTCAGCCAATGCCGTAGAGCAAAAGTCCAGCTCAGTATCTTTACATACAGATCTTTTATCTTTGGTTATATTAGGGCATGGCCACATCTTAACTGTTTGCTTGTGTAATAAATCCAATAGGTAATCTTATATTTTGGGATACATTTAAACCATTGAGTGTGTTTCTCCATTATACCATTGTGTATATGTAAATACTCTTATAGTGATTGGAGTGAATTCACATATACAGTTAGCCTAGTTAACAAAACGTTTGCCTGTCTGGGCCCATTACAGCTTGAGTAGCACATTATAGATCATTTAGGAACTCAGAACAAAGATTCTAAATTTATATCTAATTGAAGCACACCTACAAAAAAGTAATTGCCTTTTAGTATTTTACCACAGCTCTCAGCTAGAACCATCTTTTTGGTTGAAGTGAGGCTGTAGTGTGCCCAAGGTTATTCCAGGAGAGATTAAAAATTGTTAGGGACTGTGAAAACATAATTACACATGGCACTTCTACAAAGTCAGAATACCTTCCATAAAACCAAATATTACAGGCCCTTGTAAGAAAAGATTATTGTTAAAGGACATAAATTAAAAAAAAAAAAACATTTACTACTTCCTCTATACCGAAAGTAATATATTATATAGTGACTATTAGTTTTAATAGAGGTTGAGATTATGCCTTGCTGCATGTAAGAATCCAGTGAAAATATAAGAGTGAATTTTGATAACATTTGTAACATGCAGCCCCAAAGGCATTCGCACAAATTATATTTCTTTTGCTATAACAATTATACATTATTCAGAAATGAGCATTATTTTTATTTATTTTAGACTCCAACATAATGCAAACAAATGTGGTTGCTAAGCTGAACATTACAGGCCTCAATAATGCTAAAGATCTACAGCATAATATATGAATATAGATCTATTTGCATAATGTATTGTCCTACCATGGCAATCCCTTGCATTGTATGTTACAGCTCACTATCAAGATGAATGGTTCAGAGCCTCTCAGTTATTAGGCCTTGTTTATCCACAATTCTGCCAACAATGCAAACAATGAAACTGTGAAAATTGTTGAATATATAACTTGTTATACAAAGCTTTCCACATCCAATCCTAAAAGGTTACACTTGTACAAAAGGAAAGCTGCTTATTATCAATTCATTCAGTTATGATGGCAACAATTGCAGTGCTAGCACTATCATGGTAAACAGTATCCATTTAGAAATGTCTGGATACATGCCATTTCCACAGCAACCTAAATAATACTCACATTATTTCAAATTTTAGTTAATAAAGCTTTTGTATTTTCAAAGGTGAATACCACCGTTTAGATACACCCAATGCAAGCAAATACTGCTTAGGTACACTATAAGTTTTGTAAACCATCAAGTATGGGAGCTGTAAAAAAAAGTACTTACATTGATATGAGTGTAAAGACTTACACATATTAGACGTACATTTACATTTTAGAATTTTAGAACAGACCTTTACTAAAGGGGATGGAGGGGATTCAGTTTTAACACAGGGTCTCTACTGCTAGTAAATCACTTATTTTTACAGTCCAGCTGTGAAGGCTGAACTGTGGGCTCAACCTACTGGTTCCCAGTTGAGGAGGAAAATCTTCATGTATTCTCATGGAGAATCTGCTAAAGAAATGCTGTGACTCGGAAATGCTGACAAATTAGTGCATCGTTTCTCAGTCCACCTTTATGGTAGAAATATATGGAGTACCTATTGTTAAAGGGGACAAAGTCAACTAACCAGGAATGTTTCTGCTGGGATGAGAGGACCCAACAGGGGTTTACACTCTGACCTAAATATATATAACTCAGGAAAATGTTTCATTTTTAAAGTTAACAGTTACAATAGTAAAATAAACACATTTGTAGGTCTTGTGCAATTTACATGACATTAATCTATCCAAACTCTAAATGTAAACAATTAGAGTTCTATTGCATAGCAAAAAGGGTTTTCATAAAAGTGTACCTAATGCAAAAATCATCATTGACAATGTCATGATTTTAATCAAGTTCATGCATTTTAAAATACTATTGCACTGCCCTAATGATAAAAGCCAGATAAATTGACCCTTTCCGTTTGAGAATTTTAATAATCTGTCTTTCCACTCAAGTTCTAGTTATAGAGTAAAATGTAGCCTTTGAGCACCTTGATTACTTGAAAGTAATTTAAGGTGGCTCATTAATTCAGAGAAAATCACCAGTTATCCCAATCCTAGCTCCAGTAAAACATTTATAGCTACAATCTGTCAAGAATTAGGTAGTAAAATGTTTCCCAGGAAGCAGCCTTCAGTGCTTTTAACCTAAAAAAGTGCTAATTTTTTACCTTTCATTGTATTGGAAAGTCTGTGGGTCATGAGTGACTAATGTTCCCTGTTCTATAGGAAAAAGGAAATGATTGTGTTGGTTAGAGGGGTTAAGCTAAATGTAATGGGGTTGGTTCCCACATATTCTATATAGATTTGATGAGGGGTATATGTATTGTTGTTCTCAGTAAGACATTTGCCCATTATGCCCCTATCCCAAGGGGTCCCAAAAATGTTTAAAATATGCCACAAAATTTAAAAAAAGTTTTACTTCTTTCTAATATTCCGAAAAATAACTGAAATGTGTTTGCTATGTACATTAAATTAATGTTTACTGATAGAGTAAATAATCTATTTGCTAAAAAATATTAATTAGATCATAAGAACTGGATATATTATAGATGCCCCCTTCCATTGTCTTCCATTACCAATTCCTGTATCACTGGCAGTTAGGGAAGAAGATCCTAGATACTGGACAATTGGTTTGATACATCTATAGATTATTGGTAAGGTAACACAGGTGACATTATCACACAGTATCCTTTTCCTTCAGAAAAGTAGCAGTTTCTATGAAACCCTGGCTGGCTGTTAGGCTGATGTAAAAAAAAAAATGGACACTGCTGGCAGTGTCTTGCACAGCACTTCTCAATCTAGTATGTACAGTATGTCAACAAATGAGACCTGCCAGCTTGAAGAGAATATATAAAGTTTTTTTAATATATTTTCTGAATTTATGTTCAATAGTGAAAATGCATTTCTTTTAAATAATATCAACTTCCTGCATAATAATATACATTTCCTGCATGATGTAAAGGAATGCTAAAAAAAAATTAAACAGAAGTCCAGGAGGGTTAAAAAAATATAGACTGCTAAATGAAAGGCACACCCCACTCCCCTTTCTTAATATGGCAGCGTGGTACTGTGTAGGTTGGTGAGTTATATACAGGCTACCATCAAGAATGCTGGCAGCTGTGGTCTTTCTTATTAGAAAGTTCTGCATGCTTTACAAACTAAGTGACATGGATGCAACCAATATTCAATGTTTATCTATAAAGTAAACACAAATAGTTAAAATTAAATAAATATCAGTTTATAAAGGATAAACCAATGTCTAAATTGACAAAAAGCAATTGTATTTACCTTTTAAATACTAAATGCATGTAAGCATAGTTATTCTTCTGGCTTACTCTGCCAAGCAGCTATGTTACGTATAGTCAGCAAACAAAGTGAACAGATTTCTGGTCAGATGTTGCCAGATCTGGTCTTTCAGCAATAAGGGCTCTGTTAAGTGGACAATTTCTTGATCATGCCAATGTTCTTGTATTTGTCATTTCATCACAATCATTGTTTTAATATTTAGTCTTCAGAAAAAGTATACAAGAATCCTCAACATTTTATCAAAATCCCACACAGTGACTGTACTTTCTTTCTGCTGAAATGTGAACCAATAAATGCAGCACAAACTCCAGTGCTGCATCATAAACCCCCTGCTGGTTATGGAAGAGACCCCTTACACCATGTGCATTTTATTTAATGTTGTAAATGCAGATGTTAGTAATGTGAAGGTCAATATAAACAACAAATTATTTCTGATTAAAAAAAAAAAATTCCAAACAATATAATGAAGGTTTCTTCAGCTACAAGTTAATTAATATGGTAAGATCACTGTACTGTCATATGATTCATTCCTGATAAGTGAATGCAATTATACATAACATGAAGGGCTGTTCACTTATCAGGAATCAACTGTACTGTTAATCTGCTGACTTTTGTTTTTCATCCCTGTTGTAGATCACTGCTATAACTGTGCTTTTGTTTTCTCTCATGCTTGTAATGGAGAAATTGCCAGGACTTTGTTTCATTGATGCCAACAAAAATAGAAAATGGTAAAAGAAAATATATTTGCTCGAACTATGCACTGGTTTTCAAGAACACAACGTTGGATGTGTCATTGAAGAAAATGGATAATAAAATAAAACATAAATTAATAAAAAACATTTGTCTATATTTTTATATATTTTACAGGAGATATTGCCTTAAATAAAATGTAACATTACATAAAACACACTCTGGTAGAAGTAGTGTTTACACTTTCTTCAAGAAACTAAAAGACTCCGGCATTTGTTCTGCCAGTGGACTAAAAAGGGTCTAATTATTCGGAAAGCTCACCAAAAATTTGTTTGACACATTAGAAGAAACACCTTCCAAGATTTCTAGATTGCTTGGAGCTGCTTGGAACCCTGACCCCCCTCCCAGGTCCACATAACTGGTCAATTGCAGAGGTTTTTACTACTTGTTATTTGCTTGTAGAAATGAGACGAAATAAATAATTTGAGAAACACTAAAACCATAATTTGGAGATGCAGGTTTTAAAAATTTGGTTATATAGCAACCTGAGGTATATATCCCAGACTTATACAAGAGGAAAAAACACTCAATGTCATTCCCCGCAGTGACAGAACGGGGATCTGCCTGTGTAAACAAGGCAAATCTCCGTTCTGACAGGGGAGATCACACAGATCCTGTCTTTCTGCCATGCAGGAAGATGGATCTGTTTGTTTCCCCAGGCAGCTCATCCCCCATACAGTTAGAACATACCTGCAGGGAACACATTTAACCACTTGATCGCCCCTGATGTTAACCCCTTCCCTGCCATTACTGTAATAATGTCATTGGTTCCCAAAAAAGTGTCAAAAATGTTAGTTAGGTGTCCGATCTGTCCGCTGCAATGTCGCAGTCCCGCTAAAAATCATCGCCGCCATTACTAGTAAAAAAAATAATAATAATAAAAATGCCATAAATCTATTCTCTATTTTGTAGACATTATAACTTTTGCGCAAACCAATCAATATATGCTTATTGCATTTTTTTTGCCAAATATATGTAGAAGAATATATATCAATGTAAACTGATGAATAAATTTTTTTTTTATATTTTTTGGGGATATTTATTATAGCAAAAAGTAAAAAAAAATTTTTTTTTTCAAAATTGTTTCACTTTTTTTGTTTATAGCGCAAAAAATAAAAACCACAGAGGTGGTCAAAAGGAAGTCAATTTTGTTTGGGTACAGCGTCACACGACGGCACAATTGTCAGTTAAAGTGACGCAGTGCCGCATCGCAAAAATGGCCTGGTCATTAAGGGGGGAAAATCTTCCGGTCCTTAAGTGGTTAAACAATACTCTGTAGCTCATGAAAAGTACAACCATCTTCTCATTCTCTGTAAGCTCTTGACTGGTGGACTTTATTGACCAATGACAACTTGTTATATACAATAAACAGTACTTTTTAATTTCAACTTTGCAATGATTATCACATAAAATGGCTGGGATTCAGCTGTGATTCAGCTGGCACCATAAATATAATTTCAGATTTGGGTGTACAGATCCTCCAATAAAAGAAGATTGAGTTCATAGTGAAAGCACCATACTTTACTGAGTTTATCTTGTAGTCCTAAACAGCAGCTAATGTGACAACCAAGGATGCCACATCAGTTGAGATCTGCTGATGCTAACACACTCATTCACAATGATATTTGTTATGACATGACTGATACAATAATAAATGGTATGATATGCTTAACAGCCAGGTATCTGTAAAGTAGGAAAAAAGGGGAAAAACTTAACTTTGAGTTATTTTAGGCAAAAATAGGTAATCCTATGGTACTCCTTCACATAAATACACACTGAAACATTTAACTAGAGCTCTGTAAAGAAGACACAGATATGCTTTTACTTTAGGAACACAATCAAAGATTTCAGTGTTCATTTCAGTTCACGTATACCTTTTTAACTAACTTTGGCTGTATTTTAGTCACCGTTACAGAAAATTTGTCGACAAAAGATGACTTTAAAGACTTTATACATTTTTTAATTATCCCCTGAGAAGAAGATCAAGAATACGTATCTCTCTGATGGACAGTGACTCCAATTTTCTCTCTCTTCAAAAGCTATGGCAATTGAAGAGTAATATGCATTCAACACACTTCCAGGTGTATCAGATGCCTGGTCCCATGTGTGCTGTAGCTTCATTCTCCAGCCCTTATGTCATCACAGAATACAGTGGTAAAATGTATTATACAGAATACAGTAGTAAAATGTATTATGCAGAACATTTTTGGGACAACATAGTTCTTGAAAAACGCAAAAACTGAAGTCACTGAACAATTAAGTAGTCTTAAATGTTTCAGGCAGACAACCTTTAAAAATATTCTAGCTACAGAGGAACTTTAAGTAATACTCATTATTGGTTAACTCTTATGCCCCGTACACACAATCGGACTTTCCAACAACAAAACCATGGACTTTTGTTCGAAGGGTGTTGGCTCCAACTTGTCTTGCATACACACGGTCACACAAATGTTGGCCAACAATTACGAACATAGTGACGTACAAGACATATGTGATATCTCCATTACGAACGCTAGTTTTACAAGACCGAGAGCTTCCGGCTCGTCCTTGCTTCCGAGCATATGTGTTTGTACTTTGGACATTTGGCCGACGTACTTGTGTACACACGATCGGAAAAAGTCCGACAACACACATTTTATGGCGGAAAATTTTAGAACATGCTAGCCAACATTTGTTGGCGGAAAGTCTGACAACAAATGTCCGATGCAGCATACACACGTTGGACTTTCAGCCAACAAGCTCACATCCAACATTTCCTGTTGGAAAATCCGATCGTGTGTATGCGACAATATTGTGTAAAGAAGCAAGATTTTGAGATACATTAGATTTTTCTCTTCAAGCATTAATAAAGGGTTATAAAATAATTTTCAAACTTTCTGCTTTCATCTATGGCAAACACAGTACAATATTATGTTACTGCAGCTCCCCAATTACACATAGTTTGGCTGTTTATCAAACCAGACCTGGGGACTCTATGCAGCCTAATCAGTGACATGGTTTGGCCAAAATGGTTTGCCCAACATTAGCTAAAAATAAGTCTTACTTGATATGTTCAAAAAATGTATACATACTTAAAAATATCCCAGATTATACAGTAAAGCTATCTTTGTATATTGCACAAATATTTTTTCCTTAAAGTAGAATCATTTTAGATATAAAATTCTCTGTTACAAGATGCTATGATTCAGACCTTCAATAACTTAACTTTTCAACTAGGTATGTAATCTGGCATATCTAATTAAAAATTTTCCTTTATTTAAATGATTTTTGCCAGTATGTTATATTTGTTATTGAAAGTGTCCTTCACCATCGACATTGCATTTAACGTAAAGTAGCATGATGTATATTGGCAAGATTGATATGACTCAAGCTGTCAGTCCAACTCTTTGATTATGAATCAGTGTTGGCGTTTGTGTAGGTCAACGATATGAACTGAACACTGGAACAAAACAGATGAGCTGTAACAAGAAAACAGGCAATGTGCTAGTGTAAAATACCATTTTTGTTTACATATAGACCTTTGGTCTCTACTATTAGTAACTCAAGTGAATATGCATTTTGTGTTTGGTTCTCTCCTAGTTTAAACCTAATAGCATCATATGAAGGCTTTATATTGATAGTGTAATATGTGTCTTAGTTTGGACAAATATTGATAAATTTTCAATAAAATGTAAACATAGTCATGTTATAAGCTCATAAGTGAACAAAAAAGTAAACTACTTTAAATTATTTGAAGAGTTTCACATGATTTTTTTATTTAGGACCGGTAATACAAGATACTATTCTGTGCAATTGTGTACCTAGGCTCTGATGATGGAAACCCAGTCATGGTAATTAGAAATTGTTTCAGAAGATTTGTGTTTAACCACTTGACATCCGGCCATATTCCCGGGAGGGCGTCATATGACTTCCTTCCCTTTCCTCACTCTCTGCGGCGTGTGCCGATCCGAACAGGGTGACCTATTCGGATCACGGATCGGTGATGATCTGTTGCACCCCTAGTTCAGAGTATATAGTGCAGTCCGTATAGTATATATAATTTCCTGGCTTGTTAGGGTCTCAAGAAATGAGATAGGCCACCAGTACATCAGATGCGATAATTTTTTTATGATTTGCACCATAGCTTATAGACTCTAAAACTCTAAAACTTTGAAACAGACCAAATAATTTCCACAAATTTTTGGTTATTTTTACCAAAGATATGTAGCAGTATAAATTGTGGCCAAAATTTATGAAGAAAAATTTAAAATTTGCTAAATTTTATCACAGAAACAAAGAAAAATTTGTTTTTTTTTCAAAATTTTTTTCATTTATAGCGCAAAAAATAAAAACCCAGAGGTGATCAAATACCACCAAAAGAAAGCTCTATTAGTGGGAAAAAAAGGACAAAAAATTCATTTGGGTACAGTGTTGCATGACTGAGTAATTGTCATTCAAAGTGTGAGAGCACCAAAAGCTGAAAATTGGTCTGGATAGGAGGGGGGTTTAAGTGCCCGGTAAGCAAGTGGTTAAACATTAACAGATATCTTTTGGGCCACTGCACTTTCAGAACAGTGTGGGATCATGGAATCACTGTAATTAAAAACTTTTAATTCATCCAGCAATGAAGGCGAACACTGATCAGCACGATCTGTAAAGCAAACAAGAAATTGAGCAACAGTTTCCAGAATTCCCATAATGTTATTTGCAATAAATCCATGGTCCCACATCCCATCCCATTTGATGTAATACTAGAGCAGTGAGTACAGAGAGTGTTAGATGTGGAGGTCATGTATTGGCTCTGACACTAGTACAGCATGCAGCTTACCTGAATTTACATATGTAATGTTTCAGAGGATGGACAGCACCAACAGGTAAAAACAGTAATCTTTGAACATAACCAGGTGTGTCCCCAAAATATATATATATATATATATATATATATATATATATATATATATATATATATATTAAACTAGCATATAGATTGTATAAATTGACAACAACCTGATGGATATACAGTACATTCTACAGACACTTTTTCATTCACAAAATGATTTTTCCTTTCCATCAACTTGTACAAAAATCCAACAAGTATATGGTCACCCTTAAAACAACAAGAAGTGACAATCAACAATAATTGAATGATACCTCTCACCCAGCGCTCATGGAATGAAAGACAATACTAATAAAGTTAGCAGCTGCTATAAATATAAAATAAAATGAAAAATATGTTACAGTCCAGCTATAGCATTAGCAGCGCTCAAGCAAAAACACTTAATGATGATATAAAGTGTATAATGAATTGTCCAAAAATAAAGCCAATCATGAGTCCATCACTTTGTTCCTATAGGTTCCAAATTCAATTATGGATCCCGTCACCACACCGTGTGAGGATACACCCCTATGGTAATGAACTCATCAGACAAAACCAGCTCATGCGCTTGTAACGATTAATTGTTGGCATCAAGGACTTCATCCTTCCATCTAGATATCACTGGTAGTGAAAAGATAAGTGCACATAGTGTAATTCCATAAAAAAGAGATTTAATAAATCCAAAACCCCCCTTACAAATGCACACTTACAATCAAACAAAGTATTAAAAGCATGTAAACACAATCCTGTCCTTATCGCTCATCTGTCTCTCACCACTCCTTTTCATCATTCATTTCATCATCACTTCATCAGAGGGCGTGACTTCCTTTATATAACACAAGCGCTGGGTGTTAACCCTATACTCTTTCGCTTCCCACAACACTTAAGCTACCATGGTAACGGAATATATACTGTATGCCTAAATAGCAACTATGTGCACATGGTTAGGATATGTATAATATCACCAATCAGCCCTTCATATTCTTTACCATCTCCAGATCTGTGCAACATGTGTTAATGTTAATGGTAACACCCGATCGGCATTTACAACTCATATTACCTAGTTTTATCCCAATTGGTGCAACCAAATCTCACCATATATGGGCTCTTATTGTTTAAACAATACAGAACGCCAATAATAAATATATAATCAATAACACTAGAACACATATTTAAATCATTAATATCAACCTGCACTCCAATAATTTATAATCAAATAACATTCTTTTTTTTTATCGTTATTTTTTAAGAAGCAGTAACCTATTAATTGTCAGTGGGATTAGATCAAATTCATTCTGAATCTCGAATTAGTTTAAAATACTTAGAAATAATCAATAAATGACATGCTTTAATAATCACTGATAAAACAATTGAGATCCAATTCTATGTTCATTCCATTGGGATACAATGTATTAGATAAATATATCCACTTCGTTTTATACTTTGATAACTCTCTGACCCTATTACTTCCTCTCCATACTGGATTCATCTTTTCTATCCCCCAAAATTTCAGTCCTGATGGGTCCCTATTGTGCTTCCGTCGAAAGTGCATTGATACACTATGATCTTTGTACCCAATTTTAATAGTATTGGTATGTTCCGATATCCTTTTACCAATTGTTCGCTTGCGACCAATGTACATTACATTACACGGACATTGGAGTGCATACACCACATCCGTTGAGTGACACAAAATAAAGACCTTGATCTCAAAAGATTTCCCATTAGCTGTGGACTTAAAATCGGTCAGTCCCCACATGTGTGTGCACTTGACGACAAGCTAAACATTTACGACAAGCGAAAAAAACAGCTTTGTCCCACAAAATTAGGGGTTTATTGGGTGGATCTAATATCTTTTTTACTATCTTATCCCTACCGACACTTATGTGGAACTAGATCGTTACCCCACTATGAATTTTAGGAGAGATTTGAATAACTTGATTGACTATGGTTACAATATATGGGTACTAAATAAAAGAAAAAAGATATTTGGTCCCTAGTTTCAGCAGAGTCCCAACTATTTATACGTTGCCAAAAGTCCATAAGGATCCTCTAAATACTCTGGCTAGACCCATAGTCAATAGTGTTGGATCGGTAACCTCTAGAGTAGGACAGTATCTTGATAATTTCCTCCAAAAGAGTGTTGTACAAACCAAAGCCTATCTGAAAGATCCCCAAAAAATGTTTACAGCTTCTTAAAGAAATACATATCCCTAAGCATACAGAAGTACTTGGAAACAGCCGACGTTGCATCTTTATATACTGTGATACAACACGATGATGTCCTACCTGCCCTCAATTGGGCATTTAGTCAAAGGGATAATCTACCACGGTTGCAAAAGAAGTTTTTAGGGATAGCCTTGGACTACTATTTGTCCCACAATTACTTTTGGTATGCTGGAAGGTTTTTCACTCAGAAGAGAGGCGTCGTTATGGGCGCTAAGTTCGTGCCCAGTTTGGCGAATTTCTTCATGAGTAGATGGGAGGATAGACATATATACGCTAAACAGTGAGCTTTTATTTTATAAAAGGTTCATAGACGATCTATTCTTTATTTGGGTCGGCACCGAAAAATCTTTAGTTCAATCCGTTGAGGACTTTAATCAAAATAATAATAACATAAAATTGGAGTGTCACTGGAGCAGTGAAAAAATGTATTATTTGGATGTTACAGTGATGCTTAGTGATGATGGACTGGCTACCAAAGCCTTTTTTAAACCAACAGATCGCAATAGCTATTTGCCAATTTATAGTGGTCACCATCCGACATGGCTTAGGAACATACCTAAAGGACAGTTCACGAGAATTAGAAGGAACTGTTCTCAGGACGAGGACTTTGTATCACAAACTAAAAGTATTAAAAAACACATAATGCTGGGCACAGGAGCGACAGCTAGACCTTCCATAAACTCCACACTGTTGCTCCTCCAGAGACAACAATGACCGAAGAGACACAGGCTAAGACGTGGTGATCCTCTACTCCTAATGGTGGAAAACAGGGCTCCCGCACTACCTAATTGTTGGGGGGGAAAAGGGCTCTACTCAGCGGCCCATGGGATGGAATAATAGGCAGCACGGTGATTCTCCTGACTCTTGATTGCATGGTTTATATGATAAGGACTCTGCTGACAACTGTATATACCTGTGGAACATCAACGACTATTAATACTCTATGCCATCTAGACGTTAGCTGTTAGATGAACAATTGCTTATCTAGTTTATAGCTTCTCTCCTGGAAGATACCTCTTGTAATGTTTTGAAAGTGTACCAATGCCATAACCTGTCATGTACGAAATTTGAATAAAGTTTATTGTTAAAAAAAAAAAAAAAAAAAAAAAAAACGTTGTCATTGGACAGTTGAATTACATTAAGTGGGCTTGGCAACAGAAGGTGCTAGGCTAGATCTCAATCCGGGCAGAATTTAAGACCCCAGGTATAATATGGAGCAGAATCCAAGGGATGCTACATGGACACAGGGAACAGTCTGAGTGGCTAACAAAGTTACTTGTAGGTTTCCTGTAGCTCCTACTGTCAGGAGCTGAATTCAGGTCTCCCACAGGTTAGATCATGGCTTATCTATTCTGCAGCCTTTGCTGCACATAAATGGAATTGTCATCATTCTGCATAACTGAAATGCAATAAGTTCCAGCTGCATCTGATCATGTGGCCAATCAGGTTGATTGGCCAGCTATTTAAGTCCACCAAGTTTCCTTGCCAGATTATTGTTCTTCACACATAATCATTTCTGCTGTCTTGTTATACCTAAACTTCTAGCAGGAATTTACCTTGGCTTGTGACCCCAACTCTCTGATCTCTGTTGCCTACACCATCCCCAATTTGTGACCTTCATACTGATTCTCAACTGACCCTGGCTTGTGACCCCAACACTGATTCTGTCTGTGCCTTGCGAGCTGGACTACTTGATTTCTCTTTCACTAAGGACTGTGCCTAGCCTTAGGTTTCTGGCCACTGGTCTCCACTTTCTACAGGAGCTTTCCTAACACCTACACTTCAACACTATTGTAGCTCCAGAAAATTTTAGACAGTGCAAGTTTCACTTTCAAAAAAATGTTGCCTTAAGAGAAATTACAGGTTGCCATTGCTGATCCCTCGTTCTGAATGCTGCTTACCTGACTGTCATGCTGATCCAGTACTTTGGAACAGATAACCTAGGAAAAATATTCCAAAAAGATGTTTTGCTTTCATAATCATGATGATTGTTCCAGATTGGTGAACCAAAAAGTGTTCAACACAAAGACAGACAGACACCTGTCAGATCAGTAAAAGCAGCCTACATATTCTCTCATGCCAAGTTTCGTATGAATTAATATTTTTGATAACAGTTGTTCACAATACCCTGAAGAATTTTTAAAAATATTGCAAAAACATTTCACAGTGACTATCATTAACATTTATATTGTAAAGTAGGGATGGGCCGAACACCCCCCAGGTTCGATTCGCACCAGAACACTGCGAACAGGCAAAATGTTCTAGCGAACATGCGAACCCTATTAAAGTTTATGGGACACGAATGTGAAAAATCAAAAGTGCTAATTTTAAAGGCTTATGTGCAAGTTATTGCCATAAAAAGTATATGGGGACAGAGGTACTGCCCTAGGGGACATGTATCAATGTAAAAAATTGTTTTTTAAACAACCGTTTTTTCAAGAGCAGTGATTTTAATAATGCCTAAAGCGAGTGCCCCCTCCCTCCTGAATCATACCAGACCATATGCCCTCAACATGGGAGGGTGCTTTGGGGACAAGATCCTATTCCCGACAACTCTGGCCATTGGTTGTCGGGGTCTGCGGGCGAAGCACTTATTGAAATCTGGAAGCCCCCTTTAACAAGGGGGCCCCCAGATCCTGCCCCCCCTATGTGAATGGGTATCGGGTACATTGAACCACTACCCATTCACCAAAAAAGTGTCAAAAATAAAAACCACAACAGACAGTTTTTCAATCACGCCGCCTGACGGACCCGAAAATAGAAAACATTTTTTTTAAAAACCCACCTCCATGGGAGGCCTCCCGGCGACTGCTGTCTTTTCACTGGGACAGCTGTTATGTAGGCAAGGGCGGAGCCACATGCTGATGTAACCAGATGACCCCACCCCCTCTGACGTCAGAAGGGGCAGGGTCACTCGGTTACATTACTGGGTAGCCCTGCCCTTGCCTATATAACAACTGGCGCAGCGAAGAGACAGCAGTGGGCAGGAGGCCTCCCAACGAGGTGGAGCTTTTTTCTATTTCTGTTTTTTTCGGGTCCGGTGGGCGGCATGATTGAAGATGGATGAACAGCGCGGGACACTTTAATTTTTTAATAAAGGAATTGTCAAAAACTGTCTGTTGTGGTTTTTACTTTTTGACACTTTTTTGGGGGCATGGGTAGGGGTACAATGTACCCGATACCCATTCACATAGGGGGGGGTGGGATCTGGGCTTGTTAAAGGGGGCTTCCAGATTCCGATAAGCCCCCCGCCGCAGACCCCGACAACCAATGGGCAGGGTTGTCGGGAAGAGGCTCTTGTCCCCATCAACATAGGGACAAGGGGCTTTGGGGGGACCGCAAAGCACACTCCCCATGTTGAGGGCATGTGGCCTGTATGGTTCAGGAGGGGGGGCGCTTGTTCGCCCCCCCCCTTTCCTGGCCTGCCATTATGCTTTTACTCGGATAAGGGTTTGGTATGGATATTGGGGGGGACCCCATGCCATTTTTTTTTAATTTTGGTGTGGAGTTCCTCTTAAAATGTATGCCAGACCCGAAGGGCCTGGTATTGGATTTTGGGTTGGGATCCCACACTGTTATGCTGTTTTTTTTTTTATTTTGGTGTGGAGTTTCCCTTAAAATCTATACCAGACCCAAAGGGCCTGGTATGGATTTTGGGGGGGACCCCACGCCATTTTTGTTCTCAATTCTGTCATAGGGTTCCCCTTAACCACTTCAATACACTGTATTATATACTCTGCACTACAATATATACTCTGAACTGCAGTATATATACACTATACGGACTGCACTACTGTATATACTCTGAACTGCAGTATAAATACTATAAGGATTGCACTATCTATGCTGAACTGCATTATATATTCTATACAGACTGTACTATATACGCTGAAATGCAGTATATATACTATTCGGACTGCACTATATACTCTGAACTGCAGTATATATACTACGCAGACTTCAGTATACAAACTGTACTATATATTCTGAACTGCCTTATATATACTATATGGACTGTACTATATACTCAGAGCTGCAGTATATATACTACACTACTACTTCAGTATATACTCTGAACAATTTTTCAGCAATTTTTTCTAAATTCTGTCATAGGGTTCCCCTTAACCACTTCAATACACTGTATTATATACTCTGCACTACACTATATACTCTGAACTGCAGTATATATACACTATACAGACTTCAGTATATATTCTGAACTTGATTATATATACTATACGGACTGCACTATATACTCTGAACTGTAGTATATATACTATATATATATATATATAGCACAGGGCTCAAAATTTCAAATCCTGAGCTACTAGCCAGACCTTAAAGGTTACTCGCCACCAGTTGCCCCAACCGATCCCTACCCTGCACCCCCCTAATTCCCCCCCTAAACAGCCCCTCATAAATTATCTCATGAAATGACACTTATCTGTACAAAAATAAATGTCTTTGTGTTACCTGTGCCCGTCAACACCATTTTTGGCTCACTCAATCTGGCTCAACAATCATGCCCCCATGATTATGAAAGCCTCCAAAACATTCAGTCTTTTGGAATATTTGTCCTAGGTTATTTGTTGCAAGAGAAAAGCCAACCAAAGTACTGGATCTGCCATTGCAGTCAGGTAAGCAGCATTCAGAATGAGGCATCAGCAATGGCAGCCTGTCATTTCGCCAGAAACAATTTTCTCATAGGCAAATTATTACATTTTACATGCACAATTATATTAATAGGGGGCAGGATCTGGGGGGCCCCTTGTTTTTTTACAATCGGATTTTAACCAAGTGCTTTACCCTTTTTGGGATCAACAGAATGTCCATAATGCTAACTCCTGAGCTGACGAGGATTTTTATGTTCGGGGGAGAGAACTTTTTGACAAGGGGACTGTGAAATGTTTTTTACCTGGAACAACTGCTGTCAGAAAGTATTAATTCATAGGAAACCTTTTTAAAAAAAATGCTATTATTTTATTTCAGGTGTTTTTTTAGTAAGCACATTCAGAAGAGATGGGGGTGAATTACACCAAGGTTTATTTTTGGGATAACAGAATGTCATAATGCTAACTCCTGAGCTGACGAGGATAGGGGGAGAGAAGACAAGGGGACCCTGGAACTTTTTTTTAAAAAAAATGTATTATTTTATTTCAGGTTTTTTTAGAACATAGAGAGGGGTGAATAACACAGCACAAGCACTCTGCCATTGATCACGTTTTAGGGTTACAACCACTTTAACCACCTCAATACAGGGCTCTTACACCCCCTTCCTGCCCAGGCCAATTTTCAGCTTTCAGCGCTCTCACACTTTGAATGACAATTACTCAGTCATGCAACACTGTACCCATATGAAATTTGCGTCCTTTTTTTCACACAGATAGAGCTTTCTTTTGGTGGTATATAATCACTAGTAGGTTTTTAATTTTTTGTGCTATAAATAAAAAAAGGCCGTACATTTTGTGAAAAAAATGCCTTTTTCTTTGTTTCTGTCATAACATTTTGCTAATTAGTAATTTTTCTTCATACATTTTGGCCAAAATTTATACTGCTACATATCTTTGGTAAAAATAACCCAAATTAGTGTATATTGTTTGGTCTTTGTGAAAGTTATAGAGTCTACAAAATATGGTGCCAATCACTGAAAATTCTGATCAGGCCTTCAGTACATCAGGTGAATCTCATTTCTTGAGACACTAAGGCCCCTTTCACACGTGCGGACCGTATGTCCGTTTTTCACCCATCCATTTTCGGATGAAAAATGGACTTACATGTACCCCCATGGGATATCGCGTGTCAGCGGATGAGCATCTGCTGACACCCGATATCGTCCGCCTCTGCTATGGTCTGATTCTGCAGACGGAGGAAAACCCTATTTTTCCATCCATCTGCAGAGCAGATCGGATGAACACGGACAGACGGTCCATGTTCATCCGATCCCCCATAGGGGAGAGCGGAGATCTGACAGGGCGGTCCCTGCACAGCGTGCAGGGACCGCCCTGTCATCCGCCGGCTCAGCGGGGATCAGCGGAGCCCAGCAGCGGATGTTCACGAGGCGGATCATTACGGATCTGCCCCGTGTAAAAGGACCCTAACAAGTCAGGAAAGTACAAATACCCCCCAAATGACACCTTTTTAGAAAGTAGACATTCCAAGGTATTAAGTAAGTAGCATGGTGAGTTTTTTTAAGTTGTAATTTTTTTCCCACTATTCTTTGCAAAATGAAGATTGTTTTATTTTTACAAAATTGTCATATTATCAGGTTATTTCTCACACACAGCATATGCATACAACAAATTACACCCCAAAATACATTCTGCTACTTTTCCCGAGTATGGCGATACCACATGTGTGAGACTTTTACACAGCCTGGCCACATACAGAGGACCAAGATTGAAGTAGCACCTTCAGGCGTTCTACGCGCATAAATTACACCCCAAAATACATTCTGCTACTCTTAATGAGTATGGTGATACCACATGTGTGAGACTTTAACACAGCCTGACCACATACAGAGGCCCAACATTGAAGTAGTACCTTCAGGTGTTAAATAGGAGCATAAATTACACATCTTATTTTATTCCTACCTATCACACTTTTGAAGGTCCTTGAGCAGCAGAACAACAAATTACACCCCAAAATACATTCTGCTACTCTTCCCGAGTATGGCGATACCACATGTGTGAGACTTTTACACAGCCTGGCCACATACAGAGGACCAAGATTGAAGTAGCACCTTCAAGCGTTCTACGCGCATAAATTACACCCCAAAATACATTCTGCTACTCTTAATGAGTATGGTGATACCACATGTGTGAGACTTTTACACAGCCTGACCACATACAGAGGCCCAACATTGAAGTAGTACCTTCAGGTGTAAATAGAGAATAAAGGGAGGATCCCCTATGGGTTGGACTTTAACGGCGTGGAATTTGTAACCCCAAATAAAGTTAAAAATTATTGAAAATAGAAAAAACGTTTATTACAAGAGATGCAGAACATCAAGAAATAAAGGATTTCACATATATAACAATATAAAAAACACCTGGAAACTGTTACAGCAAAACTTGGTACAGTACAAGCTAAAAATGTGTTTTATGTCAAGTTCTCACACTGACGCGTTTCGGATATAAATGCTTTACTCCTTCCTCAAAGGTGAGACTATAACATCATTCCTATTATATATAGAAAAATATCAGATCAGGTGATATGTCAGAAATGCAAATCTTCATATAATGATTACATCTTGAATCCAAAAGATCCATACAATTGCAAATAAAAAATATATAGAAAAAAACTCACATTGAGAGTACACCAGGTATGGGGACGTTCCAGTGCAATTTAAAAGAAACGGCTGGGAGGAGGAGCTTCTTCACTTTTATAGCCTCAAAAGAGGTCAGTTGGATATCAGTAATGTGCAGATGCCTAATCAGCTAAATGGAGCTCAATGGTTGCTCCAAAGGCTGGGTAGAGTGCATCTGTCCCCGCAAGGGGGGAGTGATCGTTGAGGGGGCGCCTGTAGAGCACACTGGGGTCGGAAAATGTAAAGAGAGAACCCTACAAGATAAAACATATATGTATGTATCAAACCAATAGGTAATTACCTTTATAGTGTTAGAAAGCGTGAAAAAAGGCGTATAGAGACGCTAATTTGTACCTGTTAATGGCTCTTAACTTGTTACGCCCTGATTTGAATGTCTCCAAATTTAGAAAATGTCGACCGATGACTCTAAAGAAAGATTGTCAAAAAGGCGTTGATATAATGGATAAATGAGCAAATGCTCCCCCCCACAGAGATTAATGCATCCTTATGTTCTAATATTAAATAATTTTTAGTATTGCATGTAACAATATGTGTCTATGGGGCAGATAGATCTCCCGTTTTCTAAGGGGGAGTGATGGCCACAATGAAAAGGGTTTACATGAAGCATGGAGGGAAATCAAATACATGACCCATATACCACTCTATCTAAGTAGCAAGAGCAGAAATACAAACAGGGGGTCCATGATTAGTAGTAACTCTGGACTAAATATAGTGCAGAGAGGGGGGGGGGCGCAAAAAAGAAAGCACAAAAATTCAATAGAAAATCAAATAAAAGGAATTGATTACCTTGGGTGGACAGAACGCTGTTTGCCTCCTCCTCAGTCTGACTGTTGCAGATTCTGAGTGGGGCAGACAGCGTATATAAGTGTGGGCTCGAGCCCTGCAGTCAGCTGTACCGAGTACAGCTGATTACTGCAGGGTATGGAGACTGACGAGTCTCTCTAGGTCCGGCCCCCCGAGTGTTGCGCGCGCACCCGGGTCCCGCGCACCAATGGATGGTTACGCAGCGTGACCCGGGCACGCCCACAACTCCCGCCGACACACTCTGCTTCACCGGCGAACAGCGCATGCTCGCCGGGTGGAGCAATATGGAGTCCCAGCGTCAAATGACGCTGGGAACTCCTACATTGCCGTCACGTCCATGGAAGGTGGGCATGACGGCTGGGCGTGCCGGGCGGCCTACTGGGCGTCCCCTATGATTACAACGATCAGTGTTTGTGAGGTGTTGTAAATATTAAGTTAGAAACTCCTTCGTCCAGGTGCCTCGCAGTATGGAATACAGTCTGGAAACAGAGATGGAAGGGGAGAGAGATATCATAAATTACAATGGGGAAAATAGTAACAATTAACATTATTACATGGAAATCGATGAATATACAGAGCAGGAAGACATGAAATTACATATAGGGAAGAAACTTAATATATATTATTATAATGCCATATAATGTTTGCAGAACGACAATAGCAAAGGCACATCAAAAAGAATTGTTTCTGTTTAACTGTATTAAGGAGAGGTTGCACAGGCACATTCGAGGAACAGTATGCAAACAGTATGGATGTCCTGATATTAGTGGCATCATGCAACCTTCGCATGTGTTATAAAAACTACATCCCATATCTTGCGTGTATATCAAGCCGATGTGGGGCTTGATTTAAAAGTTAGTATTGGAGACTGCTTTAATCCAAAATATGATAAAAATTCCCTTGGGTAATTATTTCTCCATCCCTCCGAATGAAAAACCCTCTAAAAAGGGTTTAAACCAAATTGCCTCATTCAAGCCGGGGGCTTGATTAGCCCTTAGCTTGAAAATCCAGCGTGATTCCAGTTGGAGAAGGATTTTATTCCAGTCACCCCCCCTTGGATTAGGGTGGATGCGGTCTAGAATGAGGAATTTGATTTTAGGGAATTTGCCCCCATGGACAATGGTTGTGTGTCTCCCGAGAGGGAGGTCGGGGTCACACGTTTGCATACTGTGAATGTGTCTGTACGCCCTTTTCCAAAATTCTAGTTTAGTCTTCCCTATGTAAAAGCATGAGCATTCACATTGCAATAGGTATATGACTCCTAGGGTCTTACAATTCGCAAAATGTCTCGCCCTGAATACCTTGCCATCAGGTAATTTAGGATTTTTTTCCACCCACATGAATTTACAATATCTGCAAGATCCACATCTATATGTACCTTTATATTTGCAGTGAGCCTTCCTATCTGTATTGAATTCACTGCTAGTGATCTGGTCTCTCAGAGAGGTAGCTCTTTTAAAGGTAAATAGAGGTTTTTCCGTAACATATGGACCTAATGTGGGGTCTTCAGTGAGGAGGTGCCAATACTTCTGTACAATTTTCCTAATTTGTTGTTCCTGGTTATTAAACCTCGATATGATCCTGAGGGGATTGCTGTCATTTTTAGTTTTTTTTTTAATATAGTAGCTGGTCCCTATTGCGTATACAGGCTTGTTGATATGCCCTTTTTAAAGAGGCATGTGAGTAACCCCTTTCCAAGAGGCGATCACGCAGATTATCTGCCTCTTGTTTAAAGATTTGATCATCGGCGCAATTGCGCCTGATTCTCAGGAATTGTCCATAAGGTATGGAGTTCAACAAAGGTTGGGGGTGGAAACTGGTCGCATGCAAAATTGCATTACCAGCAGTTGGTTTCCTATACAATTTCGTGAGTAATTTGCCTCCTTCGCCTTTGTAGATCTCCACGTCTAGAAACGCAATACTGCTCGGATTGTGTGACATAGTAAAGTTTAGGTTAAACTCGTTCTTATTCATCCTGGATAGACATTGCTCAAGTAGGTGTAGGGGGCCGTCCCAGACGATGAAGATGTCGTCGATGTACCGGTACCACCCCAGAATGTGGTCCGTGTACATCGACAAGTCTTCATCGTCCAGGAACATGTGCTCCCACTCCCCCAGGTACAGGTTGGCATACGACGGGGCACAGCAAGTCCCCATCGCCACCCCCTGCACCTGGAGGTAGTGGGAGCCATTGAAGGTAAAAACATTATGTCCCAGGATGAATTCGAGCAGAGAAACTATAAAGTCGCCATAAAGTGGGTCGACTTCCCTATCATTCCTCAGAATATGTTTGATTGCTGCTATACCTCTATCATGGGGTATGGAGCTATAGAGCGCCTCAACATCAATAGTAACCAGGAGTGTGTACTCTGGTATGAGGAGATTATCTAGAATTTGTAGAAAGTGCATAGTATCTTTCACATAGGAGGGAAGCGTTACGACGTAGGGTTTCAAAAAGTCGTCTATTAATCGGCTGGCGTTTTCACTTATTGATCCTACCCCGGAAATAATAGGTCTCCCAGGTGGATTAACTGTATTTTTGTGCACCTTCGGAAGTGCATAAAATGTTGGTACTTTGGGAAAGTTGTTACGTATGAAGTTCCAAAGTTGTTTGGTGATGATATTATTCCCGAGAGCGGAATCAATAAGTGTGTAAAATTCCCCATTGAACTTGTCAACAATGCCAATAGGCATGCGACGGTACCAATGTTGGTTTTTTAGGATATCGTTGCACATGTTAATATAGGTTTCGGTGTCTAATAAGACAACGTTCCCTCCTTTGTCTGAAGGTTTGATTACAATGTTACAATGTCAGGTGTTAAATAGGAGCATAAATTACACATCTTATTTTATTTCTACCTATCACACTTTTGAAGGTCCTTGAGCACCAGAACAGTGGAATTACCCACAAAATGACCCCATTTTGGAAAGCAAACACCCCAACGTATATTCTATGAGGCATGGGCTGCTAGCTGCAGACAGGTACTCGGGTACTCTGATGGGCTGGTGACAGGTACTCGGTTACTCTGATGGGCTGGTGACAGGTACTCGGGTACTCTGATGGGCTGGTGACAGGTACTCAGGTACTCTGATGGCCTGGTGACAGGTACTCGGGTACTCTGATGGCCTGGTGACAGGTACTCGGGTACTCTGATGGGCTACAGATAGGTATTCGGGTACTCTGAAGGGCGGTGACAGGTACTCAGGTACTCGGTACTCATAGGAACTGTGACAGGTACTCATATGGACTGTGACAGGTACTCGGGTACTCATATGGACTGTGACAGGTTCATCGGGTACTCATATGGACTGTGACAGGTACTCAGGTACTCGGGTACTCATATGGACTGTGACAGGTACTCGGGTACTCAGATGAACTGTGACAGGTACTCGGGTACGCTGATGGACTGTGACAGGTACTCGGGTACTGTGACAGGTACCCATATGGACTGTGACAGGTACTCAGATGAACTATGACAGGTACTTTGATGGGTGGTGACAGGTCCTCTTTATTGGGGGGCAATCAGTGTGTGTTGGTGTACACTGTAAGCGGTAACGAGATGTTACCGCAATCGCCTTCTCACACACGATCGTTGTGTGAGGAGGGAAGAGCCGGTAACATCTCGTTACTGCTCTGTATTTACATTTAGTGATTGGCTGTGAAAGGATCATAGCCGATCACGTGGTAAACAGCCACTGGCTCATGATTCAACAATAAGAAAGAGACTGGGCAAAAATGGCGTCCATGGGAGAGTTCCAAGGCCAAAGCCACTGCTGACCAAAAAGAACACAAAGGGTTATCTCACATTTATCAAAAAACATCTTGATTATCCCCAAGACTGTTAGGTAAATATACCGTGGACTGATGAGACAAAAATTTCAATTCAAATTCAACTTTTTGGAAGGTGTGCGTCCCATTACATCTGGCATAAAACTACTACAGCATTTCATAATAAGAACATCATACCAACAGTGAGACATGGTGGTGATAGCTTGATGGTCTGGGGCTGCTTTTCAGCTTCAGGACCTTGACGACTTGCCATAAATTCTGAGCTCTACCTAAAGGAGGATGTCCGGCCATCAGTTCATGACCTCAAGCTCAAGTGCACTTGGGTTATGCAGCAGGACAATGATCCGAAACACAACAGCAAGTCCACCTCCAAATGGTTCAAACAAAGAAAAATGTAGGTTTTCGAGTGACCTAGTCAAAGGCCGACTTCTAATTGAGATGCTGTATCATGACTTTACACAGGCTGTTCATGCTGGAAAACCCTCCAATTAAAACAATTCTGCAAAGAAGAGTGGGTCAAAATTGCTCCACAGCATTGCCAGTTATCACAAACACTTGATTGCAGTTGTTGCCGCCAAGGGTGGCACAACCAGTTATTAGGTTTAGGGGGCAATTACATTTTCACATAAAGCCAGGCCGGTTTGGACAGCTTTTTTGCCTTAATAAATAAAAACCATCATTTAAAAACTGCATTTTGTATTTATTTGGGTTATCTTTGTGTAATAATAAAAATAGTTTGATGATCTCATTTAAGTGTGACAAATATGCAAAAAATAAAAATAAATCAGAAAGGGGGCAAATACTTTTTCACAGCATGTATATATATATATATATATATATATATATATATATTATATGTATTATATATTATATGTATGCATGTTTTAAAAAAGATTATCATAGTAAATTTCAGCTCAAGGAGTTTGCTTTAAAAAGAAGCTCCAAAACAAACAGTCTTCCTCACCACTAAGAAGTGTTGCAGGTTACAGTGGCCCAGGATACAGCACATCCATTAACAGAAGGATTCAGTTAAAGTGCTTGTAAACCCTTACAGACCACTTTTTACTACAGGTAAGCCTATAATAAGGCTTACCTGTAGCTACCCCACATATCTCCTAAACCTGCACGGTTTAGAAGATATCCCCTGTATCAGCATGTGCCGACATCATCGACACATGCCCACTGAAGCAAGGGTGCCGTTACCGGCGGCTCCCACGCGCATGCGCGGGAGTGATGTCATCGCGGCTCCGGCCATTCACAGCGCCGGAGCCTGCGATACCCGGAAGTAACTCCAAGAGCGATGTCGCTGGCCAAAGCTGTGTACGGGGACCGCTACGGGGCTTCGATCTAAGGTGAGTATTTCATAATGAGCTAGTATGCTATGCATACTAGCTCATTATGCCTTTGTAGTGCAGGTTTTTTTTTGGGGGGGGGGGGGTTTACAACCACTTTAAAGCGAAAACCCAAAAACAAACATTTATTATATTGCAGCTTACCAATTCTTGTAACAGTTACAGGGATGAGACAAACCATTTAACCATTTGAGCCTTCATCCAGAGTGTGGCACTCTAATACAGTAGATGTGTTACTGTCCAGATCAATAGATTAAAAAAAAAAACAGAGGGGAAAAAAAGCTCAAAAAAAAAACAATGCAGCCACCTAATGATTGGTAAGCTGCAATATACCTGTATTACATTTTTGGTTTGGGATTTAATACCGCTTTATGTGCAGGCACCTCAAGGTACCTGCATTGTAATGCTGTTACCTGTTCAAGTCCTGTAACAAAGCTGGTGTATGTACAAAAATATGTCTGCAGAACTTTCTGTAATCCTTCACACGACAACATTTACTGTATTCTAGGAAAAGTAGGCTCAGTGTAAAATAAAGAAAAAACATCAAACTTTTTAACAGAACATCATAGACAACACTCTTAAGCCCCATACACACGGTCGGATTTTCCGATGGAATCTGTCCTATCGGACAATGTTGTCGGAAATTTCCGACCACGTGTAGGCACCATCGGACATTTTCCATCGGATTTTCCGACGGACAAAGTTCTATCTCCTGGCTCTTAAATTTTCCGACAACAAAGTCCGATCACACCAAATCGGATCGTGTGTAGCCTAGTCCGACGGACAAAGTGCTACGCATGCTCAGATCACATTACAAGTACAAAGCTATTGGCTATTGGCTACTAGCCTCTACGTAGTCCCGTAGCCCCGCAACAAACGTCACCACATTCAGAATAATCGGATTTTCCGACAACTTTGTCCGACCGTGTGTATGCAACACCAGTGTCGGACTAAATCCGTCGGAAAAAATCCGATGGATTTTGTGGTCGGATTTTCCGACCGTGTGTACGGGGCATTAGCATGGCAGCCTGAGGAGTGCGTATATCAGGGAGCGCAAGAAGGTCCTGAAGTCCCTAGAATCTGGAGCTGCAGCAGATGTCTATGTCCCCAAGCTCTGGTACTATGACAGTCTCCATTTTCTCAAAGACCAGGCTGATGTCACGGAGTCACTCTCGCCTCCTCCTTCCACGCTTCCTTGCGCGCAGGCCACCCCTGATGAGGCTTTTGAGGAGCAACCTGGGCCTTCCAGTCTGGAAGAGGTGGAGGAGCCCAGCTTGTTCCAGGTATAGTAGTTTGGGAACCATTTTTGTGAAAAAGGAATGATGTTCACTGAATTCAGGATCACCAATTGCTTAGTTCATAACGTGTTTGACATATCAACTGACAGTAGTGTTGGAGACAGTTGGGGCAAGAATCTAAACTGCAGGGCTGAGAATTGTATGGTTTGCGATTTGTAACCATTTTGCAACAGTCACTAGATGAGAATTGTGTGTGTTTGATGAACAAATAACTGAAACTATGTCCCTTTTTCATACACAGGAAGACCTCAGCCAGGAGGAGGCTGTGGAATGTGGCAGTCGGGAGGAGGAAGGGGTTAGTGGCAGCCAAGAGGTGGGTAGTGGCAGCCAAGAGGGGGGTAGGCCTCGGAGCCTGACTGTCTCCCAAGTCCCTCCCCTCCGCCTTCCCTACAAAAGGGCGAGAAGGGGGGGTGAGGCGGGAGAGTCAGCGCTCCGGATGATCCGAGAGGCTTCAGCCTCCCTACATGCCACACCCACCGACGAGGAGACCTTTGCCTCTGTGGTTGTCACTAAAATGAAGGATATGGAGGTGAGGCAACATGTGTGAGGGGCTCATCCTCAAGGTCCTAAATGAGGGGATGGCTGGGGAGATGACCCCACTCACACATGTTTGCCATAGTGACCATGCTCCGCCTCCTCCTCCTCCTTCTGCCACCCCACCAGCAACACAGCCACAGCGTGCAAGGAAGCGTGGAAGGAAGACCTGAGAGTGACGACCTGGATTCAGTCTGGTCTGAGAGAAGATGGAGCCTCTCGTAGTACCAGAGCCTGGGGACCTAGATGGCATCTGCTGCAGTTCCGGGTGTTTTGGACTTCAGGACCAGATTGCACTCCCTTATTATTTAGATACGTACTCCTCAGGCCCCCAATTTTAGACACTTCAAAAATGATGGTTGCCGTGGGGGTCCAAGGCTTTGCAAATTCCCCAAGTTTCTTCATCGCTGCGTTCCTCTTTGGTTTGTTGCTGACACAAATAAAGGTCTTTTTGATTTGAAATAATCATTGCCTATGTGTTTTACTTTTCTACAATGACAGTTTATTTGTGAGTAGGCAGGTACATTTCACTAATCATAAAGTATAATTAACAAGGGGCACCAACAACCAACAAACTCCTAGTAAATTTAAGCAACAAATACAAATGTTAATAAAGTGGTTTTGCTAAGTTGAGACACAACCCCCCTCCCAAAAAAAAAAAGACCGTGTGTATGGGGCTTTAGCCATTCATGGCCCTGTTGCTTTTCACAGAGCTGTTAGTTTAACCACTTGTTGACAGCAATACGTATACATACGTTGCGGTTTGCAAGTGGTTTACCAGGATTATGGCTAAAGATATTAGCTATAACCCCGGTATTGTTTTTTTCAGCCAGTGGCTGGCTTTCTCCCGCTGCTCACCAATGTTTCTCAGGCTTACCATTTCCACCTGCTCTTCCGAGAAACAATATCATGGTACAGCTGGTGGGTCACAGAGGCGATAAAAAACTAGAACATCTTTGACCGCCTCTATGGCCTTGGAGGACCGGAGCAACGTCATGACGTCACTTCTGCTCAAGGGTGGAAGTAAACTATTTTTTCTTTAAAGCAAAAGATCAAAAAATATTTTGATCTTTTGCTTTTAAAGGTAAATGAGAGATCTGTTTTTTTTTACCCCAGATCTCTCCATAAAGTGGACCTGTGATCCTTATTTGTAATAGGAATAAAAGTGGTTGGAAATTTTTTTTTTTAAGGAACAATGTAAAAATAAAAAATGAAAGATAAAAAATAAAAAATTCAAGCGCCACCATCACTCATGCATACTCACTCACTCACTCAAACATGCATAAGTTTTGCATGCATATGTAAACAGTGTTCACACCACACATGTGAGGTATCACCGCGAATGTTAGAGCGAGAGCAATAATTCTAACACTAGACCTCTATTGCAACTCTAAGGCTTCATGTACACAGATGTTGTTCAACCTCTCCTGAACGATTTAACTTGACAGCTAGAAACCGGCGTCTAAAAACATCTGTTTAGCCGCGTTTACATGCCATGTTTAGTCGTGTTTAGCCGCGTTTGCACCTAGAAGCGTTTGAAAAAAAAATTAATTTTTTCAAAATAGCCAAAAATGAAAAACGCCTGTAAACGAAATGAGGCTAAACGCGAGTTACAGCATTTAGCCGCGTTTGGTGTTTGAAATGCCTCTAAACACAGCTTCTGAATGCATTTTTTTGGGTTCCAAAAAAGGCATTTAAACGCAACTGCCTAGAAACGACTATAAACGAACCTGTGTACATGTACTAATAAGATAACATAGAGGAGAGTTCAGGAGCAGTTGAAAAAAATGTCCAACTGCTCCTAAACGTCCGTTTACCAGCAGCAGTGTACATGAGGCCTAAACACCTGTAAAGGTGTTTAAAGCATTGCCATTCCATGAGCGTGCACAATTTTAAAGTGTGACATGTTAAGTATCTTTTTACTTGGTGTAACATCATCTTTCATATTATAAAAAAAAATCAGGGTATATGTTATGTTTTTTTTTTTTTATTATTATTATTATTTATTAAAAAATAAAAAAAATTGCGTTTGAAAAACCTCTGCACAAATACCGGCTGACATAAAAAATTGCAATGATTGCTATTTTATTCCCTTATGTCTCTGCTAAAAATATCTATAATGTTTGGGGGTTATACGTAGTTTTCTAACAAAAAATACTGATTTAAACAAAAATTGCCAGAAATAGTCACTTATCAGATAAGTTAGTAGTACCATTACCGTGATTAGAGGGGCACCTCTGCACATAAAGACTGCTGGCATCTATTGGGGTAGGATAGAACATTTATGTGGAGATATCACTGTGATCCTAAGATAATGATTTTTGCTTGAATTACTATTTAACTTCCAATTATTTGTCTTTCTCCAATAGGACATTTAACATTTGGCCCTTAACAGCTTGTTTTTATTTACCCTTGCTTACCACTTTAGAAATTTTTTTGTCCAAGATAGAATCTGATTGGTGACTGTGGAGTAAAATACCACAGTTACTTAAGACAGATGATGATGAAGTTGATGGTATTACCAGTTGGGATGTACATAGCAAAGCTCTTCTTTAGCGTATACTATGTTTAAACTTCATCCCTGAAATATGAACTTTTTTCATTATAGGACGCAAAATGCTTTTGTTTCTATAAACCGCTTAACTAAAGCATTTCAGTCAGTCTATTTGCAGGCATCCTTCAACATCATCACTGCTAAAATTGGAAAAGGTCTTCAATCTAACCTGCCTGAAAGAACAAAACCATCTCAATTAAAAATGGACATGTTGGCATGTTATTTATGCAAATTTACTTCGGGGTCATGAAGTTTAGGTTGTACAGATCAGCTGAATTCCCAGCATTCATTTGATCTTATATATTTAAAATATTATGTCAATGTCAATGTGCAAAGTTTATCACCGAGATTAACCAAAATTCACCTGTTAACCAGTTATAGTAAGATCCCTTTCACATGGGTGTGTCTAGCTGCTGTGAATGCCCCCTGGCATTCAGCCCCATCCAGCCACAGCCTGCCACAGACTTTGATAGGCTTTAGGGAGCAGAGCTGGATGCTGTCCCTGTCCCTCCCGGGCACACTAAAACACTGAGGGGACACAAGCAGCTAGATGTCCCCTTGTACAAGGGGCCTTATTATTTCTAAGCCTGTAATTGAAATGCAGGCTTTTTAGGTGGGGAGTGGAATTTTTTTTTTTTTTTTACGGTACCCACTCTTGCTTGCATTATCCTCACCTAGGTCAGGATTACGTCAGCTCGGGCCCCAGCCCTCCCATTTGCAACCTCACTGGGATAACATTAAGAGGGTATAGAGCCAAATGTCAGGAAGTAACAGCCATCTCCTAAATTCAAGATGGTGGCACTGGAGGTCCCCAGCCCTCAGAAGATTCGTCTCTGGGGAAGACAGAGCTGACTACATGGACTGGTAAATTCCTCTTTAAGTCCTTTGATTTCTGCTTGTGATAATATTGACCATGGAAGTGTAAAGAAACAAATTTAGGCTCCAAGGTCACTCAAAGTTATACAATGAATATACAACTCATATAATATGCAAATATCATAAATAGTGCAAATATGCAAATAAATAATTAATCAATACAAAAGTTCATAACATAAAAAATAAAACATAAAATAAAGTTCATTCCATAATGTGCAAACATTGCAATATGTGCAAATAGTGCTGAAACAAAACTCTTCAGTGTGCAGACAGATTCCTCTGTGGCTTGTATATTACTCCTCCACCACACATAAATACCAGCCTCTTACCCAAGTGATAGATCCCAGATTATAGGAGGTCAGATGGCGCTTGTTCAATAAAGGCTTGTACACTGTGCTCACCTATTTGAACTGAGCATAGGGAACTACAGGCCTTGCCAGCAGGGATGTGTGGTGGACCGGCAAAACATGAATTACAAAAACTGCACAGTGTAAAACCACATACAGTACACTGCTTTAGTTAACTTAGAAATATACTGACAATATACAAAGCAAACATAGCTGCATTACAAACAGACCAGCTGCTGGTCCTGGAGTGTGATGACTTTAACTTTAGGCTGAGTTCACACTAAAATTGCATGCGGCTCACAGCAAGGGTCCGGTTCACACATCTCTGTGGCGGCTGCAGAGCAAATTGCGCAGGGGTCCTGTGCATCTTTGGCTCTGTTTCAGGTCCAAATTCAGGCAAAAATTTGTGCCCGATTTGTCCCTGAAACAGAGAACATGACACAGGTGGTCACTAATGAGAGGTACATACTGAGGGAGTGTGAAGCACCCCACTCATTCAGTAAGTACCTCTCATTAGTGACCACCTGTGTCATGGGTGGAGACCTCATGTTCTCCCATATAGAGGAGTATAGCTCCCATGATTCAGAGAAGCAGGATCTCCCGATCTATGGATAGTGTAGGACCCACTAATAATGGGGTACTTTGTCGCAGTAAGTGGGCTTAAGCACCATATAGCAATATGGTGTGACCAAATCCCCATATTTTTTTATAATGTTTTTTTGAAAATGTCTAGGTGTTTAAAACAGCCTTGCTGGAGGTAAATGTCAGTTTTGGATGTGTGCCCTGTAATATTTTTGTTTTGTTGTATGGTCTTATGGCAGCACCATCTTTATGCATTTTTAAGGGTGTGCCCCCCAAATATCTTGTTTGCCTTTCCACAATGTATCACCCATCCCCGCCCAGCATCATCCATCCCTCTCCACAATGTATCCCCATCCCCGCCCAGCATCATCCATCCCTCTCCATAATGTATCCCCATCCCTGAAGAGTATCATCTATCCCTCTCCACAATGTATCCCCATCACAGCCCAAGATCATCCATCCCTCTACACAATGTGGGATGGATGGTTCTGGGTGGGGATGGGGATACATTGTGGAGGGGGATAAATGATGCTGGGTGGGGATGGGGATACAATGTGGAGAGGGATGGATGATTCTGGGTGGGGATGGGGATACATTGTGGAGAGGTAAGGATGATTCTGGGTTGGAAGGAGGATGATGGAGCTGCATTGTGAAAATGGATGAGGCTAACTCTGGGTGGGGATGAGAGTTACAGCTTGCCGCTTTGTAACTCTCATCCCCACTCAGAGTCATCCTTATCCATTTTCACAATTCTGACATAGTACAGGAGATCGTCAGAGACTGCAGACATGATACAGGAGACAGTCAGAGAATGCAGACATGCTACAGGAGATAGTACACAATTCATACATAGTACAGGAGATGGTCAGAGAGTGTGCGGACATGATACAAGAGATGGTCAGAGACTAACAGATATTGCGGAGGCTAAGGCGGCATGATTTGGACAGGGATTGTATGTGGGCCTGAAAGGACAGTTCAGAGTCTAAGGTTACCCCTAGCACTCTGGCATGTGGGGACGGACTGATAGATGTGCCATTGATCTTGACTGAGAAGTCGGGGAAAGGGGCACGTGGGGGAGGAAATATTAAGAGCTCAGTTTTAGACAGATTCAGTTTGAGGAAGTGGTTTGACATCCAGGCTGATACGTCTGTTAGTAAATCAGTGATGCGTGAGGAGATTGATGGGGTGAACTGAGGGGCAGAGAGATATATTTGGGTGTCATCAGCATATAAATGGTTGTGGAAGCCATGGGAGGCTGACCCAGGGAGGATGTGTAGATCAAGAATAGTAGAGGTCCAAGGAGAGAACCTTTGGGGGACCCCAAAGGTAAGAGGAGTTGGAGAGGAGGAAGTGGAGTTGTAAGTGACACTGAAGGTGCGATGAGATAGGTAAGATCCAAACCAACGGAGAGTGCAGCCATGGAGACCAAGCAAATTATTTTTTTTGAGCAGGAACTGTAGGCAGCGGAAAGGTCCAAGAGTAAGAGTACGGAATAATAACCATTGGTTTTGGCTGTTAGTAAGTCGTTTGTGAGTTTTAGGAGGGCAGTTTCTGTGGAGTGCTGTGGGTGAAATCCAGACTGAAGGGGATCAAGAAGGTTATTCTCAATAAGGTGGTCACTCCAAGTCGGTTGTAGACTAAACGTTCAAGGAGTTTGGAGGCAAAAGAGAGTAAAGAGATGGGTTTTAGATTGCTTAGATTGGTGGGGTCTAGTAAGGCCTTTTTTGTTATGGGAGTGACTAGCACATGTTTTAGAGGGTTGGGGAAGATGACAGAGAGTGAGAGGTTGAAGATATGAGTTAAAGAGTGTAGGTTAGAGTCAGATGGTGACCGTAGTATTTGAGAAGGAACAGGGTCCAGGGGCAGAAGGTTAGGTGGGCGTTAGAAAAAAGTTTAGTGACTTCCTCTATAGTAGCTGGGAAGGAGGGAAAGTAAAAGAGGGAAGTATTGACTGTGCAGGAGGACAAGGAGTGAAAAGTGAGGGAGATATCTGTAGAGTGGAGATCTCGAGACGAATTGTCTCAATCTTATTTTTGAAGTGATTAGCAATCTCCTGGGCAGTGAGTAAGTTATTGGGTGGAGGTAATGGAGGACAAAGTAGAGTGGTAAAGGTAGAAAAGAGTTGACGGGGACTGCGTGAGAGTATGTTAATGAGAGTGATAAAGTAGGTCTGTTTGGCAGTGTGGAGACAGGAATGGTATTTTTGGAGGGCAAATTTATATTGGCTGAAATCTTGCTGTGACTTAGTCTTACGCCATAGATGCTCAAGAGTGCGGCAAAGTTTTTTGAGGCTTCTGGTATTGTCTGTCTGTCAGGGTTGTAGCAGTCAGGGCCTGATTCTGTGTGTAGTGAGGGGGGCGAAGGTATTCAGGTGGATGACAGTGAACTGTTGTAGACAGAAGTGGCCAAGTTGGGGCAGGACAAGGATGAGATTTTGTCGTAGAGACAATATCTAGCAGAAAAAAGAAGGGTTAAGATGGCGAAGGTTTCTACGGGTAATAGTTTGGTAGTTGGAAGGCAAGGAGGAGGCAGACAAGGAGAGAGTGAAACTAATAAGGCGGTGATCAGAGAGAGGAAAAGGAATATTGGAGAGGTTGTGTGGAGTGCATAGGTAGGAGAATATGAGGTCAAGGCAGTTGCCAACAGAGTGAGTAGAAGCGTGTGTCCATTGTTTTAGGTCAAAAGAGGAGATTAGGCTCAGCAGCTTAGAAGTAGCGGGAGTGTTAAGATTAACAGGGATGTTGAAGTCACCAAGCATGATTGTTGGAATTTCAGAAGAGAGAAAGTAGGGTAACCAGGCAGAGAAGTCGTCAAGGAAGTTTGATAACGGTCCAGGGGGCTGATAGATCACAGCAATTCTCAATGAAACTGGAGAAAATAGACGAATACAGTGAGCTTCAAATGAGGTGAGGGACAGAGTGGGGGGTGGATGAAGAACCTGAAAAGTGCTTTGAGGGGATAGGAGGATTCCAACACCACCTCCTTTCCGTCAACTAGGCCTGGGAGAGTGAGTCCACAGGAGCCCACCATAGGAGAGAGCAGCAGGAGAAGGAAGGTCAGATTCTTGAATCCAGGTGTCAGTAATTGCAAGTAGGTTCAGAAAGTTTGTGATAAATAGGTCATGGATGGTGGTGAGTTTGATATAAACAGAGCGGACATTCCAAAGGCCACAGGAGAAGGGGAGGCTGGTTCTAGAATAGAAATGAGATGGGGGTGCTGGGTATGTTGGCCGAAGGTAAGTGATGGCGGTCCAAAATTTGGGGAAATATCTCCAGACATTAGGAGAAGCAGAAGGGTGAGAGAGGTGATATGGAAGTGAGACTTATGTGGGGGGACACTTCCCAGTGTCCTGGAGGTTTTATTGGTATATGGGTTCAGAATTAGCAGGAGCTGATACGTGCAGTAATAAAGTGAAGACAGGAGTGAGGTTGTTATATATAAGCTGTGGGGTGGAGAAGATGGGTGAAGGAGAGAATTTAGGAAGAGAGGATGCAACTGTGAGAAGGAAAAGTAGGGCGTGCATGATACAGAGTGTTGAAATTGAGAGGAAGCCTGGATGAGAGATGAAAACGTTTGATGGAGAATTAGGTCACCTGTAGTTTGGTTAATGTTCTGCAGAAGTCTGTTGTGGATTTTCGCTTTGTGCATTCAATGAAGTGCAGAGCCGATTTGTAATACTTAATCCAATATGAATACTTTATCCAAGATGATCATTGCCAGTGCAATCCCTGCCTGTGCAAACCCCTGGCTGTTCATCCCCTAGTGAAGGCCTACATTTATACTGAGTTTGGGTGGGGGTATTGCCTATTAATTTGTCAGGATTGCATAGGAGGAACACATGTCTAACAGAATGAACTTCTCACACCAAAGGCTGACTACAAGACACAGCAAGAGAGCAGAAGGGTCACGGTCATAAAGATAAGAACAGCTGATAATTTAGGTATAGTCAATAAGAAAACAAAATAAACATCACAGTGATATGGACAGAGGTAAAGAATTTGAGGGCAGCATAGATCACCAAAAGCACATACGCAGAAATAGCAAGCAGATCCCAGTTTCAATTAAAGGTGGAAGATGTGGTTGAGCTGACACATGCACAGATAGTAGTGGTTTGGTGATATCCACAATTTGGATCACATACACTCATGGAAGAACTGGTGGAAGTCAGAATTAGTTGTGCCTTTTTCTAATAGACTTCAGTTATTTATATAACCCATATGTATTTGACGAATTGATGGAATTTCATTATATTTAATTATTTATTTAATTTGCACATATCTGATGAATTGATATAATTTTATATATGTATTTATTTACTTATTAATTTGAAGCACGGCTTTAGTCAATTATTTCACTTGAGATTGATTGTTATTTACATTTTATTTGTGGCGCTGCATTTATTATCCATATACACAAGAGGATTTTATATACTGACCTTTCATATGTGAGCTGCCTGCTCTGACCTTTTTCTTTCTTTTCCATACTACTAAAGTCGTCAAACATAACTTGAACATGATGGTATCTGCTTTCTTGCATGTCGAGTGTAAGAAAGTCAATGATCAATACTTTTAGTTGGGTAGATGTGTCAAAGCAGAGGGGGACCCTGGGCTTCAGCCCCATTCGACATTGAACAGACCACACAAAGTCAGAAGACTTGTACAACCAACTGGAATAGACCCAGAAGAATGTTTTGTAGATGTCTCAGTGTCCTACCTCCACATAGACTCTTTCTGCCACAGTGAGGATCCAGGCCTTTGACAGTACAGTCTTTCAGGTCACTGATGAATCGTGGGGGAACATTATTATGCAGTACAGTATATCATGCCTCAGGATGAGAGAGGACCATTCACTCAGCAATTTCCAGATTTCTGGTAATAGCTTTGATTTTTCTCTAGGACTGTGCCACCACTATAACTGCATTGCCTCTATTAGGGGAGCAACCACTGGGCACATCTGCTGTGTCTCTACCCAGTTATAATCTTCCAATACTTAGATAAGGTTCACCTGAGACCTACTCCTAGAACTTCCTCCAGCGAAGTCTCGAAGTCTGGAATTTCTGTCCCTTCAGCTTCCCACTTAAGGACTGGGCCTATTTTTCGGACTCTGTGTTTATAAGTTCCAATCTTAGATACTTAGAACCCCCAAACATTTATATATATATATATATTATATTTTTTTTCTAACACCCTAGAGAATAAAATGGAGGCCATTGCAATACTTTATGTCACACCCTATTTGCGCAGCGGTCTTACAAGCGCACTTTTTTTTTGGAAAAAATACACTTTTTTGAATTAAAAAATAAGACAACAGTAAAGTCAGCCCAATTTTTTTTTATATTGTGAAAGATAATGTTACACCAAGTAAATTGATACCCAACAGATCACGCTTCAAAATTGCACCCGCTCATGGAATGGCGACAAACTTTTACCCTTAAAAATCTCCATAGGCGATGTTTAAAAATTTCTACAGGTTACCAGTTTTGAGTTACAGAGGAGGACTATATGTATAGTTATTGCTCTCACTGTAACGATCGTGGTGATACCTCACATGTGTGGTTTGAACATCGTTTTCATATGCAGGCGCTACTCACGTATGTGTTCGCTTCTGCACGCGAGCTCGGCGGGACAGGGCGCTTTACTTTTTTGGGGGTTTTTTTATAAATTTTTTTACTTGTTTTTTTTTTACACGGTCCTTTTAAAAAAAAAAAATTTGGGTCACTTTTATTGTAAAGTGTAATCATCCCTTGTGATAGATAAAAAGCATGACAGGACCTCTTAAATAAGAGATCTGGGGTCAAAAAGACCTCAGAGCTCATATTTACACTAAAATTCAATAAAAAATTAATAAATAAAATAAATATAATTAAAAAAAATAAAAAACAATTCTCCTTTAAGAGCATTGGGCGGAAGTAACGTTTGATGTCGCTTCCACCAGTCAATACTATGAAGCTGAGTGAGGGCCATCATTCCCTCTCTCGGCAGCCAGGCCACCAGGGGGAAGGACGTGACCGTTTTTGCCGCTACCTAAGCGGCGGAGCGGCTGTCCATAAGTGGTTAATCTACAGCCTCGGTTCCTGTATGGGGAGTCATTCCACTTTGCTATCTCACTGCTTTAGTCTTAAGTTTAGTATACTTTTTTTTAGGGGCTACAGGTGTCTGCTTGTGCTACAAATCTTGCTACAAATCTTCTCCTCAGCAACTGTCTTCTGGCACTGTAAAAGATAAGTGCAACTTCAACTACACAGAAAGGTTGCGTGGCCTTTCTACACGTCTCTGTTTTCTCCTTCATTCATAGAACTCATCTTACTACAGTCCCACAATGTATCAAATTCTGTGAATGGTGCTGTGTCCCAGAAAGAATGTATACTAAACTTATATACTATCAACAGATGATGGATACAAACATATAGGTTATGTTTAATTCATAACATACCAAAATGTCACCAATGTCACAGCAGAGCAGACGCATTTCTCTGCATTTAGGTATTATTCTAGATGAGCTGAGGCCACAGTGTCAAAAGTCTAGTTTAACGTGCAGATGAAGTTGAAGCACTCCTCAGGAAATGTTTGATTGTCTCTGTACTTAGTGGCAATGAATTCATGGGTCAGAAGTAGAGCCAGTGCTACCTATAGGCATGGTAGGTGCCAGCCTAGAGCGCACATCAGTCAGGGGCACCACCAGTGGTGTGGTTTGGCGTGGGTGGCAGGTGGGTTCCAGGATTTCGGGAGTCCAGGTTCAGATACGGCAGCAAACAGCGGCGTCCTTGGGGGTGTGGGCTCCGGGAATCCATCTCCACATGGCGGGTGTTTAGCGAGGGGAGCCGGGACTTTGGAGAAGAGCTCCACCACCTTCTCTTTGACCTCACCCCCCTGACCACGCCCCCCTAAAAAGGCAAGAAGCAGCGGATGCAGCACACTCTATGCTTCCAAAGCATGGACTCCTCCAACTTCCTCTCTAAGGTGAGGCCCAGATGACAGGCTGACTGGGGGCCCAGAGGACGGGTGGGAGGTGTAGGCTGCAAGGGAGCCGCTGGAAGGATCAAAGCACCCCCAAATCAAGGAGACAGACTGGCATGGAAGGTACCATCATCTTACAGAGACCTATCTTCAGACAGAGACCGGAAAAATGGGACAGAGGAGGCATTCTGCCATATACTACCCTAGCCTGTTTATATACTACCCTAGCCTGTCCATATAGTACCCTAGCCTGTCTATATAATACCCTAGCCTGTCTATTTACTACCCTAGCCTGTCTATTTACTACCCTAGCCTGTCCCTATACTACTCTAGCCTGTCCATATACTACCCTAGTCTATCTATATACTAACCTAGTCTGACCATATAGTACCCTAGCCTGCCTATATACTACCCTAGCCTGTGCATATACTAACCTAGCCTGTCTATATACTACCCTAGTTTGTCTATATACTTTGCTAGCCTGTCTATTTACTACCCTAGCCTATCCATTTACTACTCTAGCCTGTCCATATAGTACCCTAGCCTGTCTATACGTATACTACGCTAGCCTGTCCATATACTACCCTAGCCATTCTATATACTACCCTAGCCTGTCCATATACCTGCAGATCACTGCTGGCATGAGGAAGTGAGCCGGTGCCTCCACTATTTATTTTCAGGCCAGGCCTGGAGGAGCAGGTGCAGGCCTATGGACCACGGCTAAAGAAATAGGTGGAGAGGTGCTGCAAAAATCTCCACCCCGCCACCTCCACTGTATATATGGGCAGGCCAAAAGGGGTGGAGTCAGGGGCAGAGCCAATGGGGGCAGCAAAATGAGGTTTCGCCTAGGGTGTCAAAAATCCTTGCACCAGCCCTGGTCACATGCAATGACATCAAAGGGTGTACCTAGTAATGATGCTTGGATCTCTTCTCCTACAACTCCCTCAACCTTCTTCTCCTTCTCAATATGACCAGCAAGATAGTTTAGTCAATCACAATGACAACGTGTCCATAATATCTGAAGGAACCTTCAACCAGCAAATACCTGTATAAATGATTGATAATGTCTTTACAACCATTTACCGTATTGAGCTCTTGCAATCTTGATTCTTTGCGAAGTATCGTATGATCTAAGAATTATTTTCTAACATAGTTATGAATATACAGTGGATATAAAAAGTCTATACACCCCTGTTAAAATGTCATGTTTCTGTGATGTAAAGAAAATGAGACAAAGATAAATCATTTCAGAACTTTTTCCATCTTTAATGTGTCCTATAAACTGTACAACTCAATTGAAAAACAAACTGAAATCTTTTAGGGAGGAAGTCAAAATAAAAAAATAAAATAATGTGGTTGCATAAGTGTGCACACCCTCTTATAACTGGAGATGTAGCTGTGTTCAGAATTAAGCAATCACATTTAAACTCATGTTAAATAGTAGTCAGTGCACACCTGCCATTATTAAAAGTCCCTTTGATTAACCTCAAATAAAGAAAACATGAGAAGAAAACTAGTCAGGGATTCTGCCAAGCAGCCTACAGCAACACTAAAGTAGCTGCAGAAATACCTGGCAAGTACTGGCTGTGTGGTACATGTGACAACAATCTCCCATATTCTTCATATGTCTAAGCTATGGGGTAGAGTGGCAAGATGGAAGCCTTTTCTTACGAAGAAAAACATCCAAGCCCGGCTTAATTTTGCAAAAACGCATCTTAAGTCTCCCAAAAGAGTGTGGGAAAATGTGTTATCGCAAAAAATATGTTTGGAGCAAAAACAACACTGCACATCACCAAAAGAACACCATACCCACAGTGAAGCGTGGTGGCAGAATCATGCTTTGGGGCTGTTTTTCTTCAGCTGTAACAGGGGCCTTAGTTAAGGTAGAGGGAATTATGAACAGTTCCAAATACCAGTAAATATTGGCACAAAACCTTCAGGCTTCTGCTAGAAAGCTGAACATGAAGAGGAACTTCATCTTTCAGCATCGCAACGACCCAGTCCATACATCCAAATCAACAAAAGAATGGCTTATCCAGAAGAAGATTAAAGTTTTGCAATGGCCCAGCCAGAGCCCAGACCTGAAGTTGATTGAAGATCTGTTGGGTGATCTGAAGAGGGCTGTGCACAGGAGATGCCCTCGCAATCTGACAGATTTGGAGTGTTTTTGCAAAGAAGAGTGGGCAAATATTGCCAAGTCAAAATGTGCTATGCTGATTCATAAGACTGAGTGCTGTAATAAAATCAAAAGGTGCTTCAACAAAGTAGTAGTTTAAGGGTGTGCACACTTATGCAACCATATTATTTTTTTTTTTGTTTTTTACTTCCCTGCACCTAAAAGATTTCAAGGAGAAGTCCAGCCTGAGCTCGTTTGGCTGGGCTTCTCCTATGGTTCACAGGAGTGCAATTCGTTTTGCACACCTGTGACCCGTTTTCAGCAGAGAGCAGTGTGAAGTGCGCTCTCTGCTGACATCACACAGATCAGTCCAGGCACCACATTATCCTGACTCTGGAAGTCTGGATCAGTCAGGTGCCTGGAGCCGCTGAGAGGCTGAGACGGCCGCTCCCCGCCCCTCCACAGCTCAGCACTCCAGTGAGTGTAGAGGAGCAGAGCAGGAGAGCTGCTGATTGGCAGTCAGCAGCTCTCTGCTCGGGGAGCTGAGAGAACTGAGCCATCTCCTTTCAGTTTGTTTTTCAATTGAGTTGTACAGTTTAAAGGTCACATTAAAGGTGGAAACATTTCTGAAATTGTTTATCTTTGTCTCATTTTTTTTTAACATCACAGCAACCTGACATTTTAACAGGGGTGTGTAGACTTTTTATATACACTGTATGTATAGTTGAACTATGTTACTTTAGCTCTTTAACAGATCAATATTTGTGCATATGATAGTTTTGATCCATGATATATTACACTGAACAAGATACTACTATAAAATACTACAATATACTACTACAATATTACACTGAACAGTCTGCAGTTTATTACAATCCTAGATGACTGCAAGCTCCAAACTGTTAAAAAGCTTTATTTAGTTTTATAATTTCTCAGTGAATTGCTGGGAACTGTTGATCATACATGTGAAATTATCAAAAAAAATACATGTTATTTGGCATTCAGATACACTATTCTTAAAACAGAACGCAACAATATGATCCAAAATGTATGATTTACCTGTATATGCATAAACAATATGCTATGATTTAAAACAGGATGCAAAACAGCAGAAAAAAAATCTAGCCTGGACCTATACAGAATCAATTTGTTATTAGCAGGATAACAGCTTCCTCCTATCAATTATTTTTAATTGTCGTAGAATAAACAAAAGAGCTGGTTGCTGAATGCATGATAGAAAGCCAGTTCTGTCATAAATTAATGTGATGTTATTCAGTAGAAATGACATCTGGTCTCCAAGGGCTTCCAACCATATTCCTGGTCCAAGACACAGGAAGGGAAAGATCAAACAGAGATGATATTGGTATTTGAACAAGGATTACCCACTTCTATAATAATGTTGCCATCATCTTTTCAGCTACAAATCTTCAGTCATCTCTTCTAACACCATGTAGATCGCTGCAGGAAACACATACTAATTAAAATAAAACCCGAAAGTCTGCAATGTATCATATATAGGTCTTGTTAATCATATTTTGCATTTAATTGGAATTTCTAAGAAAATTCTAAACAAAGTGTGACATAATGGGCACCGATACAAAGAAACAGGACAAATGATTCATTGTATAGCAGGGTCCTGATTTCCAGTAACAATTCTCATTATTCATATTAAATTACATTAGGTGCATAGCAACTTGTAGGATTTGAACAGCTCAGCTTGCTATGGCCAATAATATAGGGAACCAGATTAATGAAATACAACTTGTAGATTTCTTTTGTCCCTTCTCACTCACATACCTAACCTTCACAGATATACTTACCTTTTCTGAAAAAACAAATTTTACTTCTACATTTATACAAATTAACCTTAAGTAAAACTGTCATAATCAGGACAGTTCTAAATGAACATATGATGAAAATGTTTAGGCAAGTGTTACCTCTAATGAAAACTGTATGTCAGTTAATTATTTAGTAAATCCGAAATTATAAGCGTCAATTACAAGCATCCGAAATGATATGTAAACTCAAGTTCTCCTATTACAATTAAGTTTTGCCCTGTCCCTTCTACCTCTGTATTGTTCCCTTAATGTGAAGATGAACCATATTAACAAATACAGAGGATTGTGGAGTTGGTAGAGGCCAAACTCATCTTTCATAGGGAAATTTGCAGATACAACTTCACATATCTGTAGATCCAATGGTTTGGGTATGTGATTTTTAAAGTTAACGCTTGTAGAATTAGTTTCCCTTTCTGCCCTGGTTTGTGCCAGATTCTACTGTTTCTCTATAGTGGGTTAAAAAATGAAATTGGATATAAGTGTTGTGTCCCTGATGAGACCAGATGACCACTGCTGCAGCATATGTCACCTATAACAGCCTTTACAAATATATACTTTATAGCTTGTACTGGTTCTCAGATATTCACAAGACTAATGCCCTGTACACACGATAAGATTTTCCGACAACAAATGTTGGATGTGAGCTTGTTGTCGGAAAGTCCGACCATGTGTATGCTCCATAGAACATTTGTTGTCGGAATTTCCGCCAACACATGTTTGAGAGCAGAAATTCCGAGCGTGTATACACAATTCCGACGCACAAAAGTCCATGCATGTTCGGAATCAAGCAGAAGAGCCGCACTGGCTATTGAACTTCATTTTTCTCGGCTCATCGTACGTGTTGTACGCCACCGCGTTCTTGATGTTTGGAATTGCCGACAACATTTGTGTGACCGTGTGTAGGCAAGACAAGTTTGAGCCAACATCCTTCGGAAAAAAATCCACAGTTCTGTTGTCAGAAAATCCTATTGTGTGTACAGGGCATTAGGTGCCTAGATTATCTGGTATTAACCAGGAGACCATTTTCCAGCAAGGTTGTACATGGGGAGTAGGTGATGTGAGTAGCTAAACTAAAGGTGGTAACTAGGGATGAGGTTCAGGTTCACCACTACCATATGTTTAAAGTGAATCAAGTGGGTTTGAGATTTGTTGTCCAGCCAAATTTATGATTCATCTGGAAACCATTTTTATACCATAATGTGCTGCATGTTCTTTGAACTTTGGCCAGCAGACTTAGAAATATAAATAAGGCATGGCACAGAGCAGCCAATTAGTCAGTGAATTAAAAGCTTTTGTAGGGAATATCATAGCAAAAGCTGATAAATTGTATAGGGGGAGATCAGGGTCAGTTAGAAAATTGTACTTTAATTCTGATGTTCTTTGGATAATCAATTATTTTGCTGGATTCTTTTTTTATTATTGTGGGCTTTTTGTTTTTCATTTTATTTTGTGGTTGATTTGAGGTCAGCAATCACTTTTAGCTGCTGTCTTGCCCATAGAAAGCTTTTACTTTCTGCATACCTTTTCATACCAGTTCTTCCTCATTGCATAATGTCCTACTATTGGGCAATTTTACACTGCTTGATCATCTACAGTCTTGATAGAAATTGACCAGCAGCAGGGCAGTTTTGACAATGCCAGTTCCCACAGACATGGGAGAATGTCCATCCATGCCCATGCAAGTGGCCAGGACTCCTTAGCCTACAAAAGAAATTCTGCATCAGGCATGAAGAGTCTACAGGAAAGTATGCAGTTCAGGATGACGCAACAGAGGGAACTAAAAAGCAGTGGGATCCAGGAAGTTCACCAGAAGAGCAGAAAGAATTGAATGGAAAGTATCCACAGAATAGGGCTGTGTGCAGTATAAATAGACCCCAGTTGCCTGGCTGAATGAGAGACCCAATAGCCCCCGAGAGTAGCCACCTAATTGTTTTGAGCATCTATATTATGCCGCGTACACACGATCGGACTTTCTGACAGGAAATGTTCGATGTGAGCTTGTTGTCAGAAAGTCCGACGGTGTGTATGCTCCATCGAACATTTGCTGTCGGAATTTCCGCACACAAATGTTTGAGAGCAGGTTCTCAAATTTTCCGACATTTTTTTGTCAGAAAGTCCGATCCTGTGTACACAAGAACAAGACCGTCGCACAAAAGTTCACGCATGCTTTGAATCAAGCAGAAGGAGCCGCACTGGCTATTGAACTTCCTTTTTCTCGGCTCGTCGTATGTCTTGTACGTCACCGCGTTCCCACATTTGGAATTTTGGGCCAACATTTGTGTGACTGTGTGTATGCAAGACAAGTTTGAGCCAACACCCTTCGGAAAAAAATCCATGGTTTTGTTGTCGGAAAATTATTAACTATGTCAGCCATTCTGTGAGAGAAGAGAGAGCAGTGTGCTTGTAGATAGCTGTCCTATTTTTTGTGTTTTCACTATTACCCTATCAGGAGCATGTGTGAGGAAATGCTCATAATTTTGCTGTTGATGAGGCTTCAAAGACGTAGAAAATTGCATGAGAGGACCAGAGTTCCTCGCTACTGGACTCATCCATTGATGCAGGCAACAGCATGTGGTGCAATTTGTGTTTTTTCAAAATTTTTATATGTTCAAACATTTTAAAAACGCTTATAAACGCAATTTGGCATTTGAAATGCTGGTAAACTACAGTCCTGAATACGATTTTTCTGCTTTCAAAAAAATGTCTGTAACCTCAACTGCTTCTAAACTACTAAAAAAGACTGAGGAGTGTACATGTACACATAAGATAACAGAGCAGAGTTCAGGGGCTGCTGAAAAAAAACATCCAACTGCTCTTAAACTTCAGTTTAGCAGCTGTGGTGTACATGAGGCCTTACTTTGGTGTCACCAACATCCTTGGGAATTCTCTCTATAAGTTTATGATTAAGACAAATTAAAGAAAGAGGAACCTATAAGTTTTTCCAACAGTTTTTCCAACAGTATATATAATGATGTAGGAGTGGTGAAGGTGATATTACAACTGTGGTCATGGACAGCCATTACTTAAAATTCAGCTTTACTCAAAAAGAAAAAGGTATTGGATAAAGTATAATAACTTGACCATAATTTGATAAGTTAACTTTAATAAAACATATAGTCAGTTTGATACAGTTTTATTTTTCCAAGGAAGTAAGCATACAGTCCATTGACTGAGTTTCGACAGTGATCATTTTAAATGGTGTGTACACCTGATTATTTTGATTGATTGTAAGCTCATTGGGGCGGGGACAGATATGACTATACAGTATATAAAAATGCCCTGTAAATTGTTGGTGATATATAAATGCCGTTCATAAATAAAATGTAGGATTTGGGAATTACAAAATACAACTTTTAAAGAAGAGCATATATTTCATGGATTAGTAGCAGCAACTTGCAAAGAAAAGAATTATTGTTTCAAAAGTTCTTCTAGAAGGGCTTCTAAAAGGTACTTGTAGGGGGTGAGTAAAGCTACAAACACTGTAATAGAATAAGGATCATCTACAGATTATCTACAGGAGAGGTGCTCAGCTTGCTCTAACCCCACCTTCTGAAGGATTTTGATAAGATCCAAGATGTTTAAACTATCTAGCAAATTACGAAAAGTTATCTCTGGAAACCGGAGGAACCAGTAAAATAATATTACAGTAAAGGAAACAGACATCTTTATTACTGTGAATGTAATTATTTTAGAAAAAATTGCATGTGGGCATTTAAGCACTGTTGTTATTTATAGTTAAACAACTCCTTTATAATCAATAAATGTTTCCATAAAAACAGTTAGACCTTTTTCCAGAAATGTATGCACACACAAAATAGCACAAGCTTTCTTATTGTAATATTTTGGAAAGGCATCATGTCTTCTGGACTGGAAGTCACAGGAAGCTTTTGTGCCCTAAAATAGAATGCTGAGGCTTGCTGTTCCCTACCATGGATGCTGAAGGGGCTTTACACCAGGCCTCTATCATCAGATCCTGATAATTACATACAGTGAGGGAAAAAAGTATTTGATCCCCTGGTAATTTTGTACGTTTGCCCACTGACAAAAAAAATATCAGTCTATAATTTTAATGGTAGGTTTATTTTAACAGTGAAAGACAGAATAACAACAAAAATATCCAGAAAAACACATTTAAAAAAAGTTATGAATGGATTTGCATTTTAATGAGTGAAATACTTCAAATATTTGATCCCCTATCAATCAGCAAGAATTCTGGCTCCCAGGTGTCTTTTGTACAGGTAAGGAGCTGAGATTAGGAACACTCTCTTAAAGGGAGTGCTCCTAAAAGACACCTGTCCCCATAAGAGCAATCAATCATTTAGATTCTAATCTCTCCACCATGTTCAAGATCAAAGAGCTGTCCAAGGATGTCAGGGACAAGATCGTAGACCTACACAAGGCTGGAATGGGCTACAAGACCATCACTAAGCAGCTTGGTTAGAGGGTGACAACAGTTGGTGCGATTATTCGCAAATATAAGAAACACAAAATAACTACCAATCTCCCTCGGTCTGGGGCTCCATGCGAGATAGTTTCAATGATCATGAGCACGGTGAGGTATCAGCCCAGAACTACATGGGAGAATCTTGTCAATGATCTCAAGGCAGCTGGAACCATAATCATCAAGAAAACAATTAGTAACACACAACTCCATGAAGGACTGAAACCCTGCAGTGCCCACAAGGTCCCCCTGTTCAAGAAAGCACATGTACAGGCCCATCTGAAGTTTGCTAATGAACATCTGAATGATTCAAAGAAGAACTGAGTGAAAGTGTTGTGGTCAGATGAGACCAAAATCAAGCTCTTTGGCAGCAACTCAACTCGCCGTGTTTGGAGGAGGAGGAATTCTGCCTATGACATGACAAATTGAGAGGGTGAATCTCCTTATCAGGGACTCAAACAGCAATAAAAACTGACAGGGGTTCTAATTCCTCTCCACTCTGTCCAAAACTAAAAAATCTGTCAGCTCAATATATAACAACATGGGAACAGCTGAGACTAATATTGCAATATGGCTACTATATAAAATAGGGACCTAGGAATAGATGCTTTATCCTACCCAAAGCTCTACAGAGCCTCCATGCTACAAGACTCCGAATAGGACTTATAAAGATACTGAGAAATAAAAAGTTTGTTTTCTCCATATCAGCCATAAATCCTGGAGCCTCACAACATATATATTGGTATACTCCAATACAAAAATGTTCTTTGTTGTCAGTCAGCATTTTCCAAAATATTTTAAAAGACGCTGATATTTTTGTATTTTATTTTCAATAAACTTCCTGTCAATATCCCTTTCATCTTTATGTGGCTTTCTCTTGAAGCAATTCCACTTTGACCCTTTCCTACAACTTTTATTATTGGTGATTTCAGATTTCCCTTATAACATGAAAGAAAAGAGAAAGAAAAACTGACATTATAGATTGCCACACAGATAAAGGAAATAAGAACTCAAAGAAAATGTATATAAAAATACAAAAGTTTATTCACAATAAAAATCCACTAAAATCAATTTAATAACATCAAACACTTATCATACGTGTGAACTATATTCACCAATGGGTTAGTAGTGCTCCAGATAGCAAGCAATTGAGCTGCAAGTTTGAAAATGATAGACAAGGTAGGAGAGACGGCACTTTTTAGGTGCTTGCTGCAACGAAAGCACAGTACATTTTCTTAAAAGCAATCATATTTATTTAATCAAACATAAATGGATAAAATACATGTACAAAAATGTGTTATTGTTCCTCTAATGTGAGAACATTTTCACCATACTTGTATTTCCAACATGTTTTGCCGTTTCAGCTTCTTCCAGGAAAAGTGTGATGGTCTTACTGATAAAATAAATTTAATAGAGACTTAAAATCAAACATTATGCAATATAACCATACTATTCACATGCTCAATAACATCTACAAACAACAAGAGCACAGCTACAATTAGGCAGGCATCAGTTCCTAGATATACAGTGCCTTGCAAAAGTATTCACCCCCCCCCCCCCTTGGCTTTTTACCTATTTTGTTACATTACAGCCTTTAGTTCAATGTTTTTTTAATCGTACTTGTATGTGATGGATCAGAACACAATAGTCTAAGTTGGTGAAGTAAAATTAGAAAAATATATACATAAAACTATTTTTCAGAAATAAAAAAATGATAATTGGCATGTGTGTATGTATTCACCCCCTTTGTTATGAAGCCCATAAAAAGCTCTGGTGCAACCAATTACCTTCAGAAGTCACATAATTTGTGAAATGATGTCCACCTGTGTGCAATCTAAGTGTCACATTATCTGTCATTACATATACACACCTTTTTGAAAGGCCCCAGAGGCTGCAACACCTAAGCCAGAGGCACCGCTAACCAAACACTGCCATGAAGACCAAGGAACTCTCCAAACAAGTAAGGGACAATGTTGTTGAGAAGTACAAGTCAGGGTTAGGTTGTAAAAAAATATCCAACTCTTTGATGATCCCTAGAAGCACCATCAAATCTATCATAACCAAATGGAAAGAACATGGCACAGCAGCAAACCTGCCAAGAGACGGCCGCACACCAAAACTCACAGACCCGGCAAGGAGGACATTAATCAGAGAGGCAGCACAGAGACCTAAGGTAACCCTGAGGGAGCTGTAGAGTTCCACAGCAGAGACTGGAGTATCTGTACATAGGATGAGAAATAAGCCGTATGCTCCATAGAGTTGGGCTTTATGGCAGAGCGGCCAGAAGAAAGCCATTACTTTCAGCAAAAAACAAAATGGCACGTTTTGAGTTTGTGAAAAGGTATGTGGGAGACTCACAAAATGTATGGAGGAAGGTGCTCTGGTCTGATAAGACTAAAATTTTACTTTTTGACCATCAAGGAAAACGCTATGTCTGGCGCAAATCCAACACATCACATCATCCAAAGAACACCATCCCCACAGTGAAACATGATGCTGGCAGCATCATGCTGTGGGGATGTTTTTCAGCAGTTGGGACTGGGAAACTGGTCAGAGTTGAGGGATTTGAGGCTAGGATGGAGGTTCACCTTCCAGCAGGACAATGACCCCAAACACACTGCTAAAGCAACACTTGAGTGGTTTAAGGGGAAACATGTAAATGTGTTGGAAAATAGAAAATCTGTGGTCAGACTTAAAGATTGCTGTTCACAAGCGTAAACCATCCAATTTGAAGGAGCTGAAAGGAGGAATGGGCAAAAATCCCAGTGGTAAGATGTGGCAAGCTCATAGAGACTTATCCAAAGCGACTTGGAGCTGTGATAGCCGCAAAAGGTGGCTCTACAAAGTATTGACTTTAGGGGAGTTGAATAGTTATGCACATTGACTTTTTCTGTTATTTTTTCCTATTTGTTGTTTGCATCACAATAAAAAAAAATCTTCAAAGTTGTGAGCATGTTCTGTAAATGAAATGATGCAAATCCTCAAACAATCCATGTTAATTCCAGGTTGTGAGGCAACAAATCACGAAAAATGCCAAGGGGGTGAATACTTTTGCAATGCACTGTTGCGCCATACCTCCAGGTTGGACAGGGTAGTGAAGCTAAAAGCAGTTTCCAATAGAGGGGAGTCTATACACATGGGCCGTGCACATCAAGGACGGGTGGGGGGGTATTTTCCATCCACAGCCGGATTTCCCGCAGAGAGGGATACACAGCCTCAAATGTATGCTGTAAACAAATATCAAAGAAGTATAAAGAATGTATCTATACCTTTCCCCCCTGTCCTTGGTGTGCGCAGCCCATTTGGACAGACTCCCCTTTATTGGAAACTGCTTTTAGCTTCACTACCCTGTACAACCTGGAGGTAGGGAGCTTTTTATAGGAACTGATGACCCATGTCCAGCGCAATATCCATTAACCATTTACCGACCGTATAACACAGATAAACGGCAGCAAGGTGGCTCGGCTGCACCAGATCACATATCTAGTATGTCATCTGACACTTTCAGGTAAGGGGGGGTGCACTGCCGGCAGCCTGGCCCTTCTGTGATCAAACACAGCAGATGTCGATCACCGGGTGCCAGACAATGGATTATCGCTGGCACCTAGTGATCATCATGAATTTACACAGGACAGGGCTCTGCCTATGTAAACAAGGCAGAGACCTGTCCTGTCAGGGGGACGTAATAGATTTTCTTTCCCCCGCAAAGCAGGGAATAAAATCCATTACTTCCCCTAGTAAAAGCACCTAACACAGTACACTAATACACTGGCTAGGCACACATTTAACCCTTTGATTGCCCTAGATGTTTAACCCTTTCCCAGCCAGTGTAATAAGTACAGTGACAGTGCAGATTTTTAGCACTGATCACTGTATTAGCATAACTGGTTCACAAAAAGTGTCAAAAGTGTCAGTTAGTGTCCGAATGTCCGCTGCAATATCGCAGTCCCGCTATAAGTCGCTAACTGCTGCCATTACTAATAAAAAAAAAAGTGAAAAATAAATACAAATTCCGGTATATATCAAATAATTTGTAGACACTATAACTTTTGCGCAAATCAATCAATATACAATTAATGGGATTACATATATACAGAATACATATCAGCCTACATTCATCAAAAAAATAGATTTTTTACATATGTTTTATAGCAGAAAGTAAAAAAAAAATCTCAAAATTGTTTTGAGGGGCATTGATGGGTACTGATGATGGGCTCTAATATGTGGCACCGATAGACAGCACTGATATGCGGCACAGATGGGCACTGATAGGCGGCATGGATGGGCACTGATAGGTGGCACGGATGGGCACTGATAGGTGGCACTGATGTACTGTAATGTATGGTACTGATGGATGCCAATCAGTGCCAAACAATAATGCCTGCCAATCAGTGATGCCCATGGTGGGCACTGATTGGCATCCATTGTGGGCACTGATTGGCATCCCTGGTGGTCTAGGGTGGCATACCTTGTGGTGAAATCCCGGGTGGTCCGATTGGCATCCCTGGTGGTCCAGTGTGGGCATCCTCGGGGGGGCTGCGCTGATAATCGATCAGCGCAGACCCCCATCAGAGGAGCAGCCAATCGGCTCTCCTCAACTCGCATCTGACAGACGCGAGTGAGGAAAAGCCGATCACTGGCTCTTCCTGTTAACATTGTGATCAGCTGTGATTGGACACGGCTGATCACGTGGTAAAGAGTCTTCGTCAGAGACTCTTTACCTAGATCGGAGTTGCTGTGTGTCAGACTGACACACCGCAACAACGATCGTCGCAATGTGTGCCCCCCCGGGTATCCTGAAGACATCATATGACGTCCGGTCAGGGTATTGAAACAACTTTGCCGCCGTCAGTTTGCTATATGGCGGGCAGCAAGTGGTTAAAGTAACGGAGTGCCGAATCGCAAAAAATGGCCTGGTCAGGGAGGGAGGTAAATCTTCCGTAGGTCAAGTGGTTCAACAAAACTGTCCCATCGGCTTTATGCTTTCAAAACCATCAAAAGGCTGGTGTCATAACGGATCTTACATGCAGCACCATGACAACTGCAGATCAAACTTGGACTAAGATGGCAGCTTCCTTGTGTGAAAATAATAGGAGTTCCGCTTTAAGTGTATTATGTTATATGGCGGTGTGTTATCATATTTACTGTATACAGCATGGGTGCCCAACCAGTGGCCCGGGGGCCACATGTGGCCCGCGGAGCCCTCTAATGTGGCCCACGGAGCCCTCTGATGTTGCCCGCGGAGCCCTCTTGCTCTGGGATGGTGGTTTGGCAAGCCCAGATCACAGGTTGCCGACTCGCCATCCCAGAGCATCAGTGTTGTGAATGAAGCCGCCAGTAGAGAAAGCAAGCAGCTGCAGAGCCAAATAAGCCGATGCTTCCTGTATAGCGCCAGCTCCTGTCACAATCGATACCAAATGCATTCTGCATGGGACAGCAACAGCCGGGGAAAACTGAATAGAAGACAGTTACTAAAGGTAAGTTTATTACTGAAATCACAGTGTACATATGGGCATATCTGTTTTGCGGTGGTTACTAGGCTGCTTTCAAACTAATCCGCAGATGCAGTGCACCTGCAGGTTACTTTCACTGAGCCATAGACTTCTGTTTATTAACTGTGGGTTTGGTGCCCCTTCAGAAATTGCACCACACCTGCAGGATATAATAGAAGTAAATGGCAAAGTGCAGCCAACCTGCAGGAAAGCCACAGGTGCATGTGGCGCATCAGTGTGAAAGCAGCCTTAGGACCCAATCGGACCTTCCATTCACCTCTATGTCCATTTACCCCGCTTGCCTCCAATCCGATACGCTAAAAAAAAAAAAAAAAAAAAAAAACAGAAGGGGATCCGTCCCCTTCCATCTGGGAAGATTGAATTGGAGGGCCCATAGAGTAGCATGGGCTGTGCCTGTGTTTGTTCAGCATATGTAGCGTGGAGACAGACCTGTCACCCCCCCATTCCACTCATTTTGGCCCATTGGTTACCAAGTCGCTTCAGTGGCCCTCACTCTTCAAAAGGTTGGGCACCCCTGGTATACAGTATGTATAAACCTTCAATAAACAGAAAGTTAAAGAAAAATAATTGGTTAGTCAAAGGTTATTCATTTACATACAGTATGTGATGATATTTTGAAACTGAAGCTAACTAATAAGTTAGAATCATTGCCAAAAAATAATAGTTATTTTTTTAGTTTTTTTCAGTAACCTTACCATGACATAACAAGCACAGGGAGAGAACTGGTAACTGTATTCTGTTTTAAATGTGTGAAGGGAGCATCTGGTTTTCAAAATGAACGAGCAGCCCTTGCAAAATATATTCAAGCATATCAGTAAATATTTGTGTTCCAAGTCTGGAATGACAGCAAAAGTCATAAACAGCACTAAAGGCAGTCTTAATTATTATTGCCATGTTAAACACCAATAAATCAGTATTCCAATGAGCGGTAATGTGTGTGCCCACTCCATTACTATTCACATATTCATTTTCTCATTTCAATGAGCACAAGTCCTTGGATCACAGATCTCCATCATCATTGCATTGTAAGCATGGCTGGTGGATGCTTTCCCTCAGCTCATATTTTCAGGCTGTAGAGTTTTGGATAATTGTGCTGGCTCTCACTGAGAGAGACACCCACTGCTAACTTTCCCTCAGCACAGCACCACCATACTATAAACTGTGACACTCATTGTACAAGGAAGGAAAATTTGCTGGGAGGATGATTAAAAATGAAAAGCAAAGTCAGCTTTCTTTTTTATGTAAGCCATAACACGTTTATAGAGATGGGCAAATTTCTCAACAGTCATTTGAGCCCATGGGCCAAGAGAATTTCCTAGTAATAATAAATGTAACAGGACACTATTTTTAAAGGAATAGTTCACCTTTACCACAAAACTGCCTATGCATATAAGGGGTATCCGTAGATAAAAACAAACTGTGCAGCTCTGACGTTTAAATAATAACCTTGCTATAGGTGTAGGCCATTTACATACCTTATGAAACATGACTGGAATAGTTCCAGAATGTTGCTAAGTACTCCCAGGATGTTGCTAAGTGAGGCCTAGTCATCATCCGCCATCACAGGAATGAGCTCTCAAATGCTGAGCTCAGAGCTACTGCATCAGGGGAGAGAAAGAGTATGTGAGGGGGTTTGAATCAGAGAAAGAGCTCACTCCTGTGATGGTGGAGGTTTAAAGATGTCCTTTTTTGCTGCTTTTGCATTTAGGAGCGTTTTTTTTTTCTTTTCAAATTGTCAAAAATAAAAAACGCCTGTAAAGGAAATGTGGCTAAATGCGAGTTACCACATTTACAAGCTGTTACAGGCATTTGGCGTTTCACGATTCCATCTATGCGGCAAGGAAAAGAAAAAGCTTAGGTGTGGAGTGATTCACTCTTCAGTTTTGCCTCTTGTAACTTGGGACACTCTTTTGACCCAGTTCTGGCCCCTTTTGATCATTTAAACACCTCAATACAAGGCACTTACACCCCTTTCCTGCCCAGACCAATTTTCAGCTTTCAGTCATGCAACACTGTACCCATGTGATATTTGCATCTTTTTTTTCACACAAATAGAGATTTCTTTTGGTTGAAATTAATCACTAGTGGGTTTTTTATTTTTTGTGCTATAAATAAAAAAAGATTGTACATAAAAAATGCCTTTTTCTTTGTTTCTGTCATAAAATTTTGCAAATTAGTAATTTTTCTTCAAAAATTGTGGCCAACATTTATGCTGCTACATATCTAGTCTACAACTATGGTGCCAACCACCGAAAATTGATCACATTTGATCACACCTGATGTACTGAAGGCCTATCTCATTTCTTGAGACACTAACAAGTCAGCAAAGTACAAATACCCCCCAAATTACCCATTTTTAGAAAGTAGACATTACAAGGTATTAAGTAAGTAGCATGGTGAGTTTTTTTTAAGTTGTAATTTTTTCCCACAATTTTTTGCAAAATTAAGATTTTTTTTTGTACAAAATTGTCATATTAACAGGTTATTTCTCTCACAGCATATGCATACAACAAATTACACCCCAAAATACATTCTGCTACTCTTCCCCGAGTATGGCGATACCACATGTGTGAGACTTTTACATGGCCTGGCCACATACAGAGGCCCAACATTGAAGTAGTACCTTCAGGCGTTCTAGGAGCATAAATTACATTTCATTCCTACCTACCACATTTTTGAAGGTCCTGGAGCACCAGGACAGTGGAATTACCCACAAAATGACCCCATTTTGGAAAGCGAACACCCCAACATAAATTTCTATAAGGCATGGGCTGCAGAGAGGTACTCGGGTACTCTGATGGGCTGCAGATAGGTACTCGGGTACTCTGATGGTGTCAGGAAAGGGTCCGTCCACTGGTAAGATCCAATATTTGGCGTGCAGTACTGAGGTCCACCAGCAGGTGTATCCTGGCAGTTTGTAACTGTCAGGAGAGACTTTCCCTGCTGGTGTTATATCATCATTGGGTCGCAGTACTGGCGTCCACCAGAGGATGGATCCTGGCAGTATGGGGCAGACAACACTTCCTGCGCTCAGGTGTTACATGAGGTCAATTACTGCAGTCTTATAAATACCCGGCAAGCCCACACATACTTGCCTTGGTTTTTCTCTCCTTGACCTGACTGCCTGTAATCCTGACCTTGAGCCTGCACCGACCCCTATCCTGAGCCTGTCCTGGACCCGTCCCTCCTTTCACTTGATTACCTTTGATCCCTGCCCTGCATCCTATCCATCCATCCTCTCCCTGTCCTGTTGGTTTCCCGTCCTTACCCATCTGCTGACCTCCCTGTGTATGACCTCGGCCTGGCTTTTGTTTACGATTCTGGTATCTCCCATTTATTTGTATATACTATTTGTTGTTTGTGGGTCTGTGGTTGGTCTTTGCACTGTTTGTATTCGTTTACCTGTCACCTATTTAAATAAACACCATTATCATTTACATGCATTTTGGTTTTCTCTGTGCAGTCCACACAGTCTGGACTACTAATTCCCTGATAGATGGGCTGATGACAGGTACTTGCGTACTTGCTGGTGGCAGGAACTCGGGTACTCTGATGGGCTGGTGACAGGTACTCGGTTACTCTGATGAGCTGGTGACAGGTACTCGGGTACTCTGATGGGCTAGTGACAGGAACTTGAGTACTCCGATGGGCTAGTGACAGTTACTCTGGTACTCTGATGGCCTGGTGACACATACTCGGGTACACTGATGGGCTACAGAGAGGTACTCGGGTACTCTGATGGGCTGATGACTGGTAGTCGGGTACTCTGCTGGTGACAGGTACTCTTAAGGCCCAGTGACAGGTACTCAGGCGGGCTGTGACAGGTACTCAGATGGACTGTGACAGGTACTCAGGTACCCTGATCGGCTGGTGGCAGGTACTCGCCTACTCTGATGGGCTGGTGACAGCTACTCGGTTACTCTGATGAGCTGGTGACAGGTACTCGGGTACTCTGATGGGCTAGTGACAGGTATTCGGGTACTCTGATGGGCTAGTGACAGGTACTCTGGTACTCTGATGGCCTGGTGACACATACTCGGGTACACTGATGGGCTACAGAGAGGTACTCGGGTACTCTGATGGGCTGGTGACTGGTAGTCGGGTACTCTGATGGGCTAGTGACAGGTATTCGGGTACTCTGATGGGCTAGTGACAGGTACTCTGGTACTCTGATGGCCTGGTGACACATACTCGGGTACACTGATGGGCTACAGAGAGGTACTCGGGTACTCTGATGGGCTGGTGACTGGTAGTCGGGTACTCTGCTGGTGACGGGTACTCAGGCGGCTGTGACAGGTACTCAGATGGACTGTGACAGGTACTCAGGTACCCTGATGGGCTGGTGGCAGGTACTCGGGTACTCTGATGGGCTGGTGACAGGTACTCGGTTACTCTGATGGGCTGGTGACAGGTACTCGGTTACTCTGATGAGCTGGTGACAGGTACTCGGGTACTCTGATGGGCTAGCGACAGGTACTCGGGTACTCTGATGGGCTAGTGACAGGTACTCTGGTACTCTGATGGCCTGGTGACACATACTCGGGTACACTGATGGGCTACAGAGAGGTACTCGGGTACTCTGATGGGCTGGTGACTGGTAGTCGGGTACCCTGCTGGTGACAGGTACTCTTAAGGCCGGTGACAGGTACTCAGATGAACTGTGACAGGTACTCAAGTACTCAGATGAACTGTAACAGATACTCAGATGGGCTGTGACAGGTGCTCAGGTACTCGTGTACTCGGATGAACTGTGACAGATACTCAGATGGGCTGTGACAGGTGCTCAGGTACTCGTGTACTCGGATGAACTGTGACAGATACTCAGATGGGCTGTGACAGGTGCTCAGGTACTCGTGTACTCGGATGAACTGTGACAGGTACTCAGGTAGTCAGATGGACTGTTACAGGTACTCAGGTACTCATATGGACTGTGACAGGTACTCAGATGGGCTGTGACAGATACTCAGATGGGCTGTGACAGGTACTCGGGTACTCAGATGAACTGTGACAGGTACTCAGATGGGCTGTGACAGATACTTTGATGGGTGGTGACAGGTCCTCTTTATTGGGGGGACAATCAGTGTGATTACAGTGTACACCAATCGGTAACGAGATATTACCGCAATCTCCTTCTCACACACGATAGGTGTGGGAGGAGGAGAACCCGGTAACATCTCGTTACCACTCTGTGTTTACATTTAGTGATCGTCTGTGAAAGGATCATAAAATATGTAGAAGAATACATATCGGCCTGAGGAAAAAAAATGTTTTTTTTTTTTTTTAATTGGGTTATTTATTATAGCAAAAAGTTAAAAAGATGTTGCATTTTTTTTCCAAATTTTCACTCTTCTTTTGTTTATATAGCAAAAAATAAAAAAAGCAGATGAGATAAAATACCACCAAACGAAAGCTCTATTTGTGGGAAAAAAAGGACAAAATTTTGGTTGGGTACAGCATCGCACGACCGCGCAATTGTCAATTAAAGCGACGCAATACCGTATCACAAAAAATGGCCTGGTCATTGAGCAGCCAAATCTTTCGGGGCTGAAGTGGTTAAAGTAAATTTCTGTTTTGCATTATATGTTTATCCTTGAAAGATCTTACTACAAGAAAGAGTGGAATGCTTTTTTTTTTTTTCCATGGCTTCTTAGGACAAATGATCCTGAAGCTGATGATATATTTTATTGCAGTAATAAAGAAACAATGAGAGGGTGGTAATCTGAAAACATTATCATTTTTGTGTTAACTCTGTAGGCCTAGATTCTTAGTGTTAAAAAAATAAAAATATCACAGCTTTATTCAAGATTTCTATTACAAGTGATTATAATCCTTTCTAACAAAAATACATTAAACAATAATAATTGCAAATGACATTGAACTTCATAAAAAACCGTAGCAAAAAAATGAATAATTGCTCAAATACTTGCTCAAATTATGGGACCTTTGTTACTTTTATGACAAGATGGTTATGTTATGCTTTATGCTGTTTACTGATTCTGGTTCCCGCAGAGGTAAGATGAGACTACAGCTGTATGGCGTAATTACTGATTGGCAGGTCTATAACATTCATGAGATGTATCATGTGTACTAAACTCATTTATATTTCAAAATAATTAATTCCATCTCAAACAAACATTGTTCATAGCAAGCGCTCACACTGGGACATCCTCAGCAATTGTGCAATTCATTATCATTCATTATAACCATCACTGCAAGTTTACTATGGATCAGTTTCATACAACTAACCATTTTTGTTATATTCATACAAAATATTTCCTCTTGTTGGGAATATTTAAATAACTTACAAGGAATACTTGGATTCATACTCAAGCTATGAGCCAATACGAAATGTGGGATGAAGTAGGTTTTATAAAACGGACATGTACGCAGATGTTTCACAGTCAACATTGTTAACATATTCAGCTCTGAAAGGTTTTACCCCCTTCATGACCAGGCCATTTTTTGCTATTCGGCACTGTCCTTCTTTAACTGGTAATTGCACAGTCAAGCAATGCGGTACCCAAACAAAATGTATATAATTCGTATATATTATATCATTTGTACACTGGTGCACAGTCATGTTGGAACAGGAAGGGGCCATCCCGAAACTGTTGCCACAAAGATGAAAGCATGAAATTGTCCAAAATGTCTTGGTATGCTGATGCCTTAAGAGTTCCCTTCACTGGAACTAAGCGGCCAAGCCCAACCCCTAAAAAACAACCCCATACCATAATCCCCCCTCCACCAAAGGATTTGGACCAGTGCACAAAGCAAGGTCCATAAAGACATGTATGAGCGAGTTTGGACTGGAGGAACTTGAATGGCCTGCACAACCTGACCTCACCCCGCTAGAACACTTTTGGGATGAATTTGCGGAGACTGTGAGTCAAGCCTTCTCATCCACATTAGTGCCTGACCTAACAAATGCTCTTCTGGAAGAATGGTCAAACATTCCATAGACACACTCCTAAATCTTGTGGACAGCCTTCCTAGAAGAGTTGAAGCTGTTATAGCTACAAAGGGTGGGCCAACTCAATATTGAACCCTAGGGACTAAGACTGGGGTGCCATTACAGTTCATGTGCTTATAAAGGCAGGTGTCCCAAATAAAATTTTGGTCACAATATATTCTGCTACATGCCTTTGGTAAAAAAAAAAAATCTCAACAAGTGTATATTGATAGGTTTGTGTGAAAGTTATAGCATCTACAAACTATGATATATATACTGTAACTTTAACTCGTTTAAGTACTTATAGTGGGACCGCGATAGTGTGGTTGGCAATCTGGCAATTCTTAGGATAAGCATTCCTACCAGTCTTACATGGACTATATGTCATGGACTTGAATACTTGCCCTATTTACTGATCCCATTCCCATATTTATCTTTGTATAGCCTCACCCAGAGTGCGCCAAATTAATCCATTGTTTGCATGTTACCGTTTTAGAAGCACATTATTTGAGCAGCCGCTGGGTTCAAGTTTATTTGCATATTATGCGTATGATTTTTTCCTTTGTATTCTTATCATTATGATGTTTTAATATAGCAAATACCTATCCACTATTATTACTTTTACCGATATTCCAGTTTATCAGTCTTTCTGTAACCCTGGTATATTTATGTGCAGTGACACCATGGAAATTATATTGGATATTGAATCGGCTAAATATGCCATTCTTGATGAGCTGTATACTATGTTTTCTGACAATTTCTTTAACCCTTCCACATAGGTTCCTAGATCTACATATAGGCTAACATGTGCAACATTTTGCAAAATTGAAGATAATATTATAGCAGCCAACCACCAATGGTGGGATAAGTTCTTCCTTGATAAATACCTGACGTATAAGATCTCCCCTAGAGGTCTCAGAAATACCAAAACATGCTCCTGTTTGGGTCCAGATTTAGCTTGTGAGTGGTCCAACATTTTCGAGTCCTGCACCCAAAAATGGATGGAGATTATTGCCAAGCAGAGCCAAAGCCAAACTGTAACGCATCAATACATTACGTTACAGTTTGCTCCCAATCACTGTATTTTGCACAACAGTCACTTTATATATTTATTTATGCTCATCTTTTACATCATAATCGATTGATGCATTACAGTTTGATTTTAGTCACTGTATTATATTTATTTATTTGTTTATACTGATGTTTTAGCCATAGATGCACACAGTCACTTTAATTTGCATACTCCTACTTTTTCGCTGATTTCATACAACAGCGACTCTGACTGACATCAGCCCAAGAGCGCGGCACCATCCATTGACTTTTTCCATTCCTCCTTTTGGGTATTGTTTTGACCCCATCGGTGTTCGCTGCACCTCACATACTTCCACACCTATTTCTCCATATTAGCGCGGGAATACCATATCTCTATTATACTCTGTCCTTTGCTTTCTCAGTTTTACTCTAGCATTTTAACTCCATCTGTGATATCCTTGATCCCCAAAGAAGTGCGTAATAGCATTGGTGCTCATCCAAGCACCACGGCTATTGGATTAGACTTACCACCCTTGTCCATAATCACTTCTAATGTGACAACTATAGATGAACCAACACCCTCTACCTCCTCTTTTTTAGTAGTCGCCCCCCTGTCTTGCCCAAAGAGAAAACTCACCGTAGAGGCAGGAGAGGGGGAAGACGTAGACACAGAAAGGAGGGGGAAACTACGCAGACTATAAAGATTTTTAATCTATCTGATCATGTTTTGTCCAAATCTGAGCAGTCACTTCTTGCTCGTGGCCTCACTTTTGCTCCAACAGCACCTCCCAATCCCTTTACCCTTTTTCTAGATCTCAATAGATTCATTAGGAATGTTACTGTAAAACACTACTATGATATCAAAGCCCATACGAATCTCAATGTTGAACAAGACCCTGTCACCAGCCCTTTGGGCACTAGTTATTCGACAGACGATCCCCCCGGACCTTAGTGTCTCAGAAAGAAGGGCTCTGGAGCATCTGGAGCACCTATATACTGAGGATTCAGGCGATTACGTTGAATTACTCACTTGTCCGCATTCCCACCCATTCAGCATACTAAATTCTGACCATAATCCATATTTTATCCCACCTTTGCCAAAGGTCCCTATATCCAAAGTTTTTATCAGGTTGTCTATGCGGAAATTCTACGAATGTGTCAGCAAACCTCCATACATACCCAGTCGTCATCAAATCTCTCCACGGCCAAAACAATTTACAGACAACAGACAGCTCATCATCAGATCAGCTGATAAAGGGGGAGATATAGTGGTTCAAAATATTTTGGACTACCAGCTAGAATCCTCCAGGCTCCTTTCAGACAGTTCCACATACCGTAAACTTACCAGTGACCCACTGCCCGTGTTCTCAAAGGAAGCCCATGATCTTATCAATAGGGCTGCAATTGAGGGTCTCATTACCAAAACAGAAGTTGCATTCCTTAAACATGAATTTTACAAAAGGCTGTACTTCTATCATCTCCCTAAGATTCATAAGGACCTAGCTAACCCACCAGGGAGAGCGATTGTTGCAGCTATGGAAAGTGTTATGGGTTACTTCTCGATATACATTGACCATTTTTTGCAGCCTATAGTGAATAACCTTCCTTCACACATTAAGGATAGTATCCAACTATTAAATATGCTACAACAATATCGCTGGGAGACATCTTATCGTTAGCTCTTGCTAGATTATAGTTTCCCTCTACACCTCCATTCCGACAATCCCGGGATTTCTACAACATTGCAACACCAACACTATGGGCTTGTCATTCACTGCAGTATCTGATGACAATAAGCTTGCGTTTTTGGATCTAGAATTGTTCCATCATGACAACAGTATTAGAATTTCACAAAACCCACCTCCGGCAACTCCTATTTGCACTATAGGAGTTGTCACCATCCATGTTGGGTGAACAACATCCAGAAGAGTCAATTCTGCTGTCTTAAGCCTAACTGTACTTGTACACAGGATTACAATACCCATGGTCAGATACTTAAGACCAAATTTAAAGAAAAAGGCTACCCTGATGATATTGTTGAAGAATCTTTTCAATGCTACCTTCATACAGACGTAAAAAGTGACAGAAAGGCTAAAACAGAGGACAGTACGCAACCATTGCGGTTTGTCACACAGTTCCATACCCAATTTAGGAAGATGGAAAGGATCCTCTCTAAACATTGGTCCATTTTGTCCCATCTAAAATCCACACTAACCGATTGACCTCTAGTAAGTTATAGAAGAGCAAAAAACATCAAAACCCAAATAGCTCAGAGTAAAATAAAAGCATCACGACCCATCGCTAGTGCTTCCCTGACATTTTTTAACATCAAGAGAATGTATCAGTGTAAAAAACGAGGGCTGTTACTGATTAAAATTTTCCTGTTCGATTAATCATTTTTTATTTTTTTTTTAATAGATTAATCGACTAATTTCAATTAATTATAATGCACTTACAGATCCAACTACTTTTAGCTGATCTCCTTGCATTGCAACTCTGCATTACTCAGAGGTAAATGTGGTATACACTATATACAATCACCCGACATTCGTTTCCACAATCCATGACTTAACTTCACAGTTCACACAAATACGTTTTAAATTCAAACTGTAGCACTGAGGTAAGTAATTTTGTTTTCCACAGTAGCGTGACAATCCCTCCACCTCCAGTCTAACTAATCACTCTCACCTTATGGCATGGACCCCTGTGCAAACAGGTGGTCATGAAAGCGGGTATCAAAAGGGTTAACACGGACCATAAACTTCTCTCACGTCTCCTTAGATCTCAGCAAGCACGCCAGGTAATGGGTAGAAAGAAAAGATCTAAGTGCTCACCGCTTAAGTATAAGATTACATTTTTGTGTTCAAACACAAACTACTCACATAAAGATGATAAAAACACAGCATGTAAATCTGACAATCGTGTTAGTTCCGTAGGGCAGCAACGGGTGACGTCAGGCATAGCTCCTCCCCCGTACGCGTTACGTTCAATCAGAACTTTGACGTCACCGGACTCCTCCCCCATTCCCTTCGTTAGCAGACGGAGGCACATGGGGAAGGCGGGAGGAGTCCGGGGACGTCGATGTCCATGGCGTCACCGGATCTCCGACGAAACTCCCTGAAAACCCGGAAGCCAGGGGAGAGGTGAGTACCGATCAAAAGAATTTTGATCGATCAAAAAAATTAACGATTAATCGAGGAATTAATCTTTAATTTCCACAGCCCTAATATATACACACACCTTTATTCCCCTATTAACAACAAAAAATATAAAATAAAAATAATATATAGTATCAATAACTACCAATTTCCATTTAGTGTAATTGATTTCTCAAGGGTGTCCCGTTTTGATAATTCGATTTTTTTGATTCTCAGATTTTTGAACATATAATATATATCCAATATATATTTAATATAGTAATTTGAATATAGAAATTTTAATACATATACATTTTTTTACTTTTTTATAGATATATAATTATAGATCTAAATACTCATTGGTCGCCTTTTGTAAGTATTCTAGTCTATTTGTTTATTAGCTTATTACCCGTATTTTTCCGTGTATAAGACGCTGCTTTTTCCTTTAATTGTTACACTGAAATTCGAGCAGCGTCTTATACACGGTCTGTCAGCCTGGGAGAGAGCCGCGCGGGTGCGTAGGATGTCACAGCTTGTCGAGCGGCATCCTCCAATTACAAGCTGTATGACGCCTGCTGCATCTGGAGGTGGAGAGTGCGCAGATGCGATCCGTTCGCTGTGGAGACTGCGCAGATGCGATCCGTTCACTGTGGAGACTGCGCAGATGCATCGGGGAGCGGAGCGATTAGAGCCAAGATGTCACAAAACAAAAGTAAGAGATTGTCATATTCTGCCAAATTCAAACTCAGTGTGGTTAGCTATGCAAAAGAGCATGGGAATAGAGCTGCAGAGAGACAGTTTGGACCCCCCCCCCACTGGGAGTATGATCAGACAGTGGAGAAAACAGGAAGAACAACTCCTTAAGATGCCAAAAAAGAAGAAGGCCTTAAGGGGAAAACAAGCAAAATGGAGCAGAGGCTTAAGAATTGGATTTTGGAGCAGCGCCAGAGTGGCTTATGTGTGTCAACCAAACTCATTCAGTGTCAGGCAAGAATGTTTGCAGAAGAAATGGTGTTCTGTTTTACCTGTTTAAAATGTTGTTTTCTTTATTTTGGGCTGGAAAAGTGGGGGGCGTCTTATACATGGGGGCGTCTTATACACGGAAAAATACGGTAATTTTTAAAAGTATATTTTTTAAATAATAATTTTATAAACCTATTCATTTTACCTTTTATCTTATTAGTAATTTTAGTCATATTCATGTGAAATTGTTTAAGAGTGTCTAAATAGTATGTTCAGCTTGTGGAATTGTAATTTGCCTCAATGTTTACATGTTCCCATGGTTACCCGTCTAGCCTTAGTACTTTGTCTATGTGTTGTTGTATATATAAAAACCCTCTTCAAATATGGCCCCCAGCAGAGCCTGAGGAAGGAGCATGCATGCTCTGAACGTGCGCACCTCCCCGCTGACCATGTACCCGGAAGTGACATCACCCTGCCATGTTCCTGTGCATCGCCGATCCCTGTCCCAGCTTTCCGGGATCGCTGGGCTCCACCAGTGTAACCGGATAATGGACAGTCACACAGACATTCCAGCCAGCGACACCAAGCACTTCCCGGGACGGTGCGGATGACCCCAATATCTATGCTGTTTTATACCGCTCGTTTGTGAGTGTTCCCATTATGATTTTAATTCATTAAATGTCTCAATTGCTACACTTAGAAGGCACTGCTTTGTGCCTGTTTTTTTTTGACAATCTGGCACTAACTGACGCTGGGGGAACTAACTAACTGCCACTGACGTGACGTCACCAGTGACACTAATACAGTGTTCAGTGCTAATAATATACACTGTCACTGTACTAATGACAATGGCTGGGAGGGGGTTAAATGTGTGCCTAACAATGTGTAATGTGTGTATTATGTGCTGTTTTTACTAACACATCTCTTTGTTTCTTATCCCTGCTTTGCAGGGATAAGACACAGAGAGATCTTTCCTCTGTACAGAGCCCTGTGTTGATTAGACACAGCCAATCAGCAGGTGTGGGTCATGAATCATAGGGAAACTTGAATTGGAGAAAGTACATAGTCTGCTATCACTTTCTTTTGACAACGTCTGTTATTTGGCTGTCTTGGCTAGTAAAACATTCAATATTATTAATTCAGAGCAAGTATTTTGGCACCTTAAAGCAGAATTTAACTGCTTTTTTTTTAATGGGCCTCCAGTAGCTGTTAAACATAATAAGCTAGTGCATAGCATATTAGCACATTATGGCACACTTACCTCACAAGTGATCCCCCTCCAGTGCTGGGTTGTTAGTGCTCTCACTTGTCACAGGCGCGTCCATCTTCTCCTGGTCTCCCTTCCAGTTTCGGACTGTTCAGTCGATTATTTGCCAGGCCGCAATGACATCACTCCTGCACATAGAAGTCACATAATCATGGCACAGAACAGTCATAGCTCATTGTACCTTACTGCTGATGCTGACAGACAGAGAGAATCAGTTATGACAGAAGAGACCAATAACATCTTGTCTTTCATTAAAACCTTAGCTTTCAGCGTTTTATGTTTTTCCACTCTAAGTCAAAACTGCTGATATGTATAATTGCACCAGAAGCTACAAAAAATTACCCTCCAAGCTCTCTCCAGACTGAGACTAAGCCATTTGTGAAAATCAACAGTCATGCAACAAATAACCAGGAGACTGAAAATAATGATCACTCATTGTTTTGCTAAACAACCCTTGCAAGGGTAGAATACGCAAGTCTTTGGATGAATAAAGGTGGGCATCATGCCCTAAAATTTATTGTGGATTCAATCCTTGTGAAACTTGCCATGTGAAGCTAAATCTAAATAAGCTGCAAAAATATCTTTCTGATATCATCTCAATTCATCCCATTGGAGCATGTTATCCGTGGGCACTTCTGCGCTTAAACCTCTTCAGGGAACCATCTTGGGAAAAGTGGCCCCTTCAAAAATCCAAAAATGTATCTCATCCCTACACTATTCAAGTAATGAGAAATACTATTTACATGGGTAGATTATGCCTGTAGTGGGACCCAGGCATTGCCCTACACTGGTGTCTCTGTCCCTCGACCCACTGTGACAATGAACAATATGGGGCACCAGTGGCAGCAACCCATATGTCATCAGTCTTGTTGAGCTACAGCATGTACAGAAGTACAGAAAAGGCCCATTATTGCATCTTCTTGGGACCATTTTGTCAGCGTCTCAGTGAGATGCAGAGCTCTACCGAGAACAATGCAGGTAGCAAAGCTGGTTAATTAAATCTGAAAGTGAACTGTACTCATTCAATATGCCTTAAAGCAAACAAAAGTGTGCTTATTTTATACATTGACATTTTATGTGAATAGACTCCTCATATATGTGTACAAAAAATGAACAAAACATGTCACTTTTAAATACAAAAAGTCTAATATTATGTGCACATATAAGTGTTGCACAAACAAAGACAGTCCATGCTCCAGTGCATTCAATACATGTGCCGCTTCACTCTAAAGACACCTTTTGTTTTGTGATCCAAGTTGCCCCACATAGATGGGAACTCACCAGAACCCCTTCACCCCTTTATTTCTAAATGGGTTAGAATGTACTGCAAACGGCCTCTCTATTCCTCCAATTCACCAAACCAGGAGGCCATAAGCAGCCAGGGTTACTCTATATAACTCAGACCGGGCAATAGAGAAACCACAATATGAATATCATTGTGCAACATGTTTATTCCACAAACCAAAAAGTATATAAGAAACACAATGCACTCATATGATATTGTGCCCTACCGAAAGCTAGTATATCCAGCGAGATGGGTTACTACCCCTACAGCTGCTGTTCCTGGTTACCGGAACTAGAGTGCATTCCAAGAGGAGGATGTGACGTCACCTGAAGTGTCGTAGATGTCCGTAAATTCACCTCTCATTTCACCCATACATTGGCATCACCAGGAAGCTCTCAGATGCCATCTTTACTTCAGTTTATATACTATAGCCATAGTAGCTTGTGTAGCACTAACCCCCGAAGGAGCTGCTGGTTTTATTTGGGCTTACTGTTACCTCACCTGCTTGCATCTCCGTCTTGGGGATCCCGTGGAAAGTGACCCAAAGAATGTGAATTTCCAATACTTAATCCTTTTTATGATTATTTATTCAAAATAGAAGCAAAGTCTTTCAATAAAGGGTAGAGGGTTAGGGATGAGTTCAGGCACCTGGTACTGCGGGTTTAAGATTTCCTTTGGATCAAGAAGACAATGGTTCCACTCTCTAGATCCACCCACCACCGGATAAACCCCTCTCACTGGACCTAGCAGCCGGTGGGGTATCTAAAAACAGTCTCTGCCACAGACTTGTGAATTTGAACTTAAGCGTCACTGAGAAATTTAAGAGTACTTCCATACAATACCAGTCTCTTTCAGCCGAACTGGCGGTACTGTAGGTATAGTGATCCGGATTGTGTCCTTCAACTGAGCCTCCAGGCTCCTTCAGAGATACCAGCCTTGTGCACGGTCTTCTCTTGAAAGAGTCCTCCCCCAGGTCCAAGGGGTGGACTGACCATTCGGCCACTCGTGCACTTCCCGAGGGCCCCGGGCCACTAGGGGGCCCCATCAGGGTTGCCAGCCTCAGTAAAACCAGGGACAGTATGTAAAAATCTGTGTTTTATTTACATCTGTTTCTGAAATGTCCCTTTCCGACATCCTTTTGGTCTAAAAATCCCAAGATTATAGCTGCCCCACCTCTCCAGTACCTTCTCAGCCAATAGAAACATGTCTGTGTATACTGTGTGTACATGTATGTGTATACTGTGTGATTGTATACTGTGTGTGTGTATACTGTGTGGCCCCATAATCTCTGATTGCCTGGAGGCCCCATAATCTCCTATTGCCCGGGGGCCCCATGAGTTGTTAGTCCGCCCCTGCCCGGGTCCTTCAGTTTCTGGGCCTCTCCCTTCAGATGAGACGGCACCGGACAATCCCTGGATCAATAGGCCCCGAGATTCACTCAGGCCTATCCTCTCAGTTGCGCTGCCTCAAGCCAGCCGACCCTGAGACACAGGATACATAGCTCCGCACCCCAGGCCAGGAGGGCCATGGGGTCTGGGTCAGGAGGGACCCGGAAACAAAGCTAACAAAAAGCCCCCGCCAACCTGGCGTCCGTACCTTAAATACCACCCCCAGAATGCACAGCAGGAAAACACTCCCAATGGGCTAGTTCCGAGCAACTTTTCTACTCTTGCCAGCGGTGACAGCAACACCTGCGGTCAAGGAAAACCCAGTGCAACCTTGCTGGAGGTAATTTAGAGAAATTAGCCTGAAGCCCAACTGTGGCTTCAGACAACTTAATTTAAAAAAAAAACAATAGCGCCTGCTCGTCAGGAGCCAGCGCTACACTTGTAATTAGCATAATGATAATGATGTACTGTATGGCTGGTTCGAGTAACCAGGAACAGCAGATTTATATATATATATACACACACACACACACACACACACACATGTAACAACTGTAAATAGTGAATAGTGAATACTGTAAATAGTGAATACTGAATAGTGTATTGCAGCGCTGCCCATTGATTTCAATGGGGAGCAGCGGTGGAGGACTGGTGAGTTCACCGCTCCTAAGAAGCTGCTGGCAGGACTTTTTGTGCCGCCCTGCCAGCGCACCACTCCAGTGTGAAAGCCCTCGAGCTTTCACACTGGGGTGCATGGAGCAGCTTTTTTCAGGCGCTATACAGGCACTATTTTAGGCGCTGTTGCGCCTGAAAAACACTGGCAGTGTGAAAGGGGTCTTATTGTTTTTTAAGAGCAACCAATATTTTCACAGACACTGAATTTTGTGGGAGTTGTATGTCTGCAACATGTAGTTTTTTTAACAATCAGAATGTTCCCTTATTGAACAAAGTTATGGTACAGAGTAACATTTATGGACAGTATCAAAAGAAAAAAACATACTATGCATTGACAGTTCTAAGGAGAGCAAAGGACACATCAGGTAAACTGACAAACAGTTCCAATACCATGGGTAAACTTCAAGCAGAGGATAATCATCAAAAAAAAACAGACAGAATTGTGGAAACACCACTGTGACATGTAGTTTAGTGCACATTTGTCTGCCATATAGGAATTCAATTGGAGACTCAAATGGTAGTAAAACCTTTCCAAGATTTCCCTGTAAAATGTTCAGTCTGAAGAGTGTTACAGTAGCTCTAGGATCTGTATAACCAGAGGTATGGCTCTTCTTGTCACAGCATGGTGTGCTTGTATGCCAGTTTGTGATCTTTTGGCTTTGGGCAGTTATGCATGTAAGCATGAGCATGTTGGTGGGTGTGCATTCATGTTCATTCCTAAAGCTTTTTTTGGATTTAGGATTATCCTCATACTATATAAGATTTAGATCCGCCATGCTTATCTCCCCTCTGCATCATTGTTGTGTTTACAATGTTGCTAGTTCATTCTTTTTTTTAAATCTCCCCCTTTTACTATTTCCTAGCTCGCACTTAGGCTATGTTCTTATCATTTATAGGTACCTATCATTGGTCTTACACTGCTCTGACGGTCCTCGTATGCACTGAATTGCCGCTTATCTGTGGGAGAGCGATTTTTTGCTGTTTTGCCCAAACCGCATTTTTTGACTTTGATGTAGCCAGAGATTGGGAATTTTTCTTCCCTGCTGGACTGATTATATGTCCAACATTGCAGCACTCACTGCTATTCTTTCACAAATGATAAAAACTCAGCAAGTATTTGAGACCTGAGAGATCATCTATCCACATTGTGCTATACAACCTCTTGATGCATGCTCTGTAAGTACTGTATTTGACTAACAAAATACCCATGTACATTATTACTACTTTTTATTATTTTCTTCTACAGTATTCAATTACTATATATTTTTGCTAATGTTTTGTCATTGTTTATACACATTGTATTTACACATATATATGTTTTTCAAATAGAAAATATATCAACACGCCAATGCCAAACCCCTGAAGAAGGATATGAACACATCAATCTACCTTATCGGCTTTAGTTGTTCCGAAACATGTTGGGTTTTGTTGTTACCTACACTCAGATCTGACCTATGGTCTGATTCTCAGTGTGTCTCAAACAAGTTGGCAGTTAATATTTTATGTATGTGTTGTTTTTTCTTCACATCTTCATATACTCTAGATGTGTAATTAATATATATCTCTTGTGTATTTAAAAAAAATCTCTTTGATATTTTACATTTATATTTTGGTTACTATATAAGCTTTTTGCTTTTTGAATCCTGACATACTCTTTCTACCCATACTATCCCTTGGGGCTATCTCCAACAGTTTTTTCATTCCTAAAGCTCACAGGCCTTGGAGGATATTAAAATAATATCCCTTTTGGTGGCTGCGTAGAGTTTTTAGGATATTTTGCTTTGCCAGATGCCTTGTACAGATTGCTTATGTTTCTGATTTACCTGTTTCTGACCCTTATTGCCTGACACGGCAAGTGTATCCTACCCCCATTGCTGACTCCACTTGTTCCTGTTACTCTTTTGCCTGGACACCAACTACTCTTTTGCTGTGTTGCAATGAATATTTAGGTGATTTATAGCATATTTATTTGTTAATTGTTAGATTTTAAGATCATGTGCTATATTGAGAAGCTAAGGCTCTCCTTATTGCTATGCAAATGAACCAGTCGGAGTTGGACTAGGTTTATGAGCCAAGCAAAGCAAGCTCTTTACAGGATATGGTGTTAGAGGAAGTTAGGGGGAGGTGAGGACTTTGAATAGGCATGTGGTGGGACAAAGGACAGAGTTGTTCTGGAAGACAAAGAGTGAAGACATGTGCTGGAAAACTTCAGAGGAAGATGTTTGGTGTTGGACTCCAGGAGATCATTCCATCATTTGATGGAATTCAAGTCCATCAAAGATATATTTTCTTTTTTCTTTTGCTCTTTTTTTTTTATAGCTGAAAACCTCCTGAAGCATCCAGATGCTGCTGTGATCTCCTACCTGCCAGGGATTTAGGAGTTGTCAAGACACAGGACCTAGTATAGCAGACCTTTTGGTGGTCCAGTCTGCCAAAGATTGTAGGTTGTACATCTCACCCTGCACTATTTGTGCTCATTCTAAGAGCTCTGGGGCTCTTAGAATGGGGTTTACTTAGACCGGCGCCTATCCCAACTATTAGTGAAGGTTTTTATTGTAGACTTCCCCTTGTCAAGAGAATGCAATTCTATTTTATTGGTAGTCAATAGACTTACCAAGATGGTTTACTACCTTCTGAATAAGGATACCAATCTGCTGCAGCCACAGTGGATGTTTTTATTAAAGAGATTATTAGAATCCATGGCATTCCAGACAACACTGTTTAAGATAGAGGGGTGCAATTCATTATGTAGATTTGGCACGAAATCTACAAAAAACAATTACAAGTACATTCCTCAAAAATGTCTCGCAGACTAACTTGTAGGGTAGGGGACCCACACACTCCAGCCTATGGTCTTCTAGGAGAAAAACACATGTACACAAAAGCACACATGCGAGAAGCCAGACTGAGGCAAGAAGATTTGATTGTTCCAGTATGCTTTTGTGAGAAATGGTGAGGAGAGTGTGAATGCTTGAATTTGTAAGAAGAATTATTCAGAGGTTCAGGGTTCTATCCCCTGAAATTGGAGGGCACACTGTCAGTATGCACTCTTACAACTGCATATCCAGGGAAAATAGTACTATATGCTCCTACCTTTCAGTAAATCTCTGTGCCTCAGCCGTTGGCTTTGATAGCAAATGGTACTGAGAGAAAAGCATGAAAATGCAGAGAGGACCCAGATAGAAAGAAAGGAGGGAGCAAAAAAGGCCGGCAGCTCACTTACTAGTGTAGTGCAGCCTCACAGAACACGCAGCCAGAAACAGGAAGGCAACCAGAAGCAGTGTGGAGTAGAGACCAGAATATGAGGACAGAGACACAATAGGCACAGGCACAGATAACTGCAGAAAATACAGTTCAGAATAAGCAGGCATAGACAATGATACTATTAGAAAAAAGCTAAATAGCAACTTACCAAAATTTTTTTTTAAATGAACAGACCCTCCCCTCCTGCACAAAACATAAGGCCACAATATACCCCTGCCTCCAAGCTGTTTAAATATGTAAAGGCAGAAAGAGGTTAGCAACCTGTCTCCTCTGTGACCCTTGGAAGCGACATGTCAGAAGTCATTCTTAATCCAGGGTGGAATGCAACCGAAAGTAGGAGAGTAATATCTCAGCTGGAAGGAAAAGGTGGAATACTGAGCAGACAGGAACAATGGATGCACAGGAACCATGTTGTCGAAAATCCAAGGGAAGCACCAATATGGAAAGAGAGTGGGAGTGATACACCACAAGAAAGATAGGGAGAGGCAAAAGAAGAAACAGGAAGCTGCCCTCAATGTGAGCCATTTAGACCAGGAATTAATTGCCAGCATTGGGGCATTCACCATTCAGATTTAGCTGAAGCTCATCCCGTGTACACACAGTCGGACTTGCCAACGGGATAACCTCTGTCAGCATTTCCGACAGAAAAATTTAGAACATGTTTTCTATCTAAGTCCGTCGGAAATGCCGACAGAGAAAGTCTGATGGGGCTGGGGCATACACACGGTCGGAATATCCGACCAAAAGCTCCCATCGGAATTTTCCTGTTGGAAATTCCGACCGTGTGTACGGGGCATTAGAGATTTAGCTCCAACAAGGAATATCCTACCCAGGAGAGTCTGAATCTGGGTAGGATAGGTAGGAGAAAAATATCTACAAAAACTAACCAAGGGAACGGTATTGCCTTTCTAGGAATGGCAGGTTTGTGACAAAATGTGGTGAGTAAAGAATAAAGATTGGAATATACTTTATTACTTGATGCATTTTAATGCAGATGACAAAAGAAAAAAAAAATAATGGAACTGCCATATTGCAGAGTATCTACAAATAAATGGAAAAAAACCCTGATTATCTTTAGATCATTTACTGCTAATGACAGGCTAATTGTACCTTCCACTGTTAACAACAGGATTGGGGAGATTATCTTCTTTATGCTGTAGAAGGACGTGAGATGGCTCATTAACCTATCCATTTAAAGTAATGCAAGTGGGATGGCCCTGAGTCCTTTTCATCATCACTTCAAGAAGCAATAGTGCTTTCGTGGTTTTTCTCTAGGCACAGAAAATAGTTTCATTTTAAAATATTATTACATATAACCCAAAGTAAACATATTATCTAGGACCAGGTGACGAATCTTCTTATTGATGATTACATAGTGGTGCTATGCTATCTAAGAAAACATGAATATTCATCCTATAGACAGACACCATTTACATTTACCATTTACGATGTCACAGTGACTACTGTATATCAAGTAAAGGAGAATTAAAAAGAAAGTTTTTAAGGTACTATATTTTATATCATAGTGATTATCGCATACATAAATACGAAGAGATATAGCTGATGTAAGTACACAATTTCACATAGAGCACTAAGCTTTCGCTCAGTAAGGATTTAATTGCTGCTGGCAGAACTCTGTAATTCTATGCTTATTTCTGTCATGGCCCGTATCCAAAGAGTTTTCAGTATCTGCAATATATCATTACCAGATCGTGATAATAGTTAGAGACATCAAAAATATTGGTAAGATCTGAGTAAAATATGCATATGTTTTGAATCATTATTTTATCTGCTTCAAAGTAACATTTTATATAAAAACATTTGGAAATGAAGAAATTAAACTGGAACTCTGCTTTTTTTTTTCTTAGAAAGAACAATCGTTTTTAAGGTAAAGAACGCTGACTGAAATGCCTGCAATTTAATTCATGCCTTTCTAGGGAAAACAGCTACAATAACATTTATACTAGATGTATAAATGTATGTATGATTGCCTAATATAATAGATATATAGAGGTACACATACATATACACCAATCAGCCATAACCTTTTGATCAGTCATCTAAGGTTGTGTAGATCACTCTTTTAATTACCCTTTTAAATCCTGTAAGTTGGACTTGCTTTTCCAGCACATCCCACAGATGCTTGGATGGATTGAGATCTGGAGGGTTTGGAGCACAATCAACACTTCAGACTTGTAGTTGTGTTCCTCAAACTATTCTTCAACCATTTTCGCAGTGTGGCAGGGTGCATTATCCTGCTGATAGAAGCCCCCGTCAGGGAATACCATTTCCATGAAGGGATGTACTTGGTCAGCAACAATGTTTAGGTCGGTAGTACATGTCAAAGTAACAATCAAACGTGAATGCCAGGACTCTGCGGTTTAGTCTTGCTCACATGCCGATTGTAGATTCTCTTGGCTGAGGATATGGATCAGTATGGGAACCAGTGCTGGCCAGTGGTAATTTTTTTTTTGGGGGGGGGGGGGGCGGCGATAAACAACCCCTCCCCCCGGTCGGTCAGGTCTGGAGCACTTACTCCATCTATATTGGCAGCACTTCACCGGTGGCTTCCCTTGCTCGGCGGTGGCTTTCCCTTTCACCAGCTTTCTACTGGCATCGCGGCGGCTCCCGTTTACTCCCTCCTCGGCGGCCAATTGGGATTCTTCTCTTTTTAGCCAATCGGAAAACGGGTCCTGCTTCTGATTGGCCGGATTGAGGATCAGTGTTTCAATAGCGAATATTCATTCTCTGTTGTAACATCTGGGTGGGCTCATGGCGCAATGCTCTGCGCCACAAGCCCACCTTATTTTGAAGCCTATTAGAGCCTATGGCTCTAATCAGGTGCATAAAAATAAAACACCCCTGCCGCTGTAATTCACGCGCCTGGTGTCCTGAAAGGGACCGGACACATGAATAGGGGGTTTTCATGGATAGATTCATTCAAAGCATGAGCTCTATCTATTCATATAGGGGGTGACATGCCTAATGGATGGGGTCGCCACTGATGGGCACCCTGACCAGTCTATGGCTGTGCAGCCCCATACACAACAAACTGCAATGCCCATTTTTTCTGCTTGCAACACATCAGCCTCAGGGACAACATGTTTCCTTGCTGCCTAATCTATCCCACTGACTTTCAGATACCATTGTAAAGAGATAATCAATGTTATTCACTTAACCTGTCATTGGTCATAAAGTTATGGGTGATCAGTGTATACCATTATAGCACATCTTTGGTATCTAAACCCATAAACAAAAAAGTAATCTATCGCAGTTTACCAGTCCTTAGATGTAATGGCTGCATTCATTTTCTTTTTTCAGGCTTCTTTCCTTTATTTTCATCTGATCCTGTCATAACACAATTTCTGCCCTGGAGTGACAGTGCTCACTCACTATTGTATCTGTGCTGGAGCAGTGTAATCTTAGGACTGGAAGTGTTTTAGAATACAAAACACCTACAATTCCCCCATTACATAGGAAAGGTGCTACTGTATGTATTGATATATAACTGATAACAGTAATGCCGCGTACACACGATCAGACTTTTCGTCAGACTTGGTCCGGTGGACCGGAATCCGTTGGACAATTCGATCGTGTGTACGCTCCAGCGGACTTTTCTTTCCCAAAAGTCAGACGGACCTAGAAATAAAACATGTTTCAAATCTTTCCGACGCACTCAAGTTCGGTCTAAAAATTTGGTCGTGTGTGTGGTAGTCCGACGGACAAAAACCGACGCTAGGGCAGCTATTGGCTATGAACTTCCTTATTCTAGTCCGGTCGTACGTCATCACGTTCAAATCCGTCAGACTTTTGGAGTGATCGTGTGTGGGCAAGTCCGTTCGTTTGAAAGTCTGGCGGACCTACACTGCAAAGTCCGTCGGAAAGACTGTCGGACCTAGTCCGTCGAAAAGTCCGAACGTGTGTACGCGGCATAAGAAGAGTGAGAGAACAAAGGAAGTCATCAGCTCACACGATTTCCGGCAGGAGTAATAGACATTGTACTTAGTCCCACATGTTACAAAAGCATTTATTGGAATTGTTGACAGACCAAAAGGGAGCACCCCTGTACACACTGCCTTTAACTCCTTCACGTCAACTGTACGCAAATATGCGGCCCCACTGGACTGGGCTTTTTTCTGTGGGACCTTATACTTGTATATCTTCCAGCACAGAGACCAGGGTCCCACCAAGAGCCCCGGGCCCCATTCTAACGATCGGGACCCAGAACGTCCGATCCATGTCACCTGATCGCTGTGATAGCCTCTGATTGGCAATCACAGTGATCAGTCACTGTGAAGCCGCTCGCCGTGTTTTCTGTCTCTGTGAATTAACGAGACAGATACATTGTATCTTTCTCTGTCCTTGCAGAGATAAAAAAAAATAGGTGTGTGTAGAAATAAAATAAAATAATAATATTTTTTTTTTATTTTTTTTTTAAATATCTAGATCAAGGCCTTTACTTGTCGATCTAGGTCAGCCCCAGAGTTAGTGTTTGGGTCAAGGTCAGGGTCAAAGGTCAAGGTCAGTATTTTTTGGACAGGATTTTTTTTTTTGAATTTGTATCAGTATCAGCAAAAGCAAAATGCTCACTATTGTTTCTGGGCTGTACTACGGGTACAAACAACAACTAACATACACATATATGGTATCACTGCGATCACCAGAAGCAGGAGAATTTATTTTTGGTTGTTTAATGGTGGTAGTAGGTTATGGTAGTAGCAGGAACTATACAATTAAATTAAAAAGAAAATGTTTTTTTTTTACTATTTTGGGCCAGTTTTCTTGGATAATAAAAAAAAAAATAGAAATCAGGAGTTATCCACTACCATTAGCGACCAAATGAAAGCCCAATTTGTCCTGAAAAAGACAAGGTATAATCCACCTGGATGCACAAAGTAGTTGTGATGATATGTACTGTTTTACTAACACGTGTCAAAATTGCAAAATTGGGATTAGGCATTAAAGCAGAGTTCCACCCAAAAATGGAACTTCCGCTTTAAGGGAAGGTGACCCCCTGACATGCCACATTTGGCATGTAATTTTTTTTGGGGGGGAGTGGAAACCCTCTTTTTAGAGGGTTCCAGCTCCCACTTTCTCCCAGGGCACCGTGGGGCTGGAAGTAAGTTCACCTCTCCCCCCTCCCTCTAGACAATCATCTGGGACACGTCACAGGTCCCAGATGATTGCCCGGCCAGCAGTGGTGGTGCGTCCATAAGGGCACACGGGTGCCGCCGCCTCTGTCCTGCCACCCCCCTAGCACCAATAGATAGATTCATGCATTCCATCTATGGCCGCCGCTGCCACATCCTATTCAGGCGCCAGGCACCTTTTCGTACCCACTAACCATGGGGTACTTTGTCGCAGTAAGTGGGCTTAAGCACCATATAGCAAGTGACCAAATCCCCATATTTTTTTTGAAAATGTCTAAAGCCCCATACACACGGTCGGACAATCCGCGGACCAGGTCCGTCGGATCATGTCCGTCGTACTTTGTCCGATGTTGGTTTTGCGTACACACGGTCGGACAAAGTTGTCGAAAAATCCGATCATTCTGAACGTGGTGACGTTTGTTGCCTACGACGGGACTACGTAGAGGCTAGTAGCCAATAGCTTTGGTCTTGTAATGTGATCTGAGCATGCGTAGCACTTTGTCCGGTCGGACAACCGTACACACGATCGAATTTGGTGTGATCGGACCGGGTTGTCGGCAAATCTATCCAGCAGGAGATAAGACTTTGTCCGTCGGACAATTCGACGTACACTGTCCGATGGTGCATACACACGGTCGGATTTTTCGACAACATGGTCCGATCGGACAGAATCCATGAAAAAGTCGACCGTGTGTATGGGGCTTAAGTGTTTTAAATAGCCTTGCAGGAGGTAAATACCTTTTTTGTATGTGTGCACTGTAATATTTTGTTCTGTTGTATGGTCTTATGGCTGCACCATCTTTAGTGCATCTTTTAGGGTGTGCCCCCCAAATATCTTGTTTGTATAGTGCATGGATTTTGACCAAATCCTTTTGGGCCGGAGCACTCCACTCCCTCATCAGTGCCTCTAATTAGCGTCCACCTGTGTCATAGGTGGAGACCTTTAGTTCTCCCATATAGATGAGTGTATGGCTCCCATGGTTCAGAGAAGCAGGATCTCCCGATCTATGGATAGTGTAGGACCCACTACTCATGGGGTACTTTGTCGCAGTAAGTGGGCTTAAGCACCATATAGCAATATGGTGTGACCAAATCCCCGTATTTTTTGATAATGTTTTTTGAAAATGTCTAGGTGTTTTAAATAGCCTTGCAGGAGGTAAATGCCTTTTTTGCATGTGTGCGCTGTAATATTCTGTTCTTTTCGGGCGCAGAGCACCTGAATTACAGTGGAGGGCGCTCGCAGGTCACTCAGCTGTGTGTTAGAAAAACAAATGAATGTTCACTTTCCTAACACTAAACCGCCTCTCCGACAATCAGGTGCTCGGATCCATTACATGTCACCTGATTGGCTAAAATGTCCAGGTGTCCAATCATTGCAGAGGACAGGAAGAGAAGACGGGAGAAGACATCGAGGAGCTATCCCACCAAAACAGGTAAGTGCAGACGGCGGCCGGCGGGGGGCACACTGGCAGAATTTGATATGGCACAGTGGCTGCGTTTGATGGCACAGTGGCGGCAATTGATGGGCTCAGTGACTAAGTTTGATGGCAACAGTGGCTGTGTTTAATGGGCACAGTGGCTGCGTTTGATGGGCACAGTGGCTGCGTTTGATGGGCACAGTGACTGCATTTGATGGGCACAGTGACTGCATTTGATGGCACAGTGACTGCATTTGATGGCACAGTGGTGCAATTGATGGCACAGTGGCTGCTTTAGATGGGCACAGTGGCTGCTTTAGATGTGCACAGTGGCTGCGTTTTATGGGCACAGTGGCTGCGTTTTATGGGCACAGTGGCTGCATTTGATGGCACAGTGGTGGCAATTGATGGGCACAGCGGCTGCGATTGATGGCACAGTGGATGCGATTGATGGTACAGTGAGGCTGCAATTGATGTTTTTTTTTCAGGATTTTTCAGTTTGTTTGCGCCCTTCCCCAAAAATTTTGAGCACCAGTCACCACTGCCGGCCAGTCACAGCGCGCAGCACGGCTCAGTGGCTGCGTTTGATGGGCACAGTGGCTGCATTTGATGGGCACAGTGGCTGCATTTTATGGGGCACAGTGGCTGTATTTGATGGGGCACAGTGGCTGCGTTTGATGGCACAGTGGTGGCAATTGATGGGCACAGTGGCTGCGTTTGATGGGCACAGTGGCTGCGTTTGATGGCACAGTGGTGGCAATTGATGGGCACAGTGGATGCGATTGATGGCACAGTGGCTGCGATTGATGGCACAGTGGCTGTGATTGATGGTACAGTGAGGCTGCAATTGATGGGTTTTTTTTTCAGGTTTTTTCAGTTTTTTGCGCCCTTCCCCAAAAATTTTGAGCACCAGCCGCCACTGCCGGCCAGTCACAGTGCGCAACACAACTCACACATGTGCAGTGCGTGCCCGGCTGTGAAACCACAGTGACAATGCCGGCGCCGCAGAGAGGGGGGAAGACAAGTGGGGTTGTTCCCCCACATTGCTGGACCCTGGGGCCGCTAAGTGTCCGATTATTAAAAGTCAGCAGCTGCACTATTTGTAGCTGCTGACTTTTTTTACCCTTAGGCAAGAAGGAGGAGAGGTTTGGGGGTGGTAAAAACGCCACTCAGCTTGGTGTTTTTACTCCCCCATCTCCAACTGCAAACCTAGCATTAATCTGTCACTCTAGTCTGCTGAAAATTTAGACTGAAACGACAGGCGCTGTGATTGGACGTCAGGCGTCAATCATAGCAGAGGACGGGAAGAGAAGACGGGACAAGACATCGAGGAGCTGTCCCACCGAGACAGGTAAGTGCAGACGGCGGGCCGGCGGGCCGGTGGGCCGGCGGGGGGCACACTGACAGCATTTGATATGACACAGTGGCTGCGTTTGATGGGGCACAGTGGTGGCAATTGATGGGCACAGTGGTGGCAATTGATGGGCACAGTGGCTGTGTTTGATGGCGCAGTGGCTGGGTTTGATGGCACAGTGGGCTGCATTTTATGGGGCACAGTGGCTGCAGTTTGATGGCACAGTGGCGGCAATTGATGGGCACAGTGGCGGCAATTGATGGGCACAGTGGCTGCGTTTGATGGGCACAGTGGCTGTGTTTGATGGGCACAGTGGCTGTGTTTGAGGGCCACAGTGGCGGCAATTGATGGGGCACAGTGGCTGCATTTTATGGGGCACAGTGGGCTGCATTTTATGGGGCACAGTGGCTGCATTTTATGGGGCACAGTGGCTGCGTTTGATGGCACAGTGGCTGCTTTGATGGCACAGTGGTGGGAATTCATGGGCACAGTGGCTGCGTTTGATGGGCACAGTGGCTGCGTGGCAATTGAGGGGCACAGTGGCTGCGATTGATGGCACAGTGGCTGTGATTGATGGTACAGTGAGGCTGCAATTGATGTTTTTTTTTCAGAATTTTTCAGTTTGTTTGCACCCTTCCAAAAATTTGGATCACCAGCTATCACTGCCGGCCAGGCACAGCGTGCAGCACAGCTCGCGCATGCGCAGTGCATGCTCGGCTGTAAAGCCACAGCCGGGCACCCACAGTGACAATTCCGGCGCCGCAGAGAGGAGGGGGAGACAAAGGGGCTTCGTTCTCCTGTATCGCTGGACCCTGGGATCGGTAAGTGTCCGATTATTAAAAGTCAGCAGCTGCAGTATTTTTTAGCTGCTGACTTTAAATTTTTTTTTTTTTAGTCGGAACTCCTCTTTAAGATTTGTTTTACCCTTAGGCGAGAAGGGGAGAGGTTTGGGGTGGTAAAAACGCCACTCAGCTTGGTGTTTTTGCACCCTCATCTCCAACTGCAAGTGCAAACCTAGCATTAATCTGTCACTCTAGTCTGCTGGGTGTACAGATCCAGTACAATATTCTACCAACCAGATGCACAAGCAGTGCGGGCAGGACAGCAGTCTGAAGCACTTGCTATACACAGAAATGTTTTACCAACAGTCATCAACATGGCGTCTCATCTTTCTTGCCCTGGCCACAGTCTACATTGGCTTTGCAGAAATCAGTCCTTGCTCATAATATGAGACAGAGGGAACACACCAAGTGCAAGATACAGAGATGTATACAGTTTATTTTATAATTCTATAATGCTGGTTGGGGGGTCTCAGACTATTTCACTATTTTTTTTCTGTGCAAAGAATACCATATGCTTGCTCTGCTCAATCCACTGTCTCAGCTTCATGCCACTACTCCAGCCTAATGCCGCGTACACACGGTTGGAATTTCCGATGGAAACAGTCCGATGGGAGCTTTTCATCGGATTTTCCGTGTGTATGCCCATCGGTCTTTTTCTGTCGGAATTTCCGACGGACTTTGGATTGAGAACCTGTTCTCAATTTTTCCGACGGAACACCTTTCTATCGGATTTTCCGATCGTGTGTATGCAATTCCGACATGCAAAATTCCGATGCATGCTCGGAAACAATTCGACGCATGCTCAGAAGTATTAAACTTCCCTTTAATAGTGCTGTCGAATGTGTTGTATGCCGCGGTGTTATTGACCGTCGTAATTTGGTGTGACCGTGTGTAGGCAAGACAGTTTGAGCGAAATTCCGTCGGAATTCCGACGGGAAAACCATCAGAGCTTTTTCCGACGAGAATTCCGACCGTGTGTACGCGGCATAACAGCCCAACTACTGCCAAATGGCATGCTGTGCCACAGTAGTCATCCACTATGACAATTCATCGGAAAAACCCAAATATCATAGGAACCACTAGTCCCAGAATAATTGTCTGTAGTCTCTTAGGAGTTTGAACTGTTTTTCACCCTGCAAAAGCGTGCCACTATAACTTTATATTGTATGTTACAAGCTTAGAGACCTCTATTCTGTGCCACTGAATATAAATAGAAGTTTAGTACATGACATATACAGCCAAGCTGGAATCTGCTGTGGTGAATGGTGACATGTAAGATCGGTGATTAACGCTGCTTAGTAACTGGACATCAGCATCCTTTGAAGGTATTCAATACAGCTGCATACATTTTATTTAATTATCACAATAACAGAAGCTTATGAACATATTCATAAGAAGGTAAGTCTGATGAGCAGGGACTAAGGGCATACTGGTTTTAAAATTGCTTTGTGGTAAAAGTAAAATTAGAGGTTAAATACCCATCAAAGACAAGGTCACATAGATCCCTTCTCTTCTGTGATATAGAATACAAAAGATGGTTATCTGGAGATTATGTGTAGCTTCATATCCTGAAAGAGATGAAAGAAGAGCAGAAAGGTGAAAGAAGTCAAATCAAACTGGGGCGAAGGTGATGATTAGGTCAGGTGACACACCGCGAAAGCAAAAAAAAGAAGATCAAAGAATAGAAAGCCAATTAGCTGATCAAAGAATAAAGAATACAATTATGCAATAAAATAGTATAATAGGAGGAAATATAAGAATAATTCCAGGATCCTTGGGGGAATGGCAACAAAGAGATTATGTACATAAAGTAAATCATCCAGGCTGACTCTACTAGCAGTTAAATATATTTATTGTTTAAAATATTCTGTTATAACTGATGAAACATCATCAGGATCGTAGCAGATATCAAGCAGCCTGAGTAAAATTCTAGTTTATATTGATTAAAATATATATGCTTTGGATAGCGTGGGAGTTAGACGCTTCGTCCAGTTTTATTCGTTCCTGTTAAAGGGAAATTAAAAAGGAAATCCCAACAAGCAGGCCAGATTTAATGTAAGACCACCTAGGCAGGGGCATAGGGTGCCTTGGTTGCTAGGGCCAGTGCTTAGCTTGCCACTATTACTTATTTATAGAGCTTATGAAAACTAAGACAATTGCCACTTTCAAAGGCATTTTTAGCAGTGGTAGATAAGGAGCATGCTAGAGTCTGCCTGCAACTGACCAAACAGGAAAATAATAATAATAAAAAAAAGGGGGGGGGGCAAGAAGAAGAACAAGATAAGGATGCTGGTAACCATGGCAGCCAGACACAGGGACACATGTGGGCAATAATACAGTCAAAAACATATGCATGAGGCAAAGCAATATAAGATACAATATGGTTGATTTACTAAGGCAAATCCATTGTGCACTACAAGTGCACTTATGCCGCGTACACACGGCCGGACTTTCTGGCAGAAAAAGTCCAATGGGAGCTTTTCATCGGACATTCCGACCGTGCGTATGCCCCATCAGACTTTTTCTGCCTGCATTTCCGACAGACTTATGCCGCGTACACACGATCGGAATTCTCGTCGGAAAAAACTCTGACGGTTTTTCCGACGGAATTCCGCTCAAGCTGTGTTGCCTACACACGTTCACACCAAATTCCAACGGTCAATAACACAGCAGCATAAAACACGTTCGACAGCACTATAAAAGGGAAGTTTAATGCTTCCGAGCATGCGTCGAATTGTTTCCGAGCATGGGTCGGGATTTTGCGTGTCGGAATTGCATACACACGATCGGAAAATCCGATAGAAAGGTTTTCCGTCGAAAAAATTGAGAACAGGTTCTCAATTCAAAGTCCGTCGGAAATTCCGACAGAAAAAGACCGTTGGGCATACACACGGTCGGAAAATCCGATAAAAAACTCCCATCGGACTGTTTCCATCGGAAATTCCGACCGTGTGTACGCCGCATTAGATGTTCTAAATCTTTCCATCGGAAATGCCGACTGAGCTTAGTCCGTTGGCAAGTCCGACCGTGTGTACGGGGCATTAGAAGTGCAGTTGCTGTAGATCTGAGGGGAAGATCTGAAATGAGGGGAAGCTCTGCTGATTTCTAACACCCAATCATGTGCAAGCAAAAATGCTGTTTTTTTATTGTCCTTGCATGTCCCCCTCAGATCTACAGCGACTGCACTTGCAGTGCACTTGGAGTGCAGAGTGGATTTGCCTTTAGTAAATAACCCCCAATGTTGGCAAAGTTCAGTAACGAAAAGTAAGAAAAAAGAATAAAAAAAGGAATTATAGGAGGAGGAGGGGCATTCCAACATGTCTTGTTTTGTAAAAAAAAAAACATATAAAATCGGCACTATTTCAGTAGCCCGTGCACAAATAAATTGAAAACATGACATATGACTATAAAACATGTAAACAACGAATAAAGAAAAATAAAGGTAAATAACCCACAAAAATCCAGATAGGTGCCACCTTCAGGCACACATGCAAGGTCACCAGCATTCCAAATAAATACAAAACAGCATCACATAAGGCATAGAAAATCATGTTTCAGGGCTTCACACGGTCCCTTTCTCAATGCAACACTAAGTGGAGCGCTGGTGACTGTTCATCTTTGCATTTGGTTTTGGCACAGCCCCATCCATGGCATTCACTTCAAGCACCTATCATCACAACATTGAGAAATGTGAGGACTGCAGCTTCTATTTTGACTTTATAGAACGTCAGATACAGAGTTGGCCATTGGAAGCCAGCTTCTTGCACCTGAGCTGCTTTCTTGCTGGGCTGAGGTCATTGGTGTGCGCAGCCTATTTATTGCGTTAGGGTGTGCACCCCAGAGCACAAACACACAAGCGTGTATATCAGCAGAGCAGCGGACGGTATCAGTAGAGCAGAGATTAGTATCAGTATGGCAGTGGACAGTGTCAATCGTTAATTTTTTTTATTACTTTTTTTAATTTAGTTTTTTTTATTATTTTTTTACAATATTATTTTTTATTATTTTCTTACTATTTTTTAGAGCCCTATTGGGGGCCTTTGGTGAAATATCAAAAGGTCTCAACAAACCCCTGATTTTTCACTTTTGAGACAGAGAAAAGGACTGCGGTCAGAGCTTCCCCAGTCCCTTTCTCTGCAGCCTCATCTGCACTGGACAGTGAAGGAATGGAAAGTGCTCTGTGCTGAGCAACATAGTTTACTAAGAATGAAGACACGAGTGATTGGTACAGATCACTCATTGTGTTAATTCAGAAAAGGAAGGGGCCAGTAAATGTAATATTCACCAGCCCCTTCGCCCTCACTCAATCATGAAACTACCCCCCGCAGCAGCAAGAGGGCGAGGAGGGAAGCTGGCAGCACTGCAGGGGGGAGACAGGGGGCGCCAGGAATCAGGGGGAATCGGTACTGCATGGGGTGATTAGGGTGTGCCCAGGCACACCTGGCACACCCTGTGCCCACGCCTATGGCTGAGGTCATCCAAAGGCCCCTTTCACACTGAAGCGTTTTTCAGGCGCTACAGAACTAAAAATAACGCCTGTATAGCGCCTGAAAAAAGCGGGTCCTTTCACTCCAGTGTGAAAGCCCTCCGACTTTCACACTGGAGCGGTGCGCTAGCAGGACGGTGAAAAAAAGTCCTGCTAGCAGCATCTTTGGATCGGTGAAGGATCGGTGTATTCACCGCTCCTATACCGCTCCTACCCATTGAAATCAATGGGGCAGCGCGGCACTACCGCCGGCAAAGTGCCACTGTAGCGGCGCTTTGTGGGGGGTTTTAACCCTTTTTCGGCCGCTAGCGGGGGTTAAAACCACCCTAGCGGCCGAATACCGCTGATAAAACGATGGTAAGGCCCCTTTCACACTGGGGCAGTGCGGGTGTCGGCAGTAAAGCAGTGCTAAATTTAGCGCTGCTTTACCGTCATTTTAGCAGCGGTATTCGGCCACTAGCAGGGCGGGTAGCAAAGGAAAGATAAGTAATGGTGCTGGATAACCAGGTTTTAAAGGAAACCCGAGCGGTGCGCTAGCAGGATGGTAAAAAAAAGTCCTGCTATCAGCATCTTTGGAGCGGTGAAGGATCGTTGTATTCACCGCTCCTACCCATTGAAATCAATGGGGCAGCGCGGCAATACAGCCGGCAAAGCGGTGCTGCAGCTGCGCTTTGCGGGGGGTTTTAACCTTTTTTTTGGCCGCTAGCGGGGGGGGTTAAAAACCCCCGCTAGCGGCCGAATACCGCTGATAAAATGACGGTAAGGCCCCTTTCACACTGGGGCAGTGCGGGTGTCGGCGGTAAAGCAGTGCTATATTTAGCACTGCTTTACCGTCGTTTTAGCAGCGGTATTCGGCCACTAGCGGGGCGGGTAGCAAAGGAAAGATAAGTAATGGTGCTGGATAACCAGGTTTTAAAGCAAACCCGTAGCTTTGTCCTGTATGGGCAAATCATGGGTTTGCTTAAAAGGCTGTTGGCAGATTCGTCATGGCCATTGCAGACACAATGCCAACACTGACATTAGCAAAACGAGATCAGGTCTTAAATTCTTTATAAAAAATAAATAAAAAATCATCTAAAAAAATATCACTTATTCTTGGAGATGCACTAAAGAAAAAACAGAACAGCTGGAACAGAATGTTTGCATGCAACTGTTTAGAACCATGATCCTCATATTTGCCTCTCTGCTGAAATGTCAACAATCGAGTACTATTGTTGGGTTTCAGGCCACTACATCAGGTCAGGTTAATAAAACAAGAACATTATGTAACCCATGGAGGACTTGTGAAAAATACTCTTTGTAGGAAAGTTTTATGTAATGTTATTCGTTTTGTTAGAGAATAACTATTTTCGGACGGATGCACATTGTTGATTCATGAAGTCCTCTATATCACCCTGAAAACTGTGTACTGTCAGTGCTAATAAGCAGTTTAGAGGACTTGAGTTCTTAACTGTCTGAAAATGGGTATCCTCTTACATGTCTACTTGAAGGGACAATAGTACCACAGCTGTGTTTAGCAAGGGTGCTGACACTGCACCTGCATTGTAATGAACATAACAATATATTTAGGGTGGCGTAAATCCCCATTTTATCCTTCAACGCAGAAATCATATTGAGAAGGGCTGAAAAAGAAATTGCCATCATTTGATTTGTAACAGTACGGTCAAAGAAATAACATAATTACCACATGACTTACTATGGTTAAATTACCCTAAGTTTCCAATGTTACATGCCTTGCATCTCTCAGCATACATAATAATTACACTCCAGAGTTGCCAGGTCATTCAAACTGTAATTATAATGTGATTTGTATTGTTTATTTCATAGCAACATAAAGAACCTTGTACAGTAATTACTTTTTAAGTGCTCGTTCTTGATAATTGTAAGGTTGAATACAGAAATGTGTGGAGGCAGCTAGATTTTTTATTTATTTTTTTAACCAGGGGCTGGTCTCTTTCCCACCTCTTCCTTTTCTTATAACCCAGGGTCCCGGAACAAAGTGCTAGCAGGAAATCAATATACAATCTAAAGTACATTTACTTTTATTCAGATTAAAATTGATATGATTGTGTCATACTTTTGTACAATAGCATGCAGAACTCTCAAAAAAAATAAAACAAACAGTGAACTTTTGAAAGGGACTAACACACTGTGCAGAACATAATGACATTGGCGGTTAAATGAAAAAGATGTATACAGCTGCTAACAATGTAGGACAATAATGTGCCTGATTTTTCTTGTGCGGTATTATTCTGGTGTAGAAAGTACAGAATGTTTTGAAATATAAAGATATTCTTCCTTTCGGCTAAAGCTGGAATTTATGGTTTTAAGTAACGCCCCGTACACACGATCGGATTTTCCGACAACATAACTGTGGAGTTTCTTCCGAAGGATTTTGGCTCAAACTTGTCTTGCATACATACGGTCACACGAATGTTGTCAGAAATTCAGGACGCCAAGAACGAGGTGACGTACAACACAAACGATGGGACCATAAAAAGGAAGATCAATAGCCATTGCGGCCCCTTCTGCTTGATTCCAAGCATGCGTGGACTTTTGTGCGTCGGACTTGTGTACACACGATCGGACTTTCCTTTGTTGTCGGAAAATTTGAGAACCTGCCCTCAAACATTTGTGTGTGGAAATTCCGACAGCAAATGTTCGATGGAGCATACACACAGTCGGACTTTCAGACAACAAGCTCTTATCCAACATTTCCCGTCAGAAATTCCAATCGTGTGTACGCGGCATAGTTTGGAAAAAGAACTTCATAGGCAGTGCCAAAGGTAAGAGTGACCACAGATATCCAAAGGCCATCAAATATGAATGCCTAATTTGACCACCCTAAGGCACCGCAATCACTCAACAAAGGCAAAAATATGACAGCATGGTCATACTTCATGTTGGTTTCTATGAGGGAGATGAGTGGTCCTGAGAGATGGAAGAGTGGACTGAATTGTGATCTCATACCTATGGGCAGTCTAAAACATTTCAGTTTGTCTGGCACAATAATGAGTGTAATAAAAAGTTAAAACAGTTAGTTAACTGAAGTTTAGCTAGCAGAGTGTACTGTTAGGAGAGTTTTTACTTTATAAAGAAATTAGATTTAAAAAAAAAAAAATGTATTGGATGTGTTTTATAGCAGAAAGTAAATAATGTATTTATTTTTTTCTAAATTGTCCTTTTCTTTTTTTTTGTTTATAGCGCAAAAATTGTAAACCGCAGAGGTGATCAAATACCACCAAAAGAAAGCTCTATTTGTGGGAAAAAAAGGACATCAATTTTATTTGGGTACAGCGGCGCACGACCGCGCAATTGTCAGTTAACCGCTTCAGCACCGGGCCATTTTTCACCCTTCCTTATCAGAGCACTTTTTGCGATTCGGCACTGCGTCACTTTAACTAACAATTGCGCGGTCGTGCGACATTACACCCAAACAAAATTGACGTCCTTTTTTTCCCACAAATAGAGCTTTCTTTTGGTGGTATTTGATCACCTCTGCGGTTTTTATTTTTTGCGCTATAAACAAAAGAAGAGCGACAATTTTGAAAAAAAACACAATATTTTTTACTTTTTGCTATAATAAATATCCCATTTTTTTTTAAAAAAAAACTATTTTTTTTCCTCAGTTTAGGCCGATACGTATTCTTCTACATATTTTTGGTAAAAAAATCGCAATAAGCGTATATTGATCGGTTTGCGCAAAAGTTATAGCGTCTACAAAATAGGGGATAGATTTACTGAATTTTTTATTTTTATTTTTTACTAGTAATGGCGGCGATCTGCGATTTTTTTTTCATGACTGCGACATTGCGGCGGACACTTCGGACACATTTTTGGAACCATTCACATTTACACAGCGATCGTTGCTATAAAATTGCATTGATTACTGTGTAAATGTGACTGGCAGGGAAGGGGTTAACACTAGGGGGCGCTGCAGGGGTTAATGTGTTCCCTATAGAAGTGATTCTAACTGTGGGGGGAGGGGACTCACAAGGGGAGGAGACCGATCAGTGATCCTCCGTACTGGGATCACATGATCGGTCTCCTCGCCACTGACAGGACGTGGAGCTGTGTGTTTACACACACAGCTCCACGGTCCCGTTGTTTTAACGGACAATCGCGGGTGCCCGGCGGACATCGCGGCCGCCGGGCACTCGCACCGGGTCCCGAGCGATGCCGTGGGCGCGCGCCCTGCGTCGGCGCGTCATATGACTATACGCCGGTATTGAAGTGGTTAAAGCAACACGGTCGTATTGCAAAAAATGGCCTAGTCACTAAGGGGGTAAAACCTTTTTGGAGTTGAAGTGGTTAATCAATACAGTTGTCGAAAGTTCAGCAAACTTTTGTGTGACCGTGTGTATGCAAGACTAGCATGCAAAAAAAAGCGGACGATCATTCGTCCGATAATCTCATGGTGTGTACCAAGCATAAGTCTATTGTGACAGAACGCACAGCTGCCAGGATTTCACTTCTGGGGTTATTAAGAAATAAAAAAATGCATAAAATGCAACTTGGCACCTATAGCTGAAATATTAACATTTTATGTGGACTGACCTTTAAATGTTAGGGGTTTCTTTTTTATTTCATTTGCTTTTAAAATGTGGAAAGAACAGCAGTGCACAGCACACAAATGTTTTTGGTCATTTGCGGCAGCCATTATCATTAACATTGTCAGTAGTATGTTTGCAAGCCTCACCCTTTCTGTGCGGTATTTAGCACAAATGACTTGACAAACATGAAAATGACTGTAGAACATTTAAACCAAAGGTAAGCTAGTTGTACCTCTGTCTATATTATAATAGGATCAATGGGCAGCTAATTTATGCCATTTCTGACCGCACATGATGCCAGTCTCAGGTGGAGCCAAGTGCATGCTTTTAGGAGCAGCGGAGCAATAAAAAGCTTTTGAATTAAAAAAAGAAAAAAACGGAATGTGAAGACATAATGGACATTTTAGTACAGAAAATCATATGGCATAATGTCATGCTGCTCTTACACCGCAGAAGCGCATCTACTGCCAACTCTTGTTTCAGACGGACTTAAACTTTACTGAGCAAATTCTCTTTGAAATATAAATGGGAGTATGCAGATAGCCACAATAGAATGTCATTCTCCAACTTCCATCTGTGAGTTTCCTCAAGCTTCAGTCTCCAGAAATACAACCTTGTTCACACTAAGAACAGTCAACCTAATTTCTATGTCTCATTGAACAAAGACACTGCAGGTAACTGCTCAGCACAGATGCAGAACACATAACCATTCTTCGGAATAGTTTAGCGAATTTATTCCACCAGTTTTTCAAATCTAAAGAGAGTCAAATGTATAATGCACTGCATAAACCTCAATACACACCGGTAAATTGAAATCATATGGCCCACTGGATATTATCTGCTCTCTCTTAGAAACAGCTCTCACATATGTCATTTATATTTCACATTAGTTTTCAATTACCTCGAATCAATGTTTGCTTGCCTGCGATTTTTCTTGTGAGCATTGAAACACAGAAACACAGCAGTTCTGGAAAATGTGTGCTGCCCATAGTGACCAGAGAAAAAAAAAAAAAACACAACACTGATTAAAGCGGAGTTCCACCCAATTTTGAGAGGTGGTCTTAAACGAAAGACCACCTTTCCACCCCTAGTTTTTGGATATTTAAAAAAAACGTTTTTTCTTTCTCTAGTACCTTTTTAGAAGTACTAATGCTGCATACACATGATCGGAAATTCGGCCAGCAAAAGACCGATGAGAGCTTTTGGTCGCAAAGTGCGACCGTGTGTATGCTCCATCGGACTTTTTCTTCTGTTCTGATCGGAAATTTCTAATCGTCTGTAGCAATTCTGACATGCAAAATTTGAGGCATGCTCGGAAGCATTGAACTTCATTTTCTCGGCTCGTCGTAGTGTTGTACGTCACTGCGTTCTTGGCGGTCGAAAGTTCAGCAAACTTTTGTGTGACCGTGTGTATGCAAGCCAAGCTTGAGCAGAATTCCATTGGAAAAACCATCCAATATTTTTCCGGCGGAAAATCCGCTCGTGTGTACGCGGCATAAGAGTACTTCCGATCCAGTTGGGCCACGGCCCCCCTTCGAAAGATCCCCCAAAATACAGTACAGAGCAAACCCTGTGTGCTTTTGACAGGAATGAAATGTAATTTGACGGCAAGTTTGTGACATCATCAGCCTTCAACTTTAAGTAAATGTGTTGCATGTACAAAGCAAAGGCTTACTTTAGGACAACCTTGTTTTATCCTTTAGTACAACAGCAACTGTTTATTTAATAACAATATTAATAGTATACATCTTCAGTAATATATGGCAGGCAGACATGTCCTTCACAACACGTCCGAGCTTCTTTTTTCCTAATGCCAGCGCAATAATTACCATTAGGACTCTAATGCTAGCTGTGTTCTCCTCCATCGCCCTTATATACCAGCAAAGAAAATTACTTACAAATTACAGCTTTCAGTAAGTTTGAGTGGCAATTACCCAATTGAAGAGTAGTGGGCTGTTAAAATTAAAGTAGATATGGGCACTAGAACTGTTTGTTATTTATTTGCAATAAAATATTTTATGCAAATAGATTTAACCCTGAATTATATGAAAGACAGAATAATAGGAAAGTACATATGGTGGCAGCCAAAGAAAAGATCACATATATGGTAATAATACTGAGTTTTAGTTCCAACATAAAGTAAAAGTAGTTTAACTAAAACAATTTTAGCATGGATCTAACTACTCAAAAGATTGCATTAAAAATTGTATAAGAGAGGATAAAACAAACTTAACCAGGTTAATATAAGTTGACCTCAGATAACAAAAAAAGGTCTTAATTATTATCAAGGGTATAGTTTTTAAATATTTAAAATTTTAAAATAATAATAATAATTATTTATTATAGAATCTAAAATCTTATACTACATATTGGAACTATGTACAATTGGTATAATGATAATCAAGGAAATAAAAAGTTCTGCTGCCAGAACTACATACAGAGTAAATTGAAAGAGACGAGAGAGAATAGGGGGAAAAAATAGAAGAGAGAAAGAAGATAAAAGAAAAAATAGGATTTTTGACTTACCGTAAAATCCGTTTCTCTGAGTTAATTGACAGACAGGGCCTTTTTTTTCAGAACCAAGGGGTTATATTGCCCCCTACAGAAGTAGGACACTAGGCAGACAAAAGACTTGGCTACGCCCATGGGCAGTCCTAGGTGATATACACCCCCCTCTCTGCTACAGGCCTTCAGTTATGTAACAAGCAGTATCAGAAGTATCCATAGAGGGGAGGGTGCTGTGTCTGTCAATGAACTCAGAGAAATTGATTTCATGGAGCGTGGCCACAGCCCCCGGGGGGTGGGCCCCGTCCACGGCAGCCAAATCAGTTTCAGGATTTGACGAGACAGATGAAGCGGGGGAAGGCAGTGGACGATTCCTGCTAGTCCGCCGCCCAAGAGCCACCTCCACTCGGTACACAAAGGACTCCAGGGCCACAGTCAGTGCGTCAAGGGATGACTGGGACCCAGAGGAACCTGCAGCCTCTGACAGGGGGTCAGGCAGGGAAACATGCTCCTGAGACTCCATAAGAGAGAAAAAGGAGAGCCCCACACCAAGCGTGACCACGACAATGGGACACCCCCCACACCGGTAGTGGTACCGGACCACCAAGACACCCCACAGCCTGCAGCAGAGAGTGGAGGGAGCCCCCAGACTCACCACCCCACTAGCGTAGCGCTTGCTGCCTCAAATGTCGACCTGCACACACGTGGAGTCCAAGGGAGAATAAAGCACAGGAGTCAGTGCCGGGTTAAAAAGAGGGGCTTCCGTCTGCAAAAAACAGCGTCCTGGGCTACACAGTAATGGCCGCCATTGTCTGAGCCAAAAACCCACCATATCATGGCCGCCGAGCTACACAAACATGGCCGCCAGCCATAGGAAGTCATCAGGCACTAGAGAGAAGGACGCCGGCTATGGCAAAATGGCCGTCAGCCATAGAACGTTCTCAGACACTAGGGATGAGGATGCCGGCTACGGCAAAATGGCCACCGGCCATGCCACACGAGTCTACCACTGATGCAGGAGAACCCTGTAGCCTCCTAGGATGAGAGCAAGAGAGAGAGAGAGAGAGAAAGAGGATCCGGGCACCGGACCCAGTGCCTCCCCCCGGTAAGCACAGCACCTAGGCGGAGCACACCCCCAGCCTAGTATTCCCAAGGGACCACCAGGGATAGGAAAAGAGGGTGCAGGGATAGAGGGGACCCGCAGAACTGACTAACCCGGGGAGGGGCCCACGTCCACCACAAAAAAAAGGGGGAAAGGGGGACCTTTACTCACCATACCAGGACCAAGCGGGCATCACTCCAGACAGAACCTCCTCGCCACCGAAGTGGGGGGCTGTTGGCCATGAGGGATGCTGCAACTCGAGCCGAGACCCGGTCCTATGCGACCTTGCGAGATGTTTAACATAGCTGCGGTCTGCACAAGCTCGCTGGCCAGACTTGGGTGACCACTGGATCGAATATCCAGCCGGTCGCCCAGCCCGGCAGTTGATTGTAGATCTCACTGGAAAAATCCAGGAGAAGAAAATAAATAACTAAAAATTGCCAGGACAAGAAATCCCAACAGGGAACTAGGTCCTTAATCCTGACTAGACAGAAAAAAACTGAAGGCCTGTAGCAGAGTGGGGGGGTGTATATCACCTAGGACTGCCCATGGGCGTAGCCAAATCTTTTGTCTGCCTAGTGTCCTACTCCTGTAGGGGGCGATATAACCCTAGGGATCTGAATAAAGAAGGCTGTTTCTGTCAATGAACGAAAGAGAAAGTAATCTTAGGTAGGAGAAAAAATAGATAGGGGAAAAAAGAAATGAGAGGTAGTAGGGGTCCCGAGGGTAGTACATGGAATATATATATCATAAATGCAAAAATGGAAGTATAATTTAAGATTACCATAGTCTTAGTAAGAAAGCATCAAAATTGGAAGGCAAAAAGTGAGTCACCCAGGGATTCCATATATTCTTAAAGTTGGATATTTTATCTTGAGTTATAGCCTCTGTTTTGGCATGGATCATTGCTTGATTGACTCAATTTTAATTTCAGCAATTAAGGACGGGGAATTCCAAGCTTTGGCAATTGTTTGTTTCGTGGCCAGACTGTATGTTTCATGTCAATTTCTGTTCTTGTCAGTTTTGAAAAAAAAATCAACTTTTTCCACTTGTGTGTTTAATTCATGTAAACAGTTAGAAATAAAATATTTGTTCCAATTTGTTACAGCAACAACCGTGAAAGAAAAAAATCTTTCAAATAAAATTTTCTTGTCTTGCAGGCAAACGCCTACATTCAGATGTCAATTATGCCCCCTACCCAAAATCCTTTTGTTGTTACTTTGTTGCAACCATAATCCTTTTTTCTTGGACAGCTCCCAACATCTTGAAATCTATTATGATTATGAAACAAGATGTAGGCTTATCCTCTTGGATACTTGTAGTAAGAACACTCTGGGGTTGGTTTGCTAAGGCAAATAGACGATTCAATTTGCAAGGGAAGTTTCAATTTGCAAGGGATTTTTCCTCAGAGCTTATTGATTGTGGGGACGTTTTACTTTACAAAGAATACCCAATCTTAGCCAAGGAAAATAAAAAAAAAACTGCCTTTTTTCTTTCACATGATCAGATGGTGGAAGTCAGCAGAGCTTCACTTCATTCACTAAGCTCTGGGGCAAAGTGTAACTTCTCTTGCAAACATAGATGTGTGCAGCCTATTGCATTAGGGTATGCACCTTAAACACGTGTGTGTCTGCAAATATATGACCCTGGCACATTGATCTCCCTGCCGTCACAGTGAAAGAGAAGTATGTAAACACTTCTCTTATGGCAGAGCCGGTAAGAGGGAAATCTTTCCCATCTTCCTGCCGACACACACAATAATGCTAATGCGCATGGGGTGAGTAGAGTGTGACCCGGCTCACCCGGCACACGCTGTGTGCATGCCTATGCTTGCAAAGTTAACAGCCTATTTACTTTTACTAAATTAACCCTTTTGTTCTACTTCTGCAAGGGTTACATTTTTGCCAGCCTTATTGAGCTAAATTAGTTGAACACTTGTATTGTGCAACTAAGTTATAGAGAAGTTATATCTATATAACCAATAGCATACTTTTAGAATAGTTTTACTGAACCTTACGTGTCCTGCCACATACAAGGAATGATTAATGCTTGTGTATCTTTATCTCTGAGGCTTGTTTTTGAAAAGATTCCAGGGGGCATCATATATGTAATCCATTATAATAATTGCAATAATTTTTTAATGAGGATGCAAAACTAATTAGGGTTCTGTGAACATTTTGACTGAATAGCCTTGGGAATTCCCCTTGAAAAAACATACGGAAACTGTTTAGGGCACTCTATAGTAACTCTGAGCACTGAAAGCTTTACTCCTAAGGAAGCATTATGAAGTATCTACTTATCTTATAGCCTGACTCATTCCCAACAGATCATAGACACTCCTTGGGGTAAACCAAGTTGTATCATCATGTTGTTGCTATGGAGAACCCTTGTATGCATCTGAATTATGATGGGCATTATCTTTGATTAAGCAGAATCTGAGTATTTTGTGTGTTTGCCTTCTGATACTCATGGTTCATCTTAAATAGTCTCTACCTATTATAACACCTTCCACTAAGACAATATAAATATCCATTCGTACAATTTTCTGATCTAATGCTCTACATGCAGGTACACACTGAGACTTTTATGCTGCGTACACATGCTCTGACTTTCCCAGTCCAGTCCAGCAGACAAACCGCCGGACTTTCCAGCGGAGTTCCGCCGGACTTTACGATCGTGTGGACTTGCCCACACACGCCCGGACTTTTCCGGCGGACAATCCGACGGCTTTTTTGAAAAAGTCCGTGGGACTTTTGAAATGAACGGACTTGCCGACACACGATCGGAAAGTCCGTTCATTTAGAACGTGACTCCAGGTAGATGGGACTAGCGAAGGCAGTGAATGCCGCCGCGCTAGCCCCGTCACCTGGTATGGATTTAAAGGGGAATCCCTACGTCGAAAAAAACGCATGGGGGTCCCCCCCAAATCCATCTCAGGTCCCTTATCCGAGCACGCAGCCCGGCCGGTCAGGAAAGGGGGTGGGGACGAGCGAGCGCCCCCCCTCCTGAGCCATACCAGGCCGCGTGCTCTCAACATGGGGGGTGCCCTGGGCCCCCCCCCCCAAAGCCCCTTGTCCCCATGTTGATGAGGACAAGGGCCTCGTGTACCCCTACCCATTCACCTAAGGAAAAAAGTGTAAATAAAAAAAAACACACAATTTTTTTTAAATATTTTATTGCACAGCTCCGGGGGTCTTCTTCCGTCTTGGGGGGTCTTCTCGCCGGACTCCTCCGCTATCTTCTGCTCTTTTACCTAGCTCTTCACGAGCGGAGGAGCCCAGCTTTCTCCTTCGTCGCCGCCATCTGGGGGTCTCGTTTCGCCTTCGGGGGTCTTGTCCCGCTCTTTTGTTCTTCTTGCGGCTGTCGCTGCCGCCGCCACATTCTGCGCCTTCTGCGTCGTCGTCTTCTTCTTCTTCCGATGTCGACTGGTCACTCTCTCTGGCCGGAATGGCAGAGACACGCGGTGTTGTGACTTATATAGGGACAAGGGGCGGTGCCACTGGCTCATGTCACATGGTGACCCCGCCCCCATATGATGTCACAGTTCCGGAGTCACGGCCGGAGTCACGGCCAGAGAAAGCGACGAGTCAACATCGGATGAAGAAGAAGAAGAAGACGACTCAGAAGGCACAGGCGGCGACAGCGGCAAGAAGAGCGGGACAAGACCCCCGAAGGCGGAACGAGACCCCCAGACGACGACGACGGCGGCGACGAAGGAGAAATCCGGGCTCCTCCGCTAGGTAAAAGAGCTAGGTAAAAGAGCAGAAGATAGCGGAGGAGTCCGGCAAGAAGACCCCCCAAAAAGGAAGAAGACCCCCGGAGCTGTGCAATAAAATATTTTAAAAAATTGTGTGTTTTTTTTATTTACACTTTTTTCCTTAGGTGAATGGGTAGGGGTACATCGTACCCCATACTCATTCACATAGGGTGGGGGGCCGGTATCTGGGGGCCCCTTATTAAAGAGGGCTCCCGGATTCCGATAAGCCCCCCGCCTGCAGACCCCGACAACCAACGGCCAGGGTTACATAGTTACATAGTTAGCTAGGCCAAAAAAAGCCGAAAAAAGACACAAGTCCATCCAGTTCAACCATAAAAAAGAGAAATAATAAATAAAAATAAAATATATCGTACAATCCAATAAACCCCATTTTATACCCACAGTTGATCCAGAGGAAGGCAAAAAAAAAAAACCAAAAGAGCATGCTCCAATCTGCTACAGCAGGGGAAAAAAATCACTTCCTGATCCCCCTAGAGGATTTTCCCTGGATCAACTTTACCTATAAATGTCAGTACCCAGTTATATTATGTACATTTAGGAAAGTATCCAGGCCTTTCTTAAAGCAATCTACTGAGTTAGCCAGAACCACCTCTGGAGGGAGTCTATTCCATATTTTCACAGCTCTTACTTATCGGGAAGAGGCCCTTGTCCTCATCAACATGGGGACAAGGTGCTTTGGGGTGGGGTACGGTTTAGGAGGGGGGGGCGCTCGCTCGTCCCCACCCCCTTTCCTGACCGGCCGGGCTGCGTGCTCGGATAAGGGTCTGAGATGGATTTGGGGGGAACCCTACGCCGTTTTTTCGGCGTAGGGATTCCCCTTTAAATCCATACCAGGTGATGGGGCTAGCGTGGCAGCATTCACTGCCTTCGCTAGTCCCGTCTACCTAGAGCAGTGTTTCTCAACTCCAGTCCTCAAGGCGCCCCAACAGGTCATGTTTTCAGGATTTCCCTCAGATGAAACGACTGTGGTAATTACTAAGGCAGTGAAACTGATCAAATCACCTGTGCAAAACAATGGAAAGCCTGAAAACAAGACCTGTTGGGGCGCCTCGAGGACTGGAGTTGAGAAACACTGACCTAGAGTCACGTTCTAAATTAACGGACTTTCCTCCGTGTGCGAGGCAAGTCCGTTCATTTCAAAAGTCCCGCGGACTAGCACACAGACGGCCGGATTTTCCGCCGGACTGCTGAGTCCAGCGGACAATTTTAAGTCTGAACTTAAAACTTAGTCCACCGGATTTTTGGGAGGAAAAAGTCTGCCGGCGCCCACACATGGGCATAATGTCCGGCGGACATTCCCACGGGAAAGTCCGCTCGTGTGGCCTTACTGTTACCTGGCTATAACAAAGATAGACCAGTACATGTAGGGAAATGGGATGTCTATGGATTGTTTACCTCCAGAAAGTCAGATCCCTCTATGTTGGTCAGTATTAGGTCATGTTGCCTTATAAGTTTATGTGAAATCTCCATTAAGATCTGGAAAATATTGCAATTATGAATATAGTTCAACTAGCTTTGTATCTATGTAACAGAGCCACCAAGAACGTTAGGCTAAGCAGACAAGACGTGGCCGAGGCTTGTATATAAAAACAATGGAGAGCCAATTCCATTGTTTTACACCTACCCACTTCAAAGCACCCCATGCTGGGGTATGCAATGAAGTAGCCCAACCCATACTCATTACTGAGGTTCCTGGGCTAATTAATTTACATCGTTTGCCGAGAAATAGCCACAAGGAGTTGCATGAAAGGGGGCCGACTTATGTAGTAAGCCCTCCAATCATGATCCAAGCTAGGCCAGCCTATGGGGCATCAGCATTAAGGCATATACTCAGAGCAAAGGGGAGGCAACTTCTCTTTCTGGGAAACCAGCCATCAGAATGGAACCTTGGTAAGAAGGGAGATACAGGGAAAGGTATGCCCTGTTACTTGTGACTAAATATGCTTGTAGATCACTGTCTTAAGGAATATACTCTGTATTCCTTCATGTAAATATTTTATTTCAACATAGTATTTTATTCCTTGATGTAAGGCCATAGCTAGAGATTTGTGTATTAGCTAGACTTTTAACTACTTTTAATAAATGTTATTATATTTAAAGCTTTTCCTCCTGGTCAATTGAACTCTCATTTAACCCATATCATATCTTGTGATTAATAAATCAGAAATATAGATTTTAGAGGTTAACATTCAACAGTGTAAAAACAGTCTATGGCTTAGCACTGGAGTTGGGGTTTAAACCCAATTTAGAGGGAGCTCAGGACCCTGTAAATAGTATAGGCCTAAGATCCAGGGTTCTAAACAGATACAAAGGTAGTTACAAGCATTACAGGGTACCTATACTTCACCACAAATGTTTGGCAATTATTTTTACTTGATGTAACAGTTTCTCTTTAAGCCAAGCAAAGAAAAATGACGGGCAGTGATTATACTTTACCCTACAAATGATCTAAACGGTTTTATTCTGTAGTCTTGTGTAATATTCATGCTTAACAAAGTTGGCACGTAATGTTTTGGCAAATGCTTTCAATATCAAACCTCTCCCTTGTAAAATCAATCCTCTGTCTATCTTACAATTTATGCGCCTACTGGTTATTTCTTTTTTTTTTCTGTAGACTTGCTCTTTACATATTATTTAAACATATTACCTATGGGATTAGCAAGAAGCAGAATAAACTCTATGAATACAAGGCTCTGGGAATGCACTAGTGCATTTACATTTATGTTATCATCATGAAAAAATGTTTATAACCTTTAATCTGTATGACATACAAAGATTATATGCCAACATAAAAAGGGATGAAGAAAAGCAAATAAAAAAAAATCTTTACTATTAAATGTACTATTTTTTTTATGACAGAAAGACATTAAAAGTATTATTACTTACCGTATATCTGTCATTCAGTATCTGAGGTTATCGGTGAGCAAACCCATTATAATTAGCCATGTATCTGATTCACACAAACCCAAAACAAACCTCACTGGCAAATATTTGTCCCGTGAATGTGGAAATTGTGAAAACAAGGATTTCTTGTGTTTCATTACCTTTTTTTTGTATGAGAAAAGACTGGTGTAGGTCAGATATTCCATGAGGCCATTTTTAAGCATGGAGCAGTTGAAATAGCCATGCCCATCCACTCTAGCTACTTGAAGAAGTACATAGTGTGTTGTAGTGGCAGGAAGCAGAAAATGTGGTCAGGACCCCAGTGCACAAAAAAAGCAGTGACAATTTTATAGCGGATTTCACAAAGTGGATCGTAGCGTAGTGGAGAGGGCAGCAAGCTAAGACAATACACATAGAAAAGATCTCACATTTTTCAGCAGAATTCTGAAATTGTGTCATACCAAGAGAGAGCAGGAACTCATAATTCTATATAAGAGAATGTCACAAAGTGAATCATACCAACATCAGGACTTCTGTGCCCAAATAACTGAACTTATACCTTTTTAAAAAGGTTCACAAAGTGCATCTTTTTAAGGGCAAAATGTAAGGCAAATCAAAAGTCTGGAGCAGAAAGAAACTAAGAAGAAGGCCTCATTAATTGTTTTCTAATTTTAAAAATATTTTTAACTTTTAACTTTAGTTTATTAAAATATATATATTTTTTAAAAAATAAAATATTTTTTTCTCTTTTCAGAACATGCAACTTGCTCGCAGAGGAGCAGGAGCCAGAGAAGGAGGAGCCAGAGAAAGAGCTGATGGAGGAGTCCTCCGTCGTACTGTCCACTGCCTCGCCATTGAGCACACCACACATCTCACCACAAGCAACACCTGAAGACACAGATGTGTCACTATCAGCGGGATCTACAGTGCATCCGGAAAGTAGTCACAGCACTTCACTTTTTCCACATTTTTTTATGTTACAGCCTTATTCCAAAATGTATTAAATTCATTATTTTCCTAAAAATTCTACAAACAATACCCCATAATGACAACACGAAAGAAGCTTGTTTGAAATCTTTGCAAATTTATTAAAAATAAAAAAACAAAGAAATCACAAATACATAAGTATTCACATCCTTTGCCACGATACTCAAAATTGAGCTCAGGTGCATCTCTGCAGCACTCCACCAATCAGGCCTGTATGGTAGCATGGCCAGGCAGAGGTACATTACAACCCCCCTGGAGTTTGCCAAAAGGCACCTGAAGGACTCTGACCATGAGAAACAAAAGTCTCTGGTCTGATGAAACAAAGATTGAACTCTATGGCCTGTATGGCAAGCAACATGTCTGGAGGAAACCAGGCACCGCTCATCACCTGGCCAATACCATCCCAAAAGTGAAGCATGGTGGTGGCAGCATCATGCTGCAGGGATGTTTTTCAGCAGCAGGAACTGGGAGACTAGTCAGGATCAAGGGAAAGATGAAAGCAGCAATATACAGAGACATCATTGATGAAAACCTGCTCCAGAGTGCTCTGGACCTCAGACTGGGGCAAAGGTTCATCTTCCAACAGGACAACGAGCATAAGCACACGGCCAAGATAACAAAGGACTAACTATGGGACAACTCTGTGAATGTCCTTGAGTGGCCCATCTAAAGCCCAGACTTGAACCCGATTGAACATCTATGGGGAGATCCGAAAATGGCTGTGCACCGACTCTCCGCATCCAACCAACCAACGGAGCTTCAGAGGTCCTACACAGAATAATGGGAGAAACTGCCCAAAAGACTTGAGGCTGCAATTGGTGCCAAAGGTGCTTCAACAAAATATTGAGCAAAGGCTTTTAATACTTATGTACATGTGATTTCAAACAAACTTCTTTCACGTTGTCATTATGGGGTATTGTTTGTAGAATTTTGAGAAAAATAATGAATTTAATCCATTTTGGAATGAGGCTGTAACATAACAAAATGTGGAAAAAGGGAAGCACTGTGAATACTTTCCAGATGCACTCTATCTATCTATCTATCTATCTACTTTGTGGGAACAGTTTGGGGATGACCCCTTCCTGTTCCAACATGATTGCGCACCAGTGCACAAAGCAAGGTCCATAAAGACATGGATGAGCGAGTTTGGAGTGGAGTAACTTGACTGGCCTGAACAGAGTCCTCAACCCAATAGAACACCTTCGGGATGAATTTAAGTGGAGACTGTGAGCCAGACCTTCTTGTCAGTGCCTGACCTCAAAAATGCGCTTTTGGAAGAATGGTCAAAAATTCCCATAGACCCACTCCTAAACCTTGTGGACAGCATTCCCAAAAGAGTTGAAGCTGTTATATGTACGTGGAGAATGGCTACTTTTCTGCACACAGTTGAATAAAAAAAATGAGACACAAGAGAACAAAATGACTAAAGATTGTCAAACATTGAAAAATTGTATTCAAAGAAAAAAGATTGTTTCATTATTTTGAGGACAGTAAGCTGAGAGAGTGCAAAGCCAACAGATGACATTTTACATTTTGATCCTGCCAGGACAATTCACCCTCAGATGAAACAAAGAAATCTGTGAGTTGATTGTGAATGGTGATGACCAGTGCATTGGAATGTAAGTCCAAATACTAGACATGCTGAGCAGGAGTTGGTGTTCACAGGTGCCTCTGTTCTTATCATAAAGGTAGTTATGGAGGACACAGTAGGCCAGTACAACTTGTGCGCACTCAACAACCTGACAGGCATGACTCAGACAATAATTAAATATCTATCTTCTGCTTGTGGCTCAGTCCATACCCAATATATGGCCACATTAGATTCTCAGCTAGTCCAAAAGCCTCAACCGACATGATGACCATAAGCTGAGTCTCAGCTCTAATATGCATGGGAGAGGCCTGTTTGGGGAAATCTGGAGGTGTCCTTCATATAAGTGATGACCCAGTGAAGACTCTCGGAAGATCCAGGTATCAACTTGGCTGCCATAGGCTCCGATATCCACACATATGAAGTGGAGGTTTGCATCAGCCAATGCCAAGAGGCTGATGGAAAAATACTTTTCGTAGTAAGAGATCCTGACTGGGCACGCTTTTTTTTTATTCTGACATGTTTGCCATCATTGAGGGGGCTTTTTTCTAATGTCCAGTGTGCATACAAAGAGACAGCAATATGGTCAGGCAAATATAGGTAAGACCATTGTTGTAAAATGTAATGCATTTTCTAATCAAATTAGAAACTACCTGTAAGAAAGCTAAGTTACAAATCCCACCATGTCTAAGGCCCCTTTCACACATGCGGACCGTATGTCCGTATTTCATCCATCTGTTTTCGGATGAAATACGGACATACATGCATGCCCTTTAGGATAGCGGGTGTCAGCGGATGAGCATCCATTAATCCATTAATACCATATTTTATATTTTTTAACCACTTGACCACTGGGCACTTAAACACCCTTAATAACCAGACCAATTTTCAGCTTTCGGTGCTCTCACATTTTGAATGACAATTACTCAGTCATACAACACTGTACCCATATGAAATGTTTGTCCTTTTTTTCACACAAATAGAGCTTTCTTTTGGTGGTATTTAATCACCGTTGGGTTTTTTATTTTTTGCGCTATAAAAGAAAAAAGACTGAAAATTCGGTAAAAAAAATGAATTTTTCTTCGTTTCTGTTAAAAAATTTAGCAAATTTGTAATTTTTCTTGATAAATTTTGGCCAAAATTTATACTGCTACATATTCTTGGTAAAAATAAGTACAAATTGGGGTATATTATTTGGTCTTTGTGAAAGTTATAGAGTCCACAATCTATGTTGCCAATATCTGAAAATTGATCACAACTGAAGTACTGACGGCCTATCTCATTTCTTGAGACCCTAACAAGCCAGAAAAGTACAAATACCCCCCAAATTACCCTTTTTGGAAAGAAGACATTCCAAGGTATTTAGAAAGAGGCATGGTGAGTTTTTTGAAGTTGTAATTTTTCCCACAATTCTTTGCAAAATCAAGATTTTTTTTTCTTTTTTTCACAAAATTGTCATATTAGCAGGTTATTTCTCACACACAGCATATGCATAGCACAAATTACACCCCAAAACACATTCTGCTATTACTCCTGAGTACGGCAATACCACATGTGTGAGACTTTTACACAGCGTGGCCACATACAGAGGCCCAACATGCAGGGAACATTATATATGTTTTTTTAGCAAAGACCCTAGAGAATACAATGGCGGTCGTTGCAACTTTTTATCTAGCACGGTACTTGCGCAGCAATTTTTCAAATGCGTTTTTTTTGGGAAAAAAAAGTTTTGTGCTTTACAAAAAACAAAACTGTAAATTTAGCCCAATGTTTTTGCATAATGTGAAAGATGAAGTTACGCCGAGTAAATAGATACCTAGCATGTCACCCTTCAAAATTGCAGACGCTCGTGGAATGGCGCCAAACGTCGCTACTTAAAAATTACCATAGGCGGCGCTTTAAATTTTTTTACTGGTTACATGTTTTGAGTTACAGAGGAGGTCTAGGGCCAAAATTATTGTTCTCACTCCAACGTTCGCAGCGATACCTCACATGTGTGGTTTGAACACCGTTTTCATATGTGGGCGGGACTTACGTATGCGTTCGTTTTGCATGCAAGCAGACGGGGACAGGGGCGCTTTAAATTTTTTTTTTTTTTTTTTTTATTGTTCATTTTACTTTATTTATTTTAGTTTGACACTTTTTTCCCCCCCAAAAAAATTTTTGATCACTTTTATTCCCATTACAAGGAATGTAAACATCCCTTGTAATAGGAATATGGCATTACAGGTCCTCTTTACAGTGAGATATGGGGTCAATAAGACCCCACATCTCACCTCTAGGCTGGAAAGCCTGAAATAAAAAAAAAAACGATCCTGGCCTCGATCGTAGCGAGCATCGCATGGTATCGCAGAATATCGCAGGGTATTGCAGGGTATAGCATGGTATCGCAGGGTATGGCAGGGTATGGCAGAGTATCGCAGGGTATGGCAGAGTATCGCAGGGTATGGCAGAGTATCGCAGGGTATCGCTGGGTATGGCAGAGTATCGCAGGGTATGGCAGATTATCGCTGGGTATGGCAGAGTATCGTTGGGTATGGCAGAGTATCGCTGGGTCTTGCAGAGTATCGCAGAGTATTGCTGGGTATGGCAGAGTATTGCTGGGTATGGCAGAGTATTGCTGGGTATCGCAGGGTATGGCAGAGTATCGCCGGGTATGGCAGAGTATTGCAGGGTATTGCATGGTATTGCAGGGTATTGCATGGTTTCGCATGGTATGGCAGAGTATCGCAGGGTATGGCAGAGTATCGCAGAGTATGGCAGAGTATGGCAGGGTATGGCAGAGTATGGCAGGGTATGGCAGAGTATCGCAGGGTATCACAGGGTATGGCAGAGTATCGCAGGGTATGGCAGAGTATCGCAGGGTATGGCAGAGTATCGTTGGGTATGGCAGAATATTGCAGGGTATGGCAGAGTATCGCAGAGTATGGCAGAGTATCGCAGAGTATGGCAGGGTATCGCAGAGTATCGCAGGGTATGGCAGAGTATGGCAGGGTATGGCAGAGTATGGCAGAGTACGGCAGGGTATGGCAGAGTATGGCAGGGTATGGCAGAGTATCGCAGGGTATGGCAGAGTATCGCAGGGTATGGCAGAGTATCCATCCATCCATGCTCAGCCATCCCTCCATACCCTGCAATACCCAGCAATACACTGCAGGCTATTGCTGTGTATTGCAGGGTATGGAGGGATGGCTGAGCATGGATGGATGGATCGGTGGTGGCAGAGCAGGCTGTGGGCACTACAGATCCCGCCCACAGCACTGCTGCCACCGATCCCTCCCCCTCTCCTTTAACACTGTACCGATCTGTACAGAGAGAGGAGGGGAGAACAACCGGCATCATCAAATGACGCCGGTTTGCTTACATGTGATCGCTCCGTCATTTGAAGGAGCGATCACGTGGTAAACGGCCGCGATGAGCGGACGTTTACCGTGATCCGTGATCTGCCGGGTCCTCCGGACCCGGCGATCATGGATGTTCTCGAGTGCGCGCCCCAGGGGGCGCGCAAGAGAGGCATTCTGTGAGGACGTCATATGACGCCCTCCCAGAGTTAAGCAACCGGCCTGTAGCCGTCTTTCGGCTATGGGCCGGTTGTGAAGTGGTTAAAGCAAAAAAGTACCAGAATTGTACTTGCTGACAAGAAGCATGCTGATAGTTAGAGAAAGCAAAGCGACAGAGAGGTAAGCTTTTATTTTAATGTTTAGTCAACAGCTGGGGCAAGTTCAGGACCTAGCCTCAGAATAAGTAGATTGAGGCTGGGTTCACACCATCGCCACATGTGGCTCCCAGTAGGGGTCCGGTGCGTCTTGGTTCACCGCTTTATGTCCAATTTCAGCCCGAATTTTTGTCTGAATTCGGACCTGAAATGGACCAAAAGATGCCCAGGTATTCTGTGCAAAATCGCACTGGAGCCGCAGCAGAGAAATGCGAACTGGCTCCATAGAGATCCGGTCAAAATCTCCTGCTATTGCAAATTGGATGCGGAGTGCCTGCATTAAATTTGCAAAGGTGTCAACCCAGCCTTAATGCTGTCCATTAGACTTAGAACATCTAGTGGCAAAAATAATTCAGGGGGGAAATCTGGACTGAAGGTCAATATTTACAGCAAAAGCTGTTTTTTTATTTTATCTGTTATTAGGATATTCATTCTTAACTTGCGATTTTTGGCTGTATTTCTGCTTTAGGCCGGATTTACACATGTGCACCTGCAGGTTCGTGCCTGGGGTCCAGTGCGTTCCTGTACACCAGTTCAGGTGCGATTCAGGTCTGAATTTTAGCCTGAATTCCCACCTGAACTGGACCCAAAAGGCACACCGAACCCGTTTTTCATTCTGGACCGCGGTCGCACCGGGCAAGTGTGAACCAGCTCTATTGAGATTATGATTTGCCTATCATACGAATTGGATGTGGAGAAACCCACTTCCAATTTGCATATGGGTGGTTCAGTAAAGCAGCTCCAGCTGAGCACCAACACAGATCAAACAGGGAGCTAGAGCATAAGATCCCCCAGGGCGCGGAGTCTAAGAGCCAGTGGGTTTTCACCAGAACCACTGATGGTTAGGATGGACTTTGCTGCAGCTGACTCCAGGTCGCAGCCCCCCAGGGTCTCCCAGCTCACGCTCACGGCTTGCTGTGGTGGATGGAGAGGAAGTAGCAATCCAGGGCAACAAGCAATAGTCAGGAGGACAAGCCAAGGGTCGGGGCAACAACAAGCAGACAGGGATGGTCAGGAGAACATGCCAAAGATCAGGGCAATAAGCAGACAGGGATAGTCAGGATAACAAGCCAGTACACGGAATCAACCAATGAGCACAGGAGCTGTCGAGCTGTCGGATCCATCCATCCATCTTGGAGGTCGGGAGACACACAGAGGATGTGGCCAGGCATCCGGCATTTACTTACCTCTTGCGTTTGATGATCTCTTATAATCTAGAGATCATCGGGACTTGGTAAGAGGCCAATTTCATTTTCATTTGGATTGTTACACTTTATTATCACTGGGAACGGTGGATAGCACATCCAGTTGGTGGAATACCAATGGAAAAATTTTGATACACATGGACACTTGTTTATTGAACTCTTTATTTATCACTAGTTGATACATGTGTTTGTTATCATTTTTTGATAAGCGTTTTCTTTGTTTTATGAGACAACCTTTTATATTTTCAATTTTTTTCCATTATCTCCTTTTATCCAAGGAGTGGTAAAAGTGCAGCAGTCTACACTTATAATTAGCGCAAGATTTTCACACATTTCCTAACACACTATTGCTCGGACAAGGCTGGCTTGCAGTGCATGGGGTTAAGTAGTGTTTGCTGTTAGTGGCTGGGGTGGAGCCATGCTGAGAGAAGATTACTTAAACATGCAGGTGTGAGAGCGTGGTCCTTAAGCTGATACTCAGACCAGAGAGGTAAGCAGACAGACAGGGCATGAAACATTACTGCAGATTTATGACACTTTTGTTCAGACAAACTTTTCCTTCTTGCTTCTTCACCCTTCTTTTTATCCTTTCATCTTTTCCCAGCTTGTTTTCCCAAATGTTCACTTCTTAATTTTTTGATGAGCATTGGCAGAAGTAATATTGGACAGAAAAAAATATTTTGGCCATATGTGTCGCTGTCACTTCTGGCAAGTGTGAGAACGCAGTTTGGCTGGGCGTATTGGGTGCCAATCTCTCTCACAACCAACCAGTGGGAGTGTCGTCTTGCTGTGATTTCTGGGAGAGGGTACTTAAGGTACCAAGATCACGTGCTTCTGGGTTCCGGTCCAGAAGATCTTCCTGTCTGTTTGGTCCTGGTCCTCCTGACCAGCCCTCGGGGCCCTCATTACCTGGGGTGCGGATCCATCCAATTCCGAGTCTCGGGGCTGGCTAGCCCGAGGCAAAGTAACTGGAAGGAGGATTCCAAGGTGGTCCAGTGCCATCTCGTCTGTGGAGAGGCCCAGCAACTGAGAAAGCGACCAGGGGAGGACTCTTCGGGAGAGGGCCACGCACAAGGCTGGTTCCTCAGCAAGAGCCTGGAAGCTAAGTTGAAAGACACCAAGTGAGTCGACACTCGTACGGTATCGCCGGACCGGCTGCAAGATACTAGTACCGTATGAGGGCTTTCTAAATTTGTCTACATCCTTCAGTTACAACTAAGTCTGTGGCAGAGACTTTATTCACAGGTTCTACAACTAAGTCTGGGGCAGAGACTTTATTCACAGGTTCTGCAACTAAGTCTGGGGCAGAGACTTTATTCACAGGTTCTACAACTAAGTCTGTGGCAGAGACTTTATTCACAAGTTCTACAACCAAGTCTGTGGCAGAGACTTTGCTTTATCTAACACTTCTCCGGCTGCTAGGCCTAGTGTGAGGAGGTCTATCCAGGTTGTGATAATCCAGTTGTGAATAGCTATTCTCTGGATTTCTACAGTGAGAGACTTTCTAGTTAAGCAGTTCCAAGAGTACCTGAACTTTCTACCTAAACACTCTACCCTATACTGAGAGACTGCGTTTGTCTACCTTCTTTTTGCAAAAAAAAATCCCAAAGCGGATCCAGTGTCAGTTTCTAAATTTCTTTGGGCCATCTACCTCGGGAAACCCCTAGACGCATACGAGGTCAAGAAGGTAACGGTAAGCCCAAATCAAACCAGCAGCTACTTCGGGGGTCAGTGCTACATATATAAATGGACATAAACAATTAATCATATATGGATGTTTTTGCTGAGGTAGAAGTAGTAGTGGGCACTGGTTGGTAACACCATGAGAACGGAGGGTGGAGTAGGGCAAGCTAGTGTTATTTATTTTAAAGCCAGTTGATTTTTCACTGATGTTAGCCAGTACAATAGGCAATACATAATCTGCACTGATTTTCACTGAAACCACAGTAACTTCTGCTGCTGAGTGAGGACTGTCAGCATTACAGATTTTAAAAATACCTGATATGAAGCCATGATGTAATTTATTTGCAGCAATCTTTGTTAAGCTTGTGTGAAATATTAGAGCAATGAGGTGCTCTAATGGCCAGCACCTCACTCACCTCAAGCCTGGGAATACGAGTAGAGCCTGGAGCAGTGTTTCACACAACAAATGCAGAAGTAATGTGTTAAAACACACTGTTTAAAAACACAGTGGAATGTAATGACCCTATCAATCTAGCACATATAGCGTCAAAAATACAACCATTTTTTTTTTCTTGCATGTGTGTATTCACAGTATATATTATTCTGGTTGTTTGGGGAGGGGGGGTGTAGAGTGTTGTTCTGACACCTACCTATTGCACATACATAAATTACGCTGTTTGACTGGAGTCTGTAGCATACGACTTCTCTTCATATGTATACTATGTGGTACAACACAGGAATAGCCTGGTTTTAAAAACAAGAACTACTGCATTTCTGGTGTTTTGGAAGCTGGCAGTGGGGCATATGTATAGATGCTTGCAATGACAACAATCCCTCTGGAGTAGAACACCTAAGTATTATTTATTTGAAGATTTTATAACATTATGATATAATTATAATTTATAAGCTGTCTCACTGAATGCATCAGTATCACTATTAATCCCACCATAATATCCTTTTTTTCAGAGAATGTTTTCCTATTTGGCAGCAGAATTTTGGCAAGTAGATAAATGCAGATGGAGCACATTTATCAGAGGCCCAGTGTGCATTTTTCTCATTTTGGGAGGTACCATATAAACATGTTCCATCTGTAAACGATGGAAAAAAAAGAAATTATGCAATTTCCACAAATGCCATTGTGTTTTGCAATTGTGTACTCCCTATCACAGGCACTGTATGTCAGAAATATGAAATGTAATCTAAAGACACATATGCACAAAGAATGTTTTTAGAAACTGATACTGCAATTTGAAATGTATTTCTTTTACTTTCCTAGTAAATATGTTAGTATAATACATGCTATCTTGCAATTACACTATATTATTGAAAAAAGTTGCAAATTGTTAAAGCTGAGCAGATCATTGTTGCACACAAAAAAAAAAAAAAAAAAAGATTAAAATTCCTAAAAAAATAAAAAATTGGGATTTTTTTTTAACTCACCTCTAAATGCCTGTTGCTAGGGGGCCCTCGTAGTCTGCCTCCTTCAGTGCCTGGGCTGGTGACATCACTTCCCTTCGGCACAGGAAAGGCTCAGCTCTGCCCCCTCCCTCCTGTCAGTCATCTGGGACTCATGACAGGTCCCAGATGACTGCACGGCCAATTACGGCGCCGCTCGTGCATGCGCAGTGGGTGCCCGGCTGGGAAGCCACAGCCGGGTGCCCACAGTTGCAATGCCGGCGCCGCCGAGTGGAGGGGGGGACGAGAGGAGCTTCGACCCCCCACATTCCAGGAACAGGTAAGTGTCCGATTATTAAAAGTTAGCTGCTGCAGTATTTGTAGCTGCTGGTTTTTAATTATTTTTTTCAAATGGAAACTCCTCTTAACAACAGCTTGTAAGGGGTGCTTACAAAGTTTGGTTCCTATCTTCTCACTATAGTATAATAACAAACATCTGTTATTAGAGTCAAGAGGAAAGGCACCATTTTCTCAGTGGTAAAAGTAATTATGAGAAGGCAGTTGTTGAAGTAACACCTATGTCTGTGTACTGAGACTCCCTGGCCTGCCATATGGTCATTTGGTGGAATTTTCCTGTCCTGTGTGAAACATGGCGAGGACACTTTTCTTCAAGATTTTGTGTTATTGGAATGCTTACAAAGGCTCTTTCGGAGTACTGCTGCATCAACCAGAGTTAAATAACATTGCTACCATTCAAGTGAATTCCAGATCTACTTCAAAAGATGTGTTCTGCATTGAGATGTTTTTAATAAAGTTCTTCAGCATAAATGTCACATCAGATGCTAAAATGTGTGACCATATGTTAACTGAAAATTTTGTAAAGGAAATGAAAGGCAAAACGTGTGTGTGTGTATTTATATATATATAAAATATATATATATTATATATACACTGCTCAAAAAAATGAAAAAACACTTAATTCAGAGTATAGCATCAAGTCATTTAGACTCCTGGGATATTGATCTGGTCATTTAAGTAGCAGAGGGGGTTGTTAATCAGTTTCAGCTGCTTTGATGTTAATGAAATTAACAACAGATGCACTAGATGGGCAACAAAACGACCTCCAAAACAGGAATGGTTTTAAGCAGGGAGGCCTCTGACATTTTTTTTCCCTACTCATATTTTCTGACTGTTTTTCCCTAGTTTTGCATTTGGCTAGGGTCAGTGTCACCACCAGTAGCATGAGGCAATACCTGGACCCTATAGAGGTTGCACAGGCAGTCCAACTCCTCCAGGATGGCACATCAATATGTGCCATTGCCAGAAGGTTTGCGGTGTCTCCCAGCACAGTATCGAGAGCATGGAGGAGACTCCAGGAGACAGGCAGTTACTCTAGGAGAACTGGATAGGGCCGTAGAAGGTCCTTAACACATCAGCAGGACCGGTAACTGCTCCTTTGTGCAAGGAGAAACAGGATGAACACTGCCAGAGCCCTAAAAATGACCTCCAGCAGGCCACTGGTGAGAATGTCTCTGACCAAACAATCAGAAACAGATTTCATCAGGGTGGCCTGAGGGCCCTACGGTCTCTAGGTCCCTGTGCTCACTGCCCGGCACCATGGCGCTGGATTGGCATTTGACATTGAACACCAGAATTGGCAGGCCCGCCACTGGCGGCCTGTGCTTTTCACAGATGACAGCAGGTTCACCCTGTGCATATGTGACAGACATGAAAGGTTCTGGAAAAGCCACAGAGAGCATTATGCTGCCTGGAACATTGTTCAGCATGACCGGTTTGGTGATGGGTCAGTGATGGTCTGAGAAGGCTTATCAATGGAGGGACGCACAGAGCTCTACAGACTAGAAAATGGCACCCTGACTGCCATTAGGTATCGGGATAAATCCTTGGACCCATAGTCAGATCCTACGCTGGTGCAGTGGGTCCTGGGTTCCTCCTGGTGCATGACAATGCCGGTCTCAAGGAATTGATATCATTGAATGGCCCCCATGCTCACCTGACCTAAATACAATAGAACACCTCTGGGACATTATGTTTTGGTCCATCCGCCGCTGCCAGGTTGTACCTCAGTCTGTTCAGGAGCTCAGTGATGCCCTGGTCCAGATCTGGAAGGATATACCCCAGGACACCATCCATTGTCTCATTAGGAGCATGCCCCGACATTGTCAGGCATGCATACAAGCACATGAAGGCCATACAAACTACTGAGTACCTATTTGAGTTGCTGCAATGAAATTTCAGCAAAATGGACTAGCCTGCTGCATAATTTTTTCCCTTTGACTTTTGGGGTATAATTGAATTCAGCCCTCTGCAGGTTGATAATTTTCATTTCCATGAAGTGTTGTGGCATCCTTTCATTCCAGCACATTACCAAGTCCATATCAGTATAGATATCCAGCATGATATTTTTCCCCATTAAGATCTAATGTGTTTTCAAAGTGTTCCTTTAATTTTTTTGGTGATCCTTTAATTTTTTTTAGCAGTATGTAATATATATATATATATCTATATATATATATATATATATATATAGATATATATATATATATATGATAAATACCTTTTTTTTAAAAGTGATCACGTAATCTCTGTTCTCAGCTGCTTGAAGGGGTTTGGAGAGCCGAAAGTAGATAAACAGCAGTACACTGATCTCTCTAGCTGTGCAGGGGGGTTGTGTTAGCAGAAGTCTGATCATTGGAGGATAGGCAGGCTGTTCTTCCAGCACAGCCAGAAAACTGACTACGTTGTGATATATGTGCTCTAATGCCTAGTGTTGTCAGTTTGAAATAGGAAAGCAGGGGAATTGACAGAATCACCACATTTTTTTACAAAGAAAGAAAGAGAAGAGGATATTTTTTTAACACATGTATGTAGTACAGCAGGCACATAAGGTATATAAAATGTTGGGGTAACATATTCTTTAACCACTTGACCTCCAGAAGAATTACCCACCTTCATGAACAGGTCATTTTTTGTGATACGGCACTGCGTTACCGTAACTCACAATTGGGCGGTCATGCAACGCTGTACCAAAATAAGATTTGTGTAATTTTTTCCCACAAATAGAACTTTCTTTTAGTGGTATTTGATGACCATTGCGTTTTTTTTTTTTTTTTTTTTTTTTTTTTTGAGCTATAAAGAAAAAAGTCTGACAATTAAAAAAAAAACAATATTTTCTGCTATACAACATATCCAATAAAAAAAATTAAAATTAAATTTCTTGATAAATGTAGGCCAATATGTATTCTGCTACATGTTTTTGGTAAAAATAAAATAAAAAATCCCAATAAGCGTATATTGATTGGTTTACGTAAATGTTATATAGTCTACAAACTATGGGATTTTTTTTATATATACTAGTAATGGCAGCGATCAGCTGCTTATAGAGAGACTGCGATACTATGGTGAACAATCGGACTAACTGACACTTTGCGGGAACCAGTGATACTAATACAGTGATTAGTGGTAAAAAATATGCATTGTCACTGTACTAATGACACTGGCTGGGAAGGGGTTAAACATCTAGGGCGATCAAAGGGTTAACTGTGTGCCTAGCCAGTGATTGTTTTTACTGCTTTTACTAGGGGAAGAGGTGGATTTTAGTTCCTGCTTTGCAGGAACACAGAACCCATACATTCCACCCTGTCAGAGCGGAACTCTGTCTTGTTTACATAGGCAGAGCTCCGTTCTGAGCAAACTAGTATGCGAGTCAGCGCTCACTGGCAGAAACTGGACTGAATCAATGATTAAATCAGAAATAAAGGTAGTCCATATAGTCCATAGACACAAATAGAAATACAGAGCACACCGGCTCCTAGTGCAACACCATTTAATGGATAGAGATAAAAAGTAACAAAATACACTAAGCACTCACATGGTGTTCTTTGAATAAGAGCGTCTGTAATAGGCTGTGGTATCTCTCTGGCACACAGGGCTCCAGGCTGGATCCAATTTCATGCTTTAGAAATGCCTTAAACCTGCTTATGCAGTGGTGGACCTGTATGATGTTCTCCTTGCTGTAGTGCTTCTCCACTCCACCCCTCACCTAGAGTGAGCACAGCCATACCACACAAATGAAAGGAATCAGTAAAGAAGCACTGCCGGAAAGAGTAAATCATAAAGGTCCACCACTGCATTAGCAGGTTTCATACATTTCTGAAGTATGAAATTAGATCCAGCCTGGAGCCCTGTGTGCCGAAGAGATACCACAGCCTAATACAGATGCTCTTGTTCAAAAAAAAAAAACCATGTGAGTGCTCAGTGTATTTTGTTACTGTTTATCTCTATCCAATATATAGTGTTGAACTAGGAGCCAGTGCGCTCTGTCTTTCTATTTAAATTTTGCAGTTGGCAGTTTCCCGCTGGTTGATGGAGCAGCAGAGCACAGTGCATATCACACTTCCTTGGTGAACTGTAGAGATCCCAAAGACCATCCAGATCTTATAAGATCACACCTATCTTTGGAGAAACTTTGATTGTCATTCCATTAGCTTTTATTTTAAAGACTTTATGGACTTTAGCTCTAGAATGGAACTTTTGTTTTCATTTAGTCCATAGAGATGTGAAATGTCAGGAGTGTCACCAAATAGACAGGTCCACAGGCAGATAGGGACGGCCCACACATTCACCGGCAGCGCCTCAACAGGTAGTGGGGATTCCTTCAGAACAAAAACAGCAAAAAGGGAGGGCGCCAGGTAAGTATGAGTGTAAAATTAATAGCACTTTTTTCAAAAACACTTATATCGAGGTATCTTTCAAGCAGCATACGTGGGTAGTGTGTAATGCAATTAAGGCAAGCAGCTGTCAAATTGGAATGAAGGACCGCTGAAATCAAACTCAGACCCGCCGCACAGGGATCTCGCATTGATGGCGTCTGGAGCTCTCACGTGCTGATGGCAGAGCCAGCAAGAGCCGACACACATGCTAGGGAGGGGGCGGGCCACAAAGCGTTTCCAAGGCCCTGCCTCCTTCTTCAGGCCAACTCAGTTTGAGTCTCTGCCCGAGGATCAGTGGGTGTCCTGGTGGACGTGATCCGGCGCACAGCTGCCACCCTGTAGCAGTAAAACTGCTATAAGTCAGTCAGCAAATGGTTAATTCGCAAAGTAACTAGTAATCACATTAAATATGTAAGTGTTATCTATCTATTATGTGGTGCAGTTCAATGACTACACCTGAGTCTATAACTCTCATTTAACTGTGTCAGTCAGCCCAATATTGGGATCATACACCGATAAGCCATACCATTATGACCAATAAATATAAAAAGGAATACTGCGCTAAATCTGAAAAAAAAAAGTGACCAATAAGTGTAAACAGCAGTGACAGAACTCTGAGATATCTTCACAGTAAACAAATATATAAATAATACAGTCGCGCTTGTTCGAAGCGACCCTCAGCAAAGCCAAGGAACAATATACAAAATGTGTTGAAACACGTAAGTATTAAAACACAAATATATGTGATGTGTGACAATATAGTAAGTGTCTCTGTAGAGTAAAAGTGACAGTGAAATCTTGAATTCAATGATCAAATAAACTCTCGTAGTGAACAAGATGAAATCTTCCAAAGTTTTCAAACACCACCAAGGGGAAAATAAGTTTTTGTGTAAAAAGCCACTCTGTGAGTGGGAACTCTTACCAGAAACTTTGGACCTTGTTATGAGCGAGGTCATATGCGCTTGCAGATATAGCCCTCTGCAGGGTCAGATAATTTGCCTCGTCCCTGAGTTCCCTGACAATCTCTAGAGATCCTCCTTAATATCCAGTCTGCATTCGAATCTCATCTAAGGGTCTCCGTCAGCTCAGTACCGTAAAGTATGTAGAAAAAAGGGGCTCAATAGTGTGTTACAGTAAAAATGTATGTTTGGTGCTTAAAACTTATGTAGCATAAAAAATTACACGTTAAAACAAACGTTAGCGGACAAACAAAAATTACAAATCACCCACACTTCCGGGGTCACCTGTAGCGTGATGATGTCAGCACGTAGCTCCGCCCAACATGTTTCGTCACACGTTATGTTTTCCTGGGGCACCTTTTTTCTACATACTTTACAGTACTGAGCTGACAGAGACCCCTAGATGAGATTTGGATGCAGACTGGATATCAAGGAGGATCTCTATCGCATGCCAGGGAGCTCTGGGACGAGGCAAATCATCTGACCCTGCAGAGGGCTATATCTGCAAGCGCATATGACCTCGCTCATAAGGAGATCCAAAGTTTCTGGTAAGAGTTCCCACTCACAGAGTGGCTTTTTACACAAAAACTTATTTTCCCCTTGGTGGTGGTGGAAAACTCTAAAAGATTTCATCTTGTTGGAACTTTTTTACTACAAGAGTTTATTTGTGGATTCAAGATTTCACTGTCACTTTTACTCTACAGAGACACTTACCATATTGTCACACATATATTTGTGTCTTAATACTTAATAATTGTTTCAACATATTTTGTATATTGTTCCTTGGCTTTGCTGAGGCTCACTTTGAATAAGCGCAACTGTGTTATTTATATACCATTATGACCACCCACCTAATACTGAATAGGTCTCCCCTTTGCTGCCAAAACAGCCCTGACCCGTCAAGGCATGATCTCCACTAGGCCTCTGAAGGTATGCTGTGGTATCTGGCGCCAAGTAGATCACTGCTTCCACCAGCTTGCCTTCTTCCCATAGTGCTTCCTGGAGCCATTTCTTCCACAGGTAAGCATCGAACACGCAGCAGGCCACCCACATGATGTAAAAGAAAGATCATATCAGACCACTTTCTTCCATTGTCTCAGAGAGGCCACACCTGATCAACCAGAGGAAGCTGGGCAAGTAATCTGCAGCCAGGTGAGAGGTCTTCCACTGTCAGTATAACCATGGTGGAAGCCAGGCTGGAGTCTATTAGCCTGCAGCTTTTTCATTATTATTCTTGAGTGCATGCTCTTTGCCAACTTGAACCTGTTCTGCATTACTGCTTCTAACTTTCACCTGTTTAGTAAACTGCAATGTACAGTTACTACCTTTCTGATCATTTGGCTGATTATCTGATCTTTTAAAATGCCACCTTCGCAGTGATGTTCTATAAGTGTGGGGTGAGCCAGAGCTTAACTTTTGGAGTTCTGTTTGTATTTGCATAGTAAAGTGAACTAGGTTTTAAGTGCTTCAAGGGCACTCTTCTTAAACCTGACATTATATGCAAGCACCTAGGGAGGTACTTATACATATACAAAAAAAATTGCAATCTTCATGCTGAAGTATGAACAGTGGTGGTACCACTGGGGTGCTTAGGGGTGCCCCCAATAACTTTCTTAGCACCCTCACAAGCAACAGCCACTCTCCGTCAATCTTATTAAAAAATTATTAACTAAATTAGTAACTCCCCCTCCCCCCCAGTCCCCTGCATCTAAAAATGATTGTGTGCAGGCCTGGCTTTTTCATTGAGGCAGTGCTCCTGCCCCCAGACCCTTCCCCGTATAATTTCACCAGCAAAGACAGTAACTCAGCATGTCTACCACCCACAATACCATCAGCCTTCCTGCACACCGGCAGCCAGGGTGACAATCAATGTAATAAAACAAAGTGCCCATCCATAAAACACTGACCACCAATTTAAGAGAACACACTGACCACCATTAAAAAGGGGCACAATGAGCAATTAACACCAAATGTTAAGGGGGCACATTGAGAAATGACCCCAAATGTAAGTGGGTGCACTGAGCACTTATAATCAAATGTAGGCGCCTCACTGTGCACTAAGCGCCAATGTAAGAGGGCTCGCTAAGCACCACTGATCACCAATCCAAGGGGACACACTGATCACTGACTGCCAGTGTAAGTAGGAGCGCTGACCACCAGTCTAAGGGAGCACACTGGGCACTGACCAGCAGTGCAATGGAGAACACTGAGCACCGATGTAAGGCACTTTGAGCAACTAATGTTGTATATAGTCCTGACCCCCACACTCTATACACTACATAATGCTGACTTCTTCACTCTGTACACTATGTTGTATGTTAAGAGCGTACACTGACCACACAGTCCTGACTGCTATACTCCATATGCTATGTTGTACAATGGCGTTACGGTCATGTAAAAAAAGTAAGCGCATGCCACAGAAATTGTTTTTCTTTTCAAAACATATTTCAAACAAACATTAGATCCTTATTCAAAGAGTACAGATAAATGTGACACACTTGAACAAATGAAACATGACATTTACATGATGTATTCATTCTCAGAATTTAAATTATGAGAATAATCTAAATTATCTGATAACACTGCAGCACAGCCAAAGAGCACAGAAAGATATTAGCTCATTAAATTTCTGGCAGTGTCAATAGGAATTTTTTTGGACTTATCAAACAGAAATAACAAAATATTTTTAATGGTATATTTAACATACCCAGGGCTTTTTTCTCAGAAAATAGGTGCAGGAACTCCCCCTAACCATGCCCAAACCCCACCCCCAGACACACCTTCCTTAGAGGAGAGAAGTACAGCGGTGCCAAATATTCGTAATAAGTGAAGGCTTAGAACTGCATCACACAAGGAGCATGGTTCAGGAATGTGTAACACACAAGGTACAGGACTTCATAACACACAGGCCTCAGGAGTGTGTATTGTGCAGTTGTGAGTAGTGCGTATCACACAAGTTACAGAAAAAAATCAGCAAACAGGATAGTACTTACATTCAATGCGAATCGTCCCTTGTTCTCAGAAATATGGAGCCTATAGCCCTGTGTACAGAGTGCAGGGGTCAGCAATATGTAACATAGAGTCCAGCACACAGAGAGCAGTGGCAAAGCATATGTAATATGCAGTCCAGCATACAGAGTGCACGGCTCAGGGGTATGTAATGCAAAACCCATTGTGCAGAGTACAGCATTAAGGAGTACTACCCTAAGGCCTTTAATATGTAACATACAGTACAGCATACAGAGTATAGCAATTATGAGTATGTAATGTACAAGGTGTTACAAAATTCTCACCACCGGACCCTGCACACTGTGCCATACATTACATACTCTTGGTCACCAACTCTGTATGCTTTACTGCACCCCAGCAAATTTCCCTGGTCTTCCCCCTCAAGTTTCCCCCCAAAAGTATCCATCAAATCCTCCCTTCTGTTTATATCTTTGCTTATCTCTGTGTCCCCCATCCACACCTAACCTCTGCAACCCCTATCTACAACTCACCTCTGCTACCCTCCAGCAACATCTCACATCTGAACTACAGCTTACACCAACTGTCCACAACTCACCTCTACACCCCAATCAATATTATCTCTGCTCCCCTTCTTCACCCCAATCCACAGCTCTCACCTTTGCCACCCCATGTTCCACCTCTACACCCCCAGCTTCCCCCTACAGCTCTCACGTCTGCACAATCCTGCCCCCACCCTCCACAGCTCTCATTTTGCAAACATGCCCTCCCCTCCCCCCTCCACATCTCTTTTTTTTCACAACCTGCCTTCTGCCCTCTGCAGCTCTTACCTCTGTACAAAGCGCCCTCCTTTCCCAGTTCTCCTATCTGGACACATTTCCACCCCCTGCTGTCCTCTCTTCTAAAATCCCCCCCCCCCCCAGTTTCCCAGCTCTCCTCGCTGAACAACCCCCCCCCCCCCCCATATTCCCAGCTCTCCACTCTGCACAAATCCCCCCACTCTCCCAGCTCTCCTCTCCGCACAAATCCCCCTCCCACTTTCCCAGCTCTCCTCTCTGCACAAATCCCCACCCCCGCTTTCCTAGCTCTCCACTCTGCCCAATTCCCCCCCCCCCCCCCCCCCCGCTTTCCCACCCTCCTCTCTGCACAAATCCCCCCCCCCCCACTTTCCCAACCCTCCTTACTGCACAAATCCCCCCAACTTTCCCAGCTCTCCTCTCTGCACAAACCCCCCCCCCTTTTCCTGGCTCGCCTCAATGCACAAATCCCCCACCACTTTCCCAGTTCACCTCTATGCATAAATACCCCCCCCCCACACACACACACATACACTTTCCCAGTTCTCCTCACTACAAAGTCCCCCCCCCCCAGTTCTCCTCCGTGCTCAAATCCACCCACACACTTTCACAGATCTCTCTACACATCCCCCCCTCTTTCACAGTTCTACTCTGTTTGGGAACTCAGTCTCTGGAGAGCTCTCGCCCCCCCATTTTTCATTCACAGCTCTATCACCTCTTCCACCACCACTGCTCCAGTCCATATGGTATGCATGGGCTTTTTTTTCTGCCGATAGAGGAACTGTAGCTGGGGTGGAGTTTCAGGGCTCCTCCGCTCCGTGCTACAATGTGAGTAGAGGGGAACAGAAGCTGCCTCCTGAATCAACACAGGCAGCTGTACGTTGCCGTGCTGGGACCCGAAGAACTCAAGGGCAAGTCGGAGCAGAGAGGGCTGCCATAGGAGCCGGAATGGTGTTCAGGCGAGTTCCGGCAGAAAAAAAGCCCTGAACATACCAAAAGAGTGCAAATTAGAGAGGTTAAAGTTTACATACTTTAGTTAATATTGAATCATGTTCAAGAATCTGTTCTCAACCAACATTACTGACAAAAAGTGTGCTTAATACACAATGTCCATGCTCTGAAAGACTTAGGCCAGCCATACACGGTTCGAATCTCGGCTGGTTCAGTAGGAACAAGCCAAGATTTAAACTGTTAATGGGCAAGTTGAATGCACCAAGTTGATTGATCGATCAACTTGGGTACAACCCGCCTGCATGATGCTCTTGCGATTATCGCTAATGGCTTCCATAGCTGCTAGAGATAATCACTGTCTTCTCCCGACAGGAATGGCTTCCTAAGTGCGCCCCCGCATGGCTCAGCGAGAGGGATTCCCGCATCAACACCCGTGGTTGCAGGAAAGAAATTCTCTCTGTGTATGGCTGGCCTTACACTCATGGATTTGCAATTTATTCAAAAGAAAACCAGTAAAAACATATACAATGGGCATTGAAAAGAATCACCCCCCCATTATTAAAATAATCACATTTTGTTGCTTTGTAAATGAAGACAGATACAGTTTTTATTTTATCCAGCTGTATTTACTAGTGCAACTTATAACAGCCAAGTGACGGATATAACACCAACATGTCAGAAAAAAATAAAATCAAAAACAGAATCACTGAGTATGTCAGCAAAATGTGATCCAACAAAATACTGACATTCTTTTTCCAACTCAGTGATTCTGTTTTTGATTTTATTTTTTCTGACATGTTGGGGTTATATCTTTCACTTGGATGTTATAAGTAAAGGCAGCTGGATAAAACAGAAACTGTGTGTCTTCATTTCAGGCTGCAAAGCAACAAAATATGATTATTTGAAGGGGGGTAATTCTTTTATATACCCACTGTACATCAGAGAATGTGTTTATTGACTGTTTCTAAAGTATTTTGCTTAGTATTATAGCCTGCAGCTCCCCATTTACAAATGAGTCAAGTGACATGTAATGGTAGTCATTACTAGTTTTCAAGACTTTAATAAAGTTAAAACCTGGATCATCTGGATAAAATGTACAGGGAATGCACTGCACAAATATTAAAATTTGAGCATACTAGGTATTACTTTACTATTTAGTACAAGAAGGATCTTATTTATAAAAAGGAAATAAAAAATAGATAAAATTTGTAATTTAATTTATAGCACACAGACTGATGACTTATAAGGAAAATCATTCAAAAGACAACTAATTAAAGCTGTCGGTGTCTTCAAAAAGAATAATTTCAGCACAGAGAAAAGTATAATGCCAAGCTAATGAAAATTCAGCATCTAGTTTCAGAAAATGGATAATGTTAACCTTTGAAGACTACGCAAACATTCCAGGTTTTATTAACAACACATTTATGCTTCCAACATCTCATATTGGAAAATGTAGTCTGTATCATTAGTAATTTAAAAGAGAAGCTTGGGTTTGTTTTGTTTTTTTAATCATATTAACCTAGGTGGATGCAGCATCAATGCGATATTGCATCTGTTACATGCCGTCTCTAAGGGTGAGAACCAAGCGATCAAATGCTGCTGATTGCTCAGTTCTCCCCTCCGCTCTGAGCAGAGATCTGGTGACTCTCAGCGGCATGGTCGGGATCTTTCCCCAGCCTGTACTCCTGCTATCCACAGCAAAAGTACAGCCAAAAAACTTTGGCTGTACTTTCTCCGTAAAAGGTAAGTAAAAATGTTGTGTCTTTTTTTCGTTTTTAAACATTTGTAAACGGATCTTTTTTTTTTTTTTTGTATAACATCTTAATTATAGAAATAAACATTTAATATAGGATGCTTCTATGACACCATTTTTGCAAAGTCATCTGGGCTTTCTAATAAGGCAGAAGCTGCCTACTTTTAAAGCAGAACTAAACTGCATCTAAGCACTGCAAACTCTAAACACTATTTCATTTTTAATATTTAAAGCAATGCATCTATTTCGTCTTGATTTATTTTGCTGAGAAATCACTTTGAAAAACACCCCCTAGCATTTCAGACTGCAGCCATCTTGAGTAAGGGCAGATGATTCATGTAGCATTTACTTCCTGGAATCCATCCATCTGAGCCCTTAGCTCAGGCTTGCAGGCGGGTGGGTGTGCCTGGGAAGACTCCTGGGATGTATGACATCATTTTGCCTAGGCTTGGAAACCAGGAAGTAACTGAAGAAATGTGAAAGAAAAGTTTAAAACAAGTAAATATAATATACATTCCGATCAAATGGTTAAAGGGTGAAAATCTGTAATATCTGTAATGTGAACTTACACTGGACCCCCTCCCCATCGCACCCGGTCCCGCTGTACCTGCGATCACCCGCTGCGAGACATCAGGTTGCCGCTTCACCAGTCAAGGGATTTGAAATCCCTGCTGCTTATCTCCTAAATGTACATAAGGAGGCATTCTAGTTGACCAATCAGAACCCGCCTAGCCCATCCTATCAGCACTGGAGAAGAGGAGAGAAAGCCGTGGGATTTCAAATCCCTCGAACGGTAATGCGGCGACCTGGCGTCTCACAACGGGTGATCGTGGGACTCAGGTACAGCGAGACCGGGTGGGGATGGGGAGGGGGTCCAGTGTAAGTTCACCTTACAGATTTTCTCTAAAGGCGAACTTACACTTTAATGTTAATTGAGTTTAGTACTATTTTAATGGACACTCTATACAGAGCTGTTTGTAGTAGAGATATGGAGGTTGGTATCCCTACTCTGACTCACTGATCTGTGTGTTCTGAATGGTTCTGAAAGCAAATGTGTATTGCAGCTTACCAGTCCTTAGATGTGATGTCATGGGTGGCTCCCAACATTTTGAGATAGGAATGAGGGACACCTACTAACAAACGTATGCAGGCATAGGATATGCCCCCTGTCACACCCCCTTAAAGGAAAATTAACCAAAAGGTTAATTAAATCCACAAGTGCTTTTTTTTACCACTACTATTCCTTTATATTGGCTTTTAAAATGTACAAATGCAGCATTTTAGAACTTGGATGAAAGGTGTAGCACTGGGAAACACTTTTTGAAAGATAAAAAGTGTATTTTATATACAACTATATAGATTAGACCAAAATGAGAGACAAATGAGGAGGAAAAAGAGGGACAGAGGGACTTTGCTACAAATCAGGGAAAGTCCCTCCAAATCAGGGACAGTTGGAAACTATGCAACCTTACTTTACTGCATCCATAGAGGAGGAGCTTTTTCACCCTAGGGCAAGACTATACCCCCCCCCCCAATCTACTTCTCCATAACATAAGGTAGGAAGTGTTCTGTAGATCACAAAGAAAACTGGTTACAATGCTAACTTATTGTACTGCACTCTAAGTTATCATAAGATTTATGGCAAAGTGAGCAATTGTAATTTTTTTCTGCAAGTCAAACATATATATATTATGAAAAAACACTCTGAATGGGATACAGTATTTAGCAAACCAAAAGGGAGCAAACAAGAGAGGTTCATTGTTAGGATTTACATGCTTTTTAATCCAGAGATTATCTGCAACTTTCATCACAGACAGATAAATTGCTCCACATCACTGGGATGACTGTGTTGCCCTAATTCTGTCTAAACAATAAGCAGAGACAAAAATATAGAGATGGACAAAATAATTTAAATACAATAATATAGAATAGGAAAACACCTTTTTTTCAGCACATCTACAGGCCATCTTGGAATGCTGTCATATAGTTCCACTGTGTGTGGAAGGATTTTGCATTGATTTTTAAAGCGGTTGTATACCCCCACAGATTTTTTTATTTTAAACCTGCAAGGTAAAGGCATAATGAGCTAGTATGCAGCGCATACTAGCTCATTATGAAATACCCTTAGAACGAGGCCTCAACATCTGATCCCAGTCTACGCCGAGGGAGCTGACATGTTCCCTCGGTGTCACTCTCGCACATGCATGTGGAAGTCTTCTTCCCGGCAAGGTCCGGCAGCATCTGCCAGACCATCAGCCGTACCTTCACAGCGCATGCGCCGCTGACATCAGCGGCTGCATGCAAACTAAAAATCTCCTAAACCGTACAGGTTTAGGAGATATTCATTTTACCTACAGGTAAAAAAAACTATCTGTACTATCTGTTTTACTTTTTTTCACTAATAGTTAAACCTTCAGAACAAGCCTTTGGGGTATACCACCTTCTTCCAATGGCATCACTACGGGGGGCAGAGGGGGCCCTGACCCCCCCCCCCCAACATTATGTTGTGCCCCACCATGTGCCCCCCAATTTAAAAAAAATAGACACACTCTCTATTGAGAGGGAGAGCATCCCCAGTCAGCTCCTGCGGGTGATTCCTCCTCCCTCCCTCTGCATAATGCGAGCGCTCACACAACCACGGCCGCCCGATCTGCTCCTTCCACTGCATCCTTATTGGCAGTGAGAAGAGCGAGTTGCAGGAAGGACTCCACCAGGACTCAGTTACTGAAAAAACAGACTGCTTTCTCCCGTCCTTAGGACAGGAGAACCAGCCTGTAAATTCCAAGAGATACCAGACCAGCGCTGTCAATAGCAGGGGCAGGACAGCAACAGGAGGCTGGGGAACCCCACATTGGCAGAACACCAGGGCCCGGTGGCAAGACAACCTTTGCAGCCCTGATAGTTCTCCCACTGCTTTGGACCCTTATATTTTGCCCCCACCAGGGAGAATTCACCCTCTCTATTTGTCCTGTTTACCATTATCCTCAAAAGTGAAAGTAAAAGAAAATCCTAAATTTTGGGTTGGCATCAAAACACTAATGCCGCGTACACACGATCGGACATTCCGACAACAAAATCCCATGTTTTTTTTCCGACAGATGTTGGCTCAAACTTGTCTTGCATACACATGGTCGCACAAAGTTGGTCAGAAATTCCGAACGTCAAGAACACGGTGACGTACAACACGTATGACGAGCCAAGAAAAATTAAGTTCAATAGCCAGTGCTGCTCTTCTGCTTGATTCGGAGAATGCGTGGCCCTTTGTGCGTCGGAATTGTCTACACACGATCGGAATTTCCGACAACGGATTTTGATGTCGGAAAATTTGAGAACCAGATCTCAAATTTTATGCGACGGAAATTCCGATAGAAACTGTCCGATGGAGCCTACACACGGTCGGAATATCCGACAACAAGCTCTGATCGCACATTTGCCGTTGGAAAGTTCGACCGAGTGTACACGGCATAATAGGGGGGAAATCTTCCAATGGGGACAATAGTTACTCTGACCCTGGTAACTCATCAGAATTCCCTCACTTTGGAGGGATTTCCTCTCACTTCCTGTTTTGGCTATGGGAAAGGAAGTGAAGGGAAATCGCCACAAAGGGACACAGTAGGAAAAAGAAGAAAAAAAATACTGATAGGGGTTATATTCTTCCCTTACGCTGTCCAAAACTTTAAAAACAAGTTTTGTCTTTAGTTCAGGGACCCCTTTGTTTTCTGTTGACATTTAATTTAATATTAGATTTTTGCTAAACCTAGTACTAACTGTATTTTTAGCCCCACCCTCCAATACAGGAGAGGCAGTAGCCATTTTGTTGGAGCCCAAAAGAGAAATCTGAATGGCGGCCTCTCTGAGGCTGGTTTTTAGTCCCGCACTCCAGCACCCAAGGAAGCCCTTTGCCTGCAACAGGAGATGGAGAACCACATGTGGTATGGAGCCAAGGACTGTGCCATGGACAGAGCTGCAGAGCCCAGGGAAGCACAATGAGGCTGCTAAGGAAGAGAGTTTTGTGTTGTGGAGCAGGCTGCTGAGAAAATGACAGATTGAGTCCATCAAGGAGATAACTGAGCTACTGTACAGTGCCATGCATCTGTGAGACAGATTAGGGAGAGTTACAATTTGTTGTGTTGTGCTGTGGAAAAGAGAGAACTCCAGATGGCCTGCCCAGGCTGAGGACTGTGAGCTCCAAAGATGAAGAAGTCTTATGCCGCGTACACACGATCGGAATTCCGTCCAGAAAGACAGATGAGAGCTTTTCATCGGAAAATGCGACCGTGTGTAGGCTCCATTGGAATTTTGCTGGCCCAATTTCTGACAGCAAAGAATTGAGAGCATGTTCTCAATTTTTCCAACGGAAAAGGTTTCTATCGGAAATTACGATCGTCTGTAGCAATTCTGACACGCAAAATTCATACGCATTCTCAGAAACAATTCGACGCATGCTCGGAAGCATTGAACTTGGCTCGTTGTAGTGTTGTATGTCACCACGTTCTTGACGGTCGGAATTTGGTGTGACGTGTGACGATCTGGTGTGTAGGCAAGACAGTTTGAGCGGAATTCCATCCGAATTCCGTCTGGAAAACCGCCAGAGTTTTTTCCGACGAGAATTACGATCGTGTGTACGCGGCATTAGAATCAAGCTGACACAGGAGGAGAGCACCATCAGGGAATGTACCCAGAACAGCATTAGTGGTGAGAGGCTTCTTGATCACCTGTATTTATACTGACCTTGTTGCTGGATGCTTAAGAATTTTGCTGCCACTAGGAGCGTTCACCTAGTACTAGGGACATTTGTTTGGATTAAAAGTACTTTCTTGAAAGATAATAGTCGCTCCAACAGAAGTTCACTGGTCCTGTAGGTGGAAGACTGTGCTTTAGACCCTACACTGGCTAGTGGTATAGTTAAGCCAGCCATACATGAATCAAAATTTGGCCAGTTCAGCAGGGGCTGGGTGAATTTCAAACCATATATGGGCACTGTGATTGTACAGAAGTTTGTCTACCCATCGGATTTTCCCTGCTTGCTCAGTGCTGCATAGCCTGCAATGCTGATCAATGTATTCTGACCATGGGAAAGTCTTCCCACTGTCAGAATACAATCGCATAGAGGGGAGGAATCCAGCAGGTTGAAAATGGGTTTACTTAGGGCAGGTCACCACTGAGGGAAGGCATGAGGACCCATCTACTCAGCAGCTCCGTAGGAAACTGATTTCGTCAGACGACGTCCAATGACAAAATGCGTAAGAGAGGACTTGGCACACGTCTACGTCACTTCCGGAACTTCCGTTTTTTTTGCTGTGGTCTGTGGAACGCACGCTGTTCAGATTCAGGAGATTGTTTGCACGCTTATATGAATTGGGGTAATTGGAGCCCCTTCTTTTTAAAGAAAGATTTTACTTTTGGGAATAAATTTTGGTTATACCGGATTTAGGCTATGAGTGCCCTTTTTTTTTATTAATTCCATGTGGATACCCTATTACACAAAATAACTCAACACACAGCCATTAATGTCTAGACCGCTGGCAACAAAAGTGAGTACACCCCTAAGTGAAAATTTCCAAATTGTGCCCAATCAGCCATTTTCCCTCCCCGGTGTCATGTGACTTGTTAGTGTTACAAGGTCTCAGGTGCGAATAGGGTGCAGGTGTGTTAAATTTGGTGTTATCGCTCTCACTCTCTCATACTGGTCACTGGAAGCTTAACATGGTACCTCATGGCAAAGAACACTCTGAAGATCTGAAAAAAAGAATTGTTGCTCTACATAAAGATGGCCTAGGCCAGTGATGGCGAACCTTGGCACCCCAGTTGTTTTGGAACTGCAGTGTAGTTGAGCATCATGGGAAATGTAGTTCCAAAACATCTGGAGTGCCAAGGTGCGCTATCACTGGCTATAAGAAGATTGCCAAGACCCTGAAACTGAGCTGCAGCACGGTGGCCAAGACCATACAGCAGTTTAATAGGACAGGTTCCACTCAGAATCATGGTCGACCAAAGAAGTTGAGTGCACGTGCTCAGCGTCATATCCAGAGGTTGTCTCTGAGAAATAGACATATGAGTGCTGCCAGCATTGCTGCAGAGGTTGAAGGGATGGAGGGATCAGCCCGTCAGTGCTCAGACCATACGCCGCACACTGCATCAAATTGGTTTGCATGGTTGTCGTCCTAGAAGGAAGCCTCTTCTAAAGATGATGCACAAGAAAGCCTACAGTTTGCTGAAGACAAGCAGACTAAGAACATGGATTAATGGAACAATGTCCTGTGGTCTGATGAGACCAAGATAAACTTATTTGGTTCAGATGGTGTCAAACATGTGGGGCGGCAATGAGGTGAGGAGTACAAAGACAAGTGTGTCTTGCCTACAGTCAAACATGGTGGAGGGCGTGTCATAGTCTGCGGCTTCATGAGTGCTGCCAACACTGGGGAGCTACAGTTCATTGAGGGAACCATGAATGCCAACATGTACTGTGACATACTAAAGCAGTGTCCCTTCAGAGACTGGGCCACAGGGCAGTATTCCAACATGATAACGACCCCAAACACATCTCCAAGAAGACCACTGCCTTGCTAAGGAAGCTGAGGGTAAAGGTGATGGACTGGCCAAAAATATCTCCAGACCTAAACCCTATTGAGCATCTGTGGGGCATCCTGAAATGGAAGGTGGAGGAGGGCAAGGTCTCCAACATCCACCAGCTCTGTGATGTTGTCATGGAAGAGTGCAAGAGGACTCCAGTGGCAGCATGTGAAGCTCTGGTGAACTCCATGCCCAAGAGGGTTAAGGTAGTGCTGGAAAATAATGGTGGCCACACAAAATATTGACACTTTGATCCCAGTTTGGACATTTTCACTTAGGGATGTACTCACTATTTCAATTCAGTTCAATGGGCAGGAGTGGTGTATACACCGCTCCTTCACCACTCCAAAGATGCTGCTTGCAGGAGTTTTTTTTTAACGTCCTGCAAGCGCACCGCTCCAGTGTGAAAGCCCTCGGGCTTTCACACTGGAGAGACAGGAGAGGCACTTTACAGGCGCTATTTTTAGCTCTGTGGCGCCTGTAAAGCACCTCAGTGTGAAAGGGGTCTCAGTGTTGTCGCATGAAAAGATATACAGTAATAAAATATTTACAAAAATATGAGGGGTGTACTCACTTTTGTGAGATACTGTATATGATGAGATCATGTTAGATGTTCATTATAGTGTTATAGACAGTACTTTGACTTACTGGACTAATTTTATTGAAAGTGACTGTACCAGTGTTAGCATGCAAAGTTTATTTATAGGTTGACTTCCCAGATAAGATTACTAGGCTATTCTCTTTACTTTGTAGTTAGACTTTAAATTGCGTCACATAGCCAAACTCTGCTGGAATTATAGCAAAAAAACACTGTCACATTATGCTTCAAATTCAAAATCCCTTTCCATTTTTCTGCACGTACAGTATTTACATCCTTCTTTAGCCAAAACATTATTTTATATTTCTTTCCATGTTCAATGCATTATCTGTATGGCTGGAAGGGTCTGAGATCTAGTCTAGCAATTTTAGTACAATGTCCATGATGGATCTAAATGTCTTTCTATTTAAAATCTGCAGTCACGTGTTTATTTTTCCATTTATTTACATAAATTATGTTTTCTGTAGATAATATTAAATTATAATCTAAAGCAGAAATACAGAACTATGAAATGACAGTGCATGCTGAGGCAATTCATGTTCATAGCACTAGCACTAAGCACTGAATATACTCTTCAATAAATTGCTCCTATTCACATATTGGCTGGAACTTGGTGACTCTGTTCAGGTTCAGAGATATCAATCAGTGGAACTGTTTGGAAAGTGATGGAGTGTTATAAAACATTACAAAAGACCTTGATTTCTGGGCACGTATGAATACAGATTATGGCTTTTATATAGACTGAAGTACTGTTCTAAGCGCTGTCGTTCGAAAGGTTTTGTGCAGTGTAGAGTCTTGCCAAGAGCCGTACTTGCTTTCACACTCTATCAAATGTATTCCTATAGCTCAGTCACCACTCTAAAGAACCTGCTTACTTCCGGCTGGAGAGACCAGAGCACACATTGGCTGTCAAACCAAGAGAATACTGTCATTATTTTAAAGAGCTGTGTTGTTTTGCTGACGGTGTATCCTTTTTGTTGTTAAATAATCATTCTGATTACTTAAAAAGAGTATGGAGCGAAATATGGAAGCTTTTTCTGAAAATGCTAGTTGCTTGGTTGCCATGCTCTTGCTCACTACTTTCTTATTCACTCACCTGAAACGGATATGTAGACCGGGATTTCTGACTTTGCTCTGACTTTACTTGCTTTATGCTTGGTTATTAGATGGTATTAAAGCCAGAGAGACCCAGAGACAGACAAAATGTATTCTTCTCATTTGCTACCAAGTAAGAGAGTATTTTGTTATTTTTCATTGATAACTACCAATGCAAGGGGCATCTGTCCACTGACCACCAATGTTAAGCCCCATACACACGCACGGATTATCTGAGGACCAGGTCCGTCGGATCATGTCCGTCGTACTTTGTCCGATGTTGGTTTTGCGTACACACGGTCGGACAAAGTTGTCGGAAAATCCGATCATTCTGAACGTGGTGACGTTTGTTGCCTACGACGGGACTACGTAGAGGCTAGTAGCCAATAGCTTTGGTCTTGTAATGTGATCTGAGCATGCGTAGCACTTTGTCCGTCGGAATTCGCTACACACGATCGGATTTGGTGTGATCGGACCTTGTTGTCAAAAAATCTATCCAGCAGGAGATAGGACTTTGTCCGTCGGACAATCCGACGTACACTGTCCGATGGTGCCTACACACGGTCGGATTTTTCGACAACATTGTCCGATAGGACAGAATCCATGCGAAAATCCGACCGTGTGTATGGGGCTTAAGTGTTTTTGTTCTTCTTCCATTGACTATTAGTGCAGGAGTAGGGGGGAAAAAAAACACTTGTGGGAGAGACTTTATAGGCACAAACCATAATGAAGAGACACGCTCACACAAAGGTACAGTATACAGTGTACAGTATATTACAAATTTTACAAAGTTGCTTGACAAAAAACACATTATGATAAAACCAAGAGACTGACATTGTAATAGTGCATTCCAACTAGATGTTTTATGTGAATAGATTGTGGACAATGTGGCTTAAAGCGGAGATCCGGAGATGACTTTCAATATTAGGACACTTATCTGTCCAGGGATCCCGCGATGTCTTCACCTCAGCCTAGTTTTCAATCGACTCTCGGGTGCTACCGCCATTATTTCTTGTAAGAGAAACCAGCAGTGAAGCCTTGCGGATTCACAGACGGTTCCCTACTGTGCATGCGCGAAACACACTGCGCTTTCTGAATGGTGGCAGTAGAAGGAGGAGGGGGACCGAACTTCCTAGTGACTTTGCCATGGTAAAATCACCCAGAAGTGGGAACAGGTACCTGTCAAAAACAGGTACCCGTCCCCGTCCCCGTCCCCGTCCCCCCTCAAAGGAGCCAAATGTGGCAGCCGAAGGGTGGGAGGAAGCAAACAAGCAGAGCTTCCCCTTTTGGGTGGAGCTCCACTTTAAAATATTTAATAAAGACCTGACCCGTATGAAGTACGGTGTGGCAACCCAACGTATTTCAATAAGCTCTTCTTTGGGGAAGAGTACCCAATGTCATAGATTGGACATAAAGGTAGTAATCAGCCTTCAATTAAAAACAAAAGGTTTAGCCAGCTGGAAAATCTCCCCATCATATGATGCATAAGATTGACTTGAAAATAATTATATGCAGATAGTATCTCATGAATCCTGTAAGCGTGCACTGAAAGAAAAAGGGGGAGGTAGCCCAAAATATTGTTAAAAGAACAAGAGAAACAGCGCAAGCACCTCACTCAACTAATGCACCGTACACACAAGCGGAATTTCAGTTTTTTTTTAATTTCATATTTTTTTCGAATTTACGAAATGTGATCATAACAAATGATCAGAAAAAACAAAAAAAAAGGGAAGAAATTAAAAAAAATAATAATTTCAGCAGTGCACGTGTCTAATACCATGTACCATTGGAGTGTTCACACTGTGAGACCATGGAGCGCATAGAGACCATAGAGCTTGTGCCTGACGTTCCCTGCTTTCTGCCTGCTTCCGACCCCGGTTTGTCTCTGACTCTGCACCTGCCTGCTCCTTCTGCTACTTCGCTGCCAGCCTGTTACCGATCCGGTCTATTCTTGACTCCGCTCCAGCCTCTGCATCAGTTCCTGACTTGCCTGCCTGTGTATGACCCAGCCTGCCTGTACCTGCCTTCCCTCCAGCCCTCTGGGAATATCCATCTTAAGAAAGAGAAAGAGTTAACATGACTAAAACTTTTAAAATAGCTGACAGAGGAATATCCTTATTTTAAGGTCTTGTTTTTCACAATGACCACAGTATAGATAAGGTCTGGTAAAAACTGGTTCTGAAATTATGTCTTCAGGCGAAGTCAAAATGTCAGCATTAAGTAGTTTAAATTATGTCTGAGATGCTACATATGTTTATATAGGAATTATGCCTCATGTGATTAACTCTGTCCTCCCTCCCTCCCTCCTTTTTGTGCAATATTCTTTGTCCATATCCTGTATAAAACTTCGTTCACCTGTCAATACATTTGAGCATTCATTGAAACAACCCGACTGTGTGTGTTGATTTGAGTGTCTCCCGGGGGCCCCCAAGAAGTTTCACTGATCATCCAAACATCTAAGCAGATTTAACCCCTTCAGTGGTGGCAGCGTGTGGTATACGGTGTACATCTGAGGTAATGTAGGAATGTGTCTGTTGTTGACGCTGTTCTTCTTGCCTTGGCTCTGACAATACCGCATCCTTGTACAGCGCAAAATTGCAAACTGCCGTGCTTTTAGCAAGCACATTAAGGCAAAAAGTCTTTGGTAGACTGATAGTGCAAAATTGTAGAGAGGTTAATTGTAAACTGATGTGTTTTTGGCAAGCACATGTGCTTTTTGTAAGCACATTAAAGTAAAAGTCTTTGGGAGACTGATTTGAAAATAGTAAAATAGAGGGTCTTAAAGTGGAAGTAAACCCTTCCAAATGACTTTGGCCTACAGGTAAGCCTAGATTAAGGCTTACCTGTATGTCCAATAAATATCTCCTAAACCTACATGGTTTAGGAGATATTTAGAAATGAAAAGGCATCGCTGTCTACGGCGCATGCGCCGTAGACAGCGGCGCGCAGGCGCACTGAGGGCGCACTGAGGATGCCGAGATCACGGTGATATGCCGATCTCGTGCGCATGCGCGGGAGTGACGTCATCGCCGCTCCAGCGAATGATAGCGCTGGAGCGGCGAGTCACTCCGGCCCTGGATGGCGGCGCAGAAGATCGTGGATAAGGACCGCTTCGGGGGCTTCGTTTTCAGGTAAGTCTTTCATAATGAGCTAGTATGCTATGCCTTTGCCTTGCAGGGTGTCTTTTTTTTTTTTTTTTTTTTTAAGAGGCTTTACTTCCTCTTTAAGGAAAGAGTGGGACAATCAGTGGAATTTTAACAACCTCTTTGATATCCCTTTCTATCGCTGAATATTGTATAAGAATATTGTACTGTATAAGAATATTGTTTAGAGCTTATATTATTGTTGTACATTGCAAGAGGGTCTTGTAAGGTAAGACAACGACCCTTTGGTAAGTTTGTATAAGTAGTCTGTAACCAAATTAAGAATGGGTAAGGGAGAAAGTAAAGAATACCCCCCACCTTATCCCAGGGACATGTAAAGATATGTAAAGATATGTGGTCAGAGTATGAAAAACTGATTCTTTTTTGATAAATCCTTTCATATACGATCTGGCCGGATAAACTGAACATATGTGCAGTAGCTCACCCTTCCCACGCACAGGCGCAAATTACCAATTCCATATGGATATGGTCAGAGGACTCTGAGGGATAAGAAAGCTTTCCCATGGTACACAGGGGACCCTGAGTGGGACATAAAGTACATGAAGGAAACAGGGACCCCCCACCACTCAAATAGGCCAAGAGGAAGCTACCTCTGTGGGAAAGATATGATCCTTGATAGTGAGTGACTTTGTCACTGGAACTGTACTCTTACATCATCCATTCAGGATAATATCTTCATGCCCGGTAAATCTTTTGGGAAGAAATTTAATAGGAGTCTTAGAAATTGAAATTTTCTTGACTCAAAGAGGGGGAGTAGCATCACCATCACCATCATCCAAACATCTAAGGAGATTGAACCCCTTCACCATCCCACCTGCAGCTGCTTCTCAGCCTGTGGTGTTCCAGTATCAGTCTGTTCCAGCTTCCAGCTAACCACTGTTCCTGGTCTTCCGCTGTGTCAGTGTTGCTCCACAATCACACTAGAAGTTCCAGTTCAGGTCTGCCGTCAGCAATCCTGCCAGGCACGTGAGACTCTGCACTCCTGCGCCTCCTGTCTGCTCTACCAGGGGCCTCGAGTCAGAGGTGTAAGAGAGGCCGTCCTCTGCATATCAGGCTCTACCACCAGGTATGTGATACTGCCAAGGTGCCCATAGAGTCTATAAATGCCTGAAATGCAATATACCTAGCTGGAGCACTCACCAGTTGAACCAGTCTCTGTTCAGCTGGTGAGAGCTTCAGCCTGGCATGTGGCTTCTCAGGATTTTGTAGATTCTATGACCCCCTTGACAGCCTCAGATACCTCCTATTTAATACAAATATGAAAGAACTGAAGATTAAAGAGGACAAATTACATTTGTTCTTTAGCTTCTGGGGCTATCCCTACAGAATATGATGTCTGCATGAATGCAGTCACTTCCTCGCACTAATTTGTGTCGGCGTGCCCTAGGCCCGGCCTCATTTCAATACATGCGCCAAGGGCGGAATCGCATCACTGGTTTGCGTACATTCCTGATTCTTGCCCCTGGGCTACCTCCCCCTTTTTCTTTCAGTGCGCCTTTAAGAATTCATGCGACATCACCTGCATACATTTATTTTCATGTCGATCTGATGCATCATATGATGGGGAGATTTTCAAGCTGGCTGAAACTTTTGTTTTTAATTGAAGGGTGATTAGTAACTTCTTGTACAATATTTGACACTGGGTACTCTGTCCCCGGAGGAAGCACTTTTTGAAACAAGTTGGGTCACCATTATTACTTCATAAGGATCTGGCCTTTATTACACAGGCCATGTGGTCCACAGAGTATTCACATAATCATGACCCTCCCTGTCCCACATCAGGACCCTACAGGCTGGATCAGTCTCACTTTTTGTTTGGGGTTTGTTGTCCCTGTTCTCATTCGTTCCACGGAGAAGTCTTCGGCAACATGATCAGCCATCTTTTTGCCTTATTTTTGGACGCCCGCTTGGCCTCCTCCCGTTTAACCACGTGTTCTTTCGTTTTTCCCCGGTGAATCACGCCGATGCCAGGACAGAAGCTACCATCTCTCAGCATTGGGCAGTTAAATCCCCAGGCCGATCCCGGACTGGTCTCCCCAGTGGGACTGGTCACAACTGACCTTGGACTAGCCCCACGTTTGCAGTCAGCTACTAACTTCATCAACGCTTCGCTCGCCCGCAACACTTGTCGGGCCTGCCAGACGGCCTGGGGGCGTTTGATAAGTTCCTGCCCCAACGCCCGTGAGTCTTCCAGCGTCGATCAGGTTCTGGCGTTTATCGCTTATTGCCATTCTCACCTGGCACTGTCACACAGCGCGAAACGTCGGTACGTGGCCGGGGTGCAGCACTACTTGTCACTTCGAGACCCCGCTAGGCCTTCAGTGTTCTCCTTCCATGCAGTGAGGGCTCTACTGCGTGGAGTTCAGAAGCTCCAGCCGCCAGTCAGCCCGAAGCGGCTGCCTATCACTGTGGAGGTCTTAAGGGGATGTCTGACGTCCTGGATAGGTCCCCCTTTGGTCTCCTCTCAGCACGTCTTGCAGGCTGCGATACACATGGCGTTTATGGGTTCCTACGGCCCAGCGAGTTTACTCGCAGCCACCCAGCCGGTCCAGTCTTGCATGAAGTAATCTCTGCCGCCACCAGGATCTCTACGCTTTGAAACTTTTGTTTTTAATTGAAGGGGTGATTAGTAACTTCTTGTACAATATTTGACACTGGGTACTCTGTCCCCGGAGGAAGCACTTTTTGAAACAAGTTGGGTCACCATTATTACTTCATAAGGATCTGGCCTTTATTACACAGGCCATGTGGTCCACAGAGTATTCACATAAAACATCTTATTTCCATGCACTATTGTCAGCCCCTTGAATTTAAGACGAAATTTCTTTACACTCAATTTATACCTACACTGGCACCATGTACAGCAGGTATTTATTACTGACCATCACTGTAAAAGGGATTAACCACTTAGCAACCGGCCCATAGCCGAATGACGGCTACAGGGCAGTTGCTTAACTCTGGGAGGGCGTACTAGGACGTCCTCCCAGAATTCCGCTCTCTCGCACGCCCCCTGGGCCCCTTATCGCAGCCGTTTACCACGTGACCGGTCTGTCATTTCAATTTATATACAAACCGGCATCATGTCATGACGCCGGTTCCTCTCTCCTCTATGTGTAACGATCGGTACATTGTGAGAGGAGAGGGGGAGAGAGCAGATGGCAGCAGCGCTGTGGGCTGGATCTGTAGTGCCCACAGTGCTGCTCTGTGACAATTGCAGTCCAGCCATCCATGCTCAGCTTTTTTCAGCCGGTGATTCCCTACACCATAAGAACGATCATAACGGCTGTTCCACTGCTTGATCATTCTTACGGGAGGCGAGAGGGGACATTTTTTTAAAGCGCCCCTGTCCCCATGTGCTCGCATGCAGTCCCACCCACATATGAAAACGGTGTTCAAACCACACATGTAAGGTATCGCTGCGAACGTTAGAGTGAGAACAATAATTTTGGCCCTAGACCTCCTCTGTAACTCAAAACATGTAACCAGTAAAAAAATTTAAAGCGTCGGCTATGGGGATTTTTAAGTAGCGAAGTTTGGCGACATTCCACGAGCGTGTGCAATTTTGAAGAGTGACATGTTAGGTATCTATTTACTCGGCGTAACTTCATCTTTCACATTATGCAAAGACATTGGGCTAACTTTCCTGTTTTGTTTTTTGTAAAGCACAAAACATATTTTTTCCCAAAAAAAACGCGTTCGAAAAATTGCTGCGCAAGTACCGTGCGAGATAAAAAGTTGCAACGACCGCCATTGTATTTGAGGGTTTTTGCTAAAATAACATATATAATATTTTGGGGTTCTACGTAGTTATCTAGCAAATAAATGATGATTTTTACATGTAGGAGAGAAATGTCAGAATTGGCCTGGGTGCTCCAGAACACCTGATCGCGCTCACTGCATGTTGGGCCTCTGTATCCTCTGTGTGACCACGCTGTGTAAAAGTCTCACATGTGGTATTGTCTTACTCAGGAGTAATAGCAGAATGTGTTTTGAGGTGTAATTTGTGGTATGCTTATGCTGTGTGTGAGAAATAACCTGCTAATATGACAATTTTGTGAAAAAAAAAAAAATAAAAAATAAATCTTGATTTTGCAGAATAGAAAAGAATTGTGGGAAAAAATGACAACTTCAAAAAACTCACCATGCCTCTTTCTAAATACCTTGGAATGTCTTCTTTCCAAAAAGGAGTCATTTGGGGGGTATTTGTACTTTCCTGGCATGTTAGGGTCTCAAGAAATTAGATTAGAGGCTGTCAGTACTTCAGGCGTGATCAAATTTCAGATATTGGCACCACAGCTTGTGGACTCTATAACTTTCACGAAGACCAAATAATATACACCAATTTGTACTTATTTTTACCAAAGATATGTAGCAGTATAAATGTTGGCCAAAATGTATGAAGAAAAAATACTAATTTGCTAAATTTTATAACAGAAACGAAGAAAAAATCATTTTTTTACAGAATTTTCAGTCTTTTTCTTTTATAGCGCAAAAAATAAAAAAAACCCTATGGTGATTAAATACCACCAAAAGAAAGCTCTATTTGTGTGAAAAAAAGGACAAACATTTCATATGGGTACAGTGTTGTATGACTGAGTAATTGTCATTCAAAATGTGAGAGCACCGAAAGCTGAAAATTGGTCTGGTTATTAAGGGGGTTTAAGTGCCCAGTGGTCAAGTGGTTAAAATCGTTCAATGACCATCAGTGTAAAAGGGGTGAAACCAGCAGAGGTGTATAGGACATATGTAAGCAGGAGCCATAATAACGTGACACTCTGTGTCACAAGCCACCATTGGTAAAGAGGTCTACAATGTGTATTAATAGCAGTCCAATATGGAAGGTACCACAGAGATTTCACTGGAAAGACACGTGTCAGTTGAGGAGTCCCATCCAAATGGGTTATAGAGCCTCATTATTTCAATGAAAAGAAAATAGTTTGAGTTCAAAAATCCTAAAATCCTTTGTTCTACATGAATTGAAGGAAACAGTACAAAAATCTGTCTTAAACTACCTCTCCATACCCTATGCTAGAAGACCTGCTAAGATATTCGCAATTTCTTAAAAGTATTTTTTTCCTTTAGCACTAGAGGCACAGACATATATCCAAAGGTCTATTACCCCCAATGTACGTGTAACATTTGTAGCAACATATACAGCAAAACACAAGTGCTGCTTTTATTTTCTCTCCAACGTCTTTTGGATGACAGCCATGTTTAGCAGAAAATGAAGATACAGGCACATCTGAATGTAAGCTTGGCACTTTCACAAAGAATTATTGAAGTGAGAGGGTTTTTAAGTGCTAGGATGTTTTGTTATTGAAGTAAATGAAAAAATTCAATTCTTTTGAGACCGAGCCAGCATTCATTGCCACTTAAAGCCACTCAGTCTTGTCTTGCTAAAACACAGTTTATTAAATAACTTTTAGGCATGACATTCCAGAGGCAACACACCTATTGCACACTGTCAGGAGTTATTCGTTACATGCATATTTTGCACCTGACGAATACAGTGAAAAGCAGATATGGACAGCTCTTCTAACTTTAAGGCCTCATTCTCACGAGGCGGATCCGCTTTTACAGAGTCCGCCTCTATCCGCCAGCTCAGCAGGAGATCTCTCCGTTGCTCTCCGCTGAGCCGGCGGATGACAGGTCCCGCTCTGCTCACTGAGCGGGGAAGGGGTTGTCGAGCGCCGCTGGTTTCTATGGAGAGATAGGATGAAAACGGACAGCATGTCCATTTTCATCAGATCTCACCTGACCCGATCCGCCAGCGACAGAGGCGACATACATAGGGCCATCCTTCTGCTTTTAGCGGATCGGACCGGGTCAGATGTCAGCGGACATGTAAAAAAAAATTTCAAATAATAATAATTTTTAAAAGTGTAAAAAAAATGTAAAAAAGTTAAAAATTTTAAAAAAATATTTTGGAAAAATTACAATTTTTGGAATTCAGTGGGGGGGGGGGGGGGGGCGGACTTTGACTGGGCCATTCTAACGCATGAATATGCTTTGATCTAAACTATTCCATTGTAGATCTGGCTGTATGTTTAGGGTCCTTGTCCTGCTGGAATATGAACCTCCGCCCCAATCTCAGGTCTTTTGCAGACTATAACAGGTTTTATTATAAGATTGCCCTGTATTTGGCTCCATCCATCTTTCCATGGTTTTACGGCACCAGGTAACACCAAACCTAATGACGCCACTGCATGTCAGAATCCTGCAGAAAAAATGTACAGTATGTACTTGCTCCCAAAGTAGTTTTCAATCTAGATTTCCTACCACAATGAAATACATGCACACAGTATGGATGAAAGCTAAACTGCTGGGAATCTATCCCGATTAGTTCCATAATCTGTAGGAATGCATATACCTCCTAGTACTTATGACCTAATGACCAAGCAGGTATGGAAGTCTTCCAGTCTCACCTTTTGCATTGTGTGGTAGTTTCCACCAGACCCTACAGCACAGTTGGAACGAAGATTACTATGGTCACTGGAAGCCTATTTATGCATAGGTTTTGTGGTTCTATTTACAAGGCAAAAGAACAACCTGTGACAGTGAACAGATTTATTCTGCTATACTGCCCTAAATCTGGCCACTAATGGTTAGCGTGCAGATCTTCTTTCATATATTGGAAAGCTGTGATGGACAATGCAATCCTACGATTTGTAAATCAATAATACACAAACACTCTCCCTCCCACCTGTGTATCACCACTGCGCTCAATTTAAACACTAAGTGAATCAATCATCTCAAGCCGCCACTATAAAAAAACAGAAATGTGTACAATATTCCCTTTAAACAGTATGGAACAAGCGACGCTGAATATAGTGTAAATACACACCAATGACTGCTTAGTGCAACAAAAATGTATAATAAATCAATGTGTACCCAGTGAAATATCAAAATCATACTGTGAAACAGATTAAATCAACAAATAAATTATATAGATAAATCTATATAGAAAAACGCTATATGAACAAAACACCCTGTGAAGCTCAGTGAATATCAAAAATTACACTGAATTGAATAAATAATTATTTCAAAATATAGGATAAAGTGTCCATCTCTTATTCAAAAAAAGTCCATCACAGTGAAAAAAATAAAGTTTATAACAAATAAGCAGTGAATGATGACCAGTGACTCTTAGATAATAAAATTCTTGCAGGCATGTTCCTCCACCACACCGCAGTGTCTGACTCCACTCCCTTTATGTTCTCACACTCACCAGCTGTATGTGCCTTATACTTTCGTGTTTGGCTGAAAGCGCTTTTACATGTTTCGTCATGAAAATTACTTATTCATGAAATTCCATGAATAAGTAATTTTCATGACAAAACATGTCGGGCGTGGCTACTTGGCGAATGTTTGAGGTAGGCACGGGATGCTGGACATCTTACACCGATCGGTGCATAGCGGGGACGAGGAGCGGTGAGATAACATCTGACAGTCTTGCATACCCTGGGTCCGCCGTGACCATCCATTATCCAATAACAGATGCATGAAGTGATGTGAAATTTTAACCTTTGGCGTGTTTTTTAGCTTCCACATGTGAGTGTAATGCAGTGAGATTTTATGTGATTAAAAGTTTGTGACTTTATTACGCTATTGGAAGCAATCTCTTTTATTGCATGTGGAGCGCATTATGTGAACAACCAAGGAAGTTGCACCTGTTTTTTTTTAGCTGGAACCCAGAGATCTCTTACTTAACCCCTATATAAAGAGGGTAAAAGCGCTTTCAGCCAAACAGGAAAGTGTAAGGCACATACAGCTGGTGAGTGTGAGAACATAAAGGGAGTGGAATCAAAGACACTGCGGTGTGGTGGAGGAACGTGCCTGCAAGAATTTTATTATCTAAGAGTCACTGGTCATCGATCACTGCTCATTTGTTATAAACTTTATTTTTTTCCACTGTGATGGACTTTTTTTGAATAAGAGATGGACACTTTATCATATATTTTGAAATAATTATTTATTCAATTCAGTGTCATTTTTTATATTCACTGAGCTTCACAGGGTGTTTTGTTCATATAGAGTTTTTTTATATAGATTTCTCTATATAATTTATTTGTTGATTTAATCTGTTTCAAAGTATATTTTTGATATTTCACTGGGTACACATTGAATTATTATTAATTTTTGTTGCACTACGCAGTCATTGGTGTGTATTTACACTATATTCAGCACTGATTGTTCCATACGGTTTAAAGGGAATATTGTACACAATCCTATGATTTACATTTAAGACTTTTAATGAAAGGGACAGCACAGCAGCTAAGAAGTTGGCACTTCCGCCTGGTGGCACTAGGATCATTGGTTCGAATCCCACTCGTGGCACCACCCAATGGAGTTTGCATGTTCTCCCTGTGCCTGTGTGGGTTTGCTCCCACACTCCAAAGACATGCTGGTAGGTTAATTAGCTCATGTCTAAATTGGCCTATGTATGAATGTGAATTCGGGACCTTAGACTGTAAGCTCCTTGAGGGCAGAGACTGACATGAATGCATAATATATGTAAAAGAGCTGCATAAATTGACAGCGCTATAGAAGTACCTGTAATTAAAGGGATAAAGACAGACGAATAAAAAATGAGCCAGAATTTGTATTTAAAAATCTGGCTCTCCACTCTTATGTTTTCCAACCTTACCACCCAGGGAGAGCTGTGTGTGCTGTTATTGACTTGGAGCAGAAATGTAAGCCCAGTGACCTTTTTTTATTGGAGTTCAAGGCTGAAAGATGACATTCAGTCTAGACTGCTGGAAAAAAAAAAAAAGTCTAATATAATATTACATTTTTAGTTTTATTTCATGTCATTTTGATAGCACTATTATATAATCATTTTTAAATGTCTTATCAGCAATGAGCTCAGGCAGAGGATAAGAGAGCTTTACAGCTGAATAATAATCAGCCTGGTACTTGGGCCATCTTAAAGACAGGGCAAAGGGGGCATTTGCCCTGGGCCCCATCATTGTTATGGGGCCCAAAGCAGCTGCCTCATACTTGCCAAATATCCCAGTTAACATTCCCTTTTCCCTTGAAGTTTTAGTCCTGTGAAGTTTTAGTCCCGTGCTTTGTCCCAATATCTCAGTGTGAAGTTCTGTTACTAATGCTGCCCAGTTCTGCACTATTGCTGTGTACAGATGACTCACCTGCAGACTCTGTGTTTACATGTAAATAACCAACATTGATATGTAAATAAATGCAGCATTAATATGTAAATAGCCGTGGACTGGCGGAATTCAGATAAATATACGTTCCCATCACAAAGACATGTGAACGCAGGTTAAAGGTCTCAGTTATATTGGCGGTCATCTTCTCATTAAATTGTGGCTTGGTGTACAATCCTTTCATCCACACTAGTGGCCAGTGTGAAAGTCCCCCTTACATTGGTGGTCAGTGTAAATTCTTTGTTACATTGGTGATCAATGTACATTTCCCTTTACATTAGTGGTAAGTGCAGAATAGCCCTTACACTGGTGGTCAGTATAAATGCCCTTTAACCACTTGACCACTGGGTACTTAAACTCCCTTCCTAACCAGACCAATTTTCAGCTTTCAGTGCTCTCACATTTGCTTTCACATTTTGAATGACAATTACTTAGTCATGCAACACTGTACCCATATGACATTTTTTTCCTTTTTTTTCCACAAATAGAGTTTTCTTTTGGTGGTATTTAATCACCTCTGGGTTTTTTATTTTTTGCGCTATAAAATAAAAAAGACTAAAAATTCTGTAAAAATAATCATTTTTCTTTGTTTCTGTTATAAAATTTTGCAAATTAGTAAATTTTTCTTCATAAATTTTGGCCAAATTTATACTGCTACATACCTTTGGTAAAAATAACCCAAATCAGTGTATATTATTTGGTATTTGTGAAAGTTATAGAGTCCACAAGCTATGGTGCCAATCTCTGAAAATTTATCACAGCCTATCTTATTTCTTGAGACCCTAACATGCCAGGAACGTACAAATACCCCCCAAATGACCCCTTTTTGGAAGGTAGACATTCCAAGGTATTTAGTAAGATGCATTGTGATTTTTTTTTCCCACAATTCTTTGCAAAATCAAGATTCTTTTTTTCTTTCACAAAATTGTCAAATTATCAGGTTATTTCTCACACAGAGCATATGCATACCACAAATTACACCCCAAAACACATTCTGCTATTACTCCCGAGTATGGTGATACCACACAATAACACAGCGTGGCCACATACAGAGGCCCAACATGCAGAGAGCACCATCAAGTGTTCTAGGAGAATAATTTTCACATCTAATTTCTTGACTACCTCTTATGCCCCGTACACACGGTCGGAAAATCCGACCACAAAATCCGTTGGATTTTTTCCGACGGACTTTGTCCGAAACTGGTGTTGCATACACACGGTCGGACAAAGTTATCGGAAAATCCGATCATTCTGAACGTGATGACGTTCGTCCGTTACGACGGGACTATGTTCACGTTAGTAGCCAATAGCTTTGGTCTCATAATTTGATCTGAGCATGCGTGGCACTTTGTCCGTCGGAATTCTCGACACACGATCGGAAAAAGTCCGATAGGATTTTGTTGTCGGAAAATTTGAGATCCTGCTCTCAAATTTTTTCCGGCGGAAATTCCGACGGAAAAAGTCGGATGGAGCCCACACACGGTCAGATTTTCTGACAACATGGTCCGATAGGACATTTTCCGTCTAAATTTCTGACCGTGTGTACGGGGCATTACACTTTTGAAGGCCCTGGAGCACCAGGACAATGGAAAGAAGACACCCCAACGTATAATTTATGGGTCATAATGAATCTTTTGAACATGTTATTTTTTTCTACAAATTTTTGGAATATGTGGAAAGAAAATGAAAACGCATTTTTTTTTAACACAAAGTTGTCCATTCATACAATATTTCTAACACATACCAAAAATGACACCCCAAAATAGATTCTCCTACTGAGTACGGCAATACCACATGTGTGAGACTTTTCCACAGCCTGGCCACATACAGAGGCTGAGTATGGCTGAGTACGGCTGGGGGTGGATGGGATGGCTGAGCATGGCTGGGTACGGCTGGGGGTGGATGGGATGGCTGAGCATGGATGGATGAGTATTGCTGAGTATGGATGACTGAGCATGGATGGGTGGATAAGTATGACAGAGGGACGGCCGAGTATGGATGGCCGAATATGGATAGTGGGATGGTCGAGTATGGATGGCGGGATGGATGAGTATGGATGGCCGGTTATGGATGGCGGGATGGCCGAGTATGGATGGAGGGATGGCTAAATATGGATGGCTGAGGATGGATGGATGAGTATGGATGGATGAGTATCGATGGCTGAGTATGGATGGCGGGATGGCCGAGTATGGATGCGTATGGATGGAGGGATGGATAAGTATTGATGGCTGAGTATGGATGGGGGGATGACCGAGTATTGATGGCGGGATGGATGAGTATGGATGGCGGGGTGGATGAGTATGAATGGAGAGATGGATGAGTATTGATGGCTGAGCATGGATGGATGAGTATTAATGGCTGAGTAATAGAGGGGTGGCTGAGCATGGATGGATGAGTATTGATGGCTGAGCATGGATGGCTGGCTGGGATGAGTGCTGCAATTGTAACAGAGCAGCACTGTGGGCACTGCACATCCAGCCCACAGCGCTGCTGGATCCGATCTCTCCCCTCTCCTCTCACACTGGATGGAGAAGGGAGAGAGGAACCAGATATCACGCCGGTTTGTTTACATGTGATCGTGACGTCATTTGACAGCGCGATCACGTGGTAATCGGCCGCTGTCAGCGGCCATTTACTGTGATCCGGATGCTCCCATCGCAGGAGTGCGATTCTGGGAGGACGTCAATGTACGCCCTCCCAGAGTTATTGAACCGCCCTGTAGCCGTCATTCGGCTATGGGCCGGTTGTTAAGTGGTTAACATTGGGGTCGGTGAAGAAGTGTCACCTTACATTGGTGGCCATTGCAAATCTCCTCGACGATGGGTGTCAGTGTAAATTCTCCATCACGCTGGTGGTCAGTGTAGAATCCCCCACCAAAGATTTCCAGCTTTGCTCTACACGATTCAGAATTTGCCACAGGTACTGCCTCCTAACTAATCCCATCCCCCACCACTGCCACTGATCTCCCTCCCCTCCCATAGCATTGCCACGGATCCCAAGAATCCTAGGAGTTTTCTGACTATTGATGGGTCCCCTCACCTCCCCAGTCCATGGCATGCAGGCAGTGAGGAGATGGTGTGCTGTAGCCTTTAGTAACCAATCAGTGAGCAGTAATGGTGTGCACTAACCTCTTGCAACCAATCATTGAGTGGTAAGGATATGCAGCAACCTCTAGCAACCAATCAGTAAATGGTAATAATGTGCAGTAACCTCTAGCAACCAATCGGCTTCTGTTGTAACCTCTGACAACCAATCGCAATCGCTGGCTGATCTGATTCAGTAAACTGATTCGGAGTCTAGCTGCTATTTATTGTATGTCTCAGAGCACGTGGAGAACGAAATTACATGGAGGGGCTCACGAAAATGATTGACCAGGGTCCAATCAATTTTAAAGATGGTCCTGGTGCCCTGGAAGATAAAGAATAAAGTGCTCTCTTTAATATACAAGCAGTACATTTTTTATTTTATTTTTTCAAGATGAACATATATGGTATATCAGTTGCATATACAGTATATTCTATGTAATAAGTTTAAAGCTTAAGTTTAGCCAACCACCCTATAGCAGCTTTACTGCTACAGGGCGCCCGCTTAGTGCAGAATCGTGTGGGTGTGTGTGTGTGTGTGTATATATATATATATATATATATATATATATATATATATATATATATATATATACACACACACATATATATACACTTGATTCTGCACTTCTAGGTAGGGGGGAGTGTGCCGCCTCTGGTGTGATTAGTCACAACAGAAGCTGATCAGTGGGTGCCGGTCAATGGGTGACATTTGTTAACAATGCAGAGCTCTGTTCTGTCAGTGGGGATGTACAAAGCGGGAGTAAAATCCAGCACATCCCTTAGTAACAGTACCTGAATGTAAACACAAAACACTGGTTAGGCACACAGTTAACCCTTTGATCGCCCTAGCTGTTTAACCCCTTCTCAGCCAGTGTCATTAGTACAGTGACAGTGCATGTTTTAAGCACGGATCAATGTATTAGTGTCACTGGTTCCCACAAAGTGTCAATTAGTGTCAGATTGTCCGCCGCAATATCAAAGTCACACTGATCTCTGCCATTGCTAGTATTAAAAATAACAATTCCAGTATATATACCATAGTTTGTAGACGCTATAACTTTTGCGCAAACCAATCAATATAATGCTTTATGGGGTTTTTATTTTTACCAAAAATATGTAGCAAAATACATACTGGCCTAAATTTATGAAGAAATTAGATGTGTTTTATAGCAGAAAAGAAAACATTTTTTTTTTTTCAAAATTGCTGGTCTTTTTTTTGTTTATAGCGCAAAAAATTAAAAACCCAGTGGTGCTCAAATACCACAAAAAGAAAGCTCTATCTGTGGGGGAAAATGACATACATTTTATGTATTTACAGCATTGAATGTCCATGCAATTGTCAGTTAAATTAACACAGTGCCGTATCACAAAAAATGGCCTGGTCATGAAGGGGAGTAAACCTTCCAGAGGTCACGTGGTTAAAAAAAAAATGTAAAGTAAGTAACTGTAATGAAGTATGTTCCACATTGTGCAGGCACATGTATCCTAGAGAAATTTTCACTACAGGGTTGCCTGTCCTCTTCCTGGCTCTGAAGTTCCAGTGCTGTAATCGTCAACAGCTTCAGGTAGAGCAGCAGTACAGATGGTCCAATAGGGACAGCCTATTTTAATCCTCCACTGAGAAAAGCCAATAACACGATCTGTGAATGGGGGAAGAGTCTGATCAGTCACAGGATTCTCTCCCTTATTCACAGATCATGTAATCACTGAAAGAACTTTTCTCAATGAAGGAGGGATTGTGTCCCCATAAGATTTTCCGTACTGCTGTCCTGTCTGAAGCCCCAGAGCTGTTAACTTTTCCAGCATTCAGAGACAGGAAGAGGACAGGACATCCCTGCGGCAAACTACAGTTTTAGTATGAAATAAGTCCACTGATAACCTTATGAACCCCACTGTAGGCCACAGGGCAGCTTACAAAGTCTATTATAGGATAATGGATACATGTACAATACCAGTTGTAGTAAAAGTCAAGTTGAAAAACAGTAATTGTTCATTTTTATTTTCCTTGCTGCTGTGAGATACAGGAATGTTGCAGTTTGAATGTTTTCAGAAGGTGACACGAGAGAACAATATTGTTACATATGTCAGATATACTGTATTCTCTTTCTCTACAAACATGTTCTAATTTTGCTTTTGATTAACCTTAACAGTTTTTAAGCCTATTATGTGTTTCAGAGGAACCATTTTACACTGCCACAGTTAAAAGGTACAAAGAAGCTATGCTGGATGTTTAGAAGGGATGTATGACTCTTAAATATATAATGTCAGACCCACAAGCGATAGCCATCATTATCATCTATCTGGCAGTACTTATATTTCTCCAGTTGTATCAGAATGCATATACCTACACTAATTACCAAAAGTATTGGGAGTCTTAGTACATAGGGTTCAATATTGAGTTGGCCCACCCTTTTGCAGCTATAACAGCTTCAACTCTTCTGGGAAGGCTGTCCACAAGGTTTAGGAGTGTGTCTATGGGAATGTTTGACCATTGTTCCAGAAGCACATTTGTGAGGTCAGGTACTGATGTGTACAAGAAGGCGTGGTTCGCAGTCTCCTCTCTAATTCATCCCAAAGGTTTTCTATTGGGTTGAGGTCAGGACTGTGCAGGCCAGTCAACTTCCTCCACCCCAAACTCGCTCATCCTTGTCTTTATGGACCTTGCTTGGTGCACTGGTACGCAGTCATGTTGAACAGGAAGGGGCCATCCTCAAACTGTTCCAACAATGTTGGGAGCATGAAATTGTCCAAAATGTCTTGGTATGCTGATGCCTTAAGAGTTCCCTTCATTGGAACTAAGGGGCCAAGCCCAACTCCTGAAAAACAAGCCCACACCATAATCCCTGTCTGAACGAAAATCGACATTTTCGGTCAGACTCCCCACAACACTTTCATTTCCATTCATGCATTTACATTCATACGCGTGTGGGGGTGACAGCGCAAACATTTTTGGATAGTGTAAATGCTTGGGTGTAACTTAAATTTTTTTACACTTTTTTAAATCAGATTTACACACACTCCTAGCAGCTGCAGTCATAGGGAGTTTGTGCAAGCCCATTCCCCACTGCTGCCATGGCTGTAAGGCTTGTTGACAACCATGGAGGAACCATGGTTTTTACCCAGGCTGGTCAACAAATAGGTCTTCCTTTTTTCATCTTCATTAAATGATAGGTGGAGGCAGGGTTGGTCCAAGGTGCATTTTTATGCGATTTTGTGCATTTTTCAGGTCTTATAACTTTTTCACCTAAGTTTGTCTTTAAACAACATCAGGCTTCTTTTAAAGTGGTCACTCTCACTCTGCAGAATTAGCCTAGCAGCACATGTTGATATCCAATTAAGCCTAGTTTTCAGCTGCTGGTAACAGCCTTTTTCCATCAAACAATCATGTGATGCACATCCTGTAAGCATATATATTTGATATTCATTTGTGAGTTCATCAGCTATGAGTAAGCACTAGTTGTGGTGCGAAACGCGTCAGCTCTATACCCCCCTTTTTTGCCGTGTATGGATTGCAGTGTTTTTTGCTTTTAAATAAACTTTTTGGATTTTATTTTCTCGGTGTGCGGCTGTCCGGAGTTCTTCCTTTTTTGATTTCCAATCATTGTGCTATTAGCCAGCACCTGGGGCTCCCACACAGGAGCAGGAGCATTCGCTTGGGAAGGAGAGTCTTGGAGCGGTGGTTGTTTGTTTCTCATCTGGTCCAAGGTGTAGGCAGAAGAGATGACCTCATTGGGTACAAAAAAGGGCAAGGCCTGTAATTCTGCTAAAGTAGTTCACAGATGATAGGGGTGGAGGGATAGCATTTTGACCATTATGCCTTGGGTGCTAAAAGGCCCTGTCGCAACACTAGGTGGAAAAATAAGTAGTTTATATAAGGAAGATAACATGGTTTGTACTTCTAGGAGCTACAAGGACAATGCAGTCCTGGCAAGAAACAAAAAGTATTTACTGTACTTGCTTAAAATGTGCTTTGATCTCTTGCAGAGCTACCTGGAATGGTCAGATCTCCAGCATCATACACTGCACCCGCACTCCTCAACACATCCTCTGGTTCTGCAGAGTAAATGGGAGTGGGGAGTATTAAATGAGAAGTACAGCCAAAGCTTGTTTGGCTGTACTGCTCCTGTGCCTCACAGGCATGCAGTTTGTTCTGCACTCCCTGTGACCCATTTTCCTGCTGTCGGCTGACATCACAGAGCCAGCCTGGGCTGGGGCAAGATCGCGGCAAAAGAGTCAGAAACCGCCCACATGCCTGGACCGACACCCTGGCTAAGCCTCTCACACAACCAGCTGAGAGCCTAGGCCGGCCGCACTAGCCCCCTCCATAGCCCAGTGCTCCAGTGAGCTCTCTGCTCACAGAGCTCTGAGAATGGAGCAATCGACTGTCTTTGATTGCTCGGTACTCAGTCTTAGATCCCATACACAGTATACAACTTTTGTTGTCCTATTTCCTTTAGATTTACCAAAACCATGTAGTGCAAGAGCCTGCCTGATTGCATACAAATTAAAACTCTTAAGGATTGACCTCCTATTATGTGGTTTTGGTAAATCTGAAGTAAAAAATCTACAGAAAATTGTATAGTGTGTATGCAGTTTTAGAGCCAGCTGGGGACAGATGCAGCATCAGACCAATGCTGCATCCACCTAGGTATGATTTTTATTTAATTTTTTTTAAAGCTGAACTTTAACAACATTCTTTTGCACTCTTTTGATGGGAACTATAGGTGGCCTTGCTAAAGCTCATTGCAATCGTATGTTCTGCTGTTGTCACCCTCAGTAAGCCCACCATGAGCAATAACATGCTGCCATTTTTATTTTTTTTGCAAAATAAAAAATGACAATTATTTATCATACACATTGCATTAGCAAGAATCAATATAATCAATTGGAATTTAGATTTACTTTATTACTATTAATATAATAATCTATTTTGTTTAATTGCACTGAGAAGGAAAGCCATTCTTCTTGCTTAGGTTTGGAGCTGTGGGGGATATCTATACCAAGTTTCTCTTTTAACACACAAGTAGTAGTGGGCCAAGAGACTCACAATGCTTAAGATTGAAAACACTTCACAAGTTCATAAATGATGGAAAAGACTAAGGTGAGACTAAGACTCTGTAAAAGCACCATCATAAATGTAATCCCATAATATAAAAAAAATAATAAAACAAAGCCATTTCTCCTCCGTGAAATCCTAGATCCATATTTCATACACTGTAGGAGAACAAAATCCCAGCATGAATTGATTGTATTGTGAAACACAAAGGTTGCACACAGCAGAAGAATGCTACCGGTACACCCTGAGAAGTAATATTCAATACTGGCAGCCAGCATGGAGCATTTAAACAGCTGAATGTTCCAATGACATTTACAGCTACAATAAACCATTTCCAAAGGACAAGATTAAAAAACAAAATAATATATATAAGAATCAATATTGATGGGTATGACACAAATCTGAGATTTATGTCCAGCTCATCTAATTACTGCTGCTGCAATACAACGGGTCTAGCTTTTATTGAATGTATTGGAGTATGTGTAGCCCACAGCATTTGTCAGATAATCCTATGGATTTAAGAAAGATGAACTCCATTCCCTTCCAATTTCCTCTGCTGACAGCACAAAATAGCTCTGTTTGTGCCGCATGTCACTCTGGTTTGAAAAGGTCTCAGCACCAACCTCCTAATACAATGCGGTTGGTCGATAGACAAACCCAAAGTTATTGACTTTTTTTTTTGGTAGTTTTTTACAATAGTGCTTTATAAAAGACCACTGTGTAGATTTAAGGTTCATAAAGCACTAACATTCAGAGTGTAGCAGCAAAGAAGATGGATTGGTATAGATTTAAGGGAATTGCTTTCCTTTTGGGAGCAATTACCCTCCAGCAATATAGCCCTCCACAAAATTCCACAGCCTATATGGTAAGCACAGATTTAGCCTAGGTTCACACTGAATGTGGGTTTGAAATCGTGTGAGTTCAGCTGAACTCGCATGATTTCCAACCAGCATTTCAGTCCGACTTTGGGGGACGATTTGAGAGACATCTGTGCGGGTTCATGCACAGATGTCTATTGAAATCGCCCCCTGAAGTCTCTGAAAGTAGTGCAGGAACTACTTTTGGGAATCGGTGGGGCGCCCCGAATTGGGACAGTGCCGGCAATAGGCTCCGATTTGGCATGCTATTTGACATGTCAAATAGGCCCAATGTGAACATGGGCTAAAGGAACTCTACCACAAAGCATCTATATCACTAGGTTCTTCAAGTACCACATCCTAGTTGTGGACCAGTGAGATAATATAGCGTTATGGTCCCAAGACTAGTATATGTGGTAGTAAACTCTGTTTTATTACTTTTACCTACAGGTAAGCCTATAATAAAGCTTACCTGTAGGTAAAATGAATATCTCCTAAAGGTGCACCATTTAGGAGATATGCTAGCGAGCAGCAGCAAGTGATGTCACTGGCAATTTGTGCTCTGAAGGAACAGCATACCCGTGGCTGTTCCTACAGAGCTGTATGCTGCGGCTGAGACTCCCACACGCATGTGCAGGGGGTAACGTCATTATGGCTCCAACAGTCAGAAGGCCGGAGTCTGCAAACCCAGAAGGAAGACCAGGTAAAGATGGAAGCCTCTGCAGTGGTGACAGCGCGTTGCTGAAGGCTTTCATTTTAAGGCGAGTCTTTCATATTCAAAGTCTTTCATCAATTCTTTGATATTGCCTTTTTTTTTTTTTAACTTTACTACCACTTTAACGGCTGGTTCTATCAAAACCAAGTTACTCATAACTTTATACCTACTTTAATAATACACAGGGTTGCAGTTATACAAAATTTGCAATGTAAATTCATTCTGGGCAAATAGGGAAAAATCTGTTCTCAGGCTATATTCTCTGCAAATCAAGAATGTGTGAATGGGTTAAATATTGCATTATGGGCACTAGATGATGCTGACTATCATAGGAAATAAGTTTGCTCCTCATCTCCATCTAGTGTCCATAATGTGGTATTTTCTACAGTCACACTTTTAATCTTTAGGCATGAATTGTGTTTCGTCACATATCATACAACTTCCAGCTTTCCATTTGTGTTGCGTGACTGTTTCTATTTCAGAGACCTGGCCATTGTTGTGTTTGCTTATCACATGGGTTGTAAAAGCAACCTTATTTAGATCCTCTAATCAGGATACACCCAGTAGACATTTGTTTTGTGTAGTAACAAATAGTGTGCCTTATATTAGTCTTTATTATATTTATTTATTGTTTGTTACCAGGCGGCATTCTCTTTTTCCTGGGACACAATGACCAATATGACTGTGTAGGAAGCAAACAAGGTAAAAAAACAAAAAAGACAAAACAAAAACAATATATTTGTACTGAACAATGTCTTGTAAATATTATTGTGTGTGTTACTTGTAATGTTGATTATTTGTGTTCATATGTAAGTTGTGCATTATCTTGTAAATATCATGTAACCCGACAATAAATTGTATATTGCTAGTTAAAACAACGAATCCTTAGAACTAAGAATCCTTAGAACTAGATGTGCATATGTAAAAATTTTATAGTGATTGGAATAGATTTCCTTCTTTTTCTTTTCGTTCCCCCTCTTCCCCCCCCCCCCCCTTTTTTTGTGTGTATGGGTTTGAAGATGCATTGCTGTATGCCATTCTAAATGTAACCTTTGAGAAAGGACAAGAAGCTGGTACTGAGTAAAATGCAGTACAGTATTTTATTATGTTCTCTTACAGCAAGTTATACAGTAGGAAAGCATACCTCAAAGTTGCGTTGTATACATTTTTTTAATTAGAAACGTATTAAAAAATGTAAATCAACAGCCCTAGATCTAGTTCCTAGGTTTAGGACCTTAAAAGCCAATGAGCCATAATCAGAATCCTGCTGATCATTACAGCCATGCAAACCTGCATCTCTTACCTTTGTCTATACCTATAGTGGATCTAAATCCAATTGCAAGAATGTTATATAATCTTTAAAATGTGTATTTAATATCAAAAGTCAATATCAATCTTTTTAAAGCTATACCTTCTTTAAATTAACACCTGTTGAATCCGCCTTGAAAGTCCTTGTTCAGGCACTTCCTTGGGTGAAAAAAACTGTTTCTGTCTTCCAGTTGCTCAACTCTGTTGTTACACTTTTATGCTGGCTGTCTCAATGGGGCTGGGTTGTCTATTCCTACCAGTTTTTGACTCCTGTGACTTAGCTGAGCAGGTGCAAAGGCTATGCACTACATTACAAGTTGGCTCCTAAATACTGGTGTTATACCAGCAAATATTTTATGCAAAAGAGCACAATTTGTAAAGTTCACAAGTCCAGAGGATTTGCCACAAACCCAAACCTCTACCTTTTTCGTAAAGGTGTATCTAGGCTGGAGAAGAGGGCACTAGGGATGAGCCGAACACCCCCCCCCATGCGAAGGGACCGAAATTTTGTGGAACATTCGAACACCGTTAAAGTCTATGGGACCCGAACACGAAAAAACAAAAGTTCAAATTTTAAAGGCTAATATGCAAGTTATTGTCCTAAAAAGGGTTTGGGGACCTGGGTCCTGCCCCAGGGGACATGTATCAATGCAAAAAAAAGTTTTAAAAACAGCATTTTTTTCGGGAGCAGTGATTTTAATACTTAAAGTGAAAAGATAAAAGTGAAATATTCCTTTAAATATCGTACCTGGGGGGTGACTATAGTATGCCTGTAAAGTGGTGCGTGTTTCCCGTGTTTAGAACAGTCCCTGCACAAAATAAAATTTTAAAAGGAATAAAAGTAATTTGAAACTGCTTGCGGCTGTAATGTAATGTCGGATCTCGGCAATATGGATGAAAATTATTGAGAAAAACAGCATGGGTACCCCCCCAGCCCATTACCATGACCTTTGGGTCTTGTATGGATATTAAGGGGAACCCGGCACCCAAATTAAAAAAAGAGGCCCTATATACTCTAAACAGCAGTATACAGGCGGTCCAAACAAGACAGGGACTGTAGGTTTGTTCTTAAGTATAATCTGTTTGTAATTTGGAACAGGTACATTTTGTAGGTGTAGCTCCAGCTAAAAAATATATTTTTAAAGCGGAGGTTCACACAAAAATGGAACCTCTGCTTTTCGGAACCCTCCCCCCTCCGATTGTCGGGGTTGTTGGGGTACAGATACCTGTATAATACAGGTATTTCCAGGCATAGACTCCTGGGCATACACTCCCCCGGTGTCTGCTGGGAAACGCACGGGTCCCAGAGACAGCAGGGACCATCCAGATTGCGCAGCGCGACTCGTGCATGAGCATTAGGGAATCGGGAAGTGAAGCCGCAAGGTTTCACTTCCTGACTCCCTTACCAAAGATGGCGGCGGCAGCACCCGAGAGCCGAGCAACAGATCGGCTTTGGGTGCCGACATCGCAGGCGCCCTAGACAGGTAAGTGTCCATATTTTAAAAGTCAGCAGCTGCAGTATTTGTAGCTGCTGACTTTTAAAAAAAAAAATTTGGGCGGTACTCCACTTTAAGCTTTTTGAATAACATAGGGAAGGGTTATCACCCCTGTAACATTTGTTTTGCTGTCTGTGCCCCTGTTCAGAAGATTGCACCTCACTTTCCCAATGACAATTGGATTTTGAAAATTTTGGGTTATTGGGGAAACAAGGATTGGTGATAAAGCGTCAGCGGAGACACCTTTTTCATATATTAACTCTTACAGGAGAGAATTTCCCTTCCTAGGGATATATTTCCTCTCACTTCCTGTTGTCTCCCTCCATTTGTAAGTAGGAGTCGTTTGTAAGTCGGATGTTTGAAAGTAGGGAACCGCCTGTATATACTATACGGCCTGCCCTATATACTCTGCAGAAAATTGAGCCTCAGGTGTTGGTGGTTCCAGAACACTGTAAGCCCTCACAGTTAGTTACTCTTGGTGGGCGCAGGAACGAGCCCTGTTGTGAAATATTACAGCAAAAATTGTAATTACGTGCCCCTGTTAAACAGGGGCAGAGAAATTGGGCCTTAGGCACTGGTGGTGGTGCCACAAAACTGCAACCCCCTCACAGATACTTTAGTTGAGCGCAAGAATGAGCCCTGCTGCAAAATATTACAGCAAAAATAATTACTTCAAATCCAAACAGTGAAATTTAAAATGTGCTATATAACAACAGCAATAAAGTGATAACGTGCTAAAATACATACAATATTACAAATAAAGTACTTTCATGCAGGATATGATAAAATGTCCATATGGTGAGAAAAAAAACAATCAATAAAATTTCTTAAACCAATATAATGGTGATCCAAACTAAAACAATCCTTATTAAAAACATTTTTTATATATAAATGTGAGAAAAAAAGTGCTCCAATGTAATCCATGCGATTTATACGATTCAGTGGTTGCTGTGAGATCAATCCAATATTAATCTGTAAAGTGGTTTTTCTTTTTCTGCTTTGTCTTATGAAATGCATGTGATGAAAAATTACATAAATCCAGATTCCTGTGGTGGCCTCACTCTGTGCTTCAATATGGTAATGGAGTCCCTTTTTGTGCCTCTAATACCAATAGAGAAAGGAGGACTTCATAGTGTAGTATATTAAAACTTTTATTATCAACACTAAAAAATCCCTTGCAGGGTACTCACATTTGCATGGCGCGTCAGGGCGCCACTCTAAAATAGCATAAAAATAGCATAAAATATCAGCCACTACAGCTTGTTTTTTATGCTATTTTAGAGTGGCGCCCTGACGCACCATGCAAATGTGAGTAACCTGCAAGGGATTTTTTACTGTGTTGATAATAAAAGTTTTTCATGTACTTTAGAATATTGGATGATCTTTGCATGATTTATGAGGCATGTGCAACGCTAGCTGCTGATTCAAAGTTATAGTGTTAAACAGGGGCACAAAAATTGGGCCTTGGGCACTGGTGGTGGTGCCCTGAAACAAAAATGTTCTTAGAAGCTATCAACATGAACATTGAGGAGGAATAGGATAGTCACTCAGCATAGGCAGTCTTCAAGGGATCTCACATTCATAGAAAAATGAATCAGTTACATCAGCATCGGGTGCTTGGTAGCTGGTGATCCAAGACTGATTCATTTTTATGAAGGTGAGCCGATCAACTGAGTCTGTGGACAGGCGCACACTCTGTGATCTGTTACAAAGCCTCCAGCAGCACTGAATGTGTGTTCAGAAAGAACGCTGGATGCAGGACAGGCCAGTAGCTCAATTGCATATTGTGCAAGCTCTGGCCAGTGATCCATCCTCAACACCCAGTAACCAAGTGGATTTTCGGTTGGAAAGGTCTCAAAGTCTGCTCTTGCCCCTAGGTATTCCTGCACCATGTAAATCAGACGCTGGCGATGGTTGCTGGAACCGATCAGACCTTGGGGCTGCGGACTAAAGAAATGTCTGAATGCATCAGTCAGACGGCCCCTTCTCCACCGCTCCTTCTGTGACTGACCGAAGCCTCAGCAACACATTTTCCAGGAGGACCAGGAAATCTTTTCTGCAAGGCCTCCCGAAGATATTTCATCCTCTGCTACCTCTGCGAAGGCTGGATAAGTTCTGCAACCTTACTCTTGTAATGTGGATCAAGAAGGGTTGCCAGCCAGTAATGATCCCTCTCCTTGATACCACAAATCTGAGGGTCCTTTTGCAGGCTTTGCAGGATCAGGGAGGCCATGCAGCGAAGGTTTGCTGAGGCATTTGATCCGGAGTCCTTTGGGTGACTAAGGATGACATGATCCACAGCCACCTCCTCCCAGCCACGTACAAGTCCATGGGTTTCTGGAGACTGAGAACGATCCCTTGAAGACTGATGCAGAGTGTTAGGCTCCACATCCATGTTGACACAATCTTCATCCTCCTCCTCTTCCCATGTGATCGGCGGGCCTGCAGGAATACTGTCTGGATAAAGGGGGCCTTGAGAGGTAAGGAAGTCCTCCTCTTCCTCCTTCTGTTCTGCCTCAAGTGCCCTGTCCATTATTCCACGAAGCGTGTGTTCCAGCAGGAAGACAAGAGGGACAGTTTTACTGATGCATGCACCGTTACTGCTTACCATCCTCGTGGCCTCCTCAAATGGTGACAGGACAGTGCATGCATCCTTGATCATGAGCCACTGGCGTGGAAAAAAAAAGCCAAGCTCCCCTGACCCTGTCCTAGTGCCATACTCACAAAGGTACTCATTGATGGCCCTCGGCTGCGTGTGAAGCCGCTGCAGCATTCCCAATGGTGAGTTCCACCTGGTGGGCATGTCACAAATTAGGCGGTTCTTGCATTACTTTTGAAGGTCAGCCAGCTGAGCACTGGCATTATATGACCGGCAGAAATGCCCACAGACTTTCCTGGCCTGCCTCAGGAGATCCTGTAAGCCCGGGTACCTGCACAAGAACCGCTGCACCACCAAATTAAGGACGTTAGCCAAACAGGGAACATGGGTCCCTGTCGGAGGGCAGAGAGGAGGTTGGTGCCATTGTCACAAACCACAATTCCTGGCTGAAGCTGGCATGGCGTCAACCACCTCTGAGTCTTCCCCTGCAGAGTTGACAGAATCTCTGCCCCAGTGTGGCTCCTGTCCCCTAAGCAGACCAACTCAAGCACTGCATAGCATCTTATAGCCTGAAAGCTTGCGTAGCCCCTTGAACGCCTGTGGAGCACCGCTGGTTCCGAGGACAAATCTGCAGAGGAAGAGGCCATAGAGGAAGAAGAAGAGGAGGGGTGGAGGAGAGAGGTGTGGCAGAATCACCACTACTAGCATTTTGGAGGCGTGGAGGCAGAACAAGCACCAACAATACTGCACCCTGTCCTGCATCCTTCCCAGCTGCCAGCAGTTACCCAGTGCGCTGTGAAAGAAAGGTAACATCCTTGTCCATGCATGAGTCAGCGGTAATATGCACCTTAACGCTGGCCGCCATGTCCAACGAGGCCAAGACATTACCATCCACATGCCAGTAGAGAGTCGGAATGGCCTTCTGTGAAAAGAAATGGCATTTGGGAACCTGCCACTGAGGTACCACACATTCCACAAATTTACGAAAGGGGGCAGAGTCTACCAGCTTAAAAGGCAGCAGTTGGAGTGCTAGCAATTTAGCCAAGCTAGCATTCAGCCGCTGAGCATGTGGATGGCTGGGACCAAATTTCTTTCTACGGTTTAGCAACTGGGGTAGGGAAATTTGCCTGCTACAATCGGATGTTGTAGCGATAGCAGATTGCCCGCAAGTACTTGGCACACCTAATTCTACACCCTTACTCCTCTCAGTGCAGGTTTCTGAGAGGACTGAAGTTATAGTGGAGTTGGAGATCCCAGCTGATGAGGAGCAAGGAGAGGTCCGCCTTGTTCTTTGGTGTGGGTGTTTTAAGTACTGTTGCCAAAGGACTGCATGGGAGATCAACATATGTCTGGTCAAGCATGTGGTGCCCAAGCGGCTGCTGTTTTGGCCACGCTTGATACGCTTCAGACATATGTTGCAAACAGCAATGGTGCAATCTGCTGCACACGTATCAAAAAAGGCCCACACCAAATAACTTTTCAAAATACGTGGGGAGTCAGCAGCGCCCTGCACATGCGGAGCTCTGCAGTGTAATGCAGTTGGGTGGCTGCCCTTAAGCTGGCCCCTGGAGGGCATCCTGCCTCGTTGGAGATGTGCCTCCTCCTCCTCTCTTCTATCAGGCTCTCGAATAGAGTCAGTGACCTCATAATCCCCTCCCTCCTCGTCACTGGAGCAAACCTGTCAGTATGCTGCAGCTGGGGAAACATGACTGCCAGTTTCTTGTCCTTCCTGGGCACCCCCTCTCTCTGGGCTCATAGTACTGCCTTCCTCAACCAGGGTACCATCATCGGAGCCTTCAAAACGCTGCGCATCCTCCTGCAGCATGTACCCGACACTCTGGTCGAGCAGTTCGGGGGACTCCTCCTTGCATGATGGTGGGGCTAGGGAAGGAGTGACTGATGATATTGAGCCGATGGAATAGGCCGCTTTGGCCGCTGCATTGGCAGGCAAACTACGCTGAGCCTGGGTGACAGAGGATGAGGAGGATGAGGACGGCTTAGTTATGCACACTACCAACTCTTCTGCATGTTGTAGATCAACACAGCCAGCTGCCGGAAAAAAAAGACAAACGTGCTTCACGGCCACGTGCTGAGGATGCACCGTGTCCACAACCAGCACTGTTGGCTGTAGACACAGAGCCTCTTTTAGTGGCCTGTGAGCGTCTGCCTCTCCTTGGTGGCCTTCCAGACATGCTGTAAAATTTTATTAACAAAACACTGCCTGAAATTTACTAGAAAAAGTACACCAGGAATGGACTGCAGTCAGATATAGGCTTGGCTAGACTAGAATGCAGTGGATGTGGATATATATATATATATATTGTAACATGGGGGTGTTTAACTCAAGTGAAAAGATGCATTTTTTTTAATGCAGTGAGTCCTCATCAGACAGGCGTATAGAGTTAAGGGCCTGGTAGCCCACGTTTATTGAAAAAGGAAAAACACAAAAGTCCATCCAGAAGTCCCACGCAGGGGTTTAACTTCATTAAGCATTCATAAATGAAAAAAACATACCAAGCCACCTGGCTCTCTTGTCAGCAGTTCCTCTGCTTGATCTCAACAGAGTTGATTCCTTCCAGTCCCCTGGACTCACTGGCTTCCTTAGTCTTCCAGACTCTCAAGGCTGTCCCTCCTTTCCCAGTCTCTGGGCAAAGAATACCCCTTACACAGGGATGACCCCTCCACAGGTCTGTCTTCATACAGCAGCAGCAAGCTGCTCACACTCCACCATCCTCCACTCATTAGCCCCTCATTATATGGTCTGTGTGCAGCTGGGCACACACCTTGCTTGCTATCCTCAAGACCCGGACACAGTTGGAGATCCCATCCAGAACTAGCAAAACCTGGAGAAAACTGACAGAGCAGTTTTCTCCATTTAAATTCTATAGTCTGTAGATATGCAAACTCTGTATCTCCTTTACCTCTAATTTCAAAGGGACAGAGCTTCGCTCTGCCACATATCCCCCCCCTTTGTTTCGATCCGGAGGGAGGAACACCAGCACCCGTCATGGTTGGGACACCTCTGTGCTGGCTGTCAGCCACGTAGGCCCAACCTTTTTTCCGGGCGCGCTTCCAGGCACGTCCCACCCTGGATCTTAACAGGGTCCTATATTTTCCCATCCTCAGCCTTCTTCTTGGGTCCCTGGGCTTAATCATTTTTTTTGGGGAAACTCTGCTTTCTCTGATCCTACCTTTAAACTCACTGACATCAGCTTTAACCTTCAATATACACCAGTACAACCTCCTCACTTTGGCATGACCATGCAAGCTGCCACCCACATGGGCCAAATCTTGTCCCATCAGGTGAATTTCTCCACGTCCCCTTGCTGCATCTACTTGGGCTTTACAAAGACACTCCCATGCTTTTTTACGAGTGCACTTCCAAAAGCGATGTTTTCCCACTTCTCTTGGGCCTACACTAGTCCTTTTACCAATCTTGGTACCTTTTTGCACATGAGGTTGATTTCTGAATTTTACGGATCCAGTACCATTAAGGTTATAAAGTGCTCCCTCAATTTCCACTAGACCACCCCTTTGCTCTTTACTTAATTTAGAAGGAACCACATTTTTAAACACTGGTTTAATGATAAGTGGGGGCTATTTTATTAGGATGACACTGGTCCCTCTCTGTACTCCAAGTACGGGCACCCTCTTACTGTCCAAACTGCAGCCTCATCCTAGTCTCCCTCTGAAGGACATACTGACTGTCTTGCGACTTTAAGCTTTTAAAGTCATGCGACACCTTGCTGAGCTTTGGGCCATTTTCCTGCAACCATTGTTTATCACGATCCTTCTCAGACCTTAGAAATTTCTCAAACCTCAGGAAATCTTCCCCAGAAATACCCTCCTGAACCTGTAGGGGGCCTAATTCTGCTGTATCTTTTACTTCTCCTGTGTCAATCATACCATTGCCTATCTCATTACAATTTTCAGGGTTTGCTACAACCAGATCAACTTGACCAACATCTTCAGGTCTACCATTATTTTTGTTGTCACCCATGGTAACCAAACCCTTACAAATTGACAATGAGCTGCATGTTTCATCACGGTCAGAAATATCAATGCATCTGTCATATTTCATCTCACGCATGTTCGGCCGGGCAGTGTCTGAAGAGGAACTGCATCCAGCGGAGTGGTTGTCCACGGCAGCTTCACTATCCACCAACTCCACTGGCAGGAGATCCTCTGCCAACAACTGTCCTGACTCCTGACCATCCTCCCATAAAACATTTGGACCTGGGACTACAATCACTTCATTTATGGCTGTGCCATCTGGCACTTCCACCAACACATTTGGCACGGCATTATCCATTATCACATCATTGGGCCCTTTGTGGATCACAGACATCATTTCCATCTCATGAGCACCATCATCTGCAGTAGCAAGTGCATCCTTGCATACAAGTTGCTCTGCACGTCCTTCATCTGGCACTGCAGAAGTCATGTCTGCTTCACTTTTACCAACAGAGGCCTTTTCCAACAAAGCCAACCGGCTTTTTGTCCACCTGTCCCAGTCTGTTATCTCTGTGCTCCCAGAGGTACCACGCAGTACCGCTCCTACTGCACAAGGAGACCCAGAGGGACAGAGTGGTTCAGCAACAGACACATTGCACATATCACTTTGGTTCAAATAAGATTTTGGCACTACATTTTTAACCATAGCAGACAGCAATACCACACCTTCACCACCTTGCTCTGGTGGTGCTTCATTAAACGCATTAGAGCTTTGATACCTGTCGTTGCTAGACTGCATTAACCCATTTCCACCATGAGTGTTTTCAAACATTTCAGTTTTAACATTTAACATCCTGTCATCACTATGTTCAGGTACCCTCTTATCCCTCAGAGCAGCACCAAAGTTGTCCCAGGCAACCTCCGGCTCCAAAACGCAGAGCTCCCTGGGGGTTTCTAGGGACACCTCTGTGGCCTTCTTCACAGTTGCTAGGGAAGATAGCACATCTTTAACCTCATTCACAGCAAGGTTATCTCTAGTGAGCTGCACTACCCCATTAGCAACTGGACCATTCACTTTAGCCAACACAATATTAGCAGTTTTACCCATCATATTGTCACATTCAAGTTTACCACTTGCCTCCCCACTGGACAGGGCACCGCAGTGAGGCAAGTCCTTTTCCAAACAGACAGTGGATCTCCCATTTGGGGTCACTTCCACTCCAGTGTGCACAGTCACATATTCAGTCTCTTCTATGCATTTACCAGCACCAGTCTTTTTCAACATCAACCCAGCGGTTCCAGCCATTATTTCATTAAAGACAGTCTTACCCACCGCAGTAGTAGGGGTCACCATCTTCATTTGAGTACGTTGTCTCACAAACCAGTCCTCTGCTGCACTTTTACTGGCCCACTCTCCCTGGTGGCCATAGGATGAAACTGCAGCAGGCACAACAGGAATTTCTTTGTTGCCAGGGGTGACTGCAAGCCTTTTAACACAGGACTCCGGGCTTGCAGGTGAAGAGTTAAGCCCAGCAACAATATCAGCAGCTGTATTCCACAAGCTAGGACAAGAAAAGATCCCATGCCCCAGTTGACCACATTCCTGGCATGTTACTTGGCGACTTTCTCCTGTTGCTAAGGGAGATGGCACTGTCCCAACATGCATAATCTCACTGGCATCTCTATGAGGATGGTGGGGCACCTCTTCCCTGTAGCTCCTCATTCTCATTGGCACATTTTCTCTGGTTGCTAATGGAAACGGTGGTCTCCCAGCTGCACTTTTCTGGCTCTCCCAAACATGTAGACTTCTCTCACTATGAAGCGGTGTCACTTTACACTTGCCACGATTCTCTATAGGCAATATCTTTGTCTTGCGGTCCTTCAACTTGACATCATAGGCGTTGCTAGGGACAACACCAGCCCTCTCTCTCCTTTGCTCCAGTGCGGCCAAGTGCCTCTTGCACCAGTCTGGGGCTTGTTCTGTCGGTAACAACCCCTCCAGCCACAAGGTTCTGTCTCTCATCTCAGCAAACTTTGCTTCCTTTTCGCGTTTTGACCGCCCCATCTCTGCAGTCAGGCACACAACGCTTTTTAACACAGTTCCTTTTAACACAGGAAAATTTATTGTACTGTCTTCTTTAAGACTAGTTGTCTTTCACTTGCAGGTTCTCCTCACCTGAACACACAGATTGTGCTGTCTCATGCACACAAACACAGTTCATGAAACAGATGAACTTATTTTTTTCATTCGCAGGTACACCACCTGCATGCAA